>CM053770.1:559357487-559447105 GCA_028658325.1 Potorous gilbertii
GATGATGTCTAGGGCTCTTTTTTTTTGATCATGGCTTTCAGGTAGTCCCATAATTTTTAAATTGTCTCTCCTGGATCTATTTTCCAGGTCAGTTGTTTTTCCAGTGAGATATTTCACATTATCTTCCATTTTGTCATTCTTTTGGTTTTGTTTTGTTATTTCTTGGTTTCTCATAAAGTCATTAGCTTCCATCTATTCCATTCTAATTTTTAAAGAACTATTTTCTTCAGTGAGCTTTTGAACCTCCTTTTCCATTTGGCTAATTCTGCTTTTGAAAGCATTCTTCTCCTCATTGGCTTTTTGAACCTCTTTTGCCAATTGAGTTAGCCTATTTTTCAAGGTGTTATTTTCTTCAGCCTTTTTTTGGGTCTCCTTTAGCAAGTTGTTGACCTGCTTCTCATGCATCTCTCTCATTTCTCTTCTCGGTTTTTCCTCCACCTCTCTAACTTGATTTTTGAAATCCTTTTTTGAGCTCTTCCATGGCCTGAGCCCATTGAATATTTATTTTGGATATTGGGATACAGAAGCCTTGACTTCTATGTCTTTCCCTGATGGTAAGCATTGTTCTTCCTCATCCAAAAGGAAGGGAGGAGATATCTGTTCACCAAGAAAGTAACCTTCTATGGTCTTATTTTTTTTCCCTTTTCTGGGCATTTTCCCAGCCAGTTACCTGACTAGTTACTTGAGATTCCTTTCCACACCCACCTCACTTCCAGATCCGGCCAGCTAGTGCTTGGGGTCTGAGATTCAAATGCTGCTTACCAGCCTCAGGGCTTTCAGTAGGAACAGGACTGCTAGTCAGTGTGAGAGTAAATTCAGGTGCTCAGGTCAGGGCAGGGCTGCTGTTCAGTGTGAGATTTAGTTCAGCTGCTCGGGTGGGGGCAGGGCCGATGCAAGGGGCTCAGTTCCCTCAGGGTGTTCATGTGGAGACCTTCAATAATGGATCCAAGCTCCTGCCTGCTTTGGGAGCCCCTGTCCTCTGCTGCCTCTGCTGCTGCCTCCTAAGGGGGCCTGAGTTATGGAGACACCTGCTTCCCTCTCAGCCAGCCAAAAAGGGTCTCTCACTGACTTTTGTGATTCTTGCATAATGTTTGTAAATTTACATTTACATAAGCTGCCAACTTCTCTAACCCTGCTGCTTCCAGTGTTGCTCTTTAGGGACACCTAATGAGAAATAGAATTTTGTCATAAAAAGTGTTTTAGAAATTCAGCATGGATGCTAACAATTCTAGGTAATTAGCTAGACACTTACCTAATAAAAAGTTTCTTTTGTTTTCTTTCTAGTTTTATAATGATGTCCCAGGAAAAGGTTGAGACCTTTTTATAGTCTGACACTATGATGCATCATATCATGAGACAAGCTAATAATTCTAAAATTAAAGGAATATATGATGAAAATTCTAATATAATTCAAACTCAAAGTGTGAAAATTTATGATTGTAAGAGTTTTTGTAAAAAGTCTTCATACTTTAGTATACATATATACACATTTGAACAATTTTGGTGAATTTGGATGTTTTTTCCCAAATATAATTTTATTTCATTTTATTCCCTTCTCTCAAATTACAATAGTTGTTAATATTTACTATTACTGATTTAAGAAACTCAGTTACTACCATTGTAACTTATAGGAGCAACTGATACTGTAAAAAAGAAATTATTATGAAATAGATAATTTGTTTTGCAAGTTTGGTTTTGTTCATGGGATTTTGAGAATATATATGTGTATGTATAACAATACATATGTATGTATTGTTATACATATATGAATGAGATTTGATTATGTGTCTTATGCATTATTTGATTATTCTTTTCCCAGTAAATTTTAAGAAAATCTTAAATTATGTTTTGATTACATTAGAATTCTCTTCAATGACTTATCAATCAACATTCTTTAAATGGGTAGAATAAAAACTTTTAAGTTCCTTTGCATTGTGGAATTATTGCATCTTTTGCAATTTTATGAATCAATATTTCCTCATAGGTTTCTTCAGTGGTTATCTCTGTGAATCTAGTAAGGTTTTCAAGAACAATCCTTTACTAGGGTAGGAATAAAAAGATACATTTCAAGTAGCTCTTGATTAGACTGTCTTTTGCTAATGTTAGACTTTTTTCCTTTAGATCATTGTCAGTCTAAATGTTTTTTAGGATATTTGTTTCATTTATTGATTCTTATTGCTATCTTTTCAGGGCTTCAAGAATATGTGGAAGCTGTGTCTTTTCAACACTTCATTAAAACACGTTCTCTAATCAGTGTGGATGAGATCAACAAACAATTGGTATTTATATCAGAAGACACTAGAGAAGAAAATAATGCTGTAAGACTTTTTTCTTTTAATTTATGCTATTTTGTTTACCTTTCTTGATTAGGTTATTCATTGCAAAAAAAAAAAAATTTGTGGAGGCAGGGGAGTTAATTAGGATCCATTGTTGTTTATCTGTAATGGTAATAATTACTGACCTCTGTGTAGTATTTTACAGTTTTCAAAGTACTTTCCCTGCAGTATCTCATGAATCCTTATATAACCCTATGAGCTACTGCAAGAATTGTTGTTTTAAAGATTAAGAAAAACGGTTCAGAGAGAGGCACAATAACTCCTCTAGTTATATAGTTAGCATATACTGGAGGTAGGATTGATATATAGAATTTGTGGAGAAAATGATTCTGTAAAGGACTGTGGGGCATATGGAAAAATATTACCTTCTGACTAAAGTAGGCTTAGAAAAAGGAAAACTTTATTATAATTAGAGGTGTCTAGGAATACTTGTTTGGTTCCTACAAAGAACACTTAATGATAAAATTCAGGGATTTTTTCATAGTACCATATGAAATGGAAAGTCAGTGAATGATGAGAAAAGAAAGAAAAGTAATATTCACTCAGAGTAATCAGTTAGAAATTTTTACTGTTAAGAAGACAGACTGGTTGGTTTTAACTGATAGAACTCAATTTCTAGCTGTTCTTTCTCTTTGCAAAATTTTTAATCCTCTGTAGGAAATTTTTAAAAAAGAAATGATTAAGTCAAGTCCACGATATGCAGGCATTCCATTTTACTGATGCTTTGCAGTTATTTTTGGCCTCATTATCTAAAGTGGCCTGACTGATGGAACAAAGCAGAGCAAGTGGAAACAAGTTTAAACTTGTTTGTTGTCTCCCATAGCAGAATGTAAGCTCCTTCAGGGCAGATACTGTTTATATCCCTAGTTATATCACAGTATTATTGAATTTAGTCACAAGCAGTAGTCATGGGATTCCTCAATCTGAAATGAGAATATCCTGAGTGAATGGAGAAAAATTGTTTTTCCTTGGTGAAATCTCCGGCAAGTATCCAGATAATTGAAATTTCCTGTCCCTGTTATGCTATGCAGGCTTATGATGTTTCCTGAATTCATTTCTTTTCCTCCTTTATAGTATACTTCACTTACTGATTCTGTTTCTGTCTTATGTAATCTGTACTCAGATGCTCTCCACTGTGCTTCCCACCTCTGGTCTTTGTCTTTGTCATTATTGTTATAATAGTAACAGAAACCTATATATTGCACCTACTATGTGCCAGACACTGTATTAAATGCCTCACTACTGTTATCTCATTAGATCCTCACAAAAATCTTGGGAAGGAGGTGCTGTAATTATCCCCATTTTACAGTTAAGCAAACTGAGGAAAACAGGTTAAATGACTTGCCCATAGTCACACACCCAGTATCTGAGGCTGAATTCAAATTTAGGTCTTTCAGACTGCAGGCCCAGCACCCTGCACTGTGCTGCTCAGCTGCCTTTCAGTATCATGTTTTTTTGTGTGTGTTTTTATTTTTAACATTCTTTTCTTTTTAAATTTTGAGTTCCAATACACACACACACACACACACACACACACACGAATGAGAAGGCAAGTAAAATGATATCATGTGGAATAATGTGAAATAATGCAAAACATTTCCATTTTAGCTATATCACACAAAAAATCAACAACACAAAACAAAGTGAGAAAGTTACACTTCGGTTTGCAATGAATTCATCAGTTCTCTCTCTGGAAGTGTAGAGCATTTTTTTCCTTCTTGAGTCCTTTGGAATTGTCTTGGATCATTGTATTATCATAGTAGCCAAGTCTCTCAGTTGCTTTTCATTACAACATTACTTATTACTCTGTACAGTGATCTGGTTTATCTCACTTCCCATTGCATCAACTCATATAGGTCTTCCCATGTTTTTTCAAAAACTACCCCTTTCACCATTTCTATAGCTCAGTATTACTCCATTACAATCATATGCCACAACTTGTTCAGCTATTCCCCAATGATGAATATCCTCTAAATTTCTAATTCTTTACTACCAAAAAAAAAGAGTTGACTATAAATATTTTTGTACATATGAGTCTTCTTCCTTTTTCTTTAATCTCTTTGGGACATAGACGTACTAGTAGTTCTACTGGGTCAAAGAGTATACAATGTTAGAGCCTTTTGGGCATAGTTGCAAGTTGTTCTCTAGAGTAATTGAACTAGTTCCTAGTGTACCTTTTTTCCCTCAGTCCCTCCAACATTTCTAATTTCTGTTGGATGTAAGGTGCCACAGAGTTGTTTTAATTTGCATTTCTTCAATCAATAGTAATTTAGAACATTTTTTATATGAGTATAGATTTCTTTTGAAAACTTCCTGTTCATGTCTTTTGATCATCTATCAGTTGGGGAATGGCTCTTGTTTTTATAAATTTGATTCAGTTCCATATATATTTGAGTTCCATTTATTTATCAGAGATATTGCTGTAAAAAATTTTTGATATTACTTCATTGTCCATAGTACCTTTTACAAAATGGAATTTCCTTGATTATCTCTTTTCATTATATCTCTTTTTGCTCTTGTTTGTCTGATAATATGATTGCTACCTTCTTTACTTCAGCTGAAACAGATTCAGCCCCTTGTTTTAACTCTTTCTTTTAAAGTGTATCTCTTGTAAATAGCATATTGTTGGATTCAGTTTTCTAGCCCATTCTTCTATCCACTTGAGTTTTATGGGTGAGCTCATCCCATTCACATTCACAGTTATGATTACTGCGTGTTCCTCTCCATCCTCTTTCTCTCTTTTTAACCTGTCCTTCCTCAAAAGTCATGTTTTGCTTCTGACCATTTCCTTCCTTTATCTACCCTCCCTTTTATCATTCTCGCCCCCTCATATCTCTTATCCTCTTCTCCTATTTCCCTGTTGAGTCAGCTAGATTCCTATCTCCAAGTAACATATCTTCTGGACATCCTTCCTTGCCCCTTGGCATGCTGCCTTAATTCTCTTTTACTTTTCCTACTTCTTTTGAATAAGACATATCCTTCTTGAATTGTATTCTAGTCATGGGTCTCATCCAACCAAATCTTAGTTATACCTGTGAGGTCAAATTTAGGCTCCTCTTGTTTTTTCTACTTCTTATCTGTATTTTATGTATTTGAGTATAAACATTTGAAGTCTAGGATTTTCATTACTTAGTTCTTTCTTGAATGTTGTCTTTTAATCTGTAAAATAAGGAGTTTGGCCTCGTTGAGTACCTAAGATCTATTATAACTCTAAATCTGTAATCCTAGGTGGTTTTATGTGTAGTTTCCTCCTCTTTGCAACAAGCCTGTATTTGCTTAAACTCCCAAGTTTCCAGTGTTCCTTGGGCCTTTTCTCCTATGTCATTCTTCTAGCTCTAGTTTTACACAGATTATGATTCCTTTCTTACTCTTCAGATCATTTTTATTCTTTATATTGGATCCATGTCTCAATTAAAAAAAAGGAATACTTTAGTCTCTGATAGCCTGGCAAGTGGACAAACATTTCTCAAACCCCTTTTACCTTCTCTTCTAAGGAGGGGACAAATGTGCACTTTGAGTATAAATAATAGTTACTTGACTGTGGCAACACATATTGAATTTAGGATATTATAAAATTCTCCTTACTTAGTCCTTATTGGAAGTATGATTCTTGGTCTGTCTTTTTTGGTAGTAGATTTCTTAGAGAACTGCTTTGTCAGAGTACCTGCAGGGGCTTCACTTAGTAGCTGTCATTCTCCTTGCTTTCTTTATTACCCCCTCAACTCCTTAATAGCTAATTTCCTGTCCCTTCTCTCACTAATCTCACCTTGCCAATTTTGTCTTCCTCATACCAGTTACTTCCTTTTTAAGGCCTTCTATTTCTTTTCTTTTTTTTAACACAGTTTATAACAGGTAAAGCAATTCCAACTTTTGGTCAGGTGATACTTCTTTTTAAAGCATTACCGTATGGACCACAAAATAAATTTTTTTTTTTAAACATTAACCAGCTGAGACACAAATAATATTTATGTTACTAACTTCACAAGCTCTTGACCTTATTGTCTCCATAGTATTATTAAGAATTAAAGGACCCTAACTTGTTGTTGGTCTAAAGTCCTATGCCTAATAGCTTAATTTTAGACAACCTCGGATGTTCCCCTACCCATAATCTATAATTGAATAGATCTAGTATTAAGCTTACAAACCTTTTGACTAAAGGAAATTGCCACCAATAGTAAGGACATTGCAGGGATACAATATCTCCCTAGCTTCATGTCAATTCCAGGCAGGATTAGATTATCCATTTGCATTCAGTCAGGCTTAAAGTCTGCCAGGTGTCAGTGGGGAAATTGAGTCAGGAGAATCCCACCTCAGCCCACACTGAACAGCCGCTCTCCCACCCTTCCCTTGAGATCATCTGTGCAGTTCATACCAGCATCTCATCAGTTTACTGACTTCATGTATTAGAGGTTCAGATCACCTTCCTTGCTACCCATACCTGGAGTTAGACTCAGAAGAACAGTCACTTAATAGTACCATAGCATCTAAAAATGGCAAGTTCAATGACCAGGTTTTAAATATGATTATAGTTTCACTTTGGCTAAGGAACATCTTTTGAGGCAAGTCTTAAGTGGCTTACATGCCTTTCTATACATGTTCTACTTCCTGATCAAATGGCAATCATAAAAGCAAATTTACAATTAAAACCTTGACTTTTCCATCAATGCCAAATTTTACCTGAGGTTACCTTCCTTTAGGAAATTTAGACTGAAATTCTTTTCTCCAAAGTAAAGATGTCATTGATTTATTCTCAGTAATTAATTCAGTAACTAATTGCTTTTACCTCACTTTGTAACATGTCCAATTTTTCTCCCCATCACTCCCCTCCCCCTTCTTCCTAATACCTTGCATTCTGATTACTCCTTCCCTCAATGTACCCTCCCCTCCATACTATTCCTCCCCTTTCCTATCCCCAACTTCTCTCTTTTCTTGCAGGGCAAGATAAGCTTCCATAGCCCTAACCCCGTAGTTCTTATTTCCTGATTATATGTAATAAAAATTCTCAACATTCGTTTCTAATATTTTGAATTCCAACTTCTCTCCCTCCCCCCCCAGCCCTACTGAGAAGGCAATCAGTTCAATACAGACTAAACATGTGTTGTTTTGCAAAAGACTTCCACAGTAATCATGTTGTGTAAAACTAATTATATTGCCCTCTGACCCACCCTATCCCCCCTTATTTTTCTTACCTACAATTGACCTTGTCCCTTCTTGAAAGTGTTTATTTCTAGTGACTCCCTTCTCCCATTTGCCATCCCTTATAACATTCCCCTCTCTTCAATTGTTGCCTCCTCTCCTATTTTCCTGTGGTGTATATAAATTTTCATATCAGATTTCGTGAGCATGTTATTCCCTCTTTTAGCCACACGTGGGGAGAGTAGCTTTATTTTTCCCCCCTCTCCCCTTCTCCCTTATCTCCTCCATTGAATAAGATTTTTCTTACCTCATTTATGAGTTATACCCTGCCCCCATTCCATCACTCCCTTTTTCTTCTCAGAATTTTCCTCCTTCACCCTTTAATTTTAATTTTATTTTATTTTTGTGTGTGTGGATATCATCTCTTCTGATATAACACACCCTGTACTCCCTATCTATGTGTTTGTGTGTGTGTGTGTGTGTGTGTGTGTGTGTGTGTGTATGTATGTATGTACAATCTCTCCAATTACCCAAATACTGAGAAAAGATTCAAGAGTTAAAAATATTTTCTTTCCATGTAGTAATGTAAACACTTCAGCTTTGGAGAGTCTTTTGTGATTTTTCTTTCCTGTTTCCCTTTTCATGCTTCTCTTGATTCTTGTCTTGGGAAGTCAAATTTTTCTATACAGATCTGGTCTTTTCCTCAACATGAAGTCTTGAAAGTCATCTATGTCAGTGAATGACCATTTTTTCCCTTGAAGTATTATATTCAGATTTGCTGGGTAGGTGATTCTTGGTTTCAGACCCAGTTCCTTTGACTTCTGAAATATCCCACTCCAAGCCCTTTGATCCCTTAATGTTGAAGCTGCCAGATCCTGTGTTATCCTGATTGTATTTCCACAGTATTCAAATTATTTCTTTCTAGCTGCTTACAGTATTTTATCCTTGATCTGGGAACTCTGAAATTTAGCCACAATATTCCTAGGAGTTTCTCTGTTTGGGTTTCTTTCAGGAGGTGATTGATGAATTCTTTCAATATCTATTTTGCCCTCTGATTCTAGAACATCAGGGCAGTTTTCCTTGAAAATTTCGTGGAAGATAATGTCTAGGCTCTTTTTTTGAACATGACTTTCAGGTAGTCCAATAATGTTTAAAGTGTTTCTCCTGGATCTATTTTCCAGGTCAGTTGTTTTTCCAATGAGTTGTTTTTGCCTTATCTTCTATTTTTTCAAATTTTTGGTTTTGTTTACTAACTTCTTGGTTTAACTCATAGTTGTTCATTTCCCTGAACTCAGTTCTCTCTTTCAACAAATTATTTTGTTCAGTGAGCTTTTGAACCTTCTCCTCCATTTGGCTAATTCTACTTTTTAAAATCTCCTTCTCCTCGTTGGCTTTTTGGACCTCTTTTTTTCCAGTTGAGTTAGCCTCTTTTTAAAGCTGTTATTTTCCTCAGCATTTTTTTGGTTCTCCTTTAGTAAGCTGCTAACTTGTTTTTTAAGGTCTTCTATTGCCTGAGCCCATTTTAAGTTCCTTTTGGAGGCAGAGACCTTGACTTCCTCTGACAGTATACCTTGTTCTTCCTCCTCTGAAAGGATGAGGGGAGACACCTGTTCCCCAAGAAAGTAACCTTCTATAGTCTTATTTTTTTTTTTCCCTTTTTTGGGGGCATTTTCCCAGCCAGTTACTTGACTTTTTAATTTCCTCTTCACACCCACCTCACCTCCAGTTCTGCCAAGCCAGCACTTGGGGGCTGAGATTCAAAAGAGCTCCTCCCGAGCCTCTGGGGCTTTCAGTGGGGGCGAGGTTGCTATTCGGTGTGAGATTAAATTCAGCTGCTCAGGTTGGGGGCAGGGCCACCACACCAGGTTCATTTACCTCAGGGAATTCAACAATGGATGCAAGCCACTGCCTGCTTTGGGAGCCCCTGTTCGCAGCTGCCTCTGCTGCTGTCTCCTGAGGGGGCCTGAGTTATGGGGATACCCTGCTCCCTTCTCCACCAGCTGGAAAGACCCTCTCACTGACCTTTGGTGCCTGTGGGTTGAGGGATCCATGCTGCTGCTGGAAATTCTGTCCTTCAAGCCTGCTTGGATCTGCTCCTTTCGGTGCTGTGCAGCCAAGGCAGGGCTGGGCTCTTCTCCATGTCCTGAGCAAGACAGACCTTTTCTGTAGGTTTTTTAGGTGTCTCTGGAACAGAAATCTCCTCCACTTCATTGTTCTGTGGCTTCTGCTGCTCTAGAATTTGTTGGGAGTTCTTCTTCACAGGTATTTTATGGGCTGTGGGATAAGAGCTAAGTGTATGTGTAGCTTTCTACTCCGCTATCTTGGCTCCTTCCCCTCCTTTTTTTTTTTCCATTCTTAGGGCCTTCTGCTTAAGTCCTTTACTGTTCTTAGAAGGACATGTATGCCTGGAAAAGAAGCTTGGTTAATTATATAGCAAGAATGAAAGTCAACAGATGAGTAATATGAATACAACACTGGTCTCCCTGAGATATAAAAAATGTCAGAGGAAGACCTCAGGCATGTTTGAGTGGAATTCTCAGTGCCTGAAACAGTGTCTGGCATATGGTAGGTATTTAATAAATGCTTGTTGATAGATCCTTTATGAAGATTTATAGACATGAACCAAAGATTGGACAGGATAAGAAGTGGTATGTGTGTATGAGGGGTATTATGGTCAGTATCAGTGGGGAAGGACCAGTGACTCAATCCACTGGTTGCAGATCTAAATATAAAATGTACCAAGAAAGAACTTGTTAAGTGATTAAGTCTTATTGTTTTAGAGTACTGTCATTGTTTTCTTTTGCATGGCAAATTTAGTTAATTTATTAGGTTTAATCATTTATAAAAAGTGACAGTGGTATAATAGAGAAAGAGTCAGTTTTAGAGGCAGGACTTCTGACATACTCTGGCCAAGAACTCTGGCCAAATCACTTAAATTCTAAGTGACTCAAGCAATTATTTTTAAATTATAGAACAAGTGCTGATATTCATTGGTAGAGGGATTTTCCCTGTTTTGAGGGTAAGTAGCATGGTCCATCTGCCTGTCGGTATTGCCATATGTATATGCAATATAACAGCATGTTATATATGCTGTTTTGGAGGTACCTAAGTAGCATCAAGAATAGAGCACTAGACTTAGAGTTAGGAAGATAGAAGTCCATGTCATGTCTCATACATTTACTGGCTGTTGGGGAAGCTACTTAAATTCATTCACCTCATTTTCTTCATCTATAAAATGCAACTTAGGAGAGCACCTGTCTCCCAAGGTTATTATGAGGATAAAGTGAGATGACATATGTAAAGTGTTTGGAAATAGCTTATACATGCTGTTTATTAATTTATTACTTTTCACTGTTTTCACAATTTCCTTTCTCTGTGTACTTTTTAAAAAATCAGATCTCCTCAGATTTAGATGATAAACCACTCTGCACTTGGAGCCTGAAGGTGACTCCTGTTGATTATCTTCTGGGTGTGGCAGATTTAACTGGAGAATTGATGAGGATGTGCATCAACAGTGTGGGAAATGGGGACATTGACACCCCTTTTGAAGTGAGCCAGTTTTTGCGTCAGATTTATGATGGCTTTTCATTTATTGGTAATACAGGACCTTATGAAGTGTCTAAGAAATTATACACACTGAAACAGAGCCTAGCCAAGGTGGAGAATGCATGCTATGCCTTAAAAGTTAGAGGTTCAGAAATTCCAAAGCACATGTTAGCAGATGTGTTTTCAGCCAAAGCAGAAATGATTGATCGTGAGGAGGGTATTTCATAAAAGAGCAATACTCAACTCTTGCAGTTTCCATAAGGGAGATCAGTTTGAAAAGACTGTTATTTAGTATTTCATTTTATTTTTTGTGGCTTTTACTTAGTAATATTTTCAGTTTTACCTGACAAAATTATTTGCACTGTTTTAAACTCTGTACATAAAATTTATGAAATGATTTACTCCATATATCTCCTGTTTTAAAATTTTTGGCATATTTTTTGGCACATTTGGCTGTCTGAGCCTCCCAGTGACCAACTACTATCTGTCACATGTCCCTGTGAGGTACTTATTTCATAGAGCACTCACTGCCACTCCCATTATAGTTAACTGTTGAATTATGGATTGTATAATATTTTGTTAAGTCATTAATGATTTGGTGATTCTCTTACATCTAAAATTCTGTACGTGTTCCATCACATTTTGTCTTGAACATCTTACTTAAATATACTGCATCAAAACCACTAGAATGGATTTGGTATCTAAATATGGTACCAAAGGCTTGGAAAAGCCGTGACCTACAAAGAGAGAACAATTAAATAGAAAGGAGAATTCACTGAATTCATGTGAAATGGTAGCAGTGAGAATTGGCATTGTGTTCTGATATGGATTCCTATGTTTGAGTAACACGTCTTTCAGAACAACACACTTGTGCCAGCTGTCCAATTTTGAATTGAAATCTATCTTGAAATTGAATTGATCCTACAGGGAGTGTATATTGTAAGTTTGGGCAGAAATAAATATTTTCACATGGAAATGAAATATGTTTGTCAACAGTTGATAAAGTAAGAGAGCTGGTTAGATACTATTTATTAAATATTACAGCTAAGCTGTCATTTTGACCATCATGCGTTTTACTTTGATTTACCTTGATGCCTGCCTGTTCTGGCATCTCTTAGGAAACACTTTTAAAAATAGCAATGAAATATTGTTGTAGGTTAAAAGATTTAATTCATCCATAACTTCATAGTTGTCCAACTATGTTAATTGAAATATAGGAGATTACCAAAGAAAAATTATCATGTAAAATTCAGCAATAAGACATTGCAGTTCCAAGTGCTTTTAGCAATAGTATTAGTCACAGAGCCAAATCCTGTAACTAATCCCCTGGGAACTAGAATGGTGGTCCCTTTTATGCCAGTACTACTTAGAATTGGAATTTACACACTAAAATTAGGAATAGCTAATTCCCTGTGATGTTGACATAGGCATTATACAATTGATGTTGAAATTTTCATTTGAGCCTGTTTTGAGAACTTTGGTAAAGAATGAATTTTGGGGAGACTGACCCTGACTCTGAGGGCTGCTTTCTTTATATCAACCTTTGAAAGGAATGTGGAAATACGATGTGCCTAATGTCAGGTCTTTTGTGTAGGTTTGATTTTTCCCAATTAATCTCTGTTCCTATGCTGTACGGTACTCTGCCTACGTACTCCCCTGTTACTATGTTGTGTTCTTTTCCCTTAAACCACTTGGCATTACATTTATAACATTGTTTACCCTTTTACTTCCATCATTTCCATGTAAAAGATATTGAATTGATAAAGGATTGTTTTGTGAATGTTTAAAATGAAATATTTTGAATAAAATCATTTTAAAATATAGAAAAAAGCGTCTTTTAATCATAAAAATGATAACCTCTTTCTACAGAATTTATCAGAACTGAAAGCACATTAGGGGCTGGACCACTGTGGCCATTGAGGGAAACAGTCACTCACCTCATTGGAATATTCTCATTATCTGAAAGCTCTCTCCAGTCTTCATTTAAAATGTTTTGCTTTGGCAAACAAGTTGGTGGGAGAAAGAGGTTGGTGTGACTTATGTTTTACATAAGGGAAACAGATCTCAGGTGAGGAAGGATGATGGCCTTGTTTAGGGTCTTGCAGCTAGTTGATGGAATGGAAGCTGAATCAACTTGTTCCCTAATTTATTTTTGGTATCCCTAGATCCTAAGATGACATGGGCCTCAGCAGTAAAGCCTGCAATACCCCATTGTGCCCGAACCAGATTAAAATGCAGTTGGAAAATAGTCAACAAAATCAGTAAAAGTGCAGTAGAACATAGACAGTGTTAACATGTGGTTCTAAGTCATCATATGACCAACAGAGAGCCTTGTGTATGGTTTAGTGGTCCTTTTTCTGTTTGAGTTTGATCCTATTGCACTAGACTAATACTGCCCTACTGGTATATTTTTTTAATAAGAAAAGAAAAAGTCAAAGAGATACATTTTGATTAAATGAATAATCATAATAAAGTTGGAATAAACTGCTTAATAATTCCAGTTACAGACCCATGAGGCCATCTCTTAGAAAATGCCTTATCTTTCTAACTAGAAAGCAACAACATATATAAGTATGCACAAAATAAATACAAAGATGATAAATGCAAAGTTGTTAAATATAAAATAGTTGGAAAGGGAAGGCATGGGTAGCTGCGATCAGGACAGAGTCTTGAAGGGAGAGACCCAGTAATACCACTATGATGTTCATGCCACAAAAAGATCAAAGAAAGGAAAAGGACCTATGTGCCTTAAAAATAAATAAATCAATGAAAACTGCCAGTACCTATTAGAAGCAAGGTGCAAAATGAAACTATAAGTCATCAGTGGGTCAACTCCTAAAAGAAAGCTAAAAATGGACAAGTCCTAGCAGCACTTCAGACAAAATTCAGAGCATGTACATGAAAGAAAACCACTGCAAACAGCTGAATTTAGGTACCAAGGGTCCACATTTGAGATCATACAAGACTTAAAAATGAGATCTTGGAATACGGTATTAAAACCAAAAGATACAACTGAAAATAACTTATCCTACACGACTGAGTATAATCCTACAGAAGGAAAAAATGGACATTTATTATAATTAATCTCCATTATTCTTGATTAAAAGGTCAGAGTTGAGTCAGAACTTTGAAATAAGAATTCAAGACTTGAGAAAGACCTTGAAAGATCAACTTAATTTGAGCAATTGGAAGAGGCTATATGATGATGCTAACATTATCATGGGAGAAGAAATACCTGCACCCCTTCAGAATTTAATATTTTCAAGTGTATTGAGAGAGTTAAATAAGAAAAACAAGGTCCAGGGATGCAGTGATTCTGTTCTGAGGATTTTAAGAGGGGAAGAAAGGGGGAAAAAAAGGAATATATTAGTGTAGGAAAAGAAGAAGAAATGGAATTTACTATTTCTCATAATACTGGAGAAGAGTTTGCAAATATAGAGAGAAGGGGTGAGGGGAGCAGATATCAACTGATTTAATTCTTGTCTAAGTTGGACAAAAGATATTTTAACATTCCATATCCATCCTAAATAGAGTTTGGTGTAGGAAATCCATAAAAAAAATCAACAGAAAAATAGGTTGGAATGTTGTAGGGATGGAGGTAGAAAAGAATATAGGTGCAAGCAAACATTCTGATTTCAGAGGGGGAAATCTTAAAAAACTGAAAATTAAGGTTGACCATCAATTAGAAAGGGGCAGAACACATTTTACATGGATGTATTGGCATATTGTTTAGTAAGGAATGATGAAAGACCATTTTAGATAATCCTAGGAAATAGAAACTGATATAGTGAAGTCAGCAAAACCAAGAGAACAATTTTTGTAAGGACAGCAGTGTTAAAAAGAAAAAAAAAAAACCTGAAAGACTGAAGTACTCTGATCTGATGGAGCAACGACCAACTGAGGACCCATTTTGATAAAGCACATTATGCAACTTCTGACAAGCAGATCATCTCTGTTATCCTGAGGCTGACTCAGGATGTGACAGAAAATACACTTTTTTGGACATTGCCAATGTGGGAATTTGTTTTGCTTGTCTATATTTTTTTTGTTATTGAAAGGATTTTTTTTCTTTCACTTTTAACGTGTGGAGTGTTGGGATTAATGAAATAGTAATAGTAATTTTCCTCTCCCCCATAAAAGTGTTATTGAAACATTTTTTTTTTAATGTACTAAAAGAGGAATGCAGAGGGAATTCAGAAAGAAGCCTGGCCAGTTAGGACAGTTCTCAAAGTTGTAAAGTAAATTTGGGTTGGATTCTGGGGGTTTTAGACAATGAATTCTGTTTTGGACATATTGATTTTGTGATGTTCTCTTAAGAACATTCAGTTTGACTGTCCAATAGGCACTTGGTAAAGGGAAATGCTTCTTTGGAGAGAGACAAGAGATAAGCATGAGTATTTGAGTTGTCTGCATGGTGGCAAAACCCAGGGTAGCTGATAAATTTAGAGAATTTAGCAAAAGAAAATAATTTGGACTTAGATACTGAATGAGGAGCCAGCAAAGGAGAGTGAGGGGCTCTCAGAGCTTGTTTTGAGGGTTTTTTGTGTTAATTGGGCGGGGGGCAGCCCTGAGGGGATGGTTAGAACTGATTTCATCATTTAGGGAGCTCTTAGTGAGGAGGCCTTTTCTATCATTACCCAAAGATAAGTAACTCCTCCAATTTATAGACAGAGAACTATCTGAGGGTCTGAGAGTTTAAGTGACTTGCACTGGAGTTATTTACTAAGTGTATATCACAGGCAGGATTTGAACCTGGGTTCTCCTGACTCAGGATTCTTTATCCACTACTTCACAAAGCTGTCTTGGTAATGTTGTTCTCCAGTAGTAGGAATGTTCTAGCTGTAACAATTTGGAAATCCAAATAGGCTGTCTGTATTTGTAATAATTTAGTAGCAAAAATCTCTGAATATGACTGCTGCACTTGGCAACAAGATGCATCTTTTGCAGCTAGCAATTCTTTTTCCTCCAAAACTCTTAAAAATACTGATGCCTTTAATTCTGCAAATAAAGGTGGCAACAAATCCCTTCTGAAAGCTGATAGAATAACATTGTCCTCCAGCAAAAGAGATCAATTAGTCAAGATGTTAAGAATGATAAATTGAAAAAATTGATACTCCCCAACTGTTGGGCCCTCACTTAGATTCCCATTATTTGCCACTACAAAAGGAGCTGCTTACTTGCTTTTAGTCCATACTTAGTTTATGACCTTGAACTGAATAGCTGCCAACTGGCACCAGTTCCCATACCCTACAAAAGACCAGAGCCCTTTGTACTGGATCTGGAACCTCTTTTGGTCTTGGTGCACAGCCTCTCTTGGCATTAAAATGTTCCATGTAGCCCATTCTTGGCTGGTCCCTGTCCCCAGTGTTTACAGACTTTTCTATTTCATTTTGCTGACTTGGGCTGGAAAAGTGACTCACTACGATTTTTTTTTCTCATATTTCCTCATTAGGATTCAGTTTGATATGTTTTCTAGATCAGTTTGGAGGAGTTTTGGGGTGTGGGAAGGAGCTTGCTGTGCTTCTTCCTGCTATTTTGCTATCTTGGCTCTACTCATTAAGCAACATCAGTTTTCCCATTTTTCTGTGGAAATGCTGATGTGCCTGAGACTGATCCAGAATAGATGATATCCAGAACAGATGTGTTCTATGGATGCTGAAACCATCTGCCTTTTGCATTTTTAAATCTATATTTATTTGCTCATAAAAATGATTTTTCTTTTTAGGGTTCTTTTCCAATATAATCTGTGTCATGGGGGAAAATTTCATAATTCTTGGTACAAAGAATATTCATTTGAAATTGCAATCGTTTAAAAGGGGGAAGCAGAAGAACCAGACATATGCAGGAGACTTAAGTTTTAGTTCTGTCATTGCTACTAACTGTGCAAACTTGAAAAAGATTGTTTTAACTCCCATGGGCTTCAATTTTCTCATCTACAAAATGATAATTAGATTGAGATCTCATGTTCCTTTTATTCAATACTTTTCACTGTACAGTGATATTAACTACCTCAGTCTGTTTAGCCATTTCCCAATAGATGGGCACTTTCTTTCTCTATAAATCTTTGCTTCTACATAAGATCCAACTATGAGTATCTTGGTATATATTAGATCTTTATTTCTGTCTTTTATCTCTTTGGGAAATATGCCCAGTAGTTGCATCACTGACTGGGTCGAACTCTATGAGCATTTTTGTAACTTTTCTTGCATAATAATTCCAAATTGTTGTAGGTAATGAACTAGTTCATAGCTTTACCAGTAGTGCATTAGTGGATTCCCACACTCCCTCCAACATTAACTGTTACTGTTTCTGTCATTTTGCATGGTGTGAAGTAATACTTCAGTTGTTTTAATTTGCATTTCTCTTATAGTGATTTGGAACAAGTTTTTATAAAATATTTATGCAATTTTTAATGTCTTTATTAAGGAGATTCTTTATTTTTTTTTGTTAGTGAAAAGGTTTACATTCTGAGATATATAAGATGCTTTCCTCATAATAGCCTTATCAGGTAGAGAGTATAAATATTATTCTTATTTTACAGAAGAAGAGACATATTCAAAGAAGTAAGTTGATGTGATTACAAAGCTAGTAAATGACAGAGCTTAAATTTGGATTCACTTTCACTGTGTCTTCTGATTGAATGACTTTTTCCATCCAACTCAACAACGACTCTCAGACCATCCATCACTTCATTTCTCCCAGACCACTTGCCTTCTAGTGCCCTATCTTTGTCTAGTATCTTCTCTCTCCTCCTTTTCAGTTTCCTTTAAATGTTATCTTTTTCAATTAGAATGTCACCTGGGAAGGCAGGGACTGTCTTCTTTTTTGCATTTGTATTCTTAGCCTAATTGTGCTGTAGAAATGGTAATCCTCTTTTGTGTGGTTTAAATGGAAGTGGTGGAGGTTCTCCGAAAGTAATGGCTTCTGTCTTTGAAGGGATCCTGTTGACTTGCATCCTGTCATCTCTTCATTTTAAGAGAATGTATAGGATTGTCTTCATCCCAAGTCTGTGATTATTTTGTAATGGAATAAATCTAAAAACTTCTTTTGGCTAATTATTAATATAATTTACACATTGAATTCAAGAAATGTGCTTGCCGTGTGCAGGGTTTTATTCTTGGCATCAGGAGTCACCCAGTGAAGAGTAGAGTGCTGCCTCAACTATACAGTGTTATGTGGTTCCTGGTAGAAAAAATCATTTGCATCTAGAGGAATAAGGGAAGGCTACATGGAGTTGGTGGCATCTGAAGTAGGGCTTGAAGTATGGATAGTATTTTCCCAGGCAGAATGGTAAAGGCATAAACGAAAGGCCCTGAGGTGGGCTAGCAAGGTCTCTGTGAAGGGGGACAGCCAGGATATGGTTCTAGTGTATGGGGAAAGGAGTGCTGAGAGAGATTTGAGAAGGGATGTTGGAAACAGATGGTGGGGGTTGCGAGGCTTGAACAGAGAAGTGACATGCTCAGCTCTGCCCTTAAGAAAGATGCGTCATGTTGTAGAGATCCTTTAGTGGACCCATGAGCTCATCCATGGGAACATCTCCTCACAAGGGGGTGTCACAGCCCAGCCACTCTTGGGAAGTGATTTTTATGCTCTGCTTCCACAAGCCCTCCATGGACAGACCACAGAAGGGGTACGTTTAAGCAGGGCATGAAGAAGGCCTCACTAACCTTGGATTGTTCCTGTTCATGTGTTACTGAATGAAGCCAGAGAAAAATCAGGAAATCCTGCTGATTGGGTCCTCACTATGTCAGGGCTGTCCTTTTATACATCCCATGGCTCTCCCTCCCAAAACCCTCTCAGCTGAGAACAAATTCAGGCCTTTCACCAAGAATTTCCTCTTCTCCCTGTCATCTCCTTCACCCCTATCTTGCATGAATAGGTAGCCCTTCTGTGTGCACAGATGATTGAACCATCCTGTCATCTCTTTTCTCCACTCACTTATCTGTAGTCTCCTCATCCCTCGAGTAACTACTTAAAGAGGTCTGTTCATTGACTGGGTGTATCTAACTCAAAGTGAGAACTCAATGGCCAAGGTCCCACATTGCATCCTGGGCCATCCCCAGTCATCCTGATGACAATCAGGCCATTAGACCCAGATGGCTCAGGAGGAGAAAGTGAGGCTGGTGACCTTGCACAACAGCCCTCCTTCACTCAAATCAAAATCAAATGCAAGTCATGTCATCATCTTAATGTCATGGTCCTCTTCCAGAACAAAGGACAAACACAACAACAACAGTGCCTGGCAAAGTAAACATTTAATAAATATTTGTTTTTGTTTTTGTATATCACTACTTCTTCTTTATGAGTTTAAGGGTCTGACTATGTAAACTATAAATTTGTTTCCTGGTTTTTTCCCAATCTGGCCCAGCCTTTGATATTCTAGATTTCTTCTCTGCTGACATCTGAGGGCAACTCCAATATTACTGTAGTCTCCTCTTCTGACTGGTGAATTCATCCCTGAGACCTCCATTTAAGAAAGGACCTACTCAGCTCAGTCTCTGACTTCTCTACCCCAAGCCCATTATGTGTTGCCTTCTTGCATGATAAGATTGAGAACAGGGCTCATTCCTTTTGCTTATATTTGGATTCTGAGTACTTAACACAGTGCCTGTCCCAATTCTGCTTTGCTCATAGAGCACAGCATCCTTTCTGATGTGGGCACACCATGCCGAGTGGTCCTGTGCCAGTGTCTCCCATGTTGCACAGTCAAATCCAAAGTTCTTGAGAGAGACCTTGAGATTGTCCTTGTATCATTTCTTCTGACCACCATGTGATTGCCTGCCCCATGCAAGTTCTCCATAAAAGAGTCTTTTTGGCAAGCACACATTTTGCATTCAAACAATGTGGCCAGCCCCATCAGAGTTGTGCTTTCTGAAGCATAGTTTGAATATTTGGCAGTTCAGTTCAAGCAAGGACTTCATTGTCTGGTACCTTATCCTGCCAGGTGATCCTCAGAATCTTCCTAAGACAGTTCAAATGGAAGCAGTCAGAAGCGATCACATCAAAAAGGGTACTGTGCTCTTTGAGCAAAGCAGAATTGAGACAGCACAAAATAAATGTAGGATGCCCAAATTTGGGATATCTACCCCAAATATTCACACAGACCATCTGTGCCCAACCTGTGGTAGAGCATTCCGAACTTGTATTGTATCAGCCACAGTTGGACACGCTAAAATTTCACTTTATCATGGTGATGTCATTTTGGTCCTCTTCAAAGACAAAGGACAACAACCAGCCAACCAACCAACCAAAAAACGGTGCCTATCATGAATCTTCCATCAGTTGAATTGATGGATCCTTGAGCATCTAACATGTCCAGGTTCAGCCTGTGTATTATTACTTGCTCCTTAATGAAGAGGAAGGAACTTGCATGAATATTTTTCTTTGCATACTCATACCTTTTTGTGTTGAATCATTTTTCAATCATGATCCCATCTGTGGTTTTCTTGGCATGGATACGGTAGTAGTTTGCCATTTCCTTCTCCAGCTCATTTTACAGATGAAGAACTGAGGCAAACAGGGTTATGTGACTTGCCCAGAGTCACACAGCTAGTAATTGTCTGAAGGCTGGATTTGAACTCAGGAAGAGGAGCCTTCCACTATGCCGCTTGGCTGCCTATCACCTTTTTGTACCTACCATTTGCAGTTATGTTAACTGCAGTTTCAAGAGGGTCATTTGAGGACATATTGTAGCATTCTTTTCTCCTGTGGCAAAAAAAAAAATGAGGGTTGTTCCACATTATGCTTACGGATTCACTCTTTGTAGATATAGTAAACTTTTTGTATTATTCATAGGCTAATTATGAGGAGATTCAAATAGAGTGGTCTATGAGAAGCTCATTATCTTAAGCCACTTACTTAAACCACTTTGGGGGAAGTAGGCTAGTTGAAGAAATGCTGTAACTAGTGCTGCTCCTCTCCTCTCCCAGCCCTGGGCTGAACAGTGGAATAATGACTTGCCTAGATGATGCTTCAGACTCTGAACTACCTGTCCTTGTGGTTACTTCATCTGTTCCCTTCTAGCCAGGAGAGGCTAGCGGGCTTCTCCCTTTAGTGGGTGTCCCCCTTAAGCAGGTGTCTCCCTTGAGGAAGTCCTCTTCCTTGGGGGGGGGCTGCCTTTTTTAGGGGGTTGCTACTGCTCTTTAAGCTGGTGTCTCCCTTAAGTTGCGTCTCCCTTAAGGGGCAAAGAAGCCTGATTGATATGTTGTATTGCACCTTTACTTGATTTGGAGACAGCCTGAACAAATTCATTTGAGATAATTCCACCACACGTATACCTTGTGCCTCTATATTTCATTTTGGGGTTCCCTTGAACCTCAACAATTATACGATTTGGGGCTACCCTGTTCTTTCAATAAGGTACTGTTCTGGACACTGGGAATACAGTGGCAATAAAGAAACAATTCCTGATCTCAAAAATTTTTTTTTAAATATTAGTATTTTAATTTTTTCAGGTACATGTAAAGATAATTTTCAACATTCATTTTTGTAAACTTTTGAGTTCCAAATTTTTCTCCCTTCCTCCCTTCCCTCCCCCATCCCAAGATGCAAGCAGTTTGATATGTTATATATATGTACAAGCATGTTAATCATATTAGTCATGTTGTGAAAGAAGAATCAGAGCAAAAGGGAAAAACCATGAAAAGTAAAAAACAAAAAAGAAAGTGAAAATACTATGCATCAATATGCATTCTTTTGCCATAGTTCTTTCTCTGGATGAAGTTAGTATGAGAGATTACATACTTAACAACTTGTCAGTTATACCTAACATTTTCCGCCTTTTACCTTAACTTCTTACCTTGTCTTATTTTTTTTAACTTACCTTATCTGGTAAGTAAAGTGCCAACCTGACCTTTTGGTGATTTTTATTTTTTACTTAACTATATTTAGTGAAAGTGAGCAAAACCTGAGAGAAAAGGGATAATAAATTAATTCATTTTGCTATTTCTTTGAAGATATAGTAGATTGAATGTGTAAATGCTGAAATAATTGACTAGGCTGTTATGTACATATTTTCTGTGAACAGGAATGCTGTCTTTACCCTATAGGAATTAGTATTAATTATAAAGTAACAATTGCAGCAAGCTAGATAAATTCAAAAATTTGGTGGATTTTTATTTTAAAGATGTCTGTATATCTTAAACAGATGAACAAAACAAACAAATTATCCAGCATTTTTCTACAACCACTTATGACACATGGTTTTGTGATTTTTTGTAATATCTTGACTTTTCCAGAGTGCTGTTGGCTCTTTGCGTTATTTATCTGGCTCAGATTTATTTACCATGCAAAGTAGACATATGTTGATTAGCTCCTACAGAAGCCTTTGTAGGCTTGGAGAAATCAATCTGTGTAAGCCATTAGTAGCAGAAGGAGGGTGGTGAAAGGAAGACAAGCTGAAGATGAGAAAATTGTGAAGGGATTTGGAGAATGATAGAATTTTGAAGAAGGCCACAAGTTGAATGGGGAATAGAAACTTGGGAAAATATAAAAATATAAGAGAATATAAGAATATAAAAAAAGAGTTGAATGAAATGTGAAGGAAGAGGAAAAACTGAGGAAGAAAGACTGAGAAAGAATTCAGAGAGTGACAGGTAGTTGGTAAGACAAGGTAAATAAAAAAATAGGTAAGAAGGTAAGAGAATTGTGAGAGAAGGGAAAGGGTATAAGGTATGACTGACAATATGATAGTGGTGGTTGTCCTTCATTCTTGAAGAGGTCTAGAATGACATCACTATGATAGAGTAAAGCTTCAGTGTGTCCAATTTTGGCTCATCAGACCAATATGAGCTCTGAATTCTCTACCACAGGTTGGGCACAAATAGTTCATGTGAATATTTGGTGTGGATTCTCTAAATTCGTACATCCTTTGTTTCCTTTGAGTTGTTTCAATTCTGCTTTGCTTATAGAGCACAGCACCTTCTCTGATGTGGGCATGCTATGCTGAGGGGTCCTGTGCCAGTGTCTCCCATGTCACATTATCAACTCCAAAGTTCTTGAGAGACCTTGAGAGTGTACATGTATCGCTTCTTCTGACCACTATGTGAACACTTGCCCTATATGAGTTCTCCATGAAATAGTCTTTTTGGCAAGCATTTTGGCAAGAATTTTGCATTCGAACAACGTAGCCAGCCCATCAGAGTTGGTGCTTTCTGAAGCATAGTTTTAATGCTTGGCATTTTAGTTCAAGCAAGGACGTCAGTTTCTGATACCTTATCCTGCCAGGTGATCCTCAGAATCTTCTTAAGACAGTTCAGATGGAAGCAATTCAGTTTCCTGACATGGCTCTGGTAGACTGTCCACACAGGCATGTAACAAGAGGGTCAGCAAAATGGCTCAGTAGACCTTCCGTTTAGCAGTCAGTCTATTACTGGCATTACTCTTCTTTCTCATACTTTGCTTCAGAACCTCCCAAACACTGAGCTAGCTCTGGCAATGCATATGTCAACCTGATTATCACTGTGTACATCCCTGGAAAGTACGCTACCAAGGCCAAAGACCTATGGTACATCTCAACTATTCAGTGCTGATGGAGCTGCATTGATTACTGATAAAGATATGATCCTAGGGAGATGGACTGAACACTTCCATAATGTTCTCAATAGACCATCAATCATTGCTGAGGCCATTGAATATTTACCTCAGGTAGAAGTCAATTCCTCCCTAGTTGAAGTTCCAACAGAAGGAGAGGTTTTGAATACCATTAGGCTCCTTTCATAGGACAAAGCATCTGGTGTTGGTTTTACTACAACTAAGATTTACAAGGTAGGGGAACCATTGCTCATACAAAAACTGACTGAAATTTTCCAGGTTATATGGTAAGAGGAGGTTATCCCCCAGGTGTTCAAGGATGCCTTCATTGTCCATCTCTATAAAGGTAAAGGGAATAGATTATCCTGTGACAATCACAGGGGGTTTTTCTCTTAGTCATTGCTGGCAAAATTTTTGCTAAACTCTTTGCTTAAGGAAGATGGTTGTCTACCTGAGAGCCAGTGTGGGTTGAGAAAGGGCCAAGGAACAGTCAATTTGGTGTTTGCTGCCTGACAACTCCAGAAGAAATGTCAGGAGCAAAACAGAGGTCTCTACATAATGTTTGTAGATCTGACCAAGGCCTTTGACACTTAGTCATGAAGGCTTATGGAAAATTATGTCAAAAATTGATTGCCCAGAGAAGTTCATCAGGATAGTACATCTATTTCATGATGGCATGCTTGTCCAGGTTTTGAATGGTAGACAATGTTCTTGTGCTTTCTCAATCACCAGTGGAATGAAATAAGGCATGTTCCCATGCTTTTCAGCATAGTTTTCAGCCATTTTCTGCTCTCCTTCTAATCTTGGTTTGCATTAGTTTTATTTGTGCAAGAACTTTTAAATTTAATGTAATCAAAATTACCTATTTTACAATCCTATAATGCTCTATCTTGTCTTTGTCATAAATTCTTCCCTCATCCATAGATTTGACAGGTAATCTATTCCATGTTTACCCAGTTTGCTTATGTATCATCCTTTATACCTAAATCATGTACCCATTTTGACCATATCTTGGTATGTGGTATGAAATTTTGATCTATACCTGGTTTCTGCCCAACTGCTTTCCAGTTTTCTCAGTAATTTTTGTTGTGTTGAATCTTTGGGTTTATCAAACACTAGATTTCCATGGTCATTTACTATTTTGTGTATTGTGTACCTAATCTCTTCCACTGATGACTGATTCTATTTTTTAGCTAGTACCAGATGTTTTGATGATTACTGCTTTGTAATACAATTTGAGATCTGATTTGGCTAAGTCAACTGCCTGCACATATTTTTTTTTGTCATTGATTGCCTTGATATTCTTGACCTTTTGTTCTTTCAGATGAATTTTGTTATTCTTTCTAGCTCTGTAAATGATTTTTTGGTAGTTTTATTGATGTGGCACTAAATAAGTAAATTAATTTAGATAGGATTGTCATTTTTATTATATTGGCTCAATCTACCCATGAGCAATTAATATTTTTTCTAATTGTTTAGATCTGACCTCTTTTGTATAAAAATGCTTTGTAATTGTGTGCATATTATTTTCTTGGTAGGTAGACTTCCCAGTATTTTATATTGTCTGCAATTATTTTAAATGGAATTTCTTTTTCTATCTCTTCCTGCTGGACTTTTGTTGGTAATATATAGAAATGCTTATGACATATGTGGGTTTATTTTATATCATGTAACTTTGCTAAAGTTGTTAATTATTTTTACTATTTTTTTAGTTGATTATCTAGGATTCTCCACGTATATCATCATGTCATCTACAAAGAGTGATAATTTTGTTTCCTCATTGCCTATTCTAATTCCTTCACTTTCTTTTTCTTCTTTTATTGCTATAGTTAGCATTTCTATTACAATGTTGAATAATAGTGGTGATAATAGATATCCTTGCTTCACCCTTGATCTTATTGGGAAGGCTTCTAGTTTATCTCTGTTACATATAATGCTTGCTGATGGTTGTATTATTAATGTATTTTTAATGGAATGAATATATTTTTAATGGAATGGGAAGATCTTTCCCATCCATTAATGACCTATGTGACGTGCTTAAATCACATGGAAGCCTAAGTCACATGAGTTTGAGTCACATGAAGCCTGTGGTGGGAGAAGTTTGCTTGCTGGGTGGAACAGAAAGGGGTGGAGCAGGAAGGGTGGTACAGGAAGAGGTGGAGCTGGAATAGAGCTGAGAGGAAATTGGTCAGACTTGTCCAGCTGGGAAGGACAGAGGAAGCAGGCAGCTGGCTGTGAGTGAGAGAAGGGCATTTTGCTTAGGGGAGCCTGTTTGTGGGAAAGCATGTATAGACTTCTTGGTTACTATGATGGATTTCGTTTTGTGGTGTTGGGATTTGGCTTTCTGGCATTTGAATAAATGTTTTGGTTATGTCTTCCATTGTGGAGAGTCTGTTATATTTTGCGATTCAGAACTGTGCTGACATATTCATAGCTGCTGTGGATGCTGTGAATATCACATTGGTGCTACAATGGTTTTAGATAGATACTACTTATCATTTTAAGGAAAGCTCCATTTATTCCTATGCTTTCTAGTGCTTTTAATAGGGATGTGTTGTATTTTGTCAAAAATCTTTTCTGCATTTGTTGAGATAATCATGCTATTTCTATTAGTTTTGTTATAGATATGATCAATTATGCTGATAGTTTTCCTAATATTGACCCAGCTTTGCACACCTGGTCATAGTAATCTCCTTGGTAGTATTTATTTAAATTTTTTATATCAGTATTCATTAGGGAAATTAGTTATTGTTTTCTATCTCTGTTTTGACTCTTGTTGGTTTAGATATCAGCACCATATTTCGGTCATGAAAGGAATTTGGTAAGATTCTTTGCCTATTTTCCCAAATAGTTTATGTAGTATTGGGATTAGTTGTTTTTAAAATGTTTAGTGAAATTCACTTGTGAATCAGTTTGATCCTAGGGATTTTTTCTTAGGGAACTCATTGATAGCTTGTTCAATGTCTTTTTCTAAGATAGAGTTAACTATTTTTTTATTCTGTTAATCTGGGAAATTTATATTTTTGTAAATATTCATCCATTTCACTTCTATTATTAGATCATATAGATAGCATGTAATTGAACAAAATACTCCTGATAATTGCTTATATTTCCTCCTCATTGGTGAATTCGCCCTTTTCATTTTTGATACTGATAATTTGGTTTTCTTCTTTTTTAAAAAAATCAAATTAACTAAGAATTTATCTATTTTTTTTTTTTTTGCTTCATAATTACTTTCAAACAAAAGTGTGAAAAGCCACTGAAGATTTTGAGCTAAAAATCAAATGAAAATTTTTTTCTGGAGAATAGGATGCTAGGATGAAATAGCTGCTTGTCCAAGGAATGATAAACTTAGCCTAAAGGTACTGTCAGATAAGTACTATTCTGTAGGATTCAGAGGAAGAAGAGAAGGGGAGTGGTTGGGAGTGGTTGCGCAATGATTCTAAGATAGCTTTTGTTGACCTGACAACATGGAGACAAAATATGACAGCATCTCTTTAAGAGTTGTCAAAGCAAACAACCACTACCCATTGCTGGTAATTCACTGGGTCAAATGATACTCCCAGAGGAAACTAGAAAATATTGCCAAAATCTATGAAATCGTGCGCGAGCAACAGAAATTTCTAAGAGTAACAGGTGGTATTTTCATCACCTGTCCATCAAAACCAAGATATGCAAAAAAGAAAAGCATATTCAAGAAGAGAACCACTAGTTTTAAAAGACTATGTATAAGAGTGCAATTTGACTTTCTGTTAGAGCATGGCTTAGAATATTGAAATAGCAGGCTTCTTGCCATGGATGGAATGCATCGCACAAGGAGTTAAAAGATACTTGCCTTTAGTCTTGCAAATCTAATAAAAAGAACTTTAAATGAAATAGAAGGGATTAAGGAAAAGATTACTTAAGCATATCCATATTAGATACCATATAGAATAACTATAATGAAGGAAGAATACTAGTTGAGATACCTACAAGTTTATAGAAATAAAATCTAAGAAAGGAACTCGTAAAAAACCCCATGTTCTCAAATATCTATATAGAAATGCAGAAAGTTCAGGCATCAGTCAGATGATCCAGAGGTCCCCTTGTAAGGAGGTAAGTGTTACTTCATACTATAGGTATCACTGAGGCTTGGTGGAATAAGGCCCATGATTGGAATATGGCTCTGGATATACCTTATACCTTGTTCACTCCTTATTTCTCTCACCACTTTTGGACTTTATTACCTCATCACTAGCATTTTTTTCCCACCCTGGAGATGCCTCCATATTGTGGCCCTCTCCTCTGATTCCTGAGTCTCTGGCCCAAAATACCATTTCATGTGGTATCCAAGCCATATTGCTTTCACTCCTAGCTCTACTTCTTACTTTCCAGGCTTTCCCCCAGTAGCCTTGTCCCCACATGTGTACCATTTTCTCTTCTCCCTACCCACTTTTACTTCCTCCATTAGAATGTGAGCTCCTTGAAGCTAGGATCTGTCTTTTTTGCTCATATTTTTATCTTCAGCTCTTAGCACAGTGCCTAATGCATAGTAAGTGTTTAATAAATGCTTTAGCAAAAGAAACAGAGTGAGGAAAGAAAATAGGCAGCATTATTTACTAATATCTACTTATGTAAGGAAACCCAAGAATCAGAGGGGAGAAGCATTGTAGAGAATATTTAGATGAAAATCAAGGGAAACGAACAAGAATGATTTTGCCATTGCGAACAACCTGGAAGGAGGTGAGGTATTTAAGCAATTAAGGAAAGAGATTGCAAGCCCAGTACAAGGGCACTGTACGGTAGTGATGAAACTAATTTTCTAGACATGTTAGAGCCTTCTCCCTGTCAAAAACAGAGCAACTGATATTAATTTAATGATTAATTAATTACGATTAATATATTAATAAATATAATAACTATTTTATTATATAATTAATATATAATTTATTGTATTTTATAAATATAAAAATAATAAAACAATAATCATTAATAAACCCTTCAAAAGTTGGAGAAAGCAAGGAGGGGAAATTATTTTCTATATCAGATTCCCACCAACAAGGAGGAACTGGTTGGTAGGGTGGAAATAGTGAATACTCTGGGATCACATAAGCACACATATTTAGAGTGGGATAGAGGATAAGAAAGCCAGCATAGTTTGACATACTCTAGATTTGGAGAAAGCATATTTTTAAATGGTTCTGAGGAAGGAACTGATAGGTTTCTATGGACTAAAAAATTCTGCAGAGGAAATCAGCCTTAGGAGGGAAGGAAACTTCTTAAAGAATGAAATTCTGAAGACACAAAGAGAAACTACTCCAATGAGGAGGATAAACAGGAGCTGAATAAAGAGATCATTGTGGATTTACAGGGAGCTTAGAAAACCTTACATAGTAAGAAGAGATGATCAGAAAAGGAGGACAGGCCGATGATGGATACATATGTAGCATGGTGCTACAAGCATGGTGCCAGAATGAGCTGAGGCTGACAAGAAGGGCTAAGAACAGTGAAGAGGTTGGATATTTTGGGGTTTTTTTTATCTTTATGGAGAAATGAGGAAGATTGAAGAAGGGATAAGAGCACTGCTTAGGCTAGATGGGATGTACAGATGGCAGAAAAGGCAAAGCTTCTCAGTTCTTATTTTCTGGTTTTTGCTGCCAAGGAATATGATCTTTGCCTTGGAAAGGACAGAGCTGATACCCAAGATAAATAAGAAGATAGTAAGAAAACACCCAGCTGTTCTTGGCTTGATCAAGTCATGTGGTCCACATGATCTACATGACCTCCTTCCACAAGGCCTTTCTTAAATTCCCCCAGTTGCTAATGCCTCTCTCTTCCCCCCCATTCAGATAATCTTGTATCCATGTTGTATGTATTCCATGTATACTTACATGTATGTGTGTTCTTTCCTCAGTAAAATATAAGCTCCTTGAGGGCAGGTTCTATTTTTTTTTAATCTATGTATCATTTCCTAGAACATAGGCATTTACATGCTTCTTGAATGATTAATTTGTTTGAAATAACTGTCAGGTGTAATTGCTAAGCTGATTTAACTAATATTAGAAAGAATGTGGAGAACAGGAGAACTGTCACAGGGCTGGAGTAGAGAAAATGTTCCTTTTTTTTTTTTTTCAAAAAGGGAAGCGAATAGAGCCTGTGAACTATAGGCCAGTAAGCTCAACTTTGATTCCTGGTAAAATTCCAGAAGGTATTAATAAAGTGATGGTTAGTGAACAATGAGAAAAGGAAATTGTGATTACAAGGAGCCAGCATTGCTTCATCCAGAATAAATCATGCCAGATTAACCTTATTTCCCTTTTTGACAGAGTAACTGAGCAGATAAATCAGGGGAATAGTTTGCTTAGAGTTTAGCAAAGAATTTGATAAAATAGCTTAGGCTAATCTTATGGAAAATATGGAAAGACTTAGGCAACATTTATTTGTAGAGTTAAAGGGATATAGAGTTGTTTGAAAGGCTGTGCTAAAAAAGGAATAATAATAATTCAATGTCAACTCAAAAGGAGATCTCCAGTAGCGTGTCCTAAGGACCTGTGTTTGGCCCTATACTATTTAACATTTTTATCAATTACTTGGATAAAGGCATTTATGGAATTCTTTTTAAAGCTTCTTCCTAGATGGGAGGGAGAAACAGCACTAACTTAACTGGATCTTTTCATTTGGAAAGTCATCATCCTTTCAGGTTATATCAGCATTGATACTCCGACCCCATCCATTTCCTTGGTTCCCCCCTGCCCTGCTAATCGGAGGCCTGGAAGGCAGAACAAAGGACTTCTCCCAGAGCCCCTGTTTTCAGCTGTACTACTTTGAAGTGAACCATATCATGCCCCTAGCTGGGTAATTTCTATCTCGTCTTCCTTTTATATGTTGTCTTCCCCCAGTAGATTGCGAACTCTTTGAGAGCAAAGACTGCCTTTCTTTTTTGTATTTATATCCTTAAACACTTAGGACAGTGCCAGGCACACGGTAGACACTTAACAAATGTGAACTAATAGAATCAATATCCAAAAAAATACATGATAATGTAGCCCTAGAACATTAGGCTAAATTAAATTTAGTATGGATAGAAATTTTAAAAAGGATAAATGTAAACCCTTACACTACTGAGATCAGTTTACCGAACTAAGAGACAATATGTCAGAAGCATAGTAAGCACTTTGTCCAAAAGAGCTATAGAGGTTTTATTGGACTCCAAACTTAATATGAATCAATAGTTTTTGGCAGCCTTAGCATAACTTCCAGGGTTAAGGAGGTGGTGGTACCATTTTATACTGCCCTACTCAGACTATATTTGGATGATTGTGTTCAATTCTAGATAGCAGGTTTTAAAGAGGATAACCAAAAGCTAGAGAATATTCAGAAAACAACTATGATAGTTAAGGGCCTTAAGTCCATGCCCTCTGAAAATCTATTGGAGAAATTGAAGAAATATCACCAGCAGAATAGAAGATTTGAGGAGTCATGAAAGTTGTTTTTTAAGTATTTGTAGGCCTGGAGGCAGCTTTGTGGTGCAGTGTATTGAGCAATGGCCCTGGAGTTGGGAGGTCCCAAGTTCAAATATGAGGCTCCCTTCTATATATTTTGTTTTCCCTTGAATCTGGGGTCATCTCCTATCATCCTGATCTATCTCTTGCTACTGGACCCAAATGGCTCTGAAGGAGAACTTTGTGACTTTGCACAGGTCTCCCTCACTCAATTCCAATTCACTTGTAAGTCATGGCCTCACCTCCTGAAGTCATGGTCCTCTTTGACAGTGAAGGACAAACAATTGTTTGAACAAACAGTTGTCTTAGACACTTACTAGCTGCGTAATCCTGAGCAAGTCTCTTAACGCTGATTGCCTACAGAATTTTTTTTGCAGGACTGTCATGTGGAAGAGAAATTAAACTCTTCTGTTTAGCCCCAGAGGGCAATACCAGGAACAATGAGTGATAGTGACAGTGACTCAAATAAAGACTCAAGGTCTAACAATTAGAACTATTGAAACTGGAAATACTGAAAACAGGTAGGGGGCTCTCCCTGTCTCATGTTTCTTTCCACCTCAAACCATCTTCCATACAGCTGCTGTAGTGATTTTACTAAAGCACAAATCTATTTCTCTGTTCAATTGACTCCAGTGATTCTGTTGCCCTTGGGATCACATATAAACTCCTCTTTTTGGCTTTTAAAGACATTCATAACAGTCCCAACACATCTCTGTAGCTCATTTCCAGAACTATGGAGTTAGACCCTGTTCCTTGCTATTCCTCATACATGATACACCCTTTCCTCTCTCCTTGGCTTTGCATTAGATGTCCCATGTGTCTCGAGTGCATTTCTTCCTCGACTATACCTCTTAGATCCCCTTGTTTCCTTCAGAATTTAGCTCAATCGCTTTCTAAGTAAACTCCGTAACAAAACTAAATTAGGCGTTTATCTCAAAGGTAGAAAATTTTGAAAGTAACTGTAATTACATTCCTTAATTATTATTATTTTACAAAATTTCACAAATCTTTTTTATAAATTTTTAAAAAAATTTTTAAACTTAAGAAGACTTTTCCTGAACTTGCCCACTTCAACTCCCCTTCCTCCTCCCTAATTACTTTGTACTTATGTTGTATATACTTCTATGTATGCATATTGTTTTCCTGCTGCATCTGGGGCCATCTCCCATGGTCCTGATCTATATCTGGCCACTGGAACCAGATAGCCCTGGAGGAGAAAGTGATAATGGTGACTTTGCACAGCCCTCCCTCACTCAAATCCAGTTCACTTGCAAGTCATGGCCTCACCTACGGAGGTCATGGTCCCTCTTTAAGAGTGAAGGATAAACCACAATTGTTTTCCCCCACAGAATGTAAGATCCTCAAGGTCAGGACGGTTTCACTTTTGTCTTTATGTGCTCAGTGCCTCACACAATATCTGGTATATAACAGTTACTTAATAAGTGCTCGCTTGCTTGACTGTTAATTCTCCCTTGCTGAAAGTCTTTCAAGAAGAGGTTGGATTGCTACTTATGAGGAATGTTATAGATAGGATTCTTTGGTCATCTGGATTAGAGTACATTACTCATCCCACTCAAATTTTGTGGTCACCTTGGCAATTCTTTAGTGTCCCCTTTAGATTTTTCATGCACTTGGTTGGTTGAGAGGTGGGGAAGCATCTCTTTTAATATTCTGGGGCATCTAGTAACATTCTAGATTTATATGAAATCCCTGACTAGCTTTATGAACTTAATCAAGTAATAGGGATCTAGGTAATCATATCATTATAAGATATTTCCATGCAGGATTAATGTTGGATATCTGATCACCCGAGGATACAGACAGGTACTAAATCAACTTTTGATTTTTCAGGAGTTGGTGTACTATATTGTTGATAGATTATCTGGGTCACTGTCTTCTCTTCCTTCCTCCAATCTTTTGGTTGGCTATGTTTCGTTAATACTTCAGAGGTGATATAGGAGAAGAGACAGACAATGAAATTTAGGTACGTTCTATTTTAATAACTGTTAGCAGGTTGGTTAAGTTTGGATGAGAAGAGATTGAAATTAATAACTAACATCAGATTTGGAGATACTGGATTTTGACTAAGGTTACAGACCCTATTATATTGTAGATATTTGAAAGTTAGCTTTTAAGTACAAAGGCATATTCTAGACGCTGGGTTTTATACGTGTGTGTGTGTGTGTGTGTGTGTGTGTGATAGAGTTTCTTAATCCAATACAAATCTTCTCACATTTATTTTTTTAGAAGATAAGGAAAGCAAGTAATTGAATGGAAGAGCCACTTACCTCAGCATTACCTTAGGTGAAGCCAAGGTTAGAGCCAGGCACTAGAAAATGGAGTGGAATGACCTGGGCCCTGAGCAATGTCAGTGTATCACGTAGGCTTTTCCAATTAGCATCATTTCTGTGCAGGATTGGGGTAGAAACCTGATCAGACTGGGTTTGGCCTCTCCGTTCTGCAGTGGAAAATCCTTGGCAATGTGTGCGTCAGAGATACCTCCCTCCCACCAAGGGATGCCTGTGCCTGTATTCTGAGGCCCAGGAAAAAGCAGCTGATAAGGCGGGAATTTTGCTGTGGCAATGCTTTCCAACACATACCTGTCAGTTTTCTGGAAAGGAAATGAAGCTGATATGCTATGTCCTAAACAGGGTCAGTTCAGTGTTTCCACCCTTCCTCTCTGTCCCAATGTCACCCAATCTCCTGTTTGGACCCCCTCCCCCCTCTTCTCCACTTATCTTTGTTCTCTCCACTCTGAACCTACTTAGCTCTCATTTACTTACATTATCCTTACTTACATTTTTCTTAACTTTTCAGCCCCCCATTCCCAATTCTTCGTGTTCCTATTTTGTCAAAGGTTCATTAGTTGATTATAACTCAAGACTTTTAAAGGCAAATCTAGAGATGGTCTAAAGATGGTAATATTGTTTTGGTCTTGAACAAAGAAATAAAATCTCATAGGATCTAATATCTGGTACTGCTTATTTTGGGGAGGTATTACTGGTATTACTTATATCTGGAGGAGGGGACTCTGCTTTTGATACAGATTCCTTGGAAGAGGGAGACCGAGTTCTCTACTACATTCAAGAGAGGTCATAGTTTTAAGAACAGTATATAAAGCAAAAAGAATTATTACAGACTATTGCAATCCATCAACAGGCAATTATTAATCACCTGCCATGTTCTAGGAACTGTGCTGGGCAATAGGGATACAAATACAAAGGATAAAACAAGCTCTGCTCATAAGGAATTTACATTTTAATAGAGAAAACAAAGATATATATATATATATATATATATATATATAGATATAATAAAGAGAAAAAAAAACAATGTAGGTAGGGAAGAGGCAGCTAGGTGACACAGTGGATAGAACCCTGGCCTGGAGTCAGGAAGACATGAGTTCAAATCCAACCTCAGACACTTACTCACTATGTGATCCCAGAAAAGTTACTTAATCCCATTTGAACCAGTTCCTCATCTATAAAAAGAGCTCGAGAAGGAAATGGCAAACTACTTCAGTATCTTTGCCAAGAAAACCCCAAATGAAGTCATGAAGACTTAGGTACAACTGAAAACGACTAAACAAAAACAAAAAAGGTAGGAAGGACATGCAGTTGAAGAGATAGTAAAGGGTTTACATAGAAGGAAGAGAGGGTTTCTATAAGGGAGAGGTCAGGTCGGAGTTCATTCTAGTTGTCCTTACCCCTATCTGTTTTCTGCCTCCAGGTGCTAGAGTTTCAAGTCGGAAAAGTGCTCAGATTTCTGGAAGGATCTTAGGCTGCTATAGCAGGAAGGTTTATTACCAGTATAGTATCTTGATGCCTACTACTTCTGCTAATAGCCCCAAATAGGTTGTGAACACAATCATATTTTACCATTTGAATCCTGATTATAAAGTTTTATCTGGAAACTGTATCAAGTGGGAGGGAGGTGGGGAGAAGCTATGTAGGGGAAGGATAGGATATAAAGAATATTATGCATCTGAAGTCCTGTGTTTTGTAAGTGATGCTGAAGGCTGAAATGATAACTAGCACCATGAGAAATGACAGAAAGGGCATACTGTAGTTTTTTCTTTGGCAGTGAGAAAATGTTGAGAGTATAGACAAGATGGCACAGTAGCAAGAAGTACAGCTGAGCACCCTTACCCCTCCCCCCCAACTCCTTCAAATAGACCTAAAAATGCACCAAAGCAAATCCTGGTGGAGAAATTTAAGAAAAAGTCACAATGAATCATTTTTCCAGCTCAGGTCAGCCTAAGGAGACAGAAAATCTTTGGAAACTGAGGATGAGGACTGGCCAGGAGGTTGACTGCTAGAGCATTCCAATTCCCAGAGAGAGAAGGTATGTACCAGGATGAGAAGAGATCTCAGACTCATACTGGGATACCTTGAGGGGAATGGGTGCCAACTGCCATTTTCATTACTTCCAGGTTCCAGGTCACAGATCCACGGTTGACTTAGGAAGGGACCTATGCTCAAGGGTAGTCTTCTAGGGTAATGACTGGCCCTGGAAGAGAGGAACAACTTCAGCAGCAACAGTGGTGTGTGTTGGACCCCAGGAGCAGAGCAGGATCTCAGCTCTAACTCCTAGCCCAGTCTAAACACTGCAGAAGAATAATTAGGGCAGAAATCCTAGACCAAAGGGAAACTTGCCGTTCTGCCACTGTGAAGCAGCCGGCTGATGGAGACTAAGTCTAGCAGCAGCTCAGAGATAAAACCAGGTCAGCAACTCGTATAACTAAGAATAGGGTAACAATCAGACTTTTTCTTGGATGAGACCACTTTGGGAGCACTGGAAATCAGCAGTATCGATCCTGAGCTTTCCCACAACACACAATACTTGAAGAAAGCAGCGGCAAAACCAACCCAGATGTTCCCTTCAGAAGTATGCAGAGCCCGGCTCTAATGTCAAGTAAAGTCAGGAAATAGCCAGAAGGAATGAGCAAACAAAAAAAGAATTCCACCATAAAGTACTATTAAGATAACAGGGATAATCAAGGTCCTCAAGACTCAATCCAAGAAGAGAATGACTTCCAAACATCTCTAAGCAAAGCCTCAAATGCACATATTCCACTAGAATTCTGGGAAGAGATGAGACAAGAGTTAAAAAAAATATATAAAGTGAGAGTACTAGAAGAAAAGTTGGAAAAGAAATGAAAGCTATGTAAGAAGGAATTAGAAATTGAATTAATGTATAAACAAAACCTTGCCTAAAGAAAACTCCCTGAAAATGAGAATGGAAGCCAATGACTTCAAGAGACAAATAATTATTAAAGTAAAAGATTGAAAAAGTAAAGAAAATGTAAGGTATCTAATAGGAAAAAAAAACAACTGGCCTGAAAAACAGAATGAAGAGAAAAAGAAATTAAGAATCATTGAGATATCTAAAAGCCATCACCAGAAAAAGAGCCTAGGCATCATATTTCAAGGAATCATCAAATGAAACTGTCCAAAAGGCAAAGTGGAAATAGAATCCACCAGTCACTTCCTGAAACCTTGAGGATGGAAACTCCCAGGAACATTATAGTCAAAATAAAGAGCTTCCAGATCAAATTAAAAACACTACAAGCAACCAGAAAGGAAGAATTCAAGTAATGAGGTGCTTCAGTCAGGATCATACTAGATTTAGAAGCCACCATTTTAAAGAAGTGGAGAGCTTGGAATAGGACATTTTAAAAGACAAAAGATTTAGTTTTATAGCCAAGAGTATAACAAGTGTAACACCATAGTGGAGGAGGGAAATGGATTTTTAATGAAGTAGAAGACTTCCAAGCATTCCTGATGGTGGGGAAAAAAGAGCTTTGTAGAAACTGTGAAGTTCAAATACTGGAGTCAAGAGAAATTTAAAGAGGTAAACATGAATGGACACTCACAAGGGACTAAAAAGTGATAAACTACTTACATTCTAATATTAGGAGAGGATATATACCCCTTCCCCATCTATCAGAATTCATAGAAAGAGTCCAAGTTTGACTCCCTGGGAGGCCTGGGAATGGTTCTTTTATGTCTTGGTAAATGCTATTTTAAAAAGAATTGGTAAGAGAAGGAAGGAAGAACACATGGGAGGTGGAGAGGGAAAGGAAAGTTAGGGAGAATGATCTCATATAATAGAAGTGTGAAAGTTGAAGTCTATACAATTAAGAAGGAAGGGTTGGAGGAAGCTGCTGACACTAGAATCTCACTTATCTGAATTGATCAAAGGAAGGAAAATATAGACGTAGTTGCGTACAGAAATACATCTCACTCAACAAGAAAATAGGAGGAAAAGAGGAGAAGGAAAAAGTGGCCACCATAGGAAGAGATTAGTTCTAAACAAAACAAATGCTAACTAAAAATGTACAAAAATATATGTAGCTCTTTTTGAGTGGGTGAAAATGGGAATCTGAGGGGGGAGGCAATCATTAGCGGGGGAACTGATGAATGGATTGAAGTCTATTGTGCTATAAGAAATGAAGAGGAAAGAGTTTCCAAGAAACCTGGAAAGACTTGTGTGAAGTGATGCAAAGCGAAAGTAACAGAATCAGAACAATGTATACAATGATAACAGTATTGTAAAGACAAGTGACTTAGAAAGACTTAGAAACACTGATCAGTATAATGACTAACCATGATTCTAGGAAACTAAGGAAGAAACATACTTCCTATCTCCTGAGAGATGAAAGACTCAGAGGGCAGAATGAGACGTTATCTATATATGTGTGTATATATATATATATGCATACACATATATGTATATGTGTACAATTTTTTTTCTTTTGTTGTTTAGTCATTTCAGCCATGACTCTTCATGACCCCATTTGAGATTTTTTTGGCAAAGATCCTGGAGTGGTTTGCGGTTTCCTTCTCCAGCTCATTTGACAGATGGAGAAATTGAGGCAAACGGGGTGACATGATTTGCCCAAGGTGACACAGTAAGTGTCAAAGGCTGGATCTGAACTTAGGAAGGGGAGTCTTTATGACTTTAGACTCAGCACTCAATCCACTGCACCACCTAACTGCCCATGGCTTTTATAAGGAGACATATATTCAAGTGTAATTGGTTACCCATTTCTGACATCCCAGGAAGCAAAGTACAAGGACCCTACTGTACAGTGGAGCACATTGTACTATGAAGCATTTAGCAGGAAAGATTCCAGGCATAGAAGATTCCAGATCCTGGCAAATTAGCCCAGATCTGAAGGGTTTCAGAAAAGAGAAAGAGAGGCAGGTAGCAAGAGGAGTATGCCTAAAGTACAGCCTATGGTATAATTCAGGAAATTTATGTAAAAGAGGCCAAGGGAGGGAAGGTGGGGAAACAAAACCTACCAGAAAACCCGAGGCAAGAGCATTTACAATTTCTTAGAGGCAGCACCATTCCACCCCTCCCTCCCAATTTACAGTTATGTTTACAAGCAGAATATCAGTCTAGGAAATTACATGACTGGTTAGAGAATAGTCTTAAAATGAAACAGCTTCAGTTTCTTTAGCCATAAAATGGGTTTGGTGCTAGCCTAATCCACCTCAAAGGGCATATGACCTCAGTATCCTCTCATTCCCACTTTAAAAAAAAGATCCATAGAAGCTCAAATTACCTGAGTCATCTTATCAAAATAAGACAAACAGGAAGGACTGAAAGACCCTTTCCACCAATGGGTAGTTAATATCTAGCCCAAAAGTGAGGAACCAGTAGTGGCCTCAAGGCTACCTATGGCTCTCTAGGTCCTCAAGTGCAGTTGATCGACGAAGTCTGAACTTCACAGAACAAATCCCCTTAATAAAAGGATTTGTTCTGTAAAACTTGAACTCAGTCAAAAGGCTGCATCCTAGGACCCGGAGGGCCACAGTTTCCCCACTCCTGATCTAGCCAGTAATTCTCATTCCCAATAGAATCATCACCATCACCACCACTACTATCACCAAAGCATCATAGGTAGCAATTATTTAGCACGTTAACATTTGCAGAGCGTTGTAGGAATATCTCATTTAATCCTCACAGCAACCCTGGGAGGTGGATGCTATTGTTATACCCATTTCACAGATGAGGAAACTGAGACAAATGGTGGTTAAGTGATTCAGGGTCACATTGCTAGGCTAAATTTGAATTTAAACTCATAATTCCTGATTCCAGGTCCAATGCTCAAGCCACTGCCCCACCTAGCTCTCTCTTGGATGCCTCAAGCCTGAATCAACATTAGTCTGTAGGTCCAGACTACTTGCTCTCCTCTCAGTGTCTCACAGATAAGAACCCATCAGGCTTCACTGGGTTTGGATCCTTTATTCTACTGAGGTCTAAGAAGATCTTACCTGTTTTCATTCACCCTGACTACCCTTATTTATTGTTCCCTCAATAAATCTGGCTTGCTTTACTATCTTATTATGTTTTCTGTTTCCTTGACCTGAACTACTGATGTCCTGGACCTGACAGTTACTAATTTTGTATTGAGATACAAGGTTATGAAGAAAGTAGTCTTTAAAGCTGAAAGTGGTACAAAAATATTAGTTGTGTTTATTACCCCTGATAGCACTTGTGAAGATTATTACTATAACATCCGTGAATCGTATTACCCTCCTGGAAGCCAGAGCCAGGCAGGGTATATCTATATCTATATCTATATCCATAGATATATATCTATATCTATATCTATCTATCTATCTATATATATCTATCTATCTATATATATATATATATATATATATATATATAGATATATATATATATATATAGGTGAAGAATGATCCACTGCCTCTCATGCCTCTCATGCTGAAAAGTAATCATAGTGGACTGTCTCTCCTCCTATGCATGTACTGGTTACTTCAGACCAAGTGCCAACAGATGCAATTCAGATTAGCAGGGGCTAGAGAGAGAAGAGAGGGTCACGAAGGGCCACAACTTCAGTACAAAATCAATCTGATGCTTGCAACACTAAGGAAGCCACTTATCTCAGTTTCTAAGAAATTTGGGGTCTTACCTTTGTGGAGGATGAAAGCAGAAAAAAATTGTGGTTTACGAAAGAAGAACTTTGGGTTTACCAAAGAAGCAATCAGCAAGTTGAGTAGTCTATTTTCCTACATGTTTTGTCAGACAGCATTCAGCATAATGCCTGCAACATAATAAACATATAAAGGCTTATGGGTCGACTGAAATGTGCCCAGGCTATCATGCCTCATGTTCTCATCCTGTTGTTTCAGAGCATAAAGTTTCTCTCTTCTCTAGCCCTCTTCCCTTGAACCTCAACTCAAATCTGCTTTAGGAGAGATATGAGACAATGCCAACAATATTGCTACTTAGAGAGGCACCAGGGGGATAGCTGTTGGAACCTATGGGGTTCAAATCTTGCCTTCGATATTTAATAACTGTGGCTTCTGATAAATCACTCAACCTATCCCCTTCTCCCCTCATTCTGGGCTTCTTACCTTTTATTATCTGTGTTAAAACACTGATAATGAAATCTGTTGCTCACAGCGTCAGGATCTTCCTCTTTAGTGAAAGCCCCTCACACCCCAAAGCAGCTGTAAATGATGGGAATAGTCATTAAAAAGAGCTATTTTGGATCCTGTTGAATCTTCTAGGACAAATAGATGCTACAAGAAAACTGCTTTAAAATGGAAAAGCTACAAATACATTAAGCCTTTAGGAATGTATTGGCTCCTGGATGACATCTAGTGGTGCATCAACTCTGTCTACTCCATGCAAAGATGGACCCAGTTTTCAATTGGAATTCAAGTTCAGAATTGGAACTAGGATCATTTGACTTTTTAGCAGCTGATTGATGACTCTTGAGTTGAATGAAGCATTTCACATGAATGAGTTGGCATCTCTCTTTACCCATCTCAGGGCACAGAGCCCTTAGTTGTGAACAATAAATCTCTCCTTTTAGGGAGTTAGTATTCTTGACTATGAGAGAAATAGATATGGAAGCAGTGGACACAATAAGGACCACTCAGAAGGAACATATTAAGTGTTTAATAAAGACTTATTTGACCAAAGATCAGAGACAGAAAGAAATGTTCTCTATACCCCAATAGCCCTTTTTATTATAGCAGAAAACTGAAAGTAGATACTCATTGATTGGAGAGTGGCTGAACAAATCATTGTATGTGAACATAGTTGAATATTACTGTGCCATAAGAATTGATGAATATGAAGAATTCAGAAAAACCTGGAAATATATATGAACTGATTCAGAGTGAAGTAAGCAGAACCATGAAGACAATATGCACAATAACTACAACAATGTAAATGGAAATTTAAAGTGACACCAAATTATACACAATTTTCACGACTAAGCTTGGCCCCCAAGAGGAATTAAGAAAATGCATCCCTTTCTTTCTTTTGCACATATGGAGGACAAGTGTGGAACATTGGATTATTCCACATACTATCATCTAATATGTTGATTGTTTTTGCTGAACTGCTTTATTCTCCTTTTCTTTTTTATTTGTTATAAGGATGACTGAGTGGGTAAGGGAGAAGAATACATTTGGGAATCAAGGTGATAGAAAATAAAATATATCATTAAAAACTTAAAACTAAATGAATAGATTTTATTTAAGTCCCATTCATAAGTACTACTGTTCAAGCCAGACTCATTGTTCTAGTTACCCTAGGTGGTTAGGCTAGAAGTGGCCAACTGCCCTGTGCCCACTTAAAGTAGATGAATAGGATGTATATGCAACTTCACTGTGATAGGTAATCTTCCTCAAGTTCATTTCTCTACTATTCCCATTATAGCATTGTAGAGGTTTGTAGTTTGAAAGGGTCTTAGAAATAATTTTGTCCAATTCCATCTCCTAAAATAGGATTGAGGAATCAGGCCTCATTTACACTATTTTCTTTGGTATTCTCAGGTGTGCCAGCTACCTTCTATTGTTTTGCATTACTGCAATGAATTACTTCTAGTGTAGGTGGTTTGGGGTATTTTTTTATCTGTTTTACCTTTTACATGTGTCCTGACCCTTTTGGCAATCTGGTGAAACCTATGGACACCTTTTCAGAATAATAATTTTACATGTATAAAATGAAATAATAAGATTGCAAATTAAATTTCAAAGTGTTGAAATAAAGATGTAACTTGTTTCTGCTCAAGTTCAAAGACGCCCTGATATCTATCCATGGCGTCCTGACTGTCTATGAGGTTAAGAATCCAATGCTAGAATCTGATGGTTGTATTTGATGGCTCCTTCTGCTTTTCATTATACAAATATAAGATTTGCTATGGAGTAGATGACATTTTCCCACATTTGCATAATCATAGCATGTTAGAGCAGGAAAGGAGCTTGATGATCATCTTATTCAATATCCTTATTATGACCTGGGGTGTCCAATTCAATAAACATTTATTGAGCACCTACTATATGTCAAGAATTTAAAACTGTTCCAGGAAGCCCTGAAAATCAAAGACTAAGGCTTTTAATGGTACCTTAGCATTAATGAGGTTCATCTCCTTTACTGGTAATACATGAGGCAGCTAGATGCCTCAAGTGGATGATGCTGGATCTGGAGTCAGGGAGACCTGTGTTCAAATCGTGCCTCAGACACTTCGTAGCTGTGGGACTTTGGGCAGCTTAATTAACCTCTATCTGCTAGTTTTCTCATCTGTAAAATTGTGTTGCCTCGGGTTGTTGTGAGGACCCAAGGAGGTAATATGGATAAAGCACTTAGAAAAGTTCCTGGCAATGGTGCCAGGTGCTTATTGTTATTGTGGATGTTGTTCCGTGTCACTGAAGGTTTGCTTATGTCAATTGTGCACAAATACCTATTGACCATATTCTGTAGCCTGTTCCACTCCTCATTACCCTGAGGATAGCCTGATATTGGGAGTCTTCTGAAATTGTGCTTTTCTACGATTCACAACTGATTTCCTTGAACACAGCACTGTATGTTCAGTATGTTTAAAAATTGAATTGGATAAGTAGTTTTAAAAATCCTATTTGTGACTATGAGGTAATACTTTGGCAGAAGGATAGCCTGCCAGTTTTATATGCCATTAGATTAAACTGTTGTGTTTGCAACTCGTTAAAAGTTTTTGCAGCCTTGGATATTATTGAGAATGATCTGCTGATGGAGAAGGAATTTCCTAGGTGCTTCTGCCATCTAGTGCCCAGCACTAGAGATGTGATCACTGTGTTCGCCTCCTTTTAGCCCTTTCTCTTAAAAACAAAAACAAAACCAGTAACAGCAATCAAAGATTTAGAGCTAGAAGGGATCTGAGACACCATTTATTCTAATCCTATTACATAAGGTCAGCACAACGGCTTTGTAGACCTTCAGTTTGGTAGTCAGTCTAATACCTCTTCTCTCCCAAACTTTTCTTTGGAGCCTCCGAAACACTGAGCTACCTATGGCCATGTATGCATCAACCTCATTATCAATGTGTACATCCCTGGAAAGTACACTGCCAAGGTAAGTGAACTTATCTACCGCATTCAAAACTTCTCCATTTGTTATAACTGATGGTTCCGTATACGGATGGTGTGGTGGTGGCTGATGGAGCACCTGTGTTTTCTTGGTGTTAACTATTAGGCCAAAATTAGCACAGGCAGCAGAGAATTGATCCATACTTTGCTGCATCTCAGTTTCAGAGGCTGCATTGAATGCACAATCATCTGCAAACAGAAAATCATGCACCAACACTCCCTCCACTTTGGTCTTGGCTAGTGACCTTTTCAAATTGAAGAATTTACCATCAGTACTGTAGCTGACCTTGATGATTTCATCCTCATTGAAAGCATTTGACAACTTAGTTGAAAACATCTAGAAAGCAAGGGAGTAAGCATACAGCCCTGTTTCACTCCATTGGTGACTAGGAAGACACGAGAGCATTGTTCACTATCCAAAACCTGGGCAAACATGCCATCATGAAAGTGATGTACAATACTGATGAACTTCTCCCGGCAGCCAAATTTTGACATAATTTCCCATAAGCCTTCACAACTAACAGTGTCAAAGGCCTTGGTCAGATCTACAAACATTGTATCTAGACCTCTGTTCTGCTCCTGGCATTTCTCCTGGAATTGTCAGGCAGCAAACACTATATTGATTGTTCCTCAACCCTTTCTGAAGCCACACTGGCTCTCAGGTAGATGATCATCTTCCAGGTGAAGGATCAGTCTATTAAGGAAGACTCTAGCAAGAATTTTGCCAGCAATGACTAAGAGAGAGACCTCCCTGTGATTATTGCAGGAGCATCTATTCCCTTTGCATTTATATAGATGGACAATGGAGGTATCCTTGCACTCCTGGGGGATAACTTCCTCTTGCTATGTAACCTAGAAAACTTCAATCAGTTTTTGTATGAGCAATGGTCCCCCTACCTTGTAAACTTGAGCAGGAATAGAATCAGCACCCGGTGCTTTGCCACATGAAAGGAGCCTAATGGTCCTCAAAACCTCTTCTTCAGTTGGAAGTTCAGGTAAGGAGGGATTGACTTCAATCTGAGGAAATGGTCAATGACCTTGGCATTGATTGAAGATGTCTGCTGAGAACACTATGGAAGTGTTCAGTCCTTCTCTCTAGGATCATGTCCTTGTCACTAATCAATGTGGCTCCATCAGCACTGAGTAGGTGTGATGCACCATAGGTTTTTGGTCTGTAGTTTTCACGGAATCATTAGAGCTCTTTGGATTACTATCATCATAAAACTGAATTTCATCTGCCTCTTCCTGAGCCAGGAGTCCTGCATCTTTCTAAACTTTGCTTGTACATTGCTTTTGATGGAATTAAATGATGCCTCCCGTGGAGTTCTTGTTTTTCGTTTAGCTGCTTCTGAATTTCCTCATCATTTTCATCAGATCAGTCTTGGTGTTTGCAAGTGTTCTGACCCAGGTAAGCAAATGCAGTGCTATACACCAGATCTCTAAAAGTTGCCCACTCCTTTTCTGCTCCACTGTTGCCAACTATGTGTTGGCTTAACTTTCCCTCCAAGTTATCAACAAACTGTTCACCCTCAGAGAAGAGCTCTAATTTGTTGACATTAATTCTTCTGGTAGTCACTTTGTCTGGAGGGCAGAATTTTTGATAAATGTGAATATTTAGCTTGGAAAGTTAGTCTATGATCAGTCCAACACTCTGTACCACACATTGCCTTTGTCACTCTCACATCTTGTCTGTCTCTTCTCCTTACAATCACATAATCTATTAGATGCCAATGTTTGCTGTGAAGGTGCATCCATGAAGTTTTTTTGCTTTTGGGTAAATGGAAGACAGTGTTGGTGATGAGAAGGTCATGTGATACACAAGCCTTCAGCAGTAAATGACCATTGCTGTTGCTGTTTCCAACTCCATTCCTCCCTAGGACTCCCTGCTAAGTCTGGTAGTCTGAGCCTTCTAGCATTAAAGTCTCCCAGAATTATAAGCTTGTCGTCTTTTGGCACATTGATGATGAGGGGCTCTAGGTCTTCATAAAATTTTTCTTTGACCTCATCAGGGTTCATCATGGTAGGAGCATAGGCACTGATGATGGTGGCATGGCATTTTCCTGTGAGTGGCAATCGCATTGTCATGAGCCTGTCATTCACCCCTTTTGGCAGGCATATCAGCTTGCTGACAAGATTAGATTTTGTTGCAAGACCCACCCCAGCTTCATGGCATTCCCCTTCACTGCGCCCACTCCAGAAAAGTATGTATCTAGCTCCAGCTTCACTAAACTGGCCTTTATTTGCCAACCTTGTTTCACTCAAGGCGTTAAATAACACAGGGTCTAACGTGGAACCCTGAGGAACCCCCCTGGAGAGCTTTGCATTATTACTGAATTATTTATTTCTACTCTTCAGACCTGGATGTTCAGCCAGTTTACATCTGGTTGTACCGCCATTTAGCCTATATTTCTGCATTTTTCCTCTACCAATAGCAAGAAGATACTTTATTACACACTTGGTTAAAATCCAGGTAAGCTATATCCACAGCATTCCCCTTGATTAACCCTACCAAAACGGGAAATGAGTTTAGTCTGGCATTAGCTATTCTTGAAGAAACAATGCTGGCTCCTTTTGGCTACGGCTTCCTGTTCTAGATGTCCTCTTACTATTTCTTTAATAATTCATTCTAGAATTTTGTCAGAAATTGACCACAAGCTCACTTACCTATGATTTGCAGGTTCTATTCTCTTATTTTGAACATTAGGGTATTTACCCTTTTCTATTCCTTATTTACTTCTCCTATTCTCCACAAACTTTCAGAAATGTCACTGACAGTGTTTTAACAATACTGTCCTCCAAGTCCTTTTGCCTCTAGGGATGTAGTTCAAATGAATCAGGTTATTTTAATTCTTCAAGAGTAGGTAGTGCTTTCCTACTATTTCCCTGTTTATATTAGGATACTAATTCCCTATTAGCCATTTTTATTTTTTCCTTTCTAGTTCAAAGATTATTCTCCTAGGCAGCAAAAACAGAAGCAAAAAAGCCAAATAGAGCACTTGAGTTCCCCTCTGTTGTTAACGATTGTTGTCCCATCCACCCTGAGTATTGATTCCTTCTTTAAAGCTCTCTTTCTCTCAGTACAATTAAATCCCTTCACTCATTCTGAGTTTTAGCAGTCTTGACACTATTCTTAAAACACTACCCTGCTTTTGTGTTTACTCTGTTACCTGCCTCTTTTGCCAACCTCCGTAACTTATCTTTTAAAAATTAATATCGATTGGTAAGTGCTGTGCACAGCTATCCTTTGAAGAACTATAAATTTTCCTGCTCCCTTTAGTTATTTCCCTTTGTCTTCAGAATTCATTTCTTGAGAGTTTTCATCTCTCCTGTGCTTATTTCTTTCACAGAATGTTAGTTCTTGGCATTCTACCTCTCTTTCCTTTGAACTTTTTGAAGTCTTCCTTCTCAGAAATCTGGAATGCTTATCCAATTATGCTTGGTTTACATAGCATCTCAAAGTTGGGATGAAAAGAGCTCCCCTTCCTGGTGTTTGCCCTCAGGCATTGTCTAGTCCAACCTACATGACCAACAATTCACTCTAATTCATTCTCAATAAATATTTTGGATAATGAAAACCTCTAAGGAAGAGGAACCTAGCAACTCTCAAACCCCGCCCCCCCCCCTCTATTTTTGGATTGTTCCAATTGTCAGATTTTTTCTCATGTCAAGAAAAAACTTCTGCCTTTTTACAACCTATGACTTCTAATTCAACTCTCTACTGTCAAATAGAACCCACCCAACCTGTCTTCCATTGAATAGCCCTTCAAATACTGGAGTGATTATGCTCTGCTAAATTTTGGCCTCCTTAGGCTATCCTGAATTTCTTCAGTGGATTCTCATATCATATCCTCTGTGGTATGATATTCAGTGTCCTCATTGTTCTGATTATGCTTCTTTATACTCTCTTCAGCTGAACGAAGTTCTTCCTATTATCACTGCCTTGCTCCTGGTATTGCCATATGTATAGTCTGTAGCCACTGGCCCATTTTATCACTCCCACTCATTCACTCGATTTCTTGTAACCTGCATCTACCTCCACCATTTAAATGGTTCTCTAGAAGTGAGAAAGAGGGAACTAGGTACACAGTGGAGTCAGGAAGACCCAAGTTCAAATCTGGCCTCAGACATTTACTAACTATGTGACCCTCAGCAAGTCACTTAACCTTCTCTGTCCATGAGGGATGATACCCTAAGCAAATTAGGAGAGCAAAGAATAGTTTACCTCTCAGATCTATGGAAAAGGGAAGAATTTATGACCAAACAAGAGACAGAGAGCATTATAGGATATAAAATGAATAATTTTGATGATATTAAATGTAAAAGTTTTTGCACAAATAAAACTAATGCAACCAAGATTAAGGGAGAGCAGAAAAGTGAAGGAAGCTGTCTCTAAGGAACAATTTCTACAGCGAATTTCTCTGATAAAGGTCTCATTTCTCAAATATATCAAGAACTAAGTAAAATTTACATGAATACAAGTCATTTCCTAATTGATAGATGGTCAAAGAATATGAATAGGCAGTTTTCAGATGAAAAAATCAAGCTAGCTATAGTAATATTAAAAAATACTCTAAATCACTATTGATTAGAGAAATGCAAATTAAAACAACTCTGAGGTACCACCTCACATCTATCAGTTTGTCTAATATGACAGAAAAGGAAAATAATAATGTTGGAGAAAATGTGGGAAAATTGCAACATTAATGCAATGTTGGTAGAGTTGTGAACTGATTCAACCATTTTGGAGAACAGTTTAATATTATGCACAAAGGGCAACCAAACTGTGTATACCCTTTGATCTAGAAATCTGTATCCCAAAGAGATCATAAAAAAGGGAAAAAAAAGACCCACATGTACCAAAATTTTATAGCAACTCTTTTTGTGGTAACCAAGAATTGGAAACTGAATGTCCATCAATTGGGGAATGACTGAGCAAGTTTTAGCATGTGAATGAAATGGAATACTATTGTTCTGTAAGAAATGATGAGCAGGCAGATTTCAGAAAAACCTGGAAAGACTTACATGAACTGATGCTGAGTGAAGTGAGCAGAACCAGGAGAACTTTCTACACAGCAATTGTGGGATCATTAGCCATTGCTCTTCTCAGCACTGCAATGATCATAGACAATTCCAGAAGACTTGTGATGGAAAATGCTATCCACATCTGCATAAAAAACTATGGAGTTTGAATGCAAATGGAAGCATCCTATTTTCATTTTTTGTGTTTTTTTCTTTCTTATTTTTTTCCCTTTTTTCTTGATTCTTCTTTCACAATAGGATTAATGAGGAAATATGTCTAACATGATTGTACATGTATAACCTATATCAAATTGCTTGTTGTTGTGGAGAGCAGAGAGGGAAAGGAGAAAAATTTGGAAATCAAACTTTTACAAAATGAATGTTGAAAATTATCTTTACCTATATATTTGGAAAAAAAATAAAATACCATTAAGGAAAAAAAATTTTTAAATGAAACTTAAAAAGAAATTAGGAAAACAACTGTTTGCCTCAGTTTCCTCAACTGCAAAATGAGCTGGAGAAGGAAATGGCAAACCACTCCAGTATCTTTGCCAAGAAAACCCCAAAAGGGGTCATGAAGAGTTGGATGTGACTGAAAAATGACTCAACAACAACTAGAAGTTTACCAAGGAACAACAACACATAACAATTGATTGATATATGATTATAATGACCAATTTTAACCTCAGAAAAGAGTTATGAAAAGGTGCCTACCTCTCTTTTTTTGCCGGGGGTTGGGGATGTGTTGGGGGGGTAGAGATGGGGAGACTGCTGTTTTACTTGATTGGTATTGGTTAGTTTTCCTGAACTTTTTCTTCTTTATTATGTAAGGGATGGCTCTCTGGGTAGAGCAGGGTGGAAGGGTCTATCAGGAAATGAGGGTAATGGAAAAACAAAAGATATTAATAATGAATTCTTAAAAACAGGTTTGCAAATTTCCAGTTGCAGTAGTTTACCTCAGTGCCTTTCCTGATCCCTGTAACATCTGACTTTTAGACTACTCCCTTCCTTGGCTTCTGTAATACTGTGCTATCCTAGTTCTTCTCTGACCCCTCCCTGTCCTTCCTACTTCCCATCTCTCCCAGTGACTTTTCATTCCTCTTATATTCTGTCCTTAAACTTTCTGTTCCCTCCTTCAGTGAGCTTAAGTTCACACAGCTTCATCTCCATGCGGATGTGAATCTCAAGTTCATTATCCCAAATTTCTCTTAGACTTAACCTCTGCCTCATGCTCTGGTCTCAAATGTCCCACATACCTGTCAAATTCTGGCTTTCCTATCCTTCTCTATCCCAATCTTTAAGAGGTAGTTGTTACCTCCTCCCCAGAGTTTCCATCATTTCCATCCTAGAAACCAATCCCTGTCTATTAGTGAGAATTATGTACAGAATAGAATTTTCCTTTGTTGTTTCCACCACCTTATGAAGGATGAATTTATCATTAAGGCAGGTCATGATGTTTTTAGCTACTCTCTTTTGAATCCCCACCCCCTGATTCAACAGATGTCTGGAAAATTGAAATTCTTCATCACTGTTACATTATATCTCTTTGCAGGCTTGTGCTCTGTTTTTGAAACAACTTATCTATTTCCTTTTTGTTTCCAGATGGTCTATAGCATACTCTGAAGACAATCTTGCTTTTGTTTTTCCCCCGTTAATCTTCCCTAAACTCTTTTCCCTTTGCCTCTCCCCTCTGGTTCCTGGATTATTTCACATGAGTATTCAGAATATGTTCCCAGTCTTTCCCACTTGTCAAATACCTTCACTGTACCAATCATTCAGATACTAACGCACTTGACTTTTCCCTTTTCTATGATCTTGGTGAAATTCTACAATTCAATTCAGATAACATTTATTCCATGTCCTATTATGTATAATGTATACTTTAGCCTTGTGGTAAACACTGTAACTGAAAATAACACAATAGACACATAGTAACTAATTAATATCTTAACAATAAGAGGTTGGATTGTATAACCTTGGAGATCCCTTGTAACTCTCACAGAATTATAATTACAACTATTGATAAATTGAGTAAGTAGGTTAAGAGATTTTGGGATAAGAGAAACTCCAGAATGATTGAAGAGGGTACCAGGAAAAAAAAATAGATAGTCATTAAAAAAAAATCTAAATCTATTTAAGGATCACACCCATACACTGCCTTCTCTTTGGTTCCAGAAAGCTACTGTAAATGCTTCTCCTTTGTTTAACCTTTTGGTCCTTCCTTCCTTCCTCTAGAACATTTCTTTAATCACACCACACATACCCTGCCAGTTAACTCAACTTTAAACTTACTGTAGTCTACTTGGGGATTTAAATGTTAAGGATTGGACTGGGATGACCGGACGTCTCTGGGTTGGGTGACCGCTGTGGGACTGCTACTCCTGCCAAATGCTATGATAGATGCTTGTCTGGAATAGCAGCTGCTCAGGCAGGTTAAACTGCTACGTGCAGTACCCAACAGCTCAGCTTCATCTGCTAGACTGCTCAGACTTCATCTGGTATTCCTGTAAGGATCAGGCAAATTTTAACATAACAAACAACCTGAGAACAACGTCACATGGAAGCCAGGGCAGTGGTGTGTAGCTTAAGGCATTTTAGATGAATATATATATTTCTGAATAAACAAGAAAGGGAGCAAGAGTAATGAGTCAACATACAACATTTGGTTGAACGTAGAACACAGAACACTGGCTTTTGAGAAGGAGGACCTAGGTCAGTAGCAGAGATGGGACCTGACCCCAGGTGGTTTTGACTTCAAAGTTAGCTCTTTAGATTTTATACCACATTGCCTGTCAGAAATGAACAGAGAAGATAAGTCACTAGTGAATATGGAAGGTAATTATGTAGTGGTGGTGAACTAATTGTTTTCATCTCCACTTTCCATTAGATGTTCTGCTTGGTTTAAACTTCAGGAACATCATGCCCTCCTCTCCCTTTTCTCCTTCTTTTCGCATATTGTCTTCCTCTGTTCAACTGTAAGCTCCTTGAAGGCAGGTTCTATCTTTTTCTTATTTTTATCCCCAGTGCTTAGCACAATGCCTGACACATAATAGGGTCTTAATAAATATTTATTGACTGATTGACTCAGGCAGAATAAGTTTTGTTAGTTATAGGGTAGAGCAACATCTACCCCATAATAGGTCATTACTTTTTTTTCCCCTAAAAGGCACGGAAATAATTCTTGGCAATGAGACTTGATTATTACAGATGATTCAAGTTCAGACCCCTTAATGGAATTTTCTGGTTATAATAAAAGCCCAGCACCAGAATTCCTCAGGTTTGACATCTCCTTCTACCCTGGTGCACTATACCACCTATGGTAAATGTGGAGGTAATAGGAGCTACACCTGACCGAATCAATTTTATATCCTTGTTGAATATTCTTTCCTTGCTAGTCTTTTCCCCTCAATGTAAGATAGTCTAAAAGTATGTCATTTTGTTCCATTCCTTAGCCTGAATCACCAGGCTCAACTTCGTCAAGCCTGGCCCAGAATAGGAGGTATGTTTAAAGGCCTGGTGAGTAAGTTTCTGCTATCTGAAGCTCAGCCTTACTAAATTCAGAGAGGTTCATGGTCAGATTGGCTATGGATGGTGAATTTTTGACATACAACACTGATGAACTTCTCTGGGCAACCAAATTTGACATAATTTTCCACAAGCCATCACAACTAACAATATCAAAGGCCTTGGTCAGATCTACAGGTTGAGGGTAACCAAGGGGTCTCAAAACCACTGGCAAGTTAGGGGAGGGTCTACCCCAAGCATGAGAAAACTTTCCATGGTGGAATGCACTGGTAAGAACAATTTGTTCCAAAGCCCATAAAGGTGGTGAACGCAAGTGGTATGGAGCTCTTGGAGCTTGGTTAGACATTGAAGATGCTAAGGTCATCCGCTGCATCTTGAGCTATCACCAGTCATCTTGATTCTGTCCTACCACTAGACTCTGATGACTTTGAAGGAAAGAGTGAGGCTGAAGGCTTCGTGCAACCTTGCCTCATTTAAATCCATTTTAAGCATGAATTGAAAGACCTCACCCATACCATTTTGCCATCATACCTATGTCAAAGTCCTGTGGCGACAGACAAGTGACAAAGCAGCAGGTGAATACGCACTGGGAGCTGTAGTCACAACCCTGCACACAAGTCATAGCGTCGTTTCTCGCTGGAAGCAACAGTGAGATTCGGCAGCCCCCTGGGTGTCTGAGCAGCCTGTTAAGGATGATTCTGCTCACCTCCTGGTGTGAAGGAGGGGCTAGAAAACGGGCCCTAAGCATTGTCTGCTTACCCAACTCTGGCCTGATTACTAGGGCAGGTGGGGAATCCCACTCTGTGGTTGAAACACAAAAATGTACAAAAACGTTTGCAGAGATGACTCCACATACAACTGGCACATAAAATGTGCACACACTCATAGACAATACAAAATCCAGTAGACCTGAAGGACGAACAGCTCTTGTTGCAAGAAAACTCAACAGATATCACATCCAAATAGCAGCCCTAAGTTAAACAAGGCTGGCAAATGAAGGCCCGCTTACTGACATGGAAGCTGGATATATGTTTTTTCTGGAGTAGCTGCAGTGAAGGTGCGCACTGCAAAGCTGGTGTAGGTTTTGCAATCAAAATTAATATACCTAACAAGCTTGTATGCCTCCATAAGGGAGTGAATGACAGGCTCATGACAATGCTATTGTCACTTGTAGGAAAACATTGTGCCACCATCATCAGTGTCTGTGCTCCCACCATGATGAACCCTGATGAGGTCAAAGAAAAATTTTATGAAGACTTGGAGACCCTTATCATCAATGTGTCAAAGGAGGACAAGTTTATCATTCTGGGTGATTTTAATGCTAGAGTAGACTCAGACTACCAGACTTGGCAGGGAATCCTGTGATGGAATGGAATTGGAAACAGCAACAGCAATGGTCACTTACTCCTGAAGGCTTGTGCATCTCATGACCCATGACCTTCTCATCACCAGCACTGTCTTCCATTTACCTAAATGCAATAAAACTTCATGGATGTACCACTGCAGCAAACATAGGCATTTAATAGACTATGTCATTGTAAGGAGAAGGGACAGACAGAATGTGAGTGACAAAGGCAATGTGTGGTGCAGAGTGCTGGACTGGTCCTAGACTTGTCCTTTCCAAGCTAAATATTCACCATGCACAAGTACAGGATGAGGGGCATGTCCATGTGAAAAAGTCCTTGAAGTGACATGGAGTTTAATGGTCTACAAACTCAAAATAAGTCAGCAGTATGACATGGCAGCTAAAGATCCAAAAAGAGTGAGGTGGTAGTCTCATTGTATTGTGCCTAGTCTGACTACATCTGGGATATTGACCTCAGTTCTGTTTACCACATTTTACAAAGGGCATTGACAAACAGGAACAGTCCAGAGAAGGGTGACTAGCATGATGAGGAGACTGAAAATTATGCCATGCAAGATTCACTGAGAAGGAAATGAGAACTTCTTAATCTAGAGAATAAAACCCATGTGGGACAGAGAGCATGCTAGGCATTTGAAAGATTTTTATTAAGCATGTACTATGTACTAGGCACTATACTAATACACACTGAATATACAAAGAAAGGCAAAAACATAGTCTGACCTCAAGAAACTCACATTTTAATGGAGGAGACAATATGCAAAAAAACCTAAGACATATTGCATAAATAGAAAGTAAACTCAGAAGGAGAGGGTGGGTGGGGCAGAGGAGAGAAGATAAGACTTTTTCTGCTTGGTTCTAGAAGACAGAACTAGGAGCGACTAGTCAAAGTTTCACAGGGGCACATTTAGCTCAGGGTAAGAATAATGGCCTGCCTCAGTAGGAGAGATTCCTCATTACTGGAGGTGTTTAAGTAGAAGCTGAGTGACCACTTTTTGGGTAGGTTATAGGATTGGATTCCTATTCCATGATCTCTGAGGTCTCTTGATCCCCAAGATCCTATAATTCTTTAATGTTCTGTTAACATAGTAAAAGGAGCTAGGAACATCTAGTCCAGACCAAATCCTGCTCACTACCTGCTTTTTGTATGGTCAGATAGCTAAGAATTATTTTTACATTTAAAAATAACATTTTAATGTATTAATTTTGTATTTTTAAATAAAGTTTTGTGGTATTTAAAAATATAAAAAAAATCATTGGACTAGATTTGGCCCTCAGGTAGTAGTTTGCTGGCCTCTGATCTAGCCCAACCTCCTCATTTCTGAGATGAAGATACTGGGGAAGAGACTGACCTCTGATGCATGTGGTTCATAAACTGGTCAGTGGCCTGTCACTGGTGTCTCTAAGTTTCTTGTTCTTTTTAAACTCCGAGGCAGCATGGTGTAGTGAGATGAAAGCAAGAGAGGAAAGGATGACAATGGTAAACCTGAGTGGGCCTAATGCCATTTTTTAAACCTAATCCATAGCCTCGAGGGATTTTTGCAAACCTTGGAATTTTGGGAGGTCTTTTGCAAGTATGCACTGAAGTATATTCTAGATGTGACTAAAGTTCTTATAATGATGAACTTCTACTAAGATGATACCAAGTTAAATTTCACACCAGTGGGAATTCCAGTCATACTTAAAAGATGAACAAAAAGTAAAATTTAATCTAGAGTACTATTGGAGACTTCATCTTCAAAAATTACCCCTCCCTCCCATTGAAACAATCCTTTCACCTGATTTATTAGGACTTTTGCCAAGCCAACCTCGTCTTTAACAGAGATATAAAAATATATAAAATCCACACCCCTATGTCCAGTAAGCTCCAACATCTGTTTTTTATCTCGAGTATGTCCCTTTGTCTTGTCACTGTGGAAAAAAAAAACCCCAGGAAAAGTCTTGAAAACTCATCAGCTCCGAATTTACTTTAAGAAACAAGCGCCAAAAAAATCTTGATGATTTTTTTCTTTGTTTTCAATGCCAAGTCAGCCTTTGACCATAATATTGTATGGAGTAATTGTTTATTTACATATAGATCCTTTGTCCTTTCAATACAAATGCAAGCACTATCTCAGGACAAACACCTAGCTTCTAATTTGTTTGGCAAAGAAAATGTCACCTCAAGAAAGTAATGAGTACTAGACCTTCAGATCCTTATAAAAAGCCTGATGAATTATGATCTATTTAAAAAGTTTTAATCCTCTGATTCAGCAATTGTTCATGGGATACCTGGTGTTAAATCATTTGTCCATGACTTTTTTCTGGATTGTCTCTTCTTCTATAGCAGACAGTGATGATGATGATGATGACAACTCGGATGTCTATAGCTCTTCAAGGTTTGCAAAGTGCTTTACAAGCATTGTCTCATTTTTAACCTCACAACAACCCTGGGAGGTGGGTGCCATTGTTCTTCTAATCATACAGATGAGGAGACTAAGACAAACAGTGGTTAAATGACTTGTCCATGGTCACACAGCCAGTAAGTGTCTGAGGCTTGATATACTCTGATCTATTTCAATCAGCCCTTGACTGAAAAGAGGGGAAGTGTATTCCTATTCCATCTACATGAGTAGATAAAGGGCCAGCCTTAGATCTAAAAAGAGCTGGATGTAAGTCCTACCACTAATTGACTGGAATTAGGGGCACTGTGTCATCTCTCAATGGCCTTAGTAATGCTCTAAGGCTACTATAAGGTAACACAGAAGAGAGAAGAAAGAATTTCAGAAAGGGGACATTGACAGGCAAGGTTGTTTTCTTATTATATATTATATATATGTATTACATATTATATATTATGTATATTTAAAAGCTACATGACAGAAATTCAGTTTCATATGTAATCCTATTTTCTATTCCTTTTTATATTAAAATGTTTTTATTTATTGATGTTTGTTAATTTATAATTTTTAAAAAAGAGTTTACAGAAAAGTTGTTGCTTTGCATTGGTAGAAAGTGTTTCCACACTGGGAATTCCCCACATAGATGAAATTATAGTTTAGGGAATGCTTCTGAGTATGGTGATATGGAGCAGTAATAACACTTGTTAATTATTGAGTTTTATCTTTTCCCTCGAAGCACAATATTCTTGTCTTTTAGGTTGCTCAACATTCTTTATGCCCTATAACCCAGTGATCTCTATAGTAACCCAGCTGGCAAGGTCCTGTAACTGTAATCAGACACGGACTGTGTACCCTTTCGTTGCTTTAAAAATTAATTTTAAACTAAGCACATCAACTTCTACAAAATTTAATGGTTTAGAGGTCATTCTATGTTCTTGAAGGTGAGGACAGTGGTATACAAGTGAGTCCTACGAATTCAATTCAGTGAGCATTTATTAAATGCCTGCTCTGTGCTGAGCCCCGGGTATATGAAGACAGAAAGGATACATTCCCCGTACTTGTGAAGCTTGATGCTGTTGTATGGGTGTGTGTGTGTAGGATGTAAGGAACATACACATAGTTAAATATAAGGTTTATGCAAAATAGAGTAATCTCTGGTAAGGCACCATCAGAAAATGTCTCATGTATGAAGAAACATTTGAAGTCAGCCTTGAAGGGAGTGAGAGGTTCCAAGAATCAGGAGTAAATAGGGAAAGCATGATAGACATAGGGGATATGGCCTGTGAGAAGGTATGGGCAGGGCAGGGTGCTAAGCAGTGTGGGAGAAGTGGGGATAATTCCAGGTTGTGCCCAGTTTACCGGGAACCAAATCTGCCCCACAGGCAAGGAGGGTAAGGGAGGGATTATAGGCATGTACACTGAAGGTAGGAGGGTTAATACCACCAGAAGTTCCACTCTTCCAACAAATCCAGGCCAGCAAAAGCAGCCTACATATGACAATGGGAGTCTGGCATCGGATCCAGGAATCATCTCTTCTCCGCTTTAATACTTTGGACATCTTCTGAAAAGGGAAGGAAAGAAGCATTTTTAAAGCCCCCACTGTGCTCCAGGCACTGTGCTAAGTGTTTATCAATATTATTTCATTTGACCCTCACAACAACCCTGGGAAGTAGGTGTTATTATTTTAGATGAGGAAACTGAGGCAAACAGAGGTTACTTAAGTAACTTGCTCAGGGTCTCATAGGAAGTGAGTGTTTCAGGCTGAATTTTGAGTTCAAGTCTTTCTGAGTCTAGGTCCTGTATTCTATCCACTGAGCTACCTAGCTGCCAAGGCAACTGGGATGATAAGTAGAAAGGCCCTCTGATCTTTAAAACTCGGGTTCTGGGAGCCAGGTACCTGGGTGGATGAGAGGGGGTAGTTGTCTGGAGGGAGTCAGTTTTTGTCCCATCACCAAGTTCCTGGTTCTAGTGAACTTCAGTCATCTTTCAAACACCAGGATTCCTTTTAGGCAGTCCAAGGGTTGGTTTGGAATGGTAAATGAACAAATATTTATTAATAAATAAATAAATTTAAAGGAATAAATATTTATTTTCTACATATATAAATATATAGCATCTACTACATGTCAGGTACTGCTGGCACTTTTTACAAATCTCATTTGATCCTCACAAGAACCCTAGGCAGTAAGTGCTATTATTATACCTGCTTTATAGTTGGGGAAACTGAGGCAGACGGGTGTTAAGTAACTTGTTCCATCTCATACAATTAGAAAATTATCTGAGGTCAAATTTGAACTTAGGTCTTCCTGACTCTAGGCTCAGTGTTCTATCCACTGTGCTATCAGCTTGCCTGGGATTGTTCTGGAAATGCTGTTAACAATGATGCCTCCCATCTTTCCTTGCTCCTTGAAGTCTTGGCTCTCTGTCATCAGCCTAGCCTTTCCAAAGATGCAATGGAGCATATAGTTGACAAGTATTATGGCTACTAAGGGGGAGGGGAATAACACACTATGGGGTCAATGCAATCTCACCAGTCAATTCCTCCCACTCTACCTACTTAGTTGGAGTAAGACAACTCCCATGCTTGTCTGTTTCGGCACTGTCAGAGCCTTTTACCACCACATTCCTGGGCTTCTGATTGATGAATACTTTTTTTTCCCCTTTCAATCATTAATACCCTTTTAAAAATAGAGAAACTCAAATAAGACAATTCCTATCCCAGGAGACAATCTCCTTTATAATGTTAGGAGAAAAGGACATGGAAATTAAAGGGGAGATTCAAATGCTTCCTCACAATCAAGGTGTCAAGTGTGAACATCACTTCAGTTCTCTGGGCTCCTAGGGAAGAGGGAAAGAGAACGTTTCTTCCTTTGTCTGCCTATACATTCAAATGAGCAAAATCAAAACAAGACCTTGCCCTTTCCACCCCCAGCTAGTGAAGGCTGTCTCTTGCAGATGGATGCCCTTGTGGGACTGAGGAGGAGGTATTTAGTTACTGAGGACAGGCACATGCAATGTCAGGAAACAGAGCTGTTCTTGGTATCCTCAATCAACCCCTGCTGCCTCTTGGTTTGTGTGGAGGTCCTGGGATTTCACTTTTTGGATTCATACCAAGGAAGTCCAGTTTTCCTGCCAAAAATCTCTGTGAATGAAAATAAGGAGGGGGTTACTTCTCTTCTAGCAAAATGTCTCAGAATTTGGGCTATGGCTAATATTCCCATGCTTTCATTTCCATAGATAGCTTATCTAGCTCCATGCTTTTATATTCCCCACATCTGCCTTTACTGCACCATAGATTTAAACTTGAAAAGGACCATGAGTCTCCCAGTTTCCCCTTTTCATTTACACTTGAGAAAACTGAAACACAGAATTGTTATGACTTGCCCTCGGCCACACAACCAGGAACTAACAAGGATAGGTTCCAAATTCTAAGTCTTGTGACTAAGTCCACTGCACCAACCATGCTGTTGGTTTCATTGAACCTCATGGTGGACTTGATTATTTTTAGATGACTGCTTAAGGTTTCTCACCCCTTGACAAAGAGGTGATAGACTCAAGATGAAGAATGAGACATAATATTTTTGGACACAACCAACGTAGAAATTTGTTTTGTTTGATTATCCACATTACAAGGATTTTTTTCTTTTTTTTTTTTCCCAATGGGGAGAAATCTAGAGAGTGAAGGGGGATAGAGAAAGGATATCATGAAAAGGAGGAAGAAAAGAAGAAAGAAAAAATGAAAGGAAGGAAGAAAAAAGGAAGGAAAGAAGGAAAAAAGGAAGGAAAAAGGAAGGAAGGGGTCATTGAGGCATTTGACAAAATCCAGGGAAAAGAACAAAGGGAAGACCAGAACTAAGACTGAATTAAGCATAGCTTTAAAAGCTACAGTTTAATCTTATTGTACACTTAAAAAGAAAAGCAAGTTGTTCAAAACAAAAGCCTGTAGTTTCATGGGCAATCTTTTTCTTTTCTGCTTTATTTTTAAGTTCAGAATAAAAATAAAAAGTAATAAAAAGCATGTAATTTCCTTAAGGCAAAAAATATCTTTTTCACTTGTGCTTTGGCACCTATCACAGTGCTTAGATAAGTCTTTAATAAATGTTTTTTTAATTAAAAAAAGCAAATTACTAATATTCAAGGTCTCTAGAATTATCATTTTTACAATGAAACTATCAGTAAGTAACAGGTACTCTACCTAGTACAGTGGCTCTCTAAATATGGTCTGATGACCACCGATGATATTTAAAAATCCCAGTGGTCTATGGCTTGATTCTATACACAGCTCCCTCTGCCCTGCCCCCTGCTATATTATTTATGGCATCTCCTTTTGACAGAGTACTGTTAAAAGTGATACTATTCTCATTTATTAATGAGTATTTTGTTTTCTTTGTTGATGAATTTCTTTGTGGATGAATTATGTTGAATTCAATGGGAGTAGATGAAGAGAGTGGATTACACTCCACAGAGGATCAATGCTGTACTGTGCTCGTTGACAGTCACCTAAGTCACCTAAGTCACCTACTTCGTCTAGCTCCTATTTCCTTTACTCCCTGGTCATCTCCCCAGCAGACAGCATGATGAATACTCCTTGTCAATCACTTCCATATCCCCACCTTTCCAGTTTGGGAAACAAAACAGTTCTGTCATGGATCCTGGAAATGATATGTCAAAATAGCCTCCATCCCTATAGCTTTTCAAACCACTCTCCTAAGTGTTGAATCTTCCCCATTAGAATATAAGCTCCTTGAGGGAAGGAATTGTCTTGTTTTTTATATGTGTTTCCCTAGTTCTTTAGCCTGGTGCTTGGCCCATCATTAACTTAATAAATATTTTCATTAATTTATTCTTTCATCAAAAAAATTTGATAATCACTGCTCTTATGAAAAAAAGTTACTCAATTCTGGGCAATATAATTTTGATACTAAATCAAATAAGCAATTATTTATTGAGTACTTATTTTTTTTTGCAAGGTCCTGAACCAAAGACCAGTTTGAAAAAGATATTTTCTCAAATTTGGACTGGAGCCAGGGAGGGTAAGGAATTGGCCTAAAGGGCAAACAATTTGTTCTCTACTTATCAACACAACCAAAACCATTGTTTAGGTTGTTTTTCTCCTTTCCTCAGACCATTGGTAGACCAGGATTGTATCATCAGTTGCATGGGATATTGTCCCAATAACTCATTAACACTGAGTGGGGCTGCTATATCTTATTCAGGCTACCTACGGGGCTACCAAATCATCTTAAACTTTAAAAAAAGGATTAGCCATTCACTTTTCCATTCACTTCTGAGTATTTGAAATTATATCCTTGTCTGAGCTACAAGTTAGTTCATTGGTATATCCCTCTAGCTCTTGATTCTGTAGTTTGCTACAATTATAAAGCACATGAAGAATAGGAATCTGGAGTTGGAGCAGCTAAAACAGTACAGTATATTGGATATATCAACAGAGGATACCGGGTAACTCATCTTTTCCCATGATGTACTTCTTGAAAGGAGAAAAAAAATGACTTTCCAAATTTACCAATGTTCTATTGGAGATGTTGTCAGAGTCTACCACCTAGTGGTCAATTCTAGGTAGGTTCACAGTCCTTTTATTGTATGATCTTAAAATATTGAGATTCTTTTTTTGTCAATCCCTGTTTTCTACTCCCCAACTAATAGTGTAATTTTAAAAATACCCTCATAATTTCTTTGTTTTGGGGGGCAAGGATAATACTAGTGTTATAATCAGAAATATATATCACTCCAAGTAAGGAAGACATGATTTTTGATTTTTTTTGTAACTTGCTTTCCTATCACCAGAAGGTTTAACATCAGATTATGCCTCTTTTTTTTTTTTTTAAACCACAGCCACCCTTGAAATAGTCTAGTATAGTAAGATATGTGATCATTGTGTGCTCTAGTGTAAAGTACTACTCCTCTAATATGTGAGTAGTTTAATTGTTTGGAAAGAACTAGCATATGACTATGGGAACAGAAATTAAAATGGTATATAAAGAAAAATAATTAAATCAACCTGTAAAATATGCAAGTTACTGCCTCTTTTGAATATGAACAAAATGGTAGTGAAAGGGGGAAGAAAAATAAGTTTGTTTATGAAAAATTGATAAAATTAAAGTTTATAGAAAAAAGTTTTTCCATTAAGATATGGGCAGATTATGAAGGAGACCTCATTTCACATCACTCAGAGATCTTTTTCCATTATCTCCTCTGTCCCTTCTGACTCCAATGAAGGTACAGGTTTTCTTGTCTGCATGCACCCTTGATCTCATTCTCTCCTGTCTTCTTCAGCAGATTGTTTCCCCTTTTGCCCCCAATATTTTATTATCTCTCCTATCTTAAGGTGCTTTTGTTGTTGCTTACAAGCACGTCCATGTCACCCTATCCTCCAAAATCCTTCGCTTGATCTTACTTAGTAGCTATTTCCTATATCTCTCCTCCTCTGTATGGCTAACATCTTTAAGGAAACTGTCTGCGCTTGATGTTTTCCTTCTCCCACTTCCCCCATTTCCTGAACCTTCTAAACCTGCAGTTTGTCTCCTGACTTACTTAGACACCTCCAAAGTTGCCAGTGATCTTATAGCAGTCAAATCTCATGACTTTTTCTCAGTCCTCATCTTTTTTTTTTTTAACTTCTGTCATATTTGGTACTATTGATTATTTTCTCCTTCTGGATTCTCTCCCCTCTCTAGGTTTCCATGACACGGCTCTCTCCTGGTTTTCCTCCTACTTGTCATACTGCTCCTTCTCAGTTTCCTCAACTGATTCTTTATGTTATGCCCTCTAACTGTTGATGCCCCTCAAAGCTCCGTCCTGGACCCTTATCTCTTTTAGCTTTATGACATCTCACTTGATGATCTCATCAGCTTCTTTGGGTTGAATTGTGATCTTCATGCAGATGATTCCTACTTTTATATATCAAGTCCTAGTCTCTCTCTAAAACCAGTCATACGTCACCACCTGTCTTTTGGACATCTTGAACTTGATTTCTTGTAGGATATCAATATGTCCAAAATAGAACTCATCATTTTTGTCCCCTCCCCCAACTCTTCTGTCCAACTTTCCTATTATTGTATTTTAAAGGACCATTTACAATTTTATTTTTAATTTATGGAATAAAATAAGCATTTCTATAACATAGTATAATAAAAAGATGATTTGCACACAAGACTGTATTCTATTATGTACAGTTTGAAATTCCTTTTAAATATATAATAGTTATTATGTAAATTTCATTTTTTCCATTGTTTTTCTTCCCCCTGAATTAGAGATACCTACCATTAGACACAAATATATGTATATATGTATACACATATATAGACATATACACATACATATATAAATATATATATATAATCATTCTATATTATACTTCTATTTAGTAGTTTTTATCCAGACACAGATAGCATTTTTCTTCATGTATCCTTTGTTGTTAATTTGGGTATTTATAAGAGTCAAAATGGTTTATTTGTTCAAAATTGTTCTTAAAACAGTATTGCTGTTACTGTATACAATGTTTTCTGGGTTCTGCTCGTTATATTCTTCATTATTTCTTGCAAGTCTATATGTGATTTTTCTAAAATCACTGAGCTTGTCATTTCTTACAGCATAGGAGTGTTCCATCACAATCACATACCACGACTTTTTCAACCCTTCCCAGTTGATGGGCATCCCTGCACTTTCCAGTTCTTTGCCAAAACAAAACAAAAAAAGATATTTTAAAACATGCAGATTATTTTCTTTTTTCCCTAACCATCTTTGGAAATAGTCTAGAAGTGGTGTTGCTGGACAAAGCATATAGGTAGTTTAAAAACTCTTTGGTCATCATTTCAGATTGTCTTCCAAAATAGTTAAATCAGTTCACAATTCCACCAACAATGTATTTTTCACATCCCTTTAAATGTTTGTCACTTTCCCCTTCAATCATTTTATCCAATCTGATAGGTGTAAAATGATATCTCAAGGTTGTTTTAATTTGCATTTTTCTTAATAATAATGACAGAGCATTTTTCCATATGACTATAAATTGTTTTTAATTTCTTTATCTAAAACTGCCTGTTCATGTCCTTTGATCATTTATCAATTCAGAAATGATTTGCATTCTTATAGATTTCATGAAGTTCTTTATATATTTCAGATATGAGATCTTAATCTGAGAAATTCTTTATAAAAAATTTTCCCTCAATTTTCTGCTTTTCTTTTGATCTTGGGTATATTTGTTTTATTTGCACAAATTCTTTTTAATTTAATATAATCAAAATGATCAATTTTATACCTCACTCTGTTCTCTATCTCTTGTCTATTAATAAAGTATTCACTCACCATAAGTCTGATAAGTAATATGTTCCATGTTCTTCAAATTTTCATGTAATATCTGTCTTTATATCTAGGTGATGTATCCATTTTGACCTTATCTTGGTAAATTGTGTAAGATACTGGTCTATGCCCAATTTCTGTCATACTGCTTTCTAGCTTTCCCAACAATTATTTTTTCTTAACAAATAATGAATTTTTATCCCCAAATCTTAAATCTTTCTACTCCTGAAAATACCATAATCCTCCGAGTAGCCCAGGCTCGTAGCTTCAGAGTCATGATCCTCAATTCCTTATTTTTTTTATCACTCTAGATGTCCAATCCATTGTCAAATCTTGTCATTTCTGCCTTCACAATATCTCATGTATCCCTTCTCTCTACTCATACAACCACAACTTTAGTTCCAACCCTTACTACCTCCTACTGGAACTATTGTCTTCTAACTGATCTGTCTGCATCAAGTCTCTTACTTTTCAAATTCTACCATGCTTATTTTTCCAATGTTTAGGTCTGACCATGTCACATCCCAGCTCAAAGAATTCCACTGTTACCTCTGGCATTTAAACCTCTTCATAACCTGCCCTCTTCCTGCCTTTTCAGTCTTCTATCATTTTACTCTCCTCCATACTCTCTGAGATACAGCTATACTGACTTGCCGCAAACATGACACTCCATTTCCAATCTCTCCACCTTTGCATTATTAGCCATGCCACATGTCTTCAATACTCATAAAAACATCTCATCTTCTATGGGGGGGCCTTTCTAATAAGATGAAAATCATTATAGAATATTAAGTTCTATACCTGAGTTAAAAAATCAACTTCACAGGCACAAAATGATGCTAGTAAAATTAGGCAACAGTTTCTCTGAAAAAAAGATTTCAAGTATTGTGAGGGTAACAAGCTCAATATGAGTCAACAGTGTAATGTGGCAGCCAAAAAAACCCCCAACTCAATATTATCTTAGTCTGAATCATGAGAGACATCATATTCTGGACCAGGGAGGTAATAAACGTGCCACGCTTTGCTCTGACCAGATCATATCTGAATTATTGTGTTAAGTTTTGAGTTCAATAAGTTGTATTAGGAGGAGAGTGACCAGGATGGTAAAAAGTTATCTGTGTGCTATCGGAGGTTTACTTAAGGCATTTAGGATGTTTAGCCTGGAGAAGAGAAGATTGGGGAATTGAAGGTCAAAAGGGACATGAAAATTGCTTCCAAGTATTGCCAGAGCTGTTGTAAAGCTTAAATGAGATATTTGTAAACAGCTCTGTGAGCCTTAAAGTGTTATATCAATGATAGCTATCATCACCGTTGTCATCATTGTCGTTGTCTTCATCATCACCGTTGTCATCATTGTCGTTGTCTTCATCATCATCGTCGTCATCATCATCATCAAGCCTTACACTTGTGTTTGGCCCCAAAGGAGCAATAATTGGATTTTATAAAGAAGTAGATTTAAGTTTAAAGGAAACTTTCCAACAATTAGAGTTATCCCAAAATGTAATGGGCTGCCTTGGGAAATGGTGGATTTGCCCTCAGTGTAAGCATTCAAATAGGTTGGGTGACCACCTAAAAGGTATATTTTAGAGGAGTCCCTTGAACAGGTGGTAGCTGGATCAGATGTCCTCCAAGACCCCTTCCATCAGATTCTCTACGATTCTGTGACCTATCACAGAAACCATTGCATAGGTATCAAATGGAATTAAGTGTGTAATTCGTCTGTGAAAACAAGCACGGTACAGGCACTTAGATGGGTGCTAATTGGTGATAGTAGACCCTTTCCTTCTTCCTTTCATGCATCACCTTCACGTCTTATCTAGCTATCCACCTAACCAGGGGTTCTTAACCTGAAGTCCATGGACTTGTTTTGGAAAAAAAGAGATAACTCTATTTTAGTATAATTAGTATAATTTATTTCCTTTTTAATTCTCTGTATTTTATTTTGTGCACTTAAAATCATTCTTCTGTGGTGAGCATAGGCTTCACCAGACTCCAAAGTCTGGTTCCAGATGACCATAACAGAAGAAGGTGAAGAGCCCTGGCTCTGAATAAATTATAGAGAAGGTGATGACCTGCTTTGGCAGAGGCATTTCTTTTTCTGAGGGGTTCCCCCATCAGTAAAATCATTGGTCTAATCCCTGTCCCTTTCATTGATCCTTGGCATAATGCTTGGCACATTGTCAGTACTTAAGAAATGTTTGTTGATTAATTGATTCCTGACACAGGCTCCAACCAACCTTCTCTGTCTTTCAAGGGAGAGTGAGGCAATACTTTATACCACCTCCTTCTTGGCTGCTCATTGTTCTTTCTTTCTCATCTGGCTCTGATGAAGCAATTCTTTCTTTCCAATGCTGACTTCTCCACCTATACTCTAGGTATAGTCCATGAAGAGAAATTAAAAAAGAGTTGGTTCACTTCCAAATGGTTTAGCGTGAGCATTTTGTTGTATTTCCTGAGTCATGGGAGTTATGAGCAATGAAAGAATTTTTTTTATTAAAAATAAAAATATAGGTGTAGATGTATATATACAACAGGCAATATCCATTAAGAATGTGACACTTCATTTATATTCACTAGAAATTCCTTATGAGGTAGAAGAGGGTTCTGTTGGCCATAATGATTGACCCTGGATAAATCTGACTCCTGATCATAAGAGGTTTTGAACTGTTTTTATATATAAATTAAAAAATAAAATAACAAGTTTTGCCTTACAACACTGAAAATTGGCAAAGATGATAAAAAATGGAAAGTTAATGATGGTGAGACTATAGAAAGATGGTCATACAAATACATTATTGATGAAGTTGTCCTTTGATACACTTATTCCAGAAAACAATTTGATATTATGAAAGAAATGTGACTAAGCTATTCACATCCTTTGATCCAGCACTCTCACTGCTATAGGTTTATCTTAGGGAAGTCAGTATCAGAAGAAAGATCCTACATGGAAAATAAAATATTCAGTGTATGGATCTCTGTGGTAGCAAAAACTACAATAGGGAATGACTACACAACTTGTAGACTATGAAATATTGATAGAATAATGTCAGACATGTAAAAAATGAGTGACTATAAGTTAATAGAAACATGAGAAAACATATATGAAGTAACAGACTAAAGAAAGAAAGGAGACAATGGATTTTTGAGGGAAAATGCTTTCCACATCCAGAGAAAGAACTATGGAAGATTGCAGAATGAAGCAGACCATTTTCTTTTGTGTTATGTTTTATTTTGTTTTATGGTTTCTCCCATTCATTTTAATTCTTCTGTTCAACATGACTATGGTGATATTGTATTTAATAGGAATGCATGTGTAGATCCTATATAAGATTGCAAACCATCTCAAGGAGAAAGTGGGAAGGGAGGAGGGAAAGAAGGGGAGGGAGGGGAAAAATCTAAGGTATATGGAGGTGATTATAGAATACTGAAAACAAATAAAATAATTATTAAAAATAAATATAATATAAAATAAGAAGAAAAGGAAAAAAAAAGAAGGGAGAGAGCAAGGAACATTCAATCAATAAACATTTATTAAGCACCTACTATATGTGAAGCACAACAACCCAAGGGGCTGTTGAGAAAACTGAGGAAGACAAAGGAACCAAAAGAACAATATATACAGGTACAGCAATGTAAATAATAACACTAAAATGCATCCAAACATTAATTAAGGTAAGAATTACTTTGGTCCTGGAGAACTGTTAATGGAACACTTAGTAGTGATGTGAGAGATCACAGATGTGAAACATGGTATGTATGCTTTGAATTACAGTGGTCTTTTCTTTGATATAAAGAAGGATTCATTGGTCGTTGTAGAGGTTAAGAGGAAATGACATATACAAACAAAATCAACAATAAAAATTTAAAAAATATAAATTTTAAAAAAGTATTTGTATTTTCAGGGGTAATTTCCTTTATTCCCCCCCAGATTATTTGTAGTTTTGTTTTTAGCACTCTACTAAAATTCATATGGTCTGTAATTTTAAAAAGCCTAGTTAGTTTGAGAGGCTGCCTCTTCCCCAGCCACAGAAACTTTTACCCCCAGGACAGTGAGGGAAGTTGAGTGTCTGAACCAGGGAAGATTGAGGGAACTTCTGCTGACAAAAAATGCTAGACCTAGCTGTCTTGTGAGGTGAGAAGGAACCAGCACATACCCAGTAAATGCAGAAGCAGTAGGGCAGAAAGTCCCTGGATGTGGGCACTTACAGGAGGTTGAAGTGTAGCTTTGGATCCAGGCTAGAGGGGAGAACTGAAGATCTGGGGCAGGAGGCACCACCTCTCATACCCCAGGGCTAGAGGGGATTCCAAAAATTAAGCTATTTCCACAAAAAATGCACAGGCAAAGGAGAAAGAATTCAATCATAGAAAGCTGTTGTGGGAACAGAGAAGACAGGTTCAAATTCAGAGGATATTGAAGTAAAGAAACCCCCAAAGAGTAACATCAAAAGGTCACTTGCCCAAAAAGAATTCATAGAAGATCTTTAAAAAGACTTTAAAAATTGAATGACAGAGATGGAGGAAGAACTAAAAAAAAAAAAAGAATAATCCATGAAAACAAGATTATGAAAGGAAAGTTAACCAATTAGAAAAGGGATCTAGAATCTTAAGGAAGAAAATGACACTGAAAATTAGAATTGCGCAGAGTGAAGCCAGTGTAATTATAAGAGATCAAGAAATAATTAAACAAAATATGAAGAACGAAAAAATAGAAGAGAAAGTGAAACATCTTATAAGAAAAACAACAGATTTGGAGAATAGATCAAGAAAAGAAAATACAAAATAATTGAACTAACTGAAAGTTATGATCAAAAAAAAAATCTTGATACAATAATACAAGAAATAATTATAAAAAAATTGTCCTGAAGCATTAGAACAAGGGGGAAAGTAGAAATAGAAAAAGTCCATTGATTACCACTTAAAAGAGATCCTATGAGGAAAACCCATAGGAACATCATAGTTAAATTCCAACTCCTCCCCTAGCTCAAGGACAAAATATTAAAAGCAACAAGAATAAAACAATTTAAATATGATGGTGCCACAATTAGAATCACATAAGACATAACAACAGAAACATTAAGTGACCACAGATCTTGGAACACTATTTATCAGAGAGCAAAAGAGGTGGGGCTCTGGCCAAAAATATCACCCAGTAACATTAAGCATAATCCTGAAGGAAAGAAAAATGGACATTTGATCAGCTATCAAACTTTCAAGACTTTGTTTAAAAAAAAAGTTTGAACTTAACAGAAGATTTGACATACAAGAGCCAAGAGAAATATAAGGTACATACCAAGGACAGATTATAAGGAATTCAATAAGAACCAACTGTTTATTTTTTATGTATGTAAAATGTATGTCTAAGATTCTTATTAATAATTGGGTAGCTCATAAGAAAGATTAGGGTAAACCTAAGTATGATATGAATTTAAAAAGTAAAACAGCTTTAGGAACAGCTAAAAGGAGGAATTATTTCATACAAATGAGGTACAAGAGGAAGAATCGATACTGAAGAATTAGGTGTGGGAGGAGGGATGGTAATGCTGGTAAGCTACTTTCATCACAAATGGGTTTAAGAGAGAAAAATACATATATATTTAGAAGAGTATAAAAGTCTTCTAAATTCAGAAGAAATAAAATGGTAGGGGCATAGGTAGAGGGGAGAGGATTAGGGAAAGATCTTTAAAGGAGAGGGTGAAAGAATAGGTAAAAGGAGGGTATAGAAGGGTGTTTAGATTTTTGGGAATGGAGCATAGTGGAGGGATCCTTGGAGGGGGGAATAGGCAAATAATAGGATGGCAAGGTAATGGGTACAAGTAAAGTAGAGGAGGCAGGAGGGTTAGAAAGGAGGCCACTGGATTTGACAATTAAGAGATCACTAAAAACTTTGGAGAGAGCAATTTCAGTGGAATGTTCAGGTCAGAAGTTAGATTAGAAGGGCTTAAAAAGAATGAGAGAAGAGAAAGTAGAGGCACCTGTTGTAGATTGCCTTTTCAAGGACTTTGGTCACAAGGGGCCGATGATATAGGATGACAGTTGTCAAGGATGGAAGGACCAAGTGAGACTTTTTTTTAAGGATGGGGAAGACATGAGCATTTTTGTAGGTAGTAGGGAAGGCGTAAGTAGACAGGGAGATAGTAAAGTAAGTGATAAGAGTGGAGATGACAGATGGAGTAATCTGCTGGAGGGGATGAGATGGAATGAGATAGCCTATGCAAATAGAGGGGTTTGCCTTTATAAGGAATAAAGCTATTTCTTTATGGGAGATGGAGTGAAGCAGAGGTGGCAGAAGACATCGGAGTAATATGAGATGGAGAAGAATGGAGAAGAGAGAACTCATGCCAAATGGCCTCAATTTTTTTTTCTGTAAAATATGAGGCATGGGCTGCCCTAAGGAAGGGGAGTCCTCTTACAAAAGACCTTGGGAGATGGAAGAGGGAGAAAAAGAGAGAGATTTATTGGGTGGGTTTCCTAGTGAGGAAGAGTTGGGAGGAATGAGCTAGTGGGGTGAGGGGAAGAATTTTGGGGAGAAGAAGGTTATCCAATAAAGATATAGGTTGGACACCTTCTAGGTAATTAATAAATACTTGTTAATGGATTCATGACCGTGACAAAAAGCTTAAGTTGAAACACCCCTTTTGTCCTTTATGTTGGTATACTGTTTTAGTATGTTGAGGGGTGAGGAGGACCTACAGAGAAATAGATACACTGGATAACATTATGTTATCCAGTTTTCTGCCAATGGAGTGATTTTTTTTTTAAAGAACAAGTCTGCAACAAGTCATGGGATCCTAAACTCAATTTTTACAAATAGCCCCATGTGAGGATAAGACTGAAGTCACTTAAACGGATACTGTGCTTCGGCCAGCATCTGTGAGCCTGTAATAAAAGCTTGGTGTGCTTTTTGCTTCTTCAAGGGACAAATAAGCCCTCAGGAAATGAGCCAGATGTGTGTCTGGCAAGGAATCCTAAGATGGGGCAGCTGGAGATGTCACTGAGTCTGTGCTTCCAGCAAGCACTTTGCAAGCACAGATGGAACCCCAGGAGGCAGCGTCAGGCATGGACTGCAGGAGGGAAAATGAGCCCTCTGATAGGAGGAAAAAGCAGAAGTCTGGGAGCTGCCTCCAATTAGCAAAAGGTTTTGTGGAATCACTTTACTAGCTGGCAAGGCAAGAGGAAGGGTGGAAAACAGGATACAAGTTTGATTTTTGAAAGAAAAAAGAATTTTCTAAAGAATGAACAAATGAGGGTTTCTCACTGCTCTTGTGGGAAAATTGCTAGCTGGACATCAAGCAGCATTATTTTTCTGTCATCTTGCCTCTTAATTGAGGTAAGGGTCAGGGTCCTGGCAGGGTGATAACTTCTTTGGTATCTGCGTGAGTGGAAGGATCCTTGGCAAAGATAAAAAACCCAAACCCTGCAAAAACGTAAATCCCAATCAATTCTTTGACTCTGAAAGGAATTTGATTATTGTTTTTTTAAGGGAATGTAACAAATCCACCTTCTAAGACATGTCTAGGATAATAGTATATCATCTATCTTTTCCTTATCATGCACTAGCTAGTAGCAGAGGGAGCCATCCATCACTCAGAGGTAGGTCCACTCCAAACAAAAATTGTGAAGTCAGTGAAATTTGTCTTAAAGGAAGCAGAGAGAGGCAGAACAGCATGATGCCTTGGGAAAAATCAGGAGACCTGAGTTGGAATACTACCTCTATTGTATTTACTTTGCAATGTTGGCAAATCATTTCCTGAAACTCAATTTTCTTGTCTTTAAAATGAGCATAATAAATTTTAAAAGTTCATATTTCTTATTCAGAACTGAACAATCACCAACGAAAGTGAAGATTTTTATATACCAAGCGCAATAGAAACTGAGTATTGTTGTTTAAACTGGGAATATATTTCAAAGTTTGCTTTTCCTTTAGGCATGTAATTAATTCAACATGTAACTTTCGAAGCTATCCTGCTTGTTTTTCCTTTTGACCTTCCTTCTTTTCTCTAATGTGCATTTAAAAATGCTTCAGTGATCCTCTATCCTTTCTTTCCCCCTCCTTCTTTGGAGGGGAGAAGGAAACCCTTTTCCTAGCTTCTCTTTCCCTCCTATCTGTCCCTTAAAATTAAACAAAACAAAACAGAATCTTTATAAGAAATATGCAAAATCAAGCAAAACAAATTCCTACTTTGGGCATGTCTAAAACTATATATATCTTGAGTCTATCATCTCTGTCAGGATGAGGGTAGCATGCTTTTTCATGGTTTCTCTGGGGTCATGGTTGGTCAATTAAATGACTGAACTTTTTAAGTCTTTTGAAGGTTCCTCCCCAAGAATGTTATTGTATAAATTGCCCTCCTGGTTCTATTCACTTCTCTCTGCATTGGTTCAAACATGTCTTCTCAGATTTCTCTGAAATTGTCCCATTTACTGTTTTATCATTTTATAGCAGTGTAATATTTCATAATTTGTTCTGCCAATTGATGGAGGCCATCTTTTTTATCGCTAGTAACCTCCTAGAAAGTTAGTATGGCAAGAGAGATAGAGAGAGAGAAACAGAGAAAGAGAGAGAGAGAAAAAGAGACAAGAAGAGAGAGATAAAAAGAGACAGGAAGACAGAGAGAGTGAGAGAGACAGAGAGAGAGAGAGAGAGAATCTTGGAGTTGGGAAGAAAGATCAGGGTACTGCCCCTTACCCACACTGGTTGTATGTACCTATGTAGTTACTGAACCTTTGAGAGCTACGTCCCAGGCAACTGAGTTTCAGAGAAGATGATGATCTGCATTGGTAGAAGAAATTCCTCACCAAGAGATCTCTCTATTGTGGAAACCACAGTCAAACCTCCTTCTACCCTCCCCCTTCCAAAATTCTCCCACTGATGCTATGTTGTGAAAAATTATGGAACATTACCATCTCAAAACATCAAAATTATAGATGATTCAAAGGTCAATGGTAGTTTGCCACATATTATCAATAATTACTTGTGCAGAATAAAGGACTTAAAAGATATAATTAAGGATTTATAGACATAAGAAGAGGAGGTTAGTTAGACATTTATCAAGAATGAGAAAATCAGGATGTTGTGCTGATATCAATGAAATATTCAAAGACTTAGAGCAAGGGTTCTTAATCTGGGTTCCATGGATAGATTTCAGAGAGTTCATGAACTTGAATAAGAAAAATAGCCTTATTTTCATTAATATCTAAATGAAATTTCATATGTCCTGCAAGTATTTAAAAGTATGATTCTGAGAAAGGTCTATAGGATTTATCAGACTGCCAGACAGGTCTACAGCACAAAAAATGGTTAAACTCTCCTGTCCTAGAGGAAGGCTACTGATTTATTGAAAAGAGCCTCTGTGGTGAATTTATGGAATGACACCAATGAGTGACACAATAAGAAAGCACAGATAACTTCTGTAAACTCACAGATCCATGAATAATAAGTATAATGAAAGTAAACAGGTATTCTAGAGATTTTGTCTTAACATCGAATATATATATATATATATGTATATATGAATGTTTTATTTGAACTTTTTACAGTTTTAATTCTATATATGTAAATGTATCAATGTAAAAAAATTTAAAATAAACATGTTAGACTTTTTTATACAGATCAATATGAGAAATACAAAATATTGGATTAAACAGGTATCTCAATTTTGAGATCTTTTTCCCATTTAACAACAGACTAGAAAAAAAGATCACATTTCCTATTTCTTGAGTTTCCAAATGATTTTTCAATTTAGAAAAAGTATTTTATGTTTCACTCCTCAAAAAAAAGTCCTTGAAGAAAGGTTTAGGACAACCTAGTTAATTTCTAAAATTATGGAAAGATTCACTGTGAATAGTCCTCACTGGGTAAAACTTCTAGAATGACCAGGAGACATTCTTCGTGGCAAGTAATTTTTTTTTTGGCAATAATGGATTTTAGTTTGTGGGTGTCAAATAAAGAACAAATGGTCCTAGATAAAAGAAAAGAAAATAACACATATTTAGTATTTTAAAGTTTGAAAAGCATCTTATGCCACCTCATTAAAATAACCCCTTACAATAACCCTGTACTTCAAGTATTATTATTCACACATATGTTTTAATACATATAAAATATACATTATATATGTTATATAATGTATATTATTGGCACCTTTTGTTTTTATATCCCCTAGATCTCTCTCTATATTTCTCCCCTTGCTCTTTCTCAGAAAACCATCCCCTATAACGAAAGGATTTTTTTTTAATTAAGAGAAAGAGGGGGGCGGAGCATGGTGGTAGAGTAGAAGGATGGACCTGCTCTAACTCTACCCACATAGCCCCATAAAATACCTGTAAAAAATGACTCTAAATAAATTCTAGAGCAGCAGAAGCCACAAAATGGACAGAGTGAAAGAGATTTCCAGTCCAAGACAGCGTGGAAGGCCAACAAAAAAGGTCTCAAGAGGCTCAGAGCAGAGCACAGCCCAGCAGTGGCTGTGCTACATGGCATGGACAGGACTGGAGCAGGATTCAGGGTGTGGAATCACAAGCAGCAACTGTGGTTCCCAGATTTCTCACAAATGCCAATGAGAGTTTCAAAGGTCAGTAAGAAAGCTCTTTGACTTGGGTGCACCCTGGCCTCAAGGCAGCTGCAGCCTCTGCAGCAGCAGCAGTAGCATCCAATTTTGGAGCCCTTGGCCTAAAGATCTTGGGGAATTGAGCAGCTGATTTGAGTCTCAGTTATGAGTGGTGATCCTGGGGTGAGGAGGAGTGCTAGCATGGTGGAGCTGGTAGAGGCTTTGGAAAGGATCCTGGGCAGAAAAACTTGTGGTCACTCCCAGATCAGAGCACAGGTCAGGAGAGGAGTAAAGTCTTCTTCCTTGGTTGTTCCACCTTGGAAGAAATGAAAAGTTACAGGTCCCTAGAATATACTCTCCACTTGACAAAGGACTCAAATGTCAAGTAACTGGCTGGGAAAATGCCCAAAAAAGGGAAAAAAAAATAAGACTATAGAAGGTTACTTGGTGAAAAAAGTATTTTCTCCCATCCTTTCAGATGAGGAAAAGCAAAGCATACCATCTGAGGAAGACATAAAAATCAAAGCTTATGCATCCAAAACCTTCAAAAAAAATATGCAATGGTCTCAGGCCATGAAAGAGTTCAAAAAGGATTTTGAAAATCAAGTAAGAGAGGTGGAGGAAAAATTGGGAAGAGAAATGAGAGTGATGCAAGAAAATCATGAAAAACAAGTCAACAGCTTGCTAAAGGAGACCCAAAAAATACCAAAGAAAGTAACACCTTTAAAAATAGACTAACCCAAATGGCAAAAGAGGTCCAAAAAGTCAGTGGGAAGAAGAATATTTTAAAAAACAGAATTATCCAAATGGAAAAGGAGGTTCAAAAGCCCACTGAAAAAAAATAGTTCTTTAAAAATTAGAATGAAGCAGATGGATGCTAATGAATTTATAAGAAACCACGAAATTACAAAACAAAAAGAAAAGAATGAAAAATAGAAGACAATTGAAAAGGGGGAAGGTGGGAGGGAAAAAGTGAAGTTTTCATTACATTTGGCTTAAGAAAGGAATAACATGCACACTCAATTTGGCATGAAAATCTATCTTACACTACAGGAAAGTAGGGGAGAAGGGGATAAATGGGGTGTGGGGGGATGATAGAAGGGAGGGCAAATGGCAAGAGGCAGTAATTAGAAGTAAACACTTTTGGGGGGCGATGAGGCCAAAAGAGAGAATAGAATAAATGGGGGGCAGGATAGGATGGAGGGAAATATAGTTAATCTTTCACAACATGACTATTATGGAAGTCTTTTGCATAACTATACATATATAGCATATATTGAATTGCTTGCCTTTTCAGTGGGATGGGTGAAGAGGTACAAAGGGAGAGAAGTTGGAACTTAGAGTTTTAGGAACAAATGTTGAGAATTGTTTTTGCATGCAACTGGGAAATAAGAAATGCAGGTAATAGGGTATAGAAGTCTATCTTGCTCTACCGGAAAAGAGAGAAGATGGGGATAAGGGAAGGGAGGGGTGTGATAGAGGGGAGGGCAGATTGGGGGAAGGGGTAAGCAGAATGCATGGTGTCTTGAGGTAGGTGGAGGGGAGAGATGGGTAGAAAATTTGGAACTCAAAATCTTGTGGAAATGAATGTTGAAAACTAAAAATAAATAAATAAATTTTTAAAAAAGAGAAGAGAAAAAATTTGGCTGATCATATAAAACTGATTGCATAAAAAAATAGGATGTCCCAATGTTCCATATCTGTTGACTCTAAGCTTTGCAAAGGAGTTGGAAGAGGTATTTTTTCATAACTCTTCTTTAGGATTCAGCCTGTTCTTTCTAGATTTGCAACATTCAGTTTCAACAGTGTCATAGTTGCTCTTTTCATTTGCATTGTTAAAATTACTGTTTTCCTGACTTTGTTTACTTCATTTTCTATCAGTTTTTCCACACTTCTACGTATTCATTAGGTTCACCATTTCTTAGGGCACAATAATATCCCATTATATTTACATATCATCGTTTAGCCATTCCCCAACTAATGGGTATCTATGCTTCCAAACATTTTTTTTCTTAAAGTCAAGTTCAGTATGCTCCTGCTATGTTGCCTATAAGAAAGTATCTCTGTTTTAGTACTCCACTGAATTGTCTTTGGAACTGGATTTATTATACTGTTGAATGGAAATCTTAGTATACTAAGTGACTAAGGCAGAAAGCTCTATTCTTTAGCTAGAAAAAGACTTCTTCGTTACTTTTTGGGGTGTTGCAATTACCTCTGTGCAGTACCAATCAGTGCTTAGCCAAAAGAACCACATGCAAACTGAAATTCAGCAAACAGACTTTACACTTCTGTCTTTACAATTTAGAAGTAAGTCATGCAAAAGAAAAAAACCCAACAATACTGTTTTTTACACTGATAAATGAAGCTACTGCTCTTCAAAGTTCACTTGAATAGTCTGCAATGAATCCAGGTGCTCAAATGGTCTTTCATCAATGTACTAGTATAACTTGCTTTAAAAATTCTATCAGCAAAACCACATTGTATCTCTTTTTTTCATCTCCTTTCCCCACCCCTTCCTTTTTCCCTTTCCTTTTTCCCTACCTTTCCCTTTCCCTTCCTTTTTCGCTTCCCCTTTTCCATTTCTTTCCCTTTTCCCTTCCTATTTCCCTCCCCTTTCCTTTTCCCTTTCCTTTTCCTTTCCCCTTCCTTTTCCCTTTCTCCTTCCTATCCATTCCCCTTTCTCCTTCCCTTCCCTTTCTTTCTCTAATTAAAATGGGTTGATTTACTCATTTTGTGCTTACATCACAGTCATCTACCAATATAATTCCTACCTTTGAACACCTACCCATAACAAGAAAAACAGTAAGACAAAACTAACCCATGGCAATCACATTTAATGGTCTGAGCATACAGTATTTTTCACCTCTTATCAATTGTCCACTTCTATGAAATGGAGGGAGGAGTCAAATATGTTTCTTTATGATTATTCTTTTTTGTGAAATTAAAATACTTAGCATTATGGAGAGATTTTTGCTAAATATTTAAGGTGTTACTAATTCTTCAGCAATTAATGATTGATCTTGTTACTAAGTATTTCAAAAATGCTGTCAAGTTTTTGAACTGGAGATTATATTTGAATTTTAATTAAATATAATGAGGGCAAATGGGTGAGCCCCACTGATCTGAAGGATCCTCTTGCTTGGACTGTTGCAATGGCCTCCTTATTGGTCTCCTTGCCAACTCATCCTTCATATTGCTGACAAATTGATATCCCCAACATGTAGGTTTGGCCATGTCAATACAAATTGGCCCTAGCCTAACTTGAACATTTATAGCCTATTGAACTTTATTTTAAATTTCTATTACTGAAAGTTTTCCATACATGACATTCCATTTCCCATCTCGGTGATTTTGTACAAGTGATCTCCCAGCCTAGAATGGGCTTCCTGTTTTACTTCTGCCTAATAAAATTCCTAGCTTCTTTCAAAGGTCAATCCAAATGCTACCCTCCTTAGCAAGTTTATCTTGATTGTTTCAATTGCTAATTTCATCACTCACAAAAATTTCTTTGTATCCAACACACATTTTGCATTTATTTTTGGCATATGATTGTTTCTCTCCAAAAATGGTAAGCCATTGAGGTCATGGATTGTTTTGTTTTTGTCTTTGTATAGCTAGATCCCAATAGAGCTCCTGGCACATAGTAGGCATTTAATAAATACTTGTTGATTAAATGAATAGAATAGATTCAAGACCAAGGGGATGGTGGCTTGGAGGCAAGACCTTTCAAGTCCTGGAGCTTTGAATATGATAGTGTGGAAAAAAGCACAAAGATTGTGCTGCCGGTTTTATGTGTGAATTTGGGTGAAATTAGAGACTAAAGGAGTAATAGAGGAAATAACTGGCTTATGAATGTATAGGAAGTGCAGCAGAGAACTTGAGTAATTATAATTCTGCTTGGAGAGAGGTTAGTATGAGACAAGAGACAGTGACGGGACTGGGACCTGGTGGCTGATACCAATCCTTGACAAATAATAATGAAAAAGCTGCAAGATCAGATTTTCTTGTACAGCGTATCTGAATTGTGGACACCTTCCTGGAAGTGCTTGGCACATACTAGGTGCTTAACAAATGGCTGTGGATTGAATGATTCCCAAGGAACAGAGAGTCTATGTGACATGATAAACTGGGCTTAGTAATCGCTAGCATTTATATAATGCTTTAAAGTTTGCAATGTGTTTCATCTGTGTTGTTCTATTTGATCTTTACAACAACACTGTAAGGTAGGTGCTATTATTGGTTCTATTCTACATATAAGGAAATTGAAGCTGAGAGAGGTTAAATGAGTTGACTAAAGTCACTCTAGTCAGTGTCAGAGGTAGGATTTGAACTCATTACTCTATATTTGGTAACAGATTAGATATTTAATATGGCTCTGCTGGGAGAGATAGAAGAGTCAAGGTTGACTGAGGTTTTGAGCCTGGAGTCTAGGAGAATTATGACACTATTAAAAGAAATAAAGAAGTCATGAATAGGAAATGGTTTTGGGGAGAATTTGCTGTATCACTGCTATGCGGTAAAGCTATAAATATTTCAAGGATCATTTGTAAGAGTGACAGAGGAAATGAATCACATCTTATACATGATTGAAGATGAAGATTGAGAATTTTGATGGTCCAGAGCCTGGGAATCTCTGGGCAAATTCCCAAATAACTATATAGGAAATTAAATGAAATCTTACACAATAGAAATTTATGTGAATGATTCTGAATGTTGCAAATAGGAATTGGTAAAGCTGATCCCTTAAGAAGTTAGGGAGTAGAAGGTAGCAGCAGGCTTTCAATTGGCAGATCTCAGAGGAAATCACCATTTATATTTGGAAGTAAACATCTCTCTCTCTCTGTCTCTGTCTCTCTCTCTTTCTTCAGATTATACTATCTATTTTCCCATTGTCAAGATCAAGATGAGATTTACTTGGGATTCATTAATTTGGAATCAGGGCTCATTTTATCTTTCAAGATCAAGTAAGTTCAGGGATGCAGTTATTAGTAACAGTCTGAAGGAAAGGAGTTATAAGAAGTACTTGCCCAAGGTCTTATGCAACTAGTAAGTATGAGAGCCCTAAACACAAACCCAAGTCTTCTGAATTCAGTGCTCTTTTCACTACAATAGAGGCTGTGCTGATCAAACAGGATAAAAACTAGCTTGATTCAAAGGCAGGGAAGTAAAGTGATGTTATTTCTCTATCACTATGATATTAGGAGAGATTAAAAGTCCGAATAGATGCCTTGAGCCTTCATTGCTGGCAGTAACTTTAAGACCATTGTGCTTTATAGTTATTCACTTTATAGGATATGAGTTATATGTTATCTGTACAATAAAGGAGAAAATATATATCTAAAGGTATGCACAATATGTAATTTATATGTGTATATATGTATGTATATTTGTACATATATGTATATACTAGCCTGAGTCAATATTTTGTATATGTATATATAGGCTAGTCCTTTGGTAGTTCAATGTTGCTCATTCAACAGTTAACTAAGAGATTTTATTTAGCCATAGTAGGAGAAGGGTGTTGAACAAAGATAAGCATTGAAGACACCTTGAATTGATTCAGCTGAGCAAAGCTTCTTTGCCTGAGTCGGCCATTGTCTCCTATTAGCCAAGCATCAGAGAGCCTTTGTAACTGCTTTGTGTTCAGACAACTATAAAGTGATGTCAAGAGCCTGAACTGTTAATGCCCTTGAGTCAACCTAGACTCAAGGATGTTCTCAATACCTTTTAAGGGAAAATTATCCTAACTTGCATGTGGTCAGGGATTATCATATTGTCCTTACTACACGAACTTTGTCTCTTTTAACGTAGCCTGAAGTCTCATTAACTTCTTTGTTTGACATATCACAGGGTTGATTCATATTTTGCTTAAAGTCCACTAGAATGCCAATACCTTTTTCAGATCAATTATCACCTAATCATGTCTTCGCCATTTTATACATGTAAATCTGATTTTTTTGAACTAAAGTCTAAGACTTTACACTATTATTCTTTTTTTAGTTTTAAATAATATTTTATTCCCACCAATTATGTGTAAAACAACTAACATTCTTTTAAAAAAAAGCTTTGAGTTCCAAATTCTATTTCTTTCTTCCTCCCTCCTCTCCCCCTTCCCTAGGATGGTAAGTAATTCGATATAGGTTATACATGTGTAATCATGTAAAACATTTCCATATTAGTCATTTTGCACAAGAAAACTCAAACAAAAAAATTAAAAGTGAAAAATACTATACTTCACACAGTTACTCTTCTATTGGAAACGAATGCTGACTACTTACGTGAGACAATTATGATGAAACCTGTAAGAACATCAAGACCAGAGAGGAGATGATAATGTGGATTCTCAGTCCTCTTTTTGTATTACCATATGGTTTTAAGTCTCTGGATCTTGGAGTATTAAATATACAACAATTTTTCACTATTCCTCTTTCACATATATTGTCAAGAAGCAACCGATGACCATAGGTTATGACAATTGGTTACACTGTATGACTCTAAGAATTAAAATTTTTCTTGTGACAACTTTGTGAAGTAAACAGTGCGAATGTTATTTCCCCATTTTATAAACAAGGGAACTGAGGCTTAGGTGAATTTAAGTAACTTGTCTAATCAAACAGCTGCTAATGTATCAGATATATTGTGATTAGAACCCACATCTTTGGACTCAAAGATCCTTACTCTTTCTGTTATACCACACTGAAAAGATTCAGGGATGAATCCTCATCCAGGAATAAAGTCCAGGCCTTAATCCCCATGTAGTACTATAGCTAGCAGGACATATAAACTCTGCTATTCATATGGGACTTTGAATATTTACATCTTAACTATGTGAAGGAAATGAATAACTGGGAAAAAGATAAAAATGGACCACATGTTAAAGTTAATCCCGTGTGGATTCCCATTAGAATGGGAATCTACACCCTAATTGGCAAATATCCATGTGTGACTTCACAATACTTGCTTATAGACAATTTGTACTGCCGAAGGAAGGTTATTTATATTACATATTTAGCTTAAAAGTGTAATAACATCCTTTGACATTGGCATTATCTGATGATGTTTGAAACTGAACCCACTTCCTATTTCCAGGCATTAACAAATGACAATCTTCGTGTTGTCTGTTGTTATTTCCTGAGTTTAAAACTAGATTTTTTCTCCAATTCATTCAGTTTATTATTTTGAAGAAAATGTCTCCTTTAGACAATTAAATTTCCCAGAATTGTTTAAGCTTTGTTATTTCCACTAGCAAGGATACTTCCTATTTAATGCTAACCCTATAGGACCCAATTCATGATATAATTGGTGAGGATTTCTCAAATTCCCAGTAGTGCAATATTTAAAGGATTTTCAAAAAGGGAAGATCAAAGAGTCAATCAACAATTCAGTTCAATTTGATTTAATTCAATTTAGCATACATTTATTTTGTGAGGCACTGGGTTGGTCCCTGAGGAGAGAAAGATTTAATTTGACACTGTATTTGCCTGCACTGTGCTTATAGTCTAAAAGGGGGAACGAGATATGATAAAAATTAAGCATGCTATAACATAGAATGTGATAAGTGCAAAGAAATCTGGACAAAGTGGTAGGAGAACATTGAGGAGGGAGATAACACTTTTATCAGGGGCAGACCAAGAAAGGCTTCATGGAGGAAGATGCAGTTGAGCCGGCCTTTGAAAGGTAAGAAGGATTCCAATAGGTAGAAATATAGAAGTATATTCTAGGAATGGGAGAGATCTAAGTTAATGTGCAGAAGAAGGGAAATGTAAGAGGAGATCAAGAAACATTGGTTTGACTGAAATGTAAAAGGTATGATGAAGAGTCATGAAATAAGGTTGGAAAAAGTAGATTAGAACATTGTGGAAAGCATGAAATATTAGGCTAAGTATTTGTTCTGGTAGGCAACAGGGAGAACTCATATATTTTTGAGCAAGGGAGTAACAAGGTTAGAATAATGTATTAGAAAGTTTAATTTGGCAACTGTAGGAAGAATAGATTGGACTGAAGGGATGCTAAAGGCAGAGAAACCTTAGAAGGCTACTAGTCTAGGTAATAGTTAATGAGCTTTAAAGTATGATGGTAGCAGTGAGAGTGAAAAAGAGGAGACAAATATAAGAGATATAACTAAAGTATAATTGGCAGAACTTGGCAACTGATTAAATGTAGAAGACAGAAAAGAACATTTTAATTTTTCAAGTCTTAGCAGGACACTGAGGGGAAGACATACAAAAGGGTATTTGGAAAACAAAGAAGAAAAATCAGGAATTCTTTCTCTCTCTCTCCTCTCTCTCTCTCTTTCTTTCTTTCTCTATCTCTTTCTCTCCCTTCCTACCCCTTTCCCTCTCCCCTCCTTTCTCTTTCTCTTATCTGTATCTTTATCTATCTTTATTTCTATCTCCATCTCTATCTCCAACTTCCTTTCCTAGAATGTGTGGCTCCTATACAGGCTCCCTCAGAATAAAAGTACATTATAGAACCTTACCCACCCAAACAAACAAACAAGAAAAAGATAGCTCCTAGGTCCTAACCAATGCCTTTACTATTTTACTAGTCAGTTGGTAGACACAGGTGAGGCCTGGGCTTCTAGATTTCTTCCCATCTACTCTACACAGAGATCTGGCTCCTCATAGGTGACTCAGAATCCCTAGCCAGCTGTCCAGCACCAGCTGTACTTTGTCTCACAGTCCTCCCTCTACACCATGTACTACTCATGGATGAGGAGTCATAATAATTCTTGCTCTCCACTACCATGTTCAGACTCTCCCTTGGTGAGCACTTGGCAACTTTCCTCCTTTAAAATTCACTCCATTAAAATTTATCATCTTATGAAGATCTAATTGTACTTACCTAACCTAGGACATTCTTCCTCTTTTCTTGAGAAGTCCAGTACCTGATCCACAGACTTCATCTTCACTGCAACTCCTATGTTTATCCTAAGGAGTTTTAACATAAATGTTGATATCCCCTTGAATTGATTCCTCAATGTCTTCAAGTCACACTGCACTTTACCTGAGCTATATACTGGAAAGTTCATGTCCTTGACCTTTCCATCAGTCACCATGGTTCTACTTTAAGGATCAAAAGCTGCCCAAAACTGTTATCAGATCATAACCTCTTACTACCCCATTTCCCTCTCTCCATGCCTTACCTATCTTAAACCTATTTCCAATATCTCTGATCTTTCCATCCTTTAATGATCTCTTTGGCCTTCACCCCTAACTGCTCTAACCTCACTTTCTTCTTTGGTAAAGACTCTCAGACTATAGTGATAGCCTCTTGGTTGATGTCTCTGCCTCAAGTCTCTCCCCACTCCAATATGTCCTCTAGTCAGCTGTCAAATTTATCTTTCTAATGTGCAAGTCTGGCCAGGTCACTTCTCTCTCTTCCTCCACCCCCAATTTAATCAAATTTGGTGGCTCTTCATTGCCTGTAGGATCAAACATAAAATCCTCTGTTTGGCTTTTAAAACCCTTCATAATATAACCTCTTTATGTTGTTCCAGTCTTCTTGCACTTCATCATTTATATTGTGATCCAGTGACACTTTCCCCCTGCTGTTACTCACACATTACACTCTATATCCAGCTCCAAGCAATTTTACCTCTTTTCTCCATGCCTGGAACTCTTTCCCTCCTCATCTATGGCTTCTAGATTCTCTGACTTCTTTAAATTTTTGTTTTAGTAGTGCCCAACTCTTTGTGATTACATTTGGCAAAGATATAGGAGCAGTTTGCCATGTCCTTCTCCAGCTCATTTTACCAATGAGGAATTGAGGCAGAGTTAAGTGATTTGCTTAAGATCACACAGTAAGTGTCTGAGGCCAGATTTGAACTCACAAAGATGAATCTACCTGACTTTGGACCCAGCACTCTATTCACTCTACTACTCTACTACTGATAACTTATAGACAGTCCCAAGGCAACTTGTGAGTTCCACCGGCATCCACAAAATGGCACAAACTCTAAAGAAGGTCCCTAGGATAGTGGTTGGCACCGTTGAGGAAGATTTATAGGAAGAAATGGATAAAGGCTATAGAAAATGGGAAAACATAGATGGATTGCATTGTGCCTGGTTAGAGAGTATGCCCCATATCAATAAGATAACAAGTAGGAATTCTCCAGGACAGAATATGGGCTTCACTTTTAAAGAAAGTTGCTTTTGGTGTATTGCAATTTTTTTTTTGTAGATACGACTTTGCATCTATACATTTGTGTGTGAGAATTGATTAATTTCTGCTCCCCTTCCACCTCAGCCCTCTTGATGGAATCCTAGGAGAGGCAACAGAGAGATGAAGTGTTACTATGCTAAATAAAGTGTGGAAAGACATGAATAAACCTTTTTATTCCTTTATGAAGTGTGAATAATTTTGCCTGAAGGAATTAGGGGGCAGGTTGCTATTGCCTAGGTGATAATTATCTCTGCTCCTGGTGGCCTTTAAAAAGCTCTATTGTTGGATTCTATAGTGCTAAAAAACACCTTGAAGTCTTTGGTGGGGGGAAAAGTGGGCTCACGTGTGTACTGACATTGCTCTAACAGGAAAACAAAAGATCTTGGGTGAGCAGAAGACATAATTCCTAGTCATTTCTTTCCATATTTGCCCTAATATTCTGAAATATTGAGTTCCCATGCTGTGATACTCTGTACTCCTTTAAGTCTAGGTAGTAAACATCATTTTAGTTAATCCTTTCAAAAAATAAGTTGAAAGGGGTGAAGCCCACTGACAACTTTATGAATCTGAAAATCATCTCTGCTACTATATAATCCTGAAACTTCTCTCGGTACCTGAGTCCTCACCCTGTAACATCCTACCATCTAGGACCAGTAGTGCGCTTACCATGAAATATCCATCTAGAGTCTTCTCCCCACCTGTTTCTTCCATTGGTGAGTTCCTCCAGAGGCTCCCATTTTGTGAAGGGGAACAGACCATCCTACTTTCATGTCCTTCTCAGCCCTGTTCCTGACTTTCTGGACTTCAAAATCACCCCCCTAAACTAGATACTTTCCTTTCCTTCTCCCTTCCCCTTAAACTCTTTCTTTCCAGTTCTCTTTTGTATGTTGTCTTCTGCCATTAGAATATAAACTGTTTGAGGGCAAGGACTATTTTCTCTTGTAATTGTATTCTCAGTGCTTAGCACAGTGTCGGGCATGTATTAAGCACTTAATGAATTCTTGCTTCCTCCCTCCCTCTCTCTCCTTCCCTCTCTCCCTCCCTCCCTTTCTCCTTACCCCTTTCTCTTCCGTCTGATGTGGATCCAAATGATATCCTAAGGGTTAAGAAGAATATTAAGGGTTGCTTTTCCAATACTTTGTGAGGCCCCTTCTTGGGGGGGCACTCATTCTGTAACTCATCCTGTAACTTAAGAGCATCCTTAAGTCCTTTCTCCCTTAAAACTTCTCCTTAACCTGTACCAAAAGAACTGCTTTTGTCTCCCTTTTCCTGTGTTCCCCCTGTCCCTAATCCTTAACTTGTATTCCCCTGCCTTTATCCTTAATTTTTAACCTATGTCCCCTTTCCCTTAATCTTAAACCACCAAAAGACACTAAAAATCCATAGGCTATGTAACCTTCTGTCTGTATAAGTTTAGTCCCCAAAGTATCAGTACCTTTTACTTAACCCTGTGGCTACAATAAAAAGTCTGTGTGCTTCACATAAATAAAGCTCCTGATGAAGAAGTTTAAGTAAATTATTTCACACCTAAACTGTATGTCTGTATAAGTCTAGTCCCCAAAGTCTAGTCCCCAAAGTATCAGTACCTTTTACTTAACCCTGTGGCTACAATAAAAAGTCTGTGTGCTTCATATAAATAAAGCTCCTGATGAAGAAGTTTAAGTAAATTATTTCACACCTAAACTGCTTCCCCAATTCTGACCTCAACGCTCCTTCTCTCTTTCCCTTTCTTTCTTTCCCTCTCTCTCCTTCCTTTTCCCTTCTTCCCTCCCTTCTTCTCTTTCTCCCTTTGTCCCTTCCTTCTTACCTTCCTTTTTCCCTTTTTAAAAAAATCTTTATTTATAATTTTAAAAAATTTTTAATATTTTTCCCCTTTTTTCAGAAGACAGATTAGTCTCAGAAGATTGCACTAACACTTTCCTCTAGGGAATGGAAATGTCTACGTTGGGACAAAGGTCCAGAGAAGTTAATAGACTTGCCTTTGGCCAGAGAAGAAAAATACTGAGTGAATTAGTCAACTCAAGGAATGCTGGTGTATGAGGTACTGAGGAATTTCCTACAGAAGCAGACATGTACATATCCACTCTATGGGGGAGAGAAGTTCCATTCTTTGGGGTTACCTTGTGGCTAACCCCAAGTTTGAGGTTTTGGGAATCAGACCATCTAGGAAGAAAACAGGATATTCTAATGCAGTGTATTTCTTAGAGAAAGGAGGAGTCTGACCACACAATGATCATCCTTCATCCCCCCACACCCTAAACACATCTCTTACATTTGCTAGCAAAAATATATCCTAAATAAGAATATATGAATGCCTAGAATAGGTATACGTGTACCTTCCATGTCCTAGCAGTTAAGTGTAACTCTTCAACAGAAAGCACACACTGCCTTCAATAGCCTCACCATCTGGGACAGCCTCAGCTAGCAAGCAAAAAAGTCAGCAAAATGGATTCTCTGTTCTGTGTCACTCTGATATAACCAGAATCAGAGATCTTTCTCCTAATTTCCATTACTTCTTTTTTTAGCTCTGTGTTCTACAAATATTAGGAGGTCAAACACCAAGAGTTAAGTTCTAGACTCTCTCTGCTTCCTGGATCCCTATGTGATGTTGGGCAAACTTGCCTTTACTCTGTGCACCTCGGGTTCCTCATCTGTAAAATGAGACAGTTGAATTAAGTGATCTCTAATATTCTACAGACAGCATCTTGTACAGGGCCTTCCCCTGCTCTTCTGGAGGGGGTTGGTACAAGTTGGTCACAGCCTCAGGGAAGAAGCCATTTCAAGATTTGCAAATTGTGACCATCTGAGCCTGTCTCTTTGAAAGTGTCCTATTCCTCTTAGGCTCCTCCCCTGGTGCTGCTAATTTTAGCAGCCTGACTCTCACCTGAGCCTCTTGTGGTATCACTGCTCATCTTTCAAGGGCATTAAGAATACATCCTAGTTTTCATTGTCCAGTCACAACTGGCATTTTAGGCTTAACCTCAGGCTTTTTCAGGTAGATCAAGCACGACAGATTTTTGTGATGACAGCAACACCTGCCAGTTATATAGGAATTTAAAGTTTGAAAATTACTTTATTTATAATCAATTGATTCATTTGAGTCTTATAATTACCATGCAAGGTATAGATCACAGCTGGAAATGACACAATGCTGAGGCCATTGAGGAACTGATTTTCAATTGCTATTAGGTCACCTACTTTAATTCTCTCATTTTAGAAAGGAAATTGATGTCCATAAGGGTTAAATAACGTGCCCAAGGTCAAACAGTAAATGCAGATCAGAGGCAGGGTTTGAAACAAGGGATTCTTACTGTAAAAGCCCAGGCTCTTTCCCTTGTAAGTACCAAAAGTGAAAGAAAAAACACAACATGAAACACTGACTTTATTATTCTTCATTGAAAGGGGACTCAGGGAAGATCAATAACTACTGACCCATATCTCCACCTTTCCATCTACAAGGAATTTTTGGGAGGATAATTTTTAAAGAAATAGTTTTATTGATGCTTTATTTTTACATTACAAATACCCTCATGACGTTTTCAAACTGCTTGGGACTGACAAACTGTACACATTTAGAATATATGAAAATGGATACAAAGTAGATTAAGATACTTTTTTAGGGTGGTGAGGAAAGATGTTAGCATCTGAGGAATCAGGATACTCCTTATATCAAAGTGATGCTTGGGCGTAGCCTTGAAGGAAACTAGAGATTCCAATGTCAAAAGGGAGGTAGTAACACATTCCAAGCCAGGAGGACAGCCAGTGCAGGGACAAGAGCTGTATATAAAAAACAGTAAAAAGATCAGTTTGACTTAACTCCAGTGTGTGTGAATAAAACTGGAAAGGTAGATGGTAGCCAGGTAGGGAAGGGTTTAAAATACCAAACAGAAGGCTTCACATTTGATTTTAGAGGAAATTAGGAGCTGCTGGTGCTGTGAATAGAGCTCCCAGCCTGGAGCAAGGAAGATGTGTCTCTCTGAGTTCAAATCTGGCTTTAGACACTTACTAGCTGTGTGACCCTGGGTAAGTCATTTTACCCTGTTTCTTCATCTGTAAAATGACCCAGAGAAGGAAATGACAAACTATTCTAGATCTTTGCCAAAAAAATCTCAAATGTGGTCATGAAGATTCAGACACGACTAAAAGTGACTAAACAACCATCACAACAAAGAGAGCCACTGGAATGTCTAAAGTAGAGAAGTCAAATGGTCAGATATGTGTTTTAGGAAAAATGATCTGGCAAATGGTTGGAGAATGGAGTGGAATGGGGAAAGACCCTAAGCAGGGAAGCCATTTTAATAGATCATAAGAGCCTCAACTAGGGTGATGTGAGTGGTGAGAATGAGTCAGATAGGAGGGAAGCTAAGATTTAGAAATGATGAAATTTGATAAATGACTGGATATTTGGGATGAGATAAAGTAAGAAGTCAGGCATTATACCAAGGATACAAAATTGGGTTCCTGAGAAGATGGCAGTGTCCTTAGCAGAAACAGTGAAGTTTAGAAGAGGGGATGATTTTGGGGGGAGTTGGGGTGGGAAGATAATGAGCTATGTTATATACATGTTGAGTTTTAGATGGTTCTAGGGCACACACCAAAATAGTCAATTGGTACATCAAGATAGGACAGAGGAGAGAGTCTAAGGATGTACATGAAGATTAGATTCTATACCAAGGAATTAACTTCCTCCTCCTCAGGTCCTTAGAGGATTCCTCTTTTCTTTAAAATGCAGCTCAGGGGGGGCGGAGCCGAGATGGCGGAGTAGAAAGACTCACCTATGCTAGGTCCGAACCCACAGCCCATAGATTTCCTGTAAAAAGAACTCCTGACAAATCCTGGAACAGTGGAAGCCGTGCAGCAACACAGTGAAGG
>CM053770.1:559447605-559498093 GCA_028658325.1 Potorous gilbertii
CAAATGGGGAGAAAATTTTGGAACCCAAAATCTTGTGAAAATGAATGAAAAAAGTTAAATAAATTTATTTAAAAAAAAATAAAAAAAAAAATAAAATGCAGCTCAAACACCATTTTCTACATGAAGCCTCTCCTGATCCCCCCAACCCTCAGTGCTTTACCTCCCTAAACTACCTTGGGTTGTTTCCTCTGATAGAATGTAAGTTCCCATCCCATGCACAGTGGTGCATGCCACAGAGTAGGTGCTTAATAAATACTTTTTGATGGATCAAACTGATTATAGAGCCTTCTAAATAATACCTATAGGACGAAAAAAAATCAACCTTACACTTTTCTCCCCCTTTATACTCCTTAAATTTTTAAATTTTATAATATTTTATTCCCAATTACATGTAAAGGCAATTTTTAACATTCGCCTTTTAATTTTTAGTTCCAAATTCTCTCCATTTCCCCCTCTTCCCTGAGAGAGTAATTTGATGAAGGTTATACTAGGCAATCATGCAAAATATATTTCCATATAAGTCATCTTGTTAAAGAAAACACAGACCAAGAAAAAAACACACAAAAAAATAAAGAAAATGAAAAATAGTATGCTTCAATCTACATTCAAATTTCATCAATTCTTTCTTTGGAGGAAGATAAAATTTTTTATCAGGAGTCCTTTGGAATTATCTTGGATCATTGTGTTGCTGAGAATAGCTAAGACATTCACAGATAATCATTGTACAATGTTGCTGTTACTGTGTTCAGTGTTTCCCCTGGTTCCGCTCACTTCATATTGCATCAGTTCCTGTAAGTCTTTTCAGGTTTTTCCAAAATCATCGTGCTCATTATTTCTTACAGCACAATAGCATTCCATTACAACTGTATACCACAACTTGTTCAGCCATTCCCCAGTTGATGGGCACCTCCTCAATTTCCAATTCTTTGATACTACAAAAAGAGCTGCTATAAATATTTTTTGTACAAATAGGTCATTTTATCAGCCTTACTCTTGACACAGGAAAAAAACAAATAGATGAAAAAATACCTATTGTCCAGGCTATGATATGCAGCAGGATGAATAACCTATAGAGTTTTTCTATCAAGATATGAATTGCAGGCAGACACAGGAAACAGATAATAAATTGAGCCCAGAATTGAACAGAAGGAGAGCAGAATGGATTATCTTCAGGAAACTGGAAAGTTCTTTTAATGACCCAAAGTTTTTCCTTGAAACAAAAGCTGCCTTTTAAAACACTAACATCCTGTTCTGTAACTGCAAAGCGATGGAACAATAGTGTCCAAAGAAATGATATATGGGCAAGATACGTTATGAGTGTAAGTTGTAATACACTATAAAAAAGGAGTGATGATTAATGAATATGCAAGATATAACCCAAAATTGAGTTAGAACATGACAGGCACAAGTGATAATTCATTAATGTCTATATTGATTAATTGATTGTGTTCTTTTAGTATCTTTGTAATATCAAAAGATAGCTAGGAAGACCCTATCTGGGTCTTCTGGGCAAACTTACTGGCTGAGTAGACGTTCTTAAGTGGCAGCTAGATGGCATAATAGATAGAGCACTGAACCTGAAGGCAGCCATACCTGAGTTCAAATATGACCTCAGACACTAGCTTTGTGACCCTGGGCAAGTCATTTAATCTCTGCCTCTGTTTCCTCTCCTATAAGGTGGGGATGATAACAGCACCTACAGCACAGGGTGATTGTGAGGATCAAATGAAATAATCTCTGTAAAGTGCCTAGAACAGTGCTTGGCACATAGCAAGGGCTATATAAATGATTCTTCTTTTCCCTTCCTCTTTCTGCTTAAGGGAAGCTAGACGGTACATTATATGGAATGCTGGTTCTGGAACCAGAAAGACTTCAGTTCAAATCCAGCCTCAGATACTTACTAATTGTATGACCGTGGACAAAACATTTAACCTTTCTTTTCCTCAGTTTCCTCAATGGTAAAGTAGATTTGTTGTGAATATCAAGTGAGATCGTATTTATGAAATTAAAAAAACCACTTAGGAGAGTACCTAGCACACAGGAAACACTATATAAATGCGTATTCTCTTTCCCTTCATGTGTTGAATGGGACATATGGGAGAAATGTTAGGAAAGTAAAACTGGTTGTGAGAGAGTGGGGAGTCAAGGATGACACCTAGATTTTGAATCAGCCTGACTAGTAGGATGGTGGTACCTTGACAACAATAGGAAAGTTAGGAGGAGGGCATGGGAGAAGATGATGAGTTCAGTTAAGATGTCCACAGGACATCTAATTCTAGATGTTCAGTAGGCAATTGGAGAAGTTAGACATGAGGTCAGGAGAGAGATTAAGACTGAACAAACAGATGTGAGCATCTTCAACATAGAGATGAAAACTGAATCCTTAGGAATTGATGAGATTACCAGGTGAAAATGTAGAAATGGAGAATAGCCCTGGGGATAATCTGCTGTTGGTAGGCATGACCTGGTTGAAGATCAGATATAATATTTGGCACGTAGTAAACCCTTAATAAATGCTTATTCATTCATTAGTGGGGACTCAAGAGCTATGGTTCTGAATGAATACTGATCTACAAAGTACTTCAGATCTGGAGTAGTTTTGGGGAGCCCATGATATTTGATTTTCAACACAACACATGAAGTAAGTATCTCCTCCATTTTCTAGATGAAGAAACTTGAGGCTCAGATAGATGACATGATTAATCAATAGTTATGGAGCTGGTAAATATCAGAGAAGGGAATAAAATCTGCCTCTCCTAATTCTCATTCCTCTTCAGGCTGTACTCCAGATTTCTTCTGCTATTCTAAAACCTCATCAAATTCCAGTTCTTCATCCATGAATCTTCACTATAGCCTTGGAATTCACATATTGGAAGTACCCTCTACTCCTGTGGCCTCTTCTTCCTCTGATTGGATGACTCTTCTCAGAACCTCTATTTAAGGAAGGCACTCAGGCCACTGATGTCTCATTCCTCTCTAGGTTTTGCTTAGGACTTTCTCTACTATGCTTCCCTCATGAAGTACCTTTTTCTTCTTCCAGCCCCTTTTCAACTTCCTTTTATGTGTTGTCTTCTCTCATCAGAATGTAAGCTCCTTGAGGGTATACCCTGCCTTTCTTTCTATTTCTATTCTCAGCACTTAGCACCGTGTTTGGCATGTAATAAGTATTTAATAAATGGTAGTTGATTGACTGATACCAAGTCTAGTCTTCCCACTACACTAAATCGATTCCCTAGAAAGGCAAATATGTCTTGATAAGATCATTCAGATATTATTTGATGTTGCATTCTACCAGGGTGATATTTCTGATATTCTTCTCCATCCCTGTAGGGACATATTTGGAAACTCTAGATGTCATATTCTAAATATTGCAGCCAGATGAATCTTTTTAAATCATGCCATGCTTCTGGACCAAAGAGAATGCAACATTTCTTTGTATGAATAGAGTGCCCTGCACATATCCATGAACGCTAATTTTGATCATGATTAATTTCTACCTCTTGCTCAAAAACTTGTTATGGCTAATTGATACCTATAGGATAGAATTCCAACTCCTAAACCTGGCATTCTGGATGTCACTATCTGAACTTTTCCAACCTTATCTACTATGAGTCTTCCTTCTGGAACATTGAAATCTAGCTACACCTCCGTATCCACAGAACTTCTAGTTTACCTCATTGATCCTTGTCTCAGCATGATGTAGTTAGGCCACTCCCATTCTCCAACATGAGTAAAGGGGTACATGGAAGGAAAGGAAGATCAGATACATTCATGCTATTTATCCCCCCTAAAATGACCTTTCTCTTCCTCTCCATCTAGCTAACTCCTTTCCATTTTTCAAGCTCCAGCTTAAATCCTATCTTCTTTGTGAAGTCTTTCCTATATACAGTGAACTTTCTTTCCCCTGAACTTTATATAATTTTTAAATCTATACCACTTATTTGCTGAGACCTAATCACATATTGCTTCATTATTTCTTCCTGTGTCTAAGATCCTATTATTTTTTATTGCCTTATATTGAACTTGTACAGATCGAAAACAGAGATGTCAAAAACATGGCCCACAATATTCCTGGGTGCAGCTAAGCCAAATTAAAATGTAATTGGAAAATATTTAGCAAAATAAATAAAAATACAACAAACATCAACAACTAAGTCAACATGTGGTTGAGGAGATCCTTATGTAGGGTTTAGTGACTGCCATTTCTTTTTGGGTTAGACACCAATGCTCTAAAACCTTAAAATCTTTTTTACATCGTTATAGTCAATGTTTTCTACTTATTCTTGTTATATTTTACTTGATTGGAGTCAGCCCATTACTCTATCCTACTGAAACCTTTTTGATTTTTTTTTGTCTTTTGACATGTTAGTTGTTGCTTTCCTTGACATTTCACCTGCAAATTTTACAAACATGTTGTCTATACTTTCCTCCATGTCATTGATTAGAATGTTGAACAGCACAAAGTCAAGGACAGATCCCTTGGGGACTTCATTTGAGATCTCCCTCCAAGGTGGCACAGACATCTCCATCAATACTTTTGGGATCTAGTCAACTAGGTCTGAAATCACCTAACTGCCTTATCACTTGGTCCATATCTTTATGTGCTCCACTGCCCACAAGCCCACTTAAATGTTTGTTGAAGGAACAAATAAACAACCCCTAGGATGAGTATTCTGTTAGCCTAGGAGCTTAAGGAGAGGTCAAAGACATCTGGGGTAGTGACAGACCCATCACAGCGGCAGTAGGGAATTGATGAGAATTCAGATGCCTGAATTTTGTTTAGGTTCCTTTGATAATAGGGTTGCTACTGTGCTCCCATTTCTTCCATTCTACCTTCTTCTTTCCATCTTGCCATTATCTTGTCATTGTTTCCTTTTTCTACCTGGAGCAGCACCATCCTTTGGAAAAGAGACCAAGTCTCCTTTTTAGGTAAGTTAACCCATTCAGCTTTGGAGCTCGATCCTGGGGTTCAGCTCTTGGTTTTCAAGTAACTACAAACTCACCTAATCTACTACATCTAGCAGTCTCAAATTCACCAAAATCAGACATCTTGGAATATTTTGCCATTTCTTTTCCTGGGAATAGTGATCAAATCAGTACTATCAGTGCTTCTAGGAAAAGACAAGGCCATCCATTAATCATCATTCTTCTTCTTCTTGATTTATTTATTTATTTATTTCATTTCATATTTCCCAATTACATTAAAATTTTTAAACATTTATTTTAAAAAATTTTGAATTCCAAATCCTCTTCTTCCCTTTGGTCCCACCCTCATCCTCTGAGAAGGCAAGCAATATAGCAATTATACATGTGATGTCATTTCCATGTTAGCCATACTGCAAACGAAAACACACACACACACACACACATACACAGACAAATTAAGTGAAAAAATCTACTTCAATCTGCACTCAGAATTCTTCAGTTCTCTCTAAGGAGATGGATAGCATTTTTCATCATGGGTCCTTTTGAAACCACTCTTTATTCTTGTGACTTCTCAGATAAAAACTTCCTTCTTTAGTTATGACTCTCCTATATGTATTGCTCTGCACTGTTATAAAATAAGCTATTTGAGGACAGAAACAGTTTTACTTTTGTATTTGAATCACTAGTACCTAAAGATGGGGATTAGACCTCTAGTGAACTACCAAGTGAGGAAGGTGAAGAAAGTCCCTCTACTAATCCAAGTCAACACCTCTTCTGCAATTTACTGTCTTAGGCTCTTTGTGATGCCATTTGGAGTTTTCTTGGCAAAGATACTGGCCTGGTTTGCCATTGCCTTCTCCAGCTGAATTTACAGATGAGGGTAAAAGCAAACAGGGTTATGTGACTTGCCCAAGGTCACACAACTAGTAAGTGTAGGAGGCCAGAATTGAACTCAGGGAGATGTTCTCCTGACTCCAGGCTGGGCACTTTATCACTGCCCCACCTTCCACTACTCTAACCAGTAGACCATAGCTGGCACATTGCTGGTCTTAATATCAAGTTGTTTTGGTTCTTTTTTTCCATTCAATTAGTCATTCTTTTCCTCAAAATTTCCTCCCACTCTACTCTACCTCACACACCTATGTTTTTACCCTTCCCAAAATTTGGAAGCTGGGAGATTCCCTTTTATTTTCCATACCATACTCTTCATATTCTTTCATCATTCTCTCATCCAAGCTCTTCTCTTCCAAGGTTCAGAGCTGTGATTTAGTGAAAGCAGAAACCAAACTTTCGGCAAGCCTGTGGCCCCCAATTTCCACCGAAATTGGGGAAAGCTCAAGGGGAGTTCTGGGGGTGCTTAGAGAGCTCGGAAATCTCACGGAAATCACGGTCCTGGAGAAGGAAGAAGTCTCCTTGCTGACCCCCATCCCTTTCTTTTCACAACTCCCCTCCCAGCTCTCGCTTCATGCCTCTCTGACTGAAGGGCCAGGCCCAGGTCTCCCTAGGGGAGTAGACCTTGCAGACAGAGCGCAGGAGAAACGAAGGGAGAGAAGAGGAGGAGGAGCCCGGCGTGGCTGGAGGCCCCCCCCCCTCCCCGCCCCCAGCTTCCCACTCCCTGAGCTCTGGCGGGGGTGGAGAGGAAGCAACGGGGGTAGCAGAGCTCGTAGGGAGGACCGATGCTGGGCAGGGGGCAGCGGGGTGCCCCGGCTGCCTGGGGCGAGCGCCCTGAGCAACTGAGGGGCAGCGGCAGAAGCAACCGCGGGGGTCATAGCCCTGGTAAGAGACTTCCACAGCCACCCGGGACAGAACTTCGAACAGGGATCCTCCAGCTTCTCCCACTCCTCTCCCCTCCCCTGGATGGGCAAGGGTGGGGGTGGGGGTCGGGCTAGAGATTTCCCCACCGTTCTTCTGAGAGGGATTCGAGCGTAGCAGAGAACTGAAACCGCCTAGCAGATTTGGGGGCTGGAGTGGGTGTGGAGAAGTAGTTGACATCCAGGAAGTAGCAAAGATTAACAGAACTGCAACTCGTATCGCCCCATTACAGTGGGGAGAAACTGAGGCACAGAGCGTGTGAGGGCCGTGCGTAAAGACAAACAGAGTCAAAACTGGCCGCGTCCGTCCATCTGCTGCTCCCCAGGACCACAGCTCCCTTCCTAACCAGGACGTGTTTATTTATTTATTTGGTTTGAGAACCAGAGAAGGAGGGGACTCTGCCTGTGCTCTGGTAGGCTGTTGTGTAAGTCAGCGTGGTTTGGGATCGGGGCTGGACCGAGTCCCAGCTACAACGCTCTCAGCCCTTCGGGTGGGTGTGTGGCTTTTCATGTTAACCCGGGAACTGCTTCTTGGTTTGTTTTCGTTTAGATCAATTGCAGGAAACTGACTGGACAAGAGCCCTGCTCTGTGCGTTGACCCCCCTCCCTCACTTCCCTCTGTTAGCGGCCGCTGACGCTGGACTTAAGAGCGCTGTGGTCCTAGGAAGGAGGTGGGAGGTTCCCCTACTTCTGTGGTATCAGCAAGAACAGTTCTTGACGAATCTTAGGTTTCCGGGGCCCCATCTCTACCGACTGATCATGAAGTGAGGCTCGGGAAATGAGGAGAATGGAAGAGGAGAGGTTAGAGAGGAGGTGATAAGAAGATTGAGAGAATGTAGTCCCGGTACCGACCCCAGACCCGGGCAACATAAACAGTTTCATGCGGCGCCACATCTGATTTAACAGCGCGTACCAAGGTTCACTGCAGGGGTCCCCGACAGGTGGTAAGAATAAAGCTGTTAATGTTAGTGGTGATACTAGATTCATTAAGGTAGCTTATTCTGAAGAATTTAGTTAACTCCGTTCATTTCCTTCTGAAAGTGCAAAGTAATTCAAAACTTTCATATGATGCTAAAGTGGGTTATGGTTATACTACCCTACAACAAAAGCTCCGTCTTGACTCAGAGTTTTCTCTGGCTGTTCTACATGCCTGGAATGCCCCCACTCCTCACCTCTGGCTTCCCTGGATTCTTTTAAGTCCCACCTTGAGCAAGAAGCCTTTTCCAGTTCTCAAATTTAGGGAATTTCTACTGAGACGATTCCCAATTTATCCTATATTTATATATATTTTCATATCTCTCTCTCTCTCTCTCTCTCTCTCTCTCTCTCTCTCTATATATATATATATATATATATATATGTATATCTTGTTTGCACACTGTTTTATACATGTTGTCTCACTCATCAGATTGTGAGTTCCTTGAGAGCAGGGACTGATATTTGCCTTTCTTTTTATCCCCAGAGCTTAGTACAATGCCTGACACATAAAAGAGCTTAATAAATGCTAGTTGACTGACATTTGAAAAAATAAATAATGCACGGCCAGTTCAATTTATTGAAAAGCCTAGATGATGAAATGTTGGAAATAATCGTTTTAAGGTTCACAAAGCACTTTACATACATGTTCTCATTTGATCCTCACAACAATCCTGTGGGATTATTAGTCTCATTTTATAGATGAGGACCTTGAGATTCAGAGAAGTTTGCTGACTTGGCAGGATTTGAATTTAGAACCGCTCACTTGTCCAGTTATTCCTTTAAACTAAAGGATGCTTGAATATTAGGCATCTAAAGCAACTGAGGAACCCAGTCTTAGTGATTAATATAGATTCTTCAAGGAAAAGAAACTGCAACATATCACAGAATGCGCTAAAAATCTAGCCGTTAGTAAATATTTAGAAACCAATAGGGCAGAAAGGCATTACAGATATGACTGTGCTTGTCACAAAGAGCAAATGACGGTTCCTGGTTTGGTTTGGAGAAGCAATTCTCAATAAAAAAATTTAGAAATAAAAGGAGCAAGTTAATTGTAATCTTACAGGTTGTTTTTCCCCATTATACTTGAAATGATCTTGTTGACGTTTTTGTTTGAAAAATAGATGAAATTTTAATTATCCAATCCAGAATTTTATTTTATGATTTTTTTGGTCAAAAGCTTACACGGCAGAAGCTAGGTACAATGTGATCTTTAAAATGTTATAAAGATTAAAACCAGAACAAAGTTAGACTTTCTGAGTGTAAAAATAGCTACCAATTCAGAGTTGCTTTCATGGAAGGAAGTATTTTTGTTGTGATTATAATCACCCAGTTTGCATTCTGGGTTCCTAAGCAAAACTTTGTGTGAGGGCCCTTTCCAGCGCCCTGATCCCAGAAGTGGCTTCAACTGACCCACGGCCAGGGTAGCACAGTTAAACCATGTTAGATTTACAGTCAGAGGAGGGCACCTAGGTAGTGCAGTGGATAAGGCACCAGTGCAGAAGTCAGGAGGACCTGAGTTCAAATCTCACCTCAGACACTTGACATTCACTAGCTGTGTGACCTTGGGCAAGTCACTTAGTCCCAATTGCCTCATCCTGGGTCATCTCCAGTCATCCTTCTGAATATTTGGTCACTGGGTTCAGATGACTCTGGAGGAGAAGTGAGGCTGGTGACCTCCACAGCCCTCTATCACTCAGAACAAAGTCAAGTGCAAGTCATGTCATCATTTCTCTTGATGGCCTGGTCTTCTTTGGCAATGAAGCACACATACACACACAGTCAGAGGAACTAAGTCATTTACTAGCTGTGTGATTTTGGGCAAGTCACCTAAACTCTTTGAGCCCCTCATTTGAAGCATGATGGGTTGAACTTGATCTCTAAGATCTCTTCTAGCTTTAAATCTATGTTCCATGGTCCTTTCCCTCTTTTTCCTCCTCCCTTACTACACATGCCCACGTTCCCCCAAATACAGACAGCAAAGAATAATTGTTGGTGGTAGCCCAAGTAATAAATATTGCCTTGACAGGATTCACAGAGTGAATCTAGTCCATCTCTATCCCAGGTGAAATGGAATAATACTCTTCATAGTGGTGTTATTACTAGTTAAATAAATTAACTATTAAAAACTAGTCAACTGGTTACTAAAACATTCATTAAGGCAAATGATCAATTATGGAGCATCTTAAAATGTGGTAAAGAAAGACACTCAGACATATACTAGCAGTGTAACCCTGGGCAAGTCACTTAGTTCTGTTTGCCACAGTTTCCTCATCAGTAAAATGAGTGGGAGAAGGAAATGGCAAGCCACTCCAGCATCTTTGCAAGAAAACCCCAAATGGGGTCATGAAGGGTCAGATACAACTGAAACAACTGAGCAACAATAACAACAAAAGAAATGTGATGTTTTCCCATGATGCCAAAAAGATTATACTACTATTACTGTGCTATGTATCATGTATATATTATGTATATAGTCATTCTGTGCTTAAGCAAACTCTCAATAATGTGGAATAAGGGAAGTCAAATTTGATTCAATGTAAAGTTGTGTTGAGACCTTTTTGAATAATAGGTTCAGTACCTAATGGCTGTATGACTTTGGAGGTATATCATTTCCCTTTTTGAACTTCAATTTCCTTATTTGTTAAATTAATACAATCTAAGTGCTAGGATTGACACTTTGAGTTTTACCCCAGAGTACTGATTTGAAGGTGGTGGTTTGTATTTTTCTTTCTTTTTCCCCTTTGACTGCTCTATCAGGCTTGATAGTCTCCTGATGGGCTGTACCCCACGTGCTACCAGGATCCTTCATCTGGTCCCATACATGGTTCTCTCCTGGGAATTGACTACTCCACTTCAGTGGATACATTTGCAGTCAGACCTCCCTCTCTGCCAGTGGTGTCAAACTCAGAGAGAAACAGATTCCTGCGGGCTGCACATTGATTTAGGAAACTACAAATTAGCATTATCTAAGTTGTATTGTATTTTTTGTTTGCTTTGTTAAATAGTTCTTAATTATGTTTTATTCTGATTTGGGTCACACTCCTGAGTTTTGCAGACTGCCTGCTGGTCCTTGAGTTTGACATCTCTGATCTAGCCCACTTCTACCATTATTAGGTCACCTTTTACCTTAAGCAAAGTTATGAAGTCCATAAAGCTTCTTATTTCTATTACTGTGTCTCCCACCAAGGGTCAAGTATACTCATTCCTGATGTTTTGACTTTTCAAATGACCCCAGTGGATCCCTGAAAATACTCTTATGTTCTGGTTGTTTCACTATCTCTTCCCTCTCCACCTTATACCCCCTATTAAAACTTATTTGTCCTGTGTCTGATGCTTTTGCCATGTCAGGTGATGGTGGGTGCTGTTTAGTTACTTGGATTGACTGCTTAACCCATCAGAGGGTTCTGCTGACTACTAGCCTAATCTCAATAAACAATGAAGGGTAGGCATTAGACAGTATCATGCTCAATGGAGCAGTTATGTGTTCTCCTCTACATCAGAGGGCTCTTGGCAGGTGTTGGAGGGGAAGGGGATACCAAACTCTCTAAGGTTCTCAGAGAGTTGACAACCTCTATTTTCTGACTTCTTCCATTTTTGTAGAGATAGTGCTTGTATCATTACTCTAGATTTGTGAGCAGTATGACTCAGACTAGGAAAAACCTCCCTTGCCCACTTATAGTACAGTTCAGTAGGCCCCTATAATATGAGCATAGCATAGGAGGCAGCTAGATGGTTAAGTGGATAGCGTGCTGGGCCTCGAGTCAGAAAGACCTGAGTTCATATGGCCTCAGACACTTAGTATCTCTATGTGACCCTGGGCAAGTCACTTACCCTCTGATTGCCTTAATCCACTGGAGAAGGAAATGGCAAACCACTTTAGTATCTTTGTCAAGAAAACCTCATGGACCATATGTTCCATGGGATCATGAAGAGTTGGACACAATTGAAAAACAACATATGATGAAACTGATTATACAAGCAGAATTGACTCTAAATTTTACTCATTATCAACAAAGAACTATTAATGCCAATTATGTATGTATGTGTGTATAACTGTTGTGCCAAACCTGGGGTGCCAAAGTAAATCTACACTCCCAAACTAAGAATTCCGGAAGCAAAGTTTGGCTACTAACACTAAAACCTTTCCATCAGTAAACCTTCCCAATGCAGGAACTAGGAGGTGTCTCCCATCTACTTTTCTAATCATGACCCTAAGGTGTCCACTCAGTGGGACCTGGGATGTTTATTTACCTTCCCACCCCATTTCTGTTCTTATTCCTTGTCACTGCAAAGATTCTCTGATTTAGCTTTCCAACTAGATCTTACCTGTGAAATGAGTGGAGTTGGTCTGGATGATTTTGTAGGTCCCGGACCTCCAGCTTGAAATTTATGTAGATGCGACTGTGTGAATAAGTTGGGATTTAATTGGTGTGAGTACTCCCTTCACTAAAGTGATCATAGACTTTCTACCCTCCATGACCTTTGCTTATATATTGAACCCTCCCTAGAGGATTCATTGAGCACCCTGGGGACTTCTCCCTGTTCTTTTTAAATCCCCTTTTGTGTGACACTTTGATTTACTATTTGTTGTCCTTTATTGCTACAAGATCCTCTCCTTCCAATGCTTGTCTCCCACTCCCTCCAGCTTTCAGATTGATTATACATGCCTTCTATGGTGATTCTTAGTCATCTTCTTGAACATGTCATTGTTGATAATATGGGGCAATGTGTTTAGGAAACATGTTACATGTTGGGTATTTTTCCTCTTTCATCCACTTTGTTTTCCTTTTATATATGGTTATACCAACCTCTTTTTACATTAATGTATATTTTACTTAGGAATCAAGGGAGTATTTACAGCAGAGGTTCCCTATCACCCCTTTTTTTCTTGAAAAGAAAAAAAATTACTCCATGTCTTCCCCTAAGGAAATCTACTTTCTTTAACCCATTAACTTTTTAAAAAAAAATTTGCTTCTTGTAACTGTGTTGTATTGTCATTACATGCACATGTTCCTGCTGGTGTATGATGAACTTCCTGACAACGCCCAACAGACTCACTTGCCAACACTTGCTTGTTAAGACCTGTTAGTGGACTTGATCACTGATTGGTTATAACTTGCATTTTATGTGTTTATTTTGAAACTAATGTAATCACTATAACTTTAACTCTGTTACACAACAGATGAAACACGTACACATGGTTTTTAAAATTTTTCTTCTCTTCTTTCCTTATGCTTGTACCACCCCTTAATTTTTATTCAGTATGCCCCTAATTGTATCTGTGGTTACTACTGCCCCCCTGAATTGCTCTAGCACCCCCAGGGGGTGGTATTGCCCATTTTGGGAACCTGTGATTACAGAATGAGGAAATTTAGAGAATCTTGTAATTTAAAAAAATTCCTTTCATTTAGAACTCATGAAGGGTATCTTCTGTGTTAGTAGTGTATACATTTGACAAACACATCTCCCTTTTTAATATCTCATTTGATATCAAAATAGTTTGTTACTTGAACAAAGTAATCTGTAAAGACATCAAGCATAGATTCTTATGCAATTTTTGGTATTTGCATGGACAGACCTTGTCTTAATAGTGACTGCAAGGTTGCATTTTGCTATGCTGAGTCAAATGTATTCTTAAAATCAGTAAAGTAAGATCTTATATTCTTTACAATTCTTACAGCAATAAAGGAACTGAGATCTTATATTCTCTACAATTCTCATAGTCATGTGACTATAAGATACGATCTCTTGCATGTTTTCAAGGATGCCCTTAATTTCATATGTAGTCTATTCTCAGGAGAGATGTGAGATCAAATGAAGAGAACTGAGACACAAACTATGAGCAGAAAGGCAAAGGTGACATTTATAAAGCAGCAACAGATCTGTTTCTAGCTGGACCAGCTATGTAATTTTTGGACTGCTAACTCATGTTGTATTCTTTCTCTGCTACCTGTAGTGTACAATGTACCCTCCTGACATGTTTGATTTTTTCTAGAATAATATACATTTGAGAGGAAGGGCAGCATTTTATTAGGAGGTAGGTCTTAGATAATACCATTGGTCTGGAATAAGAAGATCAGGGTTCATCTTGCCGTTGAACTTAGTACCTCCATAACCATTGATAAATCACTTTAGCCTTAGTTTCTTCATCTGTAAAATGAGGAAGATAGACTAGATGTTCTTCTGAGTCCCCTTCCAGATTTAAATCTATGACTCTATGATTTTAAATGTGATGATGTGGCTATAGAGCCATAGATGCTATATGTTAGAGCTAGATGGGCCCTTAAGTAGTGTCTGATTTAATCTTTTCATTTTACAGATGAGGAAACAGGTTCAGGGCAGTTAGGTGATTTGCCCAAGGTAATATAGCTACTGTGGAGCTAGCACCAGAGCCCAGGTCACTTGAATACTAGTTCAGTGCATTCTATCATACCTAATTTAGTTCCATACACCCCATTAACTGAATTTAGCCAATTCTTAATTTTTAAGCTAGCAGATATTGGACCCTTGGGAAAGTGAGGGATTGAACAATTGTCCTCTCAGATCAGAGGTTCTTAGCCTACAGTTATATTTGTCATTCAATGCTGTTTTTATTTATTTTATTTATATTTTTATATAAATAAATATTTTTATATTTATTTTTAAAATATATATTTATATATTTTTCATATAAATAAATAAATATTTTTATGTTTATACAAATAAATTAAGTAAAATAAACTTTATTATCAGGCCAGTGTTGAATCCATATGGTACCATATGAACTATATTTTTAAAAAGTGGAATACTTTTTTCATACTATTCTCATTTCTTGATTCCATTGCACCCTCCCATCTAACAAAGGAAAACAAAGTTAATAAAAATGCTTGATAAAATTCTTGCTTCTCTCAGCATGTACAACATTCTGCTTCCATAGTCCTTAACTTTTCTACCAAGGGTTTTGAATACTGTGGATAAGTTCACTTACTTTGGTAGTATACTTTTCAGGGATGTACACATTGATAATGAGGTTGACTCATGCATTGCCAGAGTTAGCTCAGTATTTTGGAGGCTCCAAAGGGAAGTATGGGAGAGAAGTATTAGACTGACTACTAAATTGAAGGTCTACAGAGCCATTGTGTTGACCTCATTGTTGTATGCCTGTGAAACTTGGACAGTATACCAATGCCATGCCAGGAAACTGAATCACTTCCATTTGAATTGTCTTAGGAAGATTCTGAAGATCACCTGGCAAGATAAGGTACTGGGCACTGAGGTCCCTTTAGTCTCAAACTAAACTCCCAAGCATTCAAACTGTTTCAGAGAGTGTAACTCCAATGGGCTGGTCATGATCAAATGCAAAACATATGTTTGTCAAAAAGACTATTTTATGGAGAACTCTCACAGGGCAAGCATTCACATGGTGGTCAGAAGAAGCAATACAAGGATGATCTCAAGGTCTATCTTAAGAACTTTGGAATTGATTGTGTGACTTGGGAGACACTGGCACAGGACCACTCACTATGGTGTTTTCACATCAGAGAAGGTGCTGTGCTCTATGAGCAAAGCAGAATTGAAATAGCTCAAAGGAAACTTTAGCAGGATGTGCAGATTTAGAGAATCCACCCCAAATGGACTATTTGTGCCTGATTTGTGGTAGAGCATTTTGAGCTGATCAGCCACAGTCAGACACACTGAAACTTGACTCTAGCATAGTGATGTCATTTTGGTCCTCTTCAAGAATGAAGGCCAACAACCAGCCAACCAAGAGAAGTGAAGTATGATTGTTTTGAAACCTATTCTTTGGGACCAGTATTGTTTTTTTCTATTAATCTGAGTTCAGTTGCCTTTTAGGCTTTTTTCATTTATATTATCATAGATCTTGTATGTATTTTTCTCCTGGCTCTGTTTACTTTGCCTTGTATAATTTTGTTCCTATATTTGTGCTGAATTCCTATATTTGTCGTTTCTTATTGCACAATGGTATTTTATCATATTCATATGCCACATTTTAAAACACATTCTCCAATGTCACAGATGTTTACTTTTTTTTGTGACCACAAAAAGGGCCACTATTACATTTTAGACTTTCTTTCTGTATTTGATCTTGTGGAAGCATGTATACTTGTAATGGAATCACTGGGTGGAAGGGTATGAAACAGTTGAGTGACTTTCCTGAGATAATTCCAAATTGTTTTCCATAGTAGATGGATTAATTCCCAGCTCCACTGACCCGTCTTCCCCCAAACCCTCATCTCGTTTTTTGCTGTTCAGTTTCAGTTGTGTCTGAATCTTCATGACCCTATTTTGGTTTTCTTGGAAGAGATCTTACAGTGCTTTTCCAGCTAATTTTTCAAATGAGGAAACTGAGGCAAACAGATTTAACTTGCCTATGATCATGCAGCTAGTAAGTGTCTGCAGTGAGATTTGAACTCAGAAAGATGAGTCTTTCTGACTCTAGGCCCAGCACTCGATCTACTATACCAGCTAGATGCCAGCAGACCATCTCTACTTTTCATCAACTATGTCAATTTGATGGACATGAGGTGAAATCTCAGAGTTGTTTGAATATGTATTTTCTTATTGTTAATGATTTGGAGCAGTCTGACATGTGGTTATTGATAATTTGCATTTCTTTATTTGAAAAGCATTCTGTTCCTTTGACCACTTAGCTATTGAGGAATGGGCTTTGAATATCAACTTTTTTATATACTGAAGCTTTCAGATATAATAGATATTCATTGTGAAGCGTTTTTTTTAGGAACTCTTTTTCTCCCTTACTGCTGGATTATTCTTCGCCAGTTTCAAGCTATTGCATAAAGTTCCCTGGTCTGTTAACAGGACTGTCACATTTTGCCTGAGCAGGTGGCTGGTGTTTAGGTGTGTCTGAATTTTTCTCTTAGTTACTTGACAGTATCTAGTGGTCATTTTGACTCCCCATGGCTACATGCATCTCAGATTGATATTAATCATGAACACGGTGATGTTCACCCATGCATAGAAATACAACAGGAATAGAAGAATGCACATTTGACAGGTGGCACTGCAGGAAAACTAATTGCTTTCACAGGTTGGAAGGTGGAATATCCAAAGTTGTCTAGGAAATTAATGAGTGCATTGTATCTTGAATGGGGGGTGTGTATGTGTTTAAATTTAAAGTCATATGACATGCATCAACAACTCTGCTTTTCCCCTTTCGTTGTCACTTATTGATATGTGAGTTGATGGATAAGATGATTTGATATAATTATTGTGCTTTATTTTTAACACAGAGGAACGTATGTGATTTGCATATATTATAAACATTTCCCTTATAACTCAAATCTTAAGCTTCCAGTTGACAAAGAAAGGGTTTTTTTTTTTTGCAGTGGTCAAATATTTTAAGAAAAATAACAAGTAGATTAAAAAGAAGGTGCTGAGTTCTAATAAACTAGAAACTTGCAATAAGCACTCCCTGTGAAAGCTACACAAATGACCACAAAATTCCAAATTCTATGAAGAAAAAATATTTTTACATTTCAATGTAATTTGAAATATTCCCTAGTGTTTCTCATCACACTCATAGGGCATTAGACTGAAAATGAAAGTCAAGGTTTGAACAATTGTTCTTTCAGACCAGGGGTTCTTAACTTGGGGTCCCTGAGTTTAAGAAAAAATATTTTGATAACTATTTTGATATAATAGTTTAATTTGTAATACTATACATTTAAAAATGTTATTCTAAGAAGGGGGTCACTGGTTTCCCTAGTTTACTATGACACATGAAGAAGATTCAAAATCCCTGTACTGGACAGTGGAGAGAGAGACAGAAACAGAGACAGAAAATGAGAGTTAGGGTCATATACAATTTGAAAAGTAGATAATACAGACCTACTAGATTTAGATTGTATGTCTACAGAAGTCAGATTAACCAGTTAATTATCCAGTTTCTCTGTCATTTGTTTCATAAACCTAATACGCATCATTCATTCAACTGATAGTTATTGATGATCTAACACGTGTGCCATGTGCTCTGAAGGATGCAAAGGTATACAACATAAAACTTCAGCTCTCTAGTAGTATTGTGTATGTATATTGGGGGAAAATGCTGGTGTTGTTTTTTTTTTTAATTTCTTTGATTTGTGCTTAGTGTTTTATTCCTTTTGCATTTTCTTGTTTGTGAAAGGCAACATGGTTTAATCCAAAGGACCATTTTGGAGCCAGAAAAACGTGAGTTCACATTCTGAGTTTGCAAACCATAAAGTGTCATATTGAATAGATGCTGTCATTGTCATCGTCGTCAACGTTATCATCATCAGTTGTCTAACTTGTCATCACACAAGTGACAGGAAACTGTAAAACTCTAAGGCTACAGACAAGTTGCTGAGATTCATTTATGGAGGAAATTTCCATACAAAGAGTTCTCCACACTGATGAAATCATAGGTCCCAACCACACACACATATGTATGTGTATATATATATATATATATATATATATATATACACACACACACACGCACATATGTATGTGTAGGTATGTATTGTGTGTGTGTGTGTGTGTGTGTGTGTGTGTGTGTATGTGTATGAAGAGACTAGTGATAAAGAGACTAACAAATGAAGGCCTACTTGTCTTTTGCCTGACAGCTGGTACAATACCTTTTGCACTGATGAGAGTAACTTGCTATACCTGGACAGCTGTATGTATTACAATTCCTCTTCCAATGACTGATAAGGAATTGAATCCTTGAACCTGGGCAGATCCTGTGCCACTTTGGAATTTACTGAGGAATTTGATGTCAGCTATCCTATCCCCTATGGGGCAGCTAGGTGGTACAGTGGATAGGGTGCTGGGCCAGGAGTCAGAAAGACTTCTTTCTCTGAGAAGGAAATGGCAAACTATATAGCTTTGCCAAGAAAACCCCAAATGAAGAATCAGACATGACTGAAAAACAACTGCACAACAGCATTATTCAAGAAATTAATAATGTCCTTTTGGACAATATAGTGATATGGATTACTTGATAGTACAGTTGCATGGGTTCAAAAATCACTTGAATAACTAAACTCAAATAGTGCCAAGACTTTGGAGGAGTACTCCAGGAGTTTTTCTTGGAACCTGATCTGGTAAACATTTTTACCAGTGATTTGGATGAATATGCAGTGTAAGTTTCATAAGGTCAAGGATTCTTTCCTTTCCTTAGTGTATCTAGTACCTATGTCGGCTATATGAAGCAATTAGATGGTGCAGTGGAAAGAGTATTGACGCCCTGAGCTTAAATTTTGTGTCTGACACTTACTACCTGTGTGACTCTGGACAATGTGACATATAAAAAGTTTGTTTCTGGGTGATTAATTATTTTATTAATCATGCTAGTGGATAATTAATAAAAGAGGTTAGTGGTACTCTTGAATACCAAAGACCCCTCATGGAACCCATTCACTGCTTTGGTATGTTTTTGGAAAAATGGGTGTTCTTGAAGGTAGAAATCAACTTTGATTGGTTAACAATTAATGAGAGAATGAGTCTTATAGTGAGAGATGGGGTAATTCTAATGGGGGGAGGAAATGACTCTGATCACTCAGTTTTAGGCAAAGTCTGTATGTCTTATATAGACTACCCAGCCTGGGGTGATCTAGACAAGAGGGAGTCCACCACTACTCAGATCTAGCTGACTGAAACAGAATGGGCTAAATTTTACCGGACAAGAATCTCTTTATCTTTTGATTAGATCTAAGTTTTTCCAGTGGTTCATCTGCTCAAGATGTCATCTCTTTATTATCCCTGCCCTTCAAATGCTGACTGAATAGCCTATGTAGAATGGAGGAAATAAACAGGGCGGGGATTTTAGTCCTAATTCAATAATTGGTTATTAACGTGAGAGAGAAATAATTATTTCTCTCAGCAAGTGATTTAACCTCTATTTCTTTATCTGTAAAATGGGAATGATAATATTATCTACTAGGGCTATTGGGAGCCTAAGGTAAGGGAATGTTTGTGAAGTGCTTTGCAAGCCTTAAAACACTATACAAATATTATTATAATACTATGATCAATACTTTACTAATAATAGGTGCTTGGCAAAGTTGCATTGAACACTTGAATTGCATTTGCTTAGGGCATAGATGGCATGCTTCTCAAATAGAGAATGTCTCCTCAGCTGAGCCATTTGCAGATGACATGAAAGGAAAGGGAAAGGAGGAATAGATAATATATTGATTGACAGAATTTAGATTAAGAAACTTGACACATTCTATTACTTTATTTTAGGATTACAATGAAAAAAAATGCTTCAAGATTGCCAAAATCTATTCTTTCAAAAGATATAATACTTAAAAGTCTTAAAAAGTATAAAGTGATGACAGATGTATCATGAGTATTCTAAGATATCCTTTTTCCTTGAGGCAGAGTATTGTTCCATATAAAGTGAGGTGAATCAAGATAGTTGATTATCTAAGGATCCTCTTTGGCTAATCCCCTGGAGATCTTGTTTTCAAATGCTTATTGATATTGTCACCTGTCCTACTTAAGTAATTTGTTTATACATAGAAGAGCCTTGCTATTCTATAGGGATTAGAGATCTGACTATATGAGCCAAAGAAGAGGGGATATTACATAGGTCTGTTCAAGGGACACTGTGATAGAATAGTAGTATTTTTATTCCTCTGCATTCCATTTTTCCTTTTGAGATCTCATAGTTATATATAGCCTTCCCTCACTCAAAGTCAAGTGCAAATCATGTCATCATTTCTCTGATGGCATGGTCTTCTTTGGCAATGAAGGACGAACACACAAGTTATATGCTGCAATGATTTTCTAAGATGGAATTTTCAAACAATAAATGGCCCATCTTTTAGAGATAGCTATCCTTCCTGTTGGAAGCTTCATCTCTCATTCCTATACATTCTGACTGTTGAACCCTATTACTTCCAGGATCAAACATAAAAATACTCTATTTAGCTTTTAAAGCCCTTTAGAATCTGACGCCTTTCTACTTTTTCAGTCTTTTTATATATTATTCCCCTCCACATACTTCATGATACTAGAATTCTGGCCTCCTTCTTCTTCAAATAAGAAACTGCCCCTTTTCTGAATGCTCTACTTTCTTATGTCCTTGTAGCTTCCATCAAATCTCACTGAAAGTCCTATCTTCTACAGGAAGCATTTCCCAGTTCTCCTTTAAGCTAAATGACTTCCCTCTGAGATTAACCACAATTTATATAGCCATAATACTCCTCAATATATCTTGTTTGTCATATTTGTTTACAAGTTGTCCCCCCTATTAGATTGTGAGCCCCTTGGGAGTTGGTACTATTTTTTTGTTTGTCTGTTTTGTCTGTTTTTGCAGTAAAGAGAATCCAACTCTGTTTGAAAAAGGTATTTGCATTAGTCGGGAATGTGATGCTATTTTATTTTTTTAAGATAAGCTTTTATCGATTTCTTTTTTAATATCATCATAATTTCCCTTACCCTTCCTAGAGAGCCATCCCATACAGCAAATATTTTTTAACAATAAAAAAGAAAAAAAGGAGAAAAAAAATAAAAAAGCAATATAATTGATCAATACACCAGAAAAGTCTAAAAATTTGAGCAATATACCATCCTCCCATCTCTGCAAAGGGGTGATGTGAGACTGTCTTCTCATATCTTTTCTTTTGATCCATATTTGTTCTTGATAAATCATTTAATATCATTTTTAGACTTCAGTAAGGGCCAGAGCCCGAACTCTTCAACCAGAAGAGCCTAACAGCTTCTTTGTTCTTTGAGTAAACTTGGAGAATACCTCTTTCTATGTCAATAAGGCCAGATGAGGCTGACTTAAGTGTATTTTTCCCCCTCTGTTTAAAGATGAGACCCTTAACCCAAGACTCTATCTTGAATAATGGGACTTTTTCTTATCTTAATATTTTATGGACACATACTATGTTATAGCATGTTAATGGTAAAGAAAACACAGATATCCTGGGTTGTAATTTCAGTTGACCTTTTATCAACTTTTATCTTATTGTATTTACTACGTATTGATTAAGGAATCCTTTCTCATAATATGGTTAAACATATAAAGATCATAAATTTCAGTGACATAGAGACTCTGAGTTGGAATTGTTCTAAAACATATTTAAGGCTGGTCATTCTTGTATCAGACAGTCAGAACTTATGCTTTGGCTCCACGCAGCATGTGTCTGCTAGCTTTAAGGGAATAAGCAATATGGATTTATATATTACCTAGTCTGTTTGTCTCCTTTAACCAAACTTTCAGATTGACATTCTTTATAATTTTGCACCATTTACTTTTATCTTGCTGGTGATTCTTTCATTTTTGGAGTCATTGTGTATATTGTGCCTCTTCTTACTTCTTCTTTCTCTAGTCTGCATCAGTTCATACAGGTTTTTTCATGCTTCTCTGTATTCATCACATTTGTCATTTATTATAGCATGGTAATATTCCATTGCGTTCATGTAACACTGTTTCTTTAGCCATTCCCTTATCAATGTGGATCTGCTTTGTTTCCAATTCTTTACTATCAAAGTGCTGCTATCACAAGAGTGCTTATATATGTATATATATATTAATATATAAACTTAAAAAAAATCACTGTCCTCTTTAGGGTATAATCCTAATCATGGAAGCTTTGAGTCAAAGGGTAAGAACATTTTAGTCACTTTATTTGCATAATCCAAAATTTGTTTTCCAAAATGATTCCCACTTCTACCAATGTCAGAACTATTTGTTCTTATTCTTTGTTCCCTTATCTTTTGATAGGGAACTTACCTTTGGTAGTATTGTTATTTTTATAATATTGGCACTGCCTTGTTGTTGTTCATTCATTTTTGACTCCCTGTCACCCCATTTGAGTTTTTCTTAACAGAGACACTGAGTAGTACACCATTTCCTTCTCCAGCTTATTTTACATATGAGAAAACTGAGGCAAACAGGTTTAAGTGCCTAGTCTAGAGTTACCCAGCTAGCAGGTATCTAAGGCTGCATCTGAACTCAGGTCTTCCTGACTTTGGGCCCAGAACTTTATCCACTGTGTCACCTAGCTGGGGTAGTATTGAATATTTCTCCAGCTATTTAAGTTGTTCTTAATTCTTAAAGAAGCATTTTATAATTAAATCTATAAAAACATTTTGTGTGCTTTGGTATATTGATCTTTAGAAAATGTATGCATTTTGTAGTTATTTTAATTAGATTTGTTTTTATATTATTGGCTCTTAGATTTTGATCCTATTATTTAGAAACACTATTAATTTTGAAGATTTATTTTGTAGTCTGAAACTTTGGAGCTATTAGTATCTCAGAATTTTTGCTGATTCTCTGGAATTTTTAAAGTAAACCACCATATATGTCAGTCTTTATGGTTGATTTTCTTTCCTTTATTTTCTTATCTTTATGCCTTTGATTTCTTTCTCTTGTCTTACTGTTACTGCTAACAATTCCAGATCTATATCAAATAAGAGTGGGCATCCTTGCTTTACTCCTGTATTTGTTAGGAAAAATTCTAGCTAATACTAATGCATATGATATTTGTGTTTAGTTTTAGATAAATACTTTTTATGATCTTATAAAAATGTTCTATGTCTATATTTTGTATAGTTTTTTTTTTTAGCATAAATCAGTGTTGTCCTTTGTCAAAACCTTTCTTGATGTTTGTGTTCAGGATCAAGGAGGCAGAATTAAAGTAGGAGGCAAGATGGGGAAGCCAAGGCCGTTTCGAGGGCCTCCCAAGTCAGCTGTGCTTAGAATGGTCTCACTACTTAGTTAACTTACTGTGAATTCGTAGAATATCAGATAAACTCAATAGTAAACATAGCAATACATTCCAAAGCAAAACAGAAATGATTTTTTTTGTTAAATTTTCCATGAATTTTGGGTTATTAGGCATATCTGAGTGAGCTGTAGTTTATCCTATATTAATGTGAATAGTAGAGGGTGGAAAATAATTTTAAAAAGATACACATATTATTCCTAACTGACATCAAATTAATCCTGTATATGATTAAATTGACATTGAAGATTGTCCAGTGATTGAGACATATTTCTTGTGATTTTATAAGATTATAAAATCTAGAAAAGACATGTAACTTAACCCTCTTCTTTTATAATAATCTCATTTTATTGGTAATCTGGTACAATCTATAATTTTACAGATGAGGAAACTGATACTCAAACAGATTAAGTGATTTTTTCCTATATCACACAGGTAGTGAGTAGTAGGTACCACAGGGTTTTGCATTCATATCTTTTGGCTTTTACTTCCTCAAATAGCCTCTGTTTTATCTGATAACCAGTGTAGGTAGTTGATAGAGTACTGGAGTTGGAGTCAAAAAGGTTGGGTTCACTTACCATCTTGGATACTACTAACTGTATAATCCTTGGCAAGTCTTTTATAGTTTCTCTGGGTCTCCATTTCCTCATCCATTAAAAGACAATGCTGGTTTGGCCTTTAAGGTGTCTTCTAGCTCTAAATTTATACTCTGAATTCTTTTCTTTATTTCTGATGCTTAACAGCTCTTAATTTTCTCGGTTGTTTCTCTTATTGGTATGACTTGGTTTGGTAGCATTCATTCATTAATTTAGCAAGAAAAGTGAACCCATTCCCTGCTGTGCAAGTTACTTGAGAAATATAACTCTGAGTAAGACACTGTATCTGCCTTCAGAAAACTTATAGTCTAATAGAAGGGATAGTGTAGATACAGAAATAATCATAATACCATAGTTAAAGACACAATGTAGAGGCACAATAGCAATAGTAGAAAACTCTGCGAGACTCCAGAAGAGATAGAAACATTTTCAGTTGATGTCATCAGGGAGGACTTCATGGAGGAGCTGACATTTCCATGCCACATTATTTAGCCATAAAGTAGGGAATCAGAATGTATTTGGAAGGATGAGAACAAAAAAGACATTAAAGGATACATAGTAGTTACCACTTGAAGCATCAGTGGGTAGCTCTAGTGTAGGAGTTTTTGCTAAACCTATTCCAGTTTAACAATCCCTACTCAATGGGATATGGGTTGGGGATGTAATATTTTGCAATTGAGTATAAAAAAATTAGCTTTACAAGCATATAATGGGAGAGTTCTTGATAGATAAAAAGTGTTTCAAAAAAGAGTTTTAATGAACTTTCAGCTCAAAATAAATCAACCATGTAATGAGGAAGCAAAAAAAAGTTGATATGATCTTGGACTATATTAAGAGGGTATAGGATAAGAAGCTCTCTATATAACATCCAGGCATAGGAATATAGTAGTCCTACTCTGCCCTATTCAGACCTCATCTAGAATATTATGTTCATTTCTGGGCAAAATGGGTTAAGAAGGACAGTGATAGGCTCTAGTGTGGAGAGAAGATCAACCAGTGTCCAGAGGAGGGTCTTGAGTCCCTGACATGGGACTATCATTTGGAGGAACTGGACATAATTTAACCTAAAGAGGAGAAGATTCAGGGAGGTGGGGGTGGGGTGGGGTAGGGGGACATGATAGCTGTTTTACACTATTTGAAAGACAGTTATGGAGAGGTTCTGTTTGCTTGGTTCCAGAGGGTAGAACTGGGAACAATCATTGGAAGTTGTAGAGACTAAGATTTCATGTTAGAAAAACCTTTAAATAATTTTATTGCTGTCCAAAAGTAGAGTAGGCTAGCTTGAGAGGTGGCAGGGTTCCTCTCCAGGGAGGTTGTTTCCCACCTAGACGCTAGTCAGCCATTTGTTGGGTTGTGTCTTAGTGGAGATAGCTTTTATATATGGGTTAGACTGGATGGCCACAGGGGTCCCTTCCAACTCTCAAATTCGGCAGTTCTTTGGAATTTGAGTAGTTATTAATGTTATCATGACTGGTAGTCAAGGAAAGCATGCCTTTGTAGGAGACCCCTCCGAAGCCTTGTTACCCGGTGTCCTTAAAGGAGAATATGAATAGATGGTGCTGTGGAAGAATAATTGTTTGCCAGGGGAAGTGAAAGTTTCCATAACTTGGATGTCCTGGTCAGTAGTGGAACAATCCGAATCTTTCGTTCATCGTTATTTTGACATTATCCTGGGTCACAGGCTTTTGGTCAAATAGGCACTGTCTAAAATTCTCTTTTGTGCTCACTTTAAATTCTTTTCTCCTCCTTACTCTCATGGTAATTTGTCTCTGAGTTCTCAGAGAAATCATTGCTAGTGTAATTGCTGGGTATAATTTTATACCCAAAGAGGGCATTCTAACCTTAAAATATCTCTAGCTGGATAAAGTTACTTCTATCGTCATTTCCTTTCAGCACAGATAACTTTGCGTCTCTCTTGGCTCTCAGGTGTTTTGACTCAGGAAATTGACACAGTTCAGACTTGTTCGGATTTAACCAATAAAAATAAATAACAATAACCAATAGCCAAAAAAATAACGAATCACAAGTCCAGTTCTAAGGTAGGATTTTGCTACTGTTTTCCCAGTGAAGCCAGGAAACTTATAGGCCCCCTTTAGAACATTTTTGAGATGCTCCCAGCAAGCCATTCTCACTCAGCAAGGAATTTGGTAAGCTGTAGGGCCTTGAATGAAGGCTTCATTATTCCTTTCTGTGTTCTCTTTTCAGCATTGTTCACAGAAAATGTAGGCGGCAAAGAACTTTCAGTCTAAAGATAATACTCATGTTGTTTTAACTGGAATTAAAGAAGCCAGAGTCAATAGGGCTTTTTGTTTCATGAGTCGAAAAAAATAAAAGCACAGGAAATCCCAGATTCAGATATCCTTATTCAGTCTCATTGTCAAATCAGATTCTAACTGAGGCAGTACAGTGTCTTGGGCATTCCTTGGATGTGAGTAAGGCAGGATCTATATCTGAAGGGGGAAAGAGGATGCTATACCCAGGGGTTTTAAGACATTTCCTAGCCTGCAGAGAGGTCTTGAACTACACAGGCTAAATTTTCCAAGGAGGCTGGGTGCTGCAGTAGCATAGAAAAAGCAAGCCTATTGAGAGAAGGGAAGTCTTAGAAAAAGGGAGTTTTCTAAGTCAGCATTCTACAGGAGGCAAGAGTGGGAGTAGGAATGAGAACAGAGGACAAGGAAGAGAGGGAGAAAGGCAAGTTGGAAATTGTTATGTATTGGGCCAGGCATGTCAGTTGTGGTACTTGACAGCCCTTACTTGAGAGAGACAGTCAGGAGAGAGTAACTAGTGAATGAGAAGTATCTACAGCACAGGATATAACATGGTACCAATGAAGAATTGTATTGGGGAAGTGCTGTAAAGAATGTCACCAGCCAGTTAGTTACATGGCTAGAAATAGAGAGGGGTTGGTCATATCACAAGAGTGAGATAAAATGGATGGGCGATCCTTGTGCTCCTGAGGTACCTGTGAAATTTCAAGAGAATTAGATAGAGGACCTCCACATGTTTTCCTGCTCTACAGAGGATGTATGGGAGGACAGGGACAAAGGTGGCGCATAACGAGATGATACAGTTTGGGATCGTTTGGGATCTGTGTTGCTGGCGGGGAGAAGAGGAGGAATACCCACCTTGGGGAGATCATAGACATAGTCAAGTATCAGAGTGCCATTATTATTTGTGATTATATGATTTTTATAGTTTACAAAGCACTTTTCCTAGAACATTTCTTTGAGTTACATTTGGTGAAATTGTTACGGTGCCATGATGGCCGTCATTTTATGGGGCCTAATTTATGATTTCTGTGACCCTTTTTATGATGTGTATAAGGATAGGTTCACTTCTTACAAGTTTGTAACTACAAATGCCATCCTTCCTCTCTGTTACCGTAAATAATAGTAACAAAGACAGTAGTGCCTAGCTTTTATAAGCTCTTTAAAGTTTGCGAAAGCCTTGGTAGGGGGATAGAATTCTGGGCCTAGAATCAGGAAGACGAGATAAATTTGGCCTCAAATAATAGCTGTGAACCTGGGAAAGTTACTTATCCCTCTTTGCCTCAGTTTCCTCATCTGTAAAATGAGCTGGAGAAGCAAAAGGCAATTCACTTAAGTGTCTTTGCCATGAAAACCCCAAAGAGGGTCATAAAGAGTCAGACAGCACTGAGAAACAGCTGAACAACCACAAAAGATTTGCAGAGCACTTTAAAGACCTCTCATTTTATCTTTAGAACAACTCTGGGAGGTGGATGTCACTATTATCCCCATTTTATAGTTGAGGAAACTGAGGCAGAAAGCAGTTAAGTGACTTTTCCAAAGTCACACAGCTAGGAAATATTTGAGGCAGCATTTGGACTAGTCTTCCTGATTTCAGGTCCATGTTCTTTTCACTGCTCTAATCACAACTACCTCTATAAAAAATACTACTTACTATAGAATAAATACATGCACATATAAATTTACACATAGCTATATTAATAACGAAGACTTTTCTCTTTTGTTAGGACCTGTTTATTCTTCCTCCCCAGCAGAATATGAGTTAATATGCCTGGGCAAAATCACTGGGAACAAGCCATAATTTTAAAGTATAACCCAATTTTTCTAGCATTGACCAGGCAGAATTCCCTGGGAAGTTCCATGTTTGTATTAATTGGATACTGTTCTATCTACATATTGTCTAACTGGTTTTAGTTGCTTATTACTTTCATTTGCTTTCATCATTGAAAGCAGCTCAGAAGGTCTCTTTCTTTTTTCAATTATAACCACCTAGATGAGTATCCATCTAGATCCAAATAGACCCATAGCACAGGGACATAGATAAGATCCTAGATATTCTGCTTATTTGTTAACCTTCAGTAAATTGGGCAACATTCCATTCCTATATTTTTATGTTCCACAGTCAGTTATTAACGAAAGCATAGATTTAGAAGTGGAGATTACAGAAAACACCTTCTTTTCCATAATCACTATTTTACAATACTCCCCAAAGGGAGAGGGAACATCAGTAACATATTTAGAGATGAAAGTGGACTAGAAAAGATCATTAAAAACCTGAATATTTTGTTAACCTGCACAGAGCTAAAGCGTAGACTAAGGCTATGACTTTAATTTATACTTACTACCCTGAAATCTGCATGCACGGCTTAGAAGTGACTTTCGTGTTCGGTCTGGATGATGAAAATGGATGGGTTATATTGCAGAAGATATGGTTGGGGTGGAGGGCTGCAGAGCGAGAGAAGAATAAAAGTCATTGGACACAGCAATCTTGTCATAGGATAAGAGGGTTGAGTGCTCAAAAGGACTTTAGAGATCATTTAGTCAAACATCTTCATTTTACAGAGGAGGAAAGTGAGGCCCAGAGAGATGAAGTGACTTTGAAATAGTCACACAGCTAATTAGCTGGCAGAAATGCTAGAATTTGAATCTTAGGTCTGTGATTCCAAATCTACTACTCTTTCTGGCATATCACACCGTCTTGAGGAAGTCAACCGCAAAGTTCCCATATGTACCACATATATCAATCCACCCCAGACCCCTCTCTCCCTCTTTTTTCGTCTCTCAGTCTATCTATAGGATCTCATTTCTCCTCATATTTCTATTGCATCCTGCTGCTCTAGCAATGTGAGGTGTTTCTTACAGATTTGGGGGAGACTTCCTGTGTACCCCACAATTCCTTTGGGTAGTAGCATCAGAAAAGAGATTGCTTTGAAGCTGCTATTAAAGTTACTATCGTTATCACCACCGTGTTTTTATTATATCTTCAAGTGCTCGATTTGGAAATTCTCTTGATTCCTGCCCTAACCCCTACCCTCTGAGGAAACAGGTCCTGGGATGCTGACAATGAGGGAAACTGGACTGTCTGAGCTTCAATCCCTACCCTAGTGAACGTCACATAGTTTGACCTTGGGCAACTATTTAATCTCCAAGCTTTGTTGTGGTTTATATACCCAGGAATGAAAAAGAAGAGATAAACTGGTATTTAATATTGGCTCAAATCCCACCAAAATCAATCACCATAGCTAACGTTTACCCATTTACTTACTATGTGTTAGGGACTGTGTTAAGCACTTTACAATTAGTATCTCTTTGTTTTTCAAAACAAATCTAGGAGATAGGTGCTATTGTTATCTTCTTGAGGCTAACGGAAGTTAAATGACTTGCCCAGGGTCACAGAGCTGATAAATGTCTGAGGCGAAATCTGCACTCAGTTCTTCCTGACTCCAGGCATGGGGCTCTATCTACTGATCCGTCTCACTGTGCTCCAAATCAAATCAACTGTGCAGATGGTGCTACCTGCATGCCTAAGATTAATCCTTAATGCTTAGAGCTAGAGAAGCCTTAGAAATCTAACTGAATGAGCCCCCTTGATTGCTGGATGCGTGTTGATTTCAGCTCAGTCAAGGAGGGGTGATGATGGAGGATGTCCTCTGTGAAGCACTTCTGGATGGGAAATCCCACCCATGGTGCTGTTGCATGACTAGCTAACTTAGCACCAAAAACTGCCTGAATCACTTTCAGAGAGTCAAAAAGCATGCATGACTTTTGGAGTATTATTACTGTGCTAATGCTAGGCTTGTTAAGCTGCTATATTTAGACACTTGGAATATATGGCTTTTCTTATCCTCTTAATCTTGTGGCGCTAGGACCTGTGATTTAATGGATATAGGGAACTCCCAGGGGAGGAAACTCCCTCTGCCAGTGCAGGTCAGGACCTGCTCAGCAGTTTGTAGTTTTAGAGAACTGCCTGGAGTAGAGGTGTCAGATGCTAGTACTCCTGAGTGTGGTATGAACTAGACAACTAGATTAAAATATAATTGGGAGGGGAAATTAGGTGGCCCAGTGAATAGAGCACTGGCCCTGAAGTCAGGAAGACCTGAATTCATACCTGCCTCAGACACTTACTTAACGATGTGACCCTGAATGAGTGACTTAATCCTGATTCTTCTCTTAAAAAAAAAAAAGTAATTGGGAGACTGGCAAAAAATCCACTCTGCTTAAGCCAGGACCCCCCAGGGGAGATCAGAGATGCTGAGGAGCATCATGAAATTCCAATACAAGGAGAATCATCCTTTCAAGTATGGAAAAAAGGAGATAAGATTCGGAAGAAATACCATGACAGAGTCCCTGTAATTGTGGAGAAGGCACCTAAAGCCAGAGTCCCTGACCTGGACGAAAAGAAGTACCTGGTGCCCGCTGACCTTACAGTTGGTCAATTTTACTTCTGAATTTGGAAGCGGATCTACCTTCGGCTGAAAGATACCATGGGCCACCTTTATGAGGACAGCCATGAGGAAGATTATTTTCTGTATGTAGCTTACAGTGATGAAAGTGTCTATAGGAAGAAGAAGGCATTGCAGGACAGAGTTGATGCACTGGCTGGGGGAAGTTTTCGACATATGATTGGGAAATGGGATGGCAACCCTCCTTCCCTCCTTGTTCCCACCTTGCAAAATTAGCCTTTGTTGTGCTGGATAGAAGGGTTGAGGGGTGGGGGAGTTGATAGGTTATTTTTGGATAGTCTCTGTCAGGGGAGAACTTCCCTGGGCGGGGGGTGGGAAACCCAGTTTAACACATAGGAAGGTGTGGGTGGGAGAGACAGAAGAAAATGCTCTATAACTACCCCAGTATTTCACCAAACTTGTCTCTCCTTGGCAACATCTCTTCCACAGTCCTACTGTGGGCTTTATCCTCCCCCAATATCCCTAGGTATCATTCTCACAGGGGAATGTGGCCCTGGTGTTATAACCACTGGATTATTGCCTGGATTATTGGGTTTGTATCTCCAGACATCACTTAAAAGATAATAAAGACATGGAGTATGGGAAATAAGGGAGATAAGTGTCTGCTCCTTTATGTCTTCTATGGAGGTGTTGGGCCAGGAGCTTGCATCTGTCTCACTTGATGTTTGTTTTTGTTCTAAATTGAGGGCCAGGCCTGGGGACCAAAGAGGAAACTTGTTTGACATTATGACCCTAGAATACAGCACCTCCGTCACCCTCCTGTCTAACTTTCATTCCACTGTCCCAATGGAATGTTCTGGTGGTGATGAAATCACTAAGAGAATGTGGCTCTGAGTTCTGTGGACTTTGGAAAGGAGGGTAGGCTGGATCTATCACTACACTGAATTTATGGAGAATCTTTGTCCCAGCTTTTTTCTGGGAACCTTTTAGTACAGAACAAGAAGCCCTCTCTGCTCTGGACTTAGTTAACCTTGAAACATTCCCAACCGTAGGTGGGAACTTTACATATCATTCCTATACCCCACCATTCTGGGTACAAGGGAAGGTGGGAAGGCATTCCACTAGCACTCTTGCTCCCATGCACACATAAATAGTTGATAAATTCAACTTCCTTGTTTCGTATTCATTCATCAAAGCTGCTGGTTAGAAAGTTCTGGGTGTCCTGATTTATTTTGTCAGTTTTGATTATTTTTTCTCTTTGGGGGAAAATGGGGGTAGGAGGATAGGGAAAGAGGTGTTGAATTCAGTCATTTAATTCCATCTTTGCTTTGTTTGAAACAAACCTGGTTCCCTGTGATGGGTAGACACCTTTCTTTGTCAGTTGTTCTAGCTGCAGGTTCCTGTGTAAATGAAGTTCTTGTTGTGGGGCAAGGAGATAAATAATTGTACACTTTAAGATAAAAAAAATTGGGAAATGTTTAAGAAAATAAATAAAAATACAACAGAACATGTTTTATTGTTCATTCATTTCAGTCGTGTCCAACTCTTCTTGACCCCAATTGGGGTTTTCTTGGCAGATACTGGAGTGGTTTGCCATTTCCTTACCCAGCTCATTTTACAAATGAGGAAACTGAGGCAGACAAGATTAAGTGGATTGCCCAGGGTTCCACAGCTAGTAAGTGTCTGAGGTCAGATTTGACTCAGGAAGAGGAGTCTTCTTGATTCCAACCCCAGCGTGGTGTGCCCTGTGCCACAAACTCCCTCCCCCCCAGATAATGTTAACATGTGTTTTTCTAGGTCAATATACAGCTCACAGGTATCCTTATGTATGGTTTAGTGATCCATTTCTATTTGAGGTTGACACCATTGATCTAGAGCACTAAGAGGTAAATGCCTTTGCCAGGGTCTCATAGGCAGCTCTCCATGTATTAAGCCATACTGACTTTCAGGCTGCTGTTACAGGTATGAGCATAGCACAGAATGCTTCTGTAATTAGGGAGTATAGGTTACAAGATTTTGTTTCAGCTGTACAAAGAAACCTCCAAAATCTTATGAGCTATTCATAAGAAAGCCTGCTAAAGGACAAAACACCTATAGGATTGTTGTGATGTAACTAAATGTGAATTAATTTTTTTTACAAAAACATTTAATCTGTTATGAACTTGATTGCATATAAATTTCATTGGACATGAAAAGAAATTAGTGAAATATAAACTTAAGTTTACAAAGTTAGGTTATATTTTAGTCTACAAAGTCAGAAAAACCTAATTTTAGGATGTCTCCATTTCCTTGCCTGATTCCTGTATGGAACATTTGACAATGGCAAAGGCAAGTCTGGGGAAGGTGTCAAATCTAAATGACAGCTAGAGGGGAAAGGGAAGAGTGGGAGAGTGATCTGAGAGAGGGGCTGACTAAATTTGAACTGATTTACCTGGACTGAGAACCGGCAAGTGACACATCAAGGTATATGATTAGAATGGCATTAGTTAAATGTATATAGCTGATTTCTAGGAACTAGAATGGCACAGTGTAAGGAATACTGGCTTTTGAGATAGAAATCCTGTGTTCAGATCCTACTTCTGTCACTTTTTTTGATGAGTGACCTTCACTTTTCTTCTCTGGCCATCAGTTTCTTTGTCTGCAAAATGAGGCAGCTGGGCTAAAACTCTTTTTGGTGACTTTTGACTTACCATAGTGCCTGGCACATAGTAAGTATTTAATACAATCTTTATTAAATTGAATTGACAATTCATTTTGGTTTATACATGATCAACTACCTTCAGATCTAATCTTATTAACATTTATATATAAAATATTTTATATATTATATTTATTACATAAACAATTATCAGGGAAAATTATGGAAATAAATTTTTGCATTAAAAATGAACATAAATATATACAAAATTTCCAGAGTAAAACCATCTAAAGAAATCTCTTCCTTACACATAACTTCCTGAATGGCTATATTTGGAGATAGTATTTCTTTTTCTGAAGGTTAGGTAAGGGTAGTGTTGGTTCTTTAGTGGTTTCTTAAATTCAAACAAATTTATTATTAACTGTTCCTTATATCTGTCACCATGTGTCATGTCTCTTTGGCTCATAGGTCTAACTTCTTAGCAAGTAGCATAGAAAAACAGTGTGCCATATTTATCTTTTCAGAGAAAGATTTAAAGACCAGGTTAATGGGGAAGGCAGTTGAAATTCAGAGAAAAAGATGCCAAATTCCATAGCTAATCTAATTAAAGAACCGCAGAGACTTATTGTGAGTGTATGAATCCAATCTCATTCCTACAACAATTGAGCATCACATATGCAACAAAATTAGACTGTGAAAGTACAGTGTGCAATAAGATGAAAGGTGGAGATGGAAGAAGGGCGAGGAGAGAGAAGAGACGCAGATACAAAGGGACAGAAAGAGAGGGAGGAAGGACAGGAAAGAGAATGTGTCTGCATATATATATATATATATATATATATATATAATTATACATAGGCATATATAATTATATGTAATTTATTTGTTATAAATATATTAAATCTTATCTATTTGTTGTATATGTATACCTACACAACCCTTGTTAGGAATCAAAAAATGAACAGATAGCTTAGTATTTCACAGTCTCTTGCAATTAGGAACATATTTAAAATTGTTAGTATGAAGTATGGAAGTGGAACTTTCTTCTAAGAACTCTAAAGGCAGGGAAAGAGGACCTCTACTAACTCACCTTTATGGACTACAGTGAAGGCTATGAAACAAGCCAGATCTGGGAGAGAGGAAAACATTCTTAAGATTAGCTTACTGGATCTCTGGTCCTTTATTAAAGGGTTTGTGTAAGACAGCTGTGGTTTTCCAAAGATGGACTGTTTTTTTTCTCTTAGATTCACATACCCTTTTTATAAGCTCTTTTAAAATTAAGAATTACAGCTATTCCAACAATAGTTTTTTAAGAGCCTTATGAACTGCCAATGTCTGTCTGTCTGTCTGTCTGTCTCTCTCTCTCTCTCTTTCTCTCTCTCTCTCTCTCTCTCTCTCTCACACACACACACACACACACACACAATAGTACCAGGTGAGATTTTACAAGTTTATATAACTTTTTCACTTATTGTCCACCTAGGCAACTTAGAAACAGAAAATATTCTTTATGTGCAAGAAATAAACCCAAAGATGATAGATATTGTTTTGTTCTCTGATATCAATGAGAGAAAAACCAATGAGACTATTCTTACTATCTTTGGGGTATCAGAGAGCCTCCTTTTGATCCCTCAGTAATATTTCAACATTAGAGTGAAGAGGGGGAGTGGCTAACTTATGGCCATCTACAAAGAATTTTCTCTGGGGCAGAGATGTCCTATAAGAGAAACCAACTTCTTGCTAATATTTCTCTCCTTTGTAAATCAGTTGCCCTCACAAATTCTATGCTGACCCCACAATTTTTTTCATCTCCTTCTTGCTTGGACTCATTAGATTTTGTTTTTTGACATTCTTGGTTTTGCACAGTCTGATTTCTGGTTTATTCAACATGGTCGCTACTTGGACCACATCATCTTTCCCTATGGGTGTTGTTTTCTTTGAACTTTGCAGATCTCTCCTAATCACCAGCCCATAGTGACCCCATCCCCAAGCCTAATGTCAGGGCCATTGCTCTGAGTGTGGCGGGATCTGGGATCATCAGAAGAATTCTAAGAGATATAGAAAGACAATTTGTACTTCAGTGTTTTGCAGTGTCCCTTACCTCTTTGGAGTTTGGCTCTTTTTAAATTGTGAAAGTTATGTCTGAACTGACTCCTTGACCTGGGTGACATTTCATGAGCCCTTTAACCTTTGATAAGTGGCAAAGAAGTTATTCTGTCTGTGTGATATATTGGCTTATTAATTCACATGGCTCAATGACTATTTTATTTCACTTGGACTTTTGCTTGATCTCGCTTCACTTGTTAAGATCAAATTGCATTTTGCCTCAGTAAATCCAATTCAGAATCCTTATTGACCCTGGGCCAAGTTTTTAATTTGAAACCCCTTTCCTTGGAAAATTAGCAATTCAAATGGAAGAGGTGTTGGAGAAGATGTCTAGATTTCATAGAATCATAGAGGCTTAGAGTAGAAAGGGGATTTCAAGGTTACCTAGTCCAGGTGGGAATCCACCCTGACAAATAAGCTTTGCTCACATAATTGAAGAGCTGGGTTACTCATTACTTTCCATGGCTGCTTTTTCCAGTGTTGGACAGCTCCAAATTTAGAAGGTTCCTTTTGTAATGAGCTGAAATCTGCCTACTTCTGGAGAGCCTGGACCAACCAGCACAAGAACTACTGACATTGCTATTATGTATTAAGACTTGTAAAACTCCTTCTCTGTGACATAGGCAATGCAAATATATACCCTCTTCTAGATAGTGGTCTTTGAAATATTTGAAGACTGCTGTCATAATTTCCTCAAATCTCTTCGAGGTCATTCATTACCATTTCTTTCCATTGTTTTTCATGACATGATTTCCAGACCCAAGTCACCCTGCTCAGTCTCTTTTGTCTATTCAGTTTTGTCATGTGATGCCCAGGAAAGGGCACACTAAATCAAATATAGTTTGACCAGTGAAGGAAGGAAAGTTTTTTTTTTTTAAATTTAAGTGCATACTATGTGCCAGAGACTTTGCTAAATGCTTTACAAATATTATCTCCTTTGATACTCACAAGTACCCTGGGAGGTTGTGTTACTTTTCAGTTGTCCAACTCTTTGTGACCCTTTTTGGAATTTTCTTGGCAAAGATACTAGAGTGGTTTGATATTTCCCTCTCTGGCTCATTTTACAGATGAGGAAAGTGAGGCAAATAGGGTTGTTTGACTTACTCATGGTCATATAGCTATTAAGTGTCTGTGAAGATGACTCAGAAGGAAAAAATGAGGTTGGTGACCTTGCACAACCCTCCCTCACTTAAAACAAAGTCAAATGCAGCTCATGTCATCATTTCTCTGATGTCATGGTCTTCTTCGAAAATGAAGGACAAACACAACCTGTAAGTAAACTGAACTGCCTGAGTGGGGACCCAGCTAGCTGAATAACCTAACTCATCCTCTCCCTTCAGTCTCCCCCTCCCCTTCCTTTGGGGTTTGCTGTTTATATGTCCCTTCCTTCCTTCCTTCCTTCCTTCCTTCCTTCCTTCCTTCCTTCCTTCCTTCCTTCCTCTCTCTGTGTGTATGTATATGTATATACACACATACATATAGTCATTGTTTTGGAGCTTTTGTTTGTTCCTCTGACTGTTGAAAAAAGCCAACTTTCTCTGGGAAGCTGTCTGTGCTTAATTTCCTCATCAGTAAAATGGAAATAATATACTTCACTGCTTAAGCTCACAGGGTTGTTGTGAAGAAAGCATTTTGTATCCCTATAAGTGCTATTTAGATGTAAACTGACATTTCATTTTTTTCTTTTACAATTTCCTGTATTCTGTTTCAGAATTTTTGGCCAGCATATATACCTTCTCCCACATCTGACCTACCCCCTGCCATTGGTGCCTTAAGTTCAACCATCAGAGAACGTTGTGTTGTTCAGTCATTTTCAATTGTGTCAGACTCTTTGTGACCTCATCTGGGGTTTCCTTGGCAGAGATTCTGGAGTGGTTTACCATTTTCTTCCCAAGCTAATTTTTAGGGATGAGGAAACTGAGCTATTGCAATTAGACTCTTTTCAGCATCACTGATCAAATGTTTTGTGTCAATTAACATAGTAAAGCTTAAGAAAATTGAATTAAATGACTTGCCCAAGGTCATATAGCTAAGGCTGAATTTGAACTCAAGAAGATTCATCTTCCTAACTACAGGGCCAGCATTTTGTACACTGCACTATCTAACTATTCAATCAGAGATTTTAGGGGTCTTTTAATGAAATTGTTAAAATTTGCTTTGAACATTTTGTGAAAATTTCCATTTTAAAATGTTTAATGGAAAGTTTCTTGGATCTGTCATCCTCGGTTCTATATTTGAATCCTTACATTTCTACTTGTTCTCTGGATGACCTGGAATAAGTTGCTTAATTTCTTCTCTTGGATCAATTTCTTTTATGTAAAATATATGGGTTGGATTAAATGACTGCTCCATTCGTTTCCACTTTAAAATCTATGACCTGTAATGTTCTGGGAGTAACTGGCATTTGAAACAGGAACCTCCATAAAAAATGGCAGTCTGTTTTGGGAGCAGTTTGTAATATTTGTTGATTGCTGGGGGCAATCTCAGGTGGTAAGAGGATAGTAATTATTTTTAGATGCGGGCATATAGAGAGAAGGACCTAGGACAAGTTTATTCAAAGAGGAAAAAAAAAGAAAAAACTAGTAAAGATATAGGAAGATATAAACTTAGAATGGAAACTTAAGTCATTGGAAAGCAATGTTTCTAGAGAATTGTTAGTGGAGGGTTGATGTTATGAAACACATTTATTGATGGATTAATTGAATCACTGTTTTTGACAGAAGGACCTAGATTTTAGGGATCATAGATGTCAATCAGGAAAGGTCCTCAGAAGCTATTTGCTTCAACCTCCTCTTATTATAGATGAGGAAACTGAGGCCTAGAGAGATTAGGTGATTTGCCCATGGAAACATAAGTGAGTAAAAGTCCTGGGATTTGAACCCAAGTTCTTTAACTCCAGATTCAATGCTCTTTCTGTTGAACTACTTTTTAGTTGGCATAGGACCATATATCCAGGAAAGAGTAGTTTATATACCAAAAAATGTAACGGAAACACCTGGATCTATTTGACTGTATTCATACTGGGCTTGTGAGGGTCGCATAAACTCCTTGAGTTCATGATTGTTGGAATTGCTCCATCCTTGGTTGCCATTGGGAAGGAGACTGATCTCTGAAAGACACTTGATTCCAAATCTGAAAACCCATCTAGAAGATAAATTGCAAGTATTTCATGCCAAGATGCTGTTTCTGTGCAGTGTACTTTGGCTTACATGACTTTTTGGTAATATGTTTGCTCTGAAGATTTGGAGTATTTCTTAGTGAATATCACTGAGTGTATGTACTGCAGGCAGCAACATGTGATACTCACAAAAGATGAAAACCAGACTTATGACTGCTTAGAAAAGTAGCTGATATTGTTATACTGGGACTCTATGACATAATCCTTTGTTCTAGACCAGGGGTGGAGAACCTGAGGCCTTTCTGTTCTGTAAAATTTAATTCAGTCAAAAGACCATGCTTAAGGATCTAGAAGACCACATGTGGCCTCAAGGCCACAGGTTCCCCACCCCTGTTCTAGACTTTCCTATGTGGTATTAGGACTTGACCTCTGTTTTCCATGTCAGAAAGAACAGATGTTGTGGACTTTTCAATGACTAATTATTGCTTTGCAGTTTTCTGCTGTGTCTGGGACCACTCTTCTGTAGAGCTAGTCCTATATGAAGCATCAGCTCAAGACTGCATTTTGTTATCTTGACTGGGCCTGAATCAGCCAGTCCTATCACAGTTTGGGTTCACTATTAGGATGAAACAAGATGCTCAACAGTTAATAGAGATTTACTTAGCTGTAGGAGAAAAATATTCAGTAAGGCTAGGCATTGGGTCCACTTTGAGTTAATTCAGATGAGCATAGCTCAGTTCCTAAGTAGCCCATCATGACCCACCAGGTAAACATAACAGAAAACATCTGAAACTCCTTGTGACTTTGCAATGAGGCAACCAGGAAGTGATTTCAATAGCCCAAAGTTCTAGTGAGATGAGTCAACCAAGTTTCAAGGATGGTTAGTATAACCTTTGTGGAAAAACTGGCCCAACTTGTATGAAGGTTGTAGGGGAGGTAGGGGTAGCATATTGTTCCTACGCATGTATCTCTATTTTCTCTAGTGCTAGGCGTAGTTTTCATTAGCCAATGTGAAAAATACTCTAGGAAAACCATCATATCATTTTTCAAAAAAATAAACATCACAATCAGCTTAGATAGTTGTGGTTGTTTATTTTCAACTAACATATTAACCCGGGGATCACACCTGCCACAATATACTCTCAAGGATGGCCCATATTCTTTTATTTAACTAATTTAAATATATTTGAATCAATATTGTAATAAATTAAAATTTGAATATAATATTTGAAACAAGTGAATTAAGTGGACTGGTTGTCTTGGAAATGCTTTTGTTCTACAGGGATTTTGTTTTTTAATTTATGTTGTAGTAATTTAATGTTGTAATAGTATTTGAACTCGATTCTCATCTGTGAACCCTGGAAAACCAGGTAGTGTAGCTGAAGTACAGCTCAAGATCAGGGAATGTTATTCACTTTGCATTTTAAGGGTAGATCTGACATAAGACTCCTAGTCTCAGATCAGTCCTCTGTGACTGTTGGAATTTATATTTTTCATATGAATAACTTTTGACCCAGCAATACCACTTCTAGGACTGTATCCCACAGTTCATAAAAATGGGAAAAGGACCCACATGTACAAAAATATTTGTAGCAGCCCTTTTTGTGGTGGCCAAGAACTGGCAATCGAGGGGATGCCCATCAATGGGGGAATGATTGCACAAGTTGTGGTTTATGAATGTAATGGAATACTATTGTGCTATAAGAAATGATGAGCAGGAAGACTTCAGAAAAACCTGGAAAGATTTACATGAACTGATGCTCAGTGAAGTGAGCAGAACCAGAAGAACACTGTACACATTAACAGCATGTGTGATGACTGATTTTGATAGTCTTAGCCTTTCTCAGCAATGCAAGGACCTAAAACAATTCCAAAACCCTCCTGATGGGAAATGCCATCCACATCCAGAGAAAGTGTTATGGGGTCAGCATACAAAGTGAAGCAGACTATTTTCTTCTTGTTTTGCTTTATGTTTTTCTTTCTCATGGTTCCCCCTATTCATTCTAACTCTTCTATACAACAAGACTAATGTGAAAATATGTTGAATATGAATGTATATGTAGAACCTATATCAGATTGCATGCTGACTTGGGGGTGGGGAGGGAAGGGGGAGAAAATTTAAAATTTACTGGAAGTGAATGTTGAAAACTAAAAATAAATTAATTTATATAAAAAAAGATTTTGTATTTTCCTATTTCTGTTCAACAAGTCTACCATTCTGCTAGATCTCATGGGAGGAAAGAGCCTTATTTAGAACCTTTTGTATCTGGGCAGATACCAGGAACTTTGCTTGGAGGTCCCTCAGTTTAGGGAGGAGATGTGGCTATACCCTGGTGCAAGAGACCTGTGGGACAGTGGTTCAAGGATGTTGTTAGGAGTGTAAAATGGGGAGGAGTCATCTTGTAACTTCTTCTTTTAACTAATTAACTAATAATTTTTTTCTAACTTGATTCTATATTTTAGAACCTAGTTACCTCTTTGAGAACAGGGAACATTTTATTATACACACATATATAATGTATATACACATACTTTATGTATATGTATATATGTATGTATATACTATATTGGGTTTTGTATTTGAAGTACTTCACACATAGCAGATGCTTAAGAAATACTTGTTAAATCTATATCTATATCTCTTTATAAATATACCTGTGCTTAATTGTAGCCTACTGGGGGACAGGGCAGGCACAGAGAGGAAGTGGAAAAAGAACAAAGTACAAAGTGCGTAGCAGAGAACAAAACAAAACAAAACATGGACAGTTTTTAACACAACATGTAGTATTTATTATATAGGCTTTCTTGAAATGGAAATTAATTGCTATATATTTTGAATCCTCTCTAAAATTCTGCTGTGCATATGCTTTTTTTCTTATTTTGTATTTGTTTCAATATTTAAGTTTATGATGTTTCTTTTTCTTTTCTCTATTGTGTATTTAAATTTGTGTTTAAGTCTTTAAAAAAAAAAGAGAAATGCTTGTTCATTTCATGTGTGGGTTGAACTAGCTGGCCATTGAGGTCGTTTCCAACTTTCAGGTTCTGTAATTGATTTTGCTTACTTCCTAAAGAAAGTACCTGCTATTCACATCTTCTGTGTAGGAGCTAAGGGATGTAAAGCCCGGGACCTTTCTTCACTTAATATTAGGGAGCCATCAATCAAGTGTTCATCTCTACTTGTTACGAACACTGTCTAATACCAGGGGACACTCTGGAGGTATCCACCAAGTTTTCTCACTCAGAATGCTGGCTGCCTCTTTCTTCCCTTAGTTCAGCCTTGTTTTGGATAGTTTCATCCTTTTCCTTAGGCTAGGGGTTTTATGACTGGATTATACAATCATACCTTGGCTCAGTCTCTTCATGCCTCCATCCAGAAAACCCTCTTCTTCAGTTACCTCTCTGGCTGTGTGCTTCATTAATTTACTTCCAACACACAGGACATAAAAGCTTTTGTTAGAATATTAGAATTGAGCGCATTGACTAGCCTCCGTGCTCTCATGGCAGGCGTCTTCCTTCAGCCCCAGTAATCTTTCTCAGACCAGGTTGAAGTCTCTTATCTGCAAGTCTTCCAAAAACCCTGGTAAGGCTCAGTTCCTGTCCTAGCTATTCTCACAAGGATCTGGCAAGGCATTCACCCTCAGCTCTTTTCCACTCTTGACCAGTGTCTAGGTCAGTGGTTAGTCTCTTGGTGTGATACAGGAACTTCTGCTAAGGTTTCGCAAGGTACTCCTGACTTGGAAGGTAAACTTTGCATCCATCACTGAAGTCCCCTTCAGATATCTATTTTTTATTCTTCCATCACTATTTTTTATATCAAATTTTAATTTTTCCCTCAATTACATGTAAACAGAAATTATGTATTTTTCTCAATTATATGTAAACAGAAAATTTTAACATTCACTTAAAAACATTTTTAGTTTCAATTTCTCTTCCTCCCTCCTTCCCCTTCCCCTTCCTTGAGGAAGCATGCAATTTGATATAGATTATATGTGTGCAATCATGCAAAACACTTTTTAAAAGCTGTTCTCAGTTTGAACCTCTCTGTTCTTTTACAACTGTAAGTGTGTATACATGGTGTGTGTGTGTGTGTGTGTGCTTACTTGGATCTCTTGGTCTCTTGTTATGTTCAAGTGGTCACAGAGAAAGAATGCAGTTTCTTCTTTTGATAGGGTACCATTCCCACAGTCTTTCTCTTTATTCACATTCAGCTCACAGTATCTTCTAAATAACCCATGCTCTAGGCTTTTTTGACCATTTCTTGACTCTAAAGCTCTATGGATGGGGCATGGACATTATATCTAAATTTAGTGTCCCATGGGAAATGAATGCCCCAGTCATCCAGCCTTACTTATGACTCTAGTGGAGGAAGCAAGAGAACTGAAAGTGGTAAGGTGGCCTTTATGGCCACTGGGAATATATCTTTAAGAACCTGTTGAGAACTGAAATTAGTGCTTGCTCTCTTCTAGCAGAAGAAAAGAGACCTCTCAAAGATCAACTTGGAAATCTACCTTTTAACAAGTATTTCATACAAATGGAGTAAGGGCTCGTCCAATTTCCCTCCATACAGAAAATGCCAAGCCCTGTGCTGACTTGTTTGCAGGGCATGCTGGCAGGCATCTGCTTCCCTCTGGCTCTCTCCTGAGATTAGTTGGATAATTGAAAATGTGCCCGCAAGCAAAACCACTGAACTGATGGATTTAAAATAAAGCTGATTAGGGCTTTCCAGCTGAGAATGTGCAGAAATGATATCTCTTTTCCTTTTGGGTACTGCTGATCATGAAAAGCTAAGAACCTGGATCCTTTGCAAGTGATGTGTGTATGTGTGCTGGATGCAGATGCATGCAGACTGTGCTGTTCCATATATATGGTTTAACTCAGATATAGGTCACAGTCCTAAAATGAAATCTCTTTGAAAGGAAACAAATATATGGGCAGAAAATTAACACCACAAAATTTCTAAATAGAAACATTTGCTTATTTGGAAGAAATGTTATTTTTTTTCTAAAATCAAATAAATATACTTTTGTTAGAAGTGTGATGGTAAATGATAAAATAGGGGAACCCCCTGAAATAGGGAAATTTAGGATGGCAAGCAAACACTAGAGGTTGGACTTTTTGAGAGGGATAAGACTAATAGATGGGTCCTTTTCCAGTGCTGACTGCAGTTCTTTGTAGACTTCTAGGTGACTGCAGAAAGGTCAGGCTTTGGACTAAAGAAGAAGGGAATCTAAGTCCTGTCAGACTCTTACTAGCTGTATGACCCTGGGCAAGTCACTTAACCTTTTGCAGTTTTAAAATACTCATCTCTAAAATGGCACCTATTTTATGAGGTTGTGGTGAGGATCTAACGCTATAGCATACGTAAAACACTTTGCAGACTATAAAGTACCCTGAAATGCTTCTTCCTCCTTTTCTTCAGTCGGGAGGGAGGAAGGAAGGAATAGAGAAGAGTTGAGGGATATTTCATTGAAATCTTTATTTCAGAGCATGCTGGGCTTTCAGAAGTCACTCAGACACTATAAACAGACAGAATCTATCTACCTCACCTTGTCGGGATGGGAAGCATAGGTTTCTCTACTTGTATCGAGGCTGTCAGGGAAGCTATTGCTACTGCTTCTGTTACTTCTGGGGAAACCAAAGAGACTGCTCTAGTACTAGGTGCCTTGGCTGTAGATGTTCTTAAGTTTTTGCACAAGGCAGGATTTTGGGGAAAATCAGTGCTTTCTATATTTATACTAATATGGTTTATATCTCCATTTCACATTTTGGTCCATGTGGTGTTCCTAATGATAGGATTTTGAGATTTTGAAAATATAAGAAAAAAACCATTACTATCACAGTATCATATTATTAGAGTTAGAGCTTGAAAGAGCTCTGTAGGTGTCATCTAAACCCAACTATGTCCAACTCAAATAAAAATGGGCATCAGTAAGTCATTCATAAGGATCCCTATGGTCTGTAAATCGACTTAGAAAACCACTATATTTTATAGTATTTTTATTGATTTTGTTAGATTTCCTCATTACATTTTAATATGATTTGGGCTCCACTTGGGAAATGCAGGCCCCCTGTGTTGCATGTTTGGTACTTCTAATCTAGAACAATCTCCTCATTTGACAGATGAGAAACTGATATCCAAAGGAGTTAAATGACTGGCCCAAGGTCACTTGATAAGTGGAAAAGTTGTGATCAAAACCTGATGCTCTTCTGGTTTTTGCTTGAAATTAAGAGAAAATAAGGAAAGCCCCAGTAGTTCAGATGGGCCCCTGGGGGCAAACTTATGGGAGAACAGCAGAATTGATATGAAGAGATTGGGTTCTGCATTATTGGAGGGAATACCATCACTGATGATATCATAGATCCAATTCTAGACCAAAGAAGCATAGATTTTAAGCTGGAAGGACCCTCAGAGACTATTTAGTTCAACTCCCTCATTCAGTAAATGAATAACTGAAGCCCATAGAAGTTAAATCAAATGTCCAAGGTCATGCAACTAATAAAAGACAGAACTGTGATTTAGACTCCAAGGTAAATGATCCAATTGATCCATCCACTTCACCAAAATCTTGGTTTATCTTGGGAAAAGTTATGGGCCATATAAGTCTTCACAGGTTTTCCTGAAAAAACTCATTTCTTATGATACAGTAGTATCCTGTCACATTCACACATCATAATTTGTTCATCATTCCCAATTGATAGGTGTCCCCTTAGTTTCTAGTTCTTTACCATAGGAAATAGAGCTGCTAAGAGAAAATTTCCTTAACTTAATTTTTAAAAGTAGTAGCTCAATATCCCTTGGGCAGCCACTAAAGCGTAAAGATACCCTTCCTTTGTGAGACCCAACTATGAGGCAATAGATTGTTGTATAGACTAATTCTCTGGAAATGGGTCATGCAAGTTGGACTATGAGACTCAAATTCATGTTCAACTACTTACTCCCAGAAGGTAATGTATCTTCATCTCCTTTCAAATGCGGTATTTGTCAATTTGTTTTTGGCTCATAGGCTTTTACTCAAAATCTTTTCAGCCGGAAAGTGTCTCAAGGCTGCTGAGAATTTTCTTAAGGCATATTTACACATTATATAACCACACAAGACCAGTGTCTAGTCTTATCTAGTTAAACCTGCACTTGAACAATAATCTCTCCTCCTATTTTATATTTAACAGAGCTTCATTTAGGCTTTATTTAAGAACTATGTACTTGTAGTGAGGGAAAACCCAGTACTGGCTGAGACAGTCCATTGCTCCTTTGGACAGCTACTTAGAGTTTTTCCTGGTACCAAGTCTTAATTTTCCCTTTTGCAACTACTACAAATTGCTTCTAGCTCTGCCCTCTGGAACTAAATACAACTAAGTTTAAACCTTCTTCCACACAGCAGCCTTTCACACATTTGAAGATAGCTGTTGTATTCTTCCTATGTTTTCTCTTCTTCTGTCTTATCATTCGCAGTTCCTTCAGTTGATCTTTGTGTAGCATGTACTTGAGGTCCTTTACTATTCTGTTTGCCTTCCCCTGGATACTGTGCAGTGTGGATCTACTTCTTCTTTGTCCTATGTACCTGTCAAATGGCCAATTGGTGTCAATTTTAAATTGGATGCCAATTTTAAATAGATTTTTATTCTCCAGACAGGAATTGCATTTCTTGTTTACAGTGGTGATAAAGTGAATTGTTGTTCATTTTTCCCCCTCTGCACACATTCAAGCATTTAGAATGTCTAGAATTTACATAGTAGTTCAAATATTGTTTTTAAATTGCTGTTGCACCAGGCTTGATTACAACTTTGGATCCTTCTAGTTTTGAAAAGTTGTGTGGAATGTTTTCTCTTTGGGTACATTTAATCAATATCTTCAATGGTGGGTCCAGAAGAGGCACCTCCTATTGGAGCTTCTCTAACACCTGGGAATCCAGCAGGCATGTTCATTGGCATGCCCCACCCCATTCTGATATAGATTACAGCCAATTCGTGGGTCAATAAACATTTATTTATCACCTGCCATGTGCCAGGCACAATGTTAAGTGGTGGGAAAAGGAAAAAAGGACAAAAGACAGTCTTGGTCCCGTAAAAGTACTTAATCTAATGAGAGTAGATTAACCATAAAAAAAGGAACTGAAAGGGGAGGAGAGTGCTTGAGCATGCGTATTGAAATCCAGTAGTGTAGAGGGGTATAACTAGGCGGAAATTGAAGAGATATCTGTCCTAGGTGCTATCTTGAAATGTCATCTCTGGAAGGAGCTGTCCACTAGCCACCTTCTACCCTCTCCAACCAGAGGGCTTGGTTGCAGACCTTTACCAATTCTTTTTGCTGATGCTCAGATTTTTCCTTCTTAGCAGTCAGGTTCTTATCAACTAACTTGATGCCAAAGAATGTTCAAATTACCAAACAACTGCGCTCGCTTCACATACCAGCAAGGTTATACTTAAGATTCTGTAAGCTAGCCTTCAGCAATATGTGGACTGAGAATTATCAGAAATGTAGGCTGGTTTTTGAAGAGGCAGAGAAACTAGAGACTAAATTGTCATCAGTTTGCTGGATTATGGAGAAAGCAAAAGAGTTCCAGAAAAACATCCACTTCTGTTTCATTGACTACACTAAAGCCTTTGACTGTGAGAATCATAGTAAAATGTGGCAAGTCCTCAAAGAGATGGGAGTACCAGATCATCATACTTGTCTCCTGAGGAACCTGTATGCAGGTCAAGAAGCAACAGTTAGAACTGAACAAGGAACAACTGATGGGTTTAAGTTGGGTAAGGAGTACCACCAGGTTTATATTGTCACCTTATTTATTTAACTTATATGCAGGATACGTCATGAGAAATGCCAAGCTGCACAATTCAAAAGCTGGAATTAAGGTTCCTGCGAGAAAGATCAGTAATTTCAGATATGCAGATGATAGCTCTCTGATGGCAGAAAGTAAAGAATTAAGAAGTCTCTTGATAAGGGTGAAAGAGGAGAATGTAAAAGCCGGCTTAAAGCTTAACATTAAAAAAAACCCCTAAGATCATGGCAACTGGTCCCATCACTTCCTGGCAAATAAAGGAGAGGAAATGGAAGCAGTGTCAGATTTTCTTGGGCTCAAAGATCATTACAGATGGTGATTGCAGCCATGAAATTAAAAGATGCTTTCTCCTTGGAAGGAAAGATATGTCAAATCTGGATAGCTTGTCACCTTGTTGACAAAGGTCTGCATAGTTAAATCTATGGTTTTTCCAGCAGCAGTGTATGGCAGTGAGACCTGGACTATCAGGAAAATTGAGCACCACATAATCTATGCTTTTGAATTGTGGTGCTAGACATTTTTGAGTCCCTTAGATAGCAAGGAGATCAGATCAGTCGATACTTAAATAAATTAATTCAGACTGTTCATTGAAAGGACAAATACTGAAGCTTAAAGTTAATTATTTGGTCACATAGTGAGAAGGCAGGACTCATTGGAAAAGATCCTGATGTTGGGAAAGATTGAATACAAAAGGAGAGTGGGACAGCAGAGGATGAAATGGATGTATAGATAATGTCATAGAAGCAACAGACATGAGCATGGACAGACTAGGGGACAGTGGAAGACAGGAATGCATGGTGTTCTATGGTCCATGGGGTCATGACGTGTCAGATATGACAGAAAGAATGAACAGTAACAACAAAATAGCAGTTCATTGATGATTCTAAGCACGTTGTGATGGAACCAGTGTCTTTGTTAGATTGATTTGAGAACCACTAGTTTCACACTATGACTACAACATTTGTTTCTTAAGGTAAGCTTCTGAAATATCTTTCATCTTGATCAAAATCATAGAAGATACTTCAGGATATAAGCTTTTGGTCTCTTCTTTGTATTTCATTTGGACCTTAGACCTGGCTGCATTATTCACCACAATGAAAGGCTAATGCCTCATGCCTGACTGTACAACTACATTATCATATCTACAGCAAATCATATGCTTGGTATCAAAAACTACTGGTGGAGTTTATTGCAACTAGACTCTTTGCAGCACCACTGATCAAATATTTTGTGTCAATTAACACAGTAAAGCTTGAGGTGGTCTTGTTTCTTTAATCATTAGCCATCACCATGAGCAATCCATCATCACATGTTAGAAGAATCCCAGAGAGGAGTTAATGGGGCCAAGATCAATTCCAGCTGTGGACCTTTTCAGCATGGTTGCTGAGGTATCAGGCTCATTCTGACCAATGAAGAGTTAAATGGGCTACTGCTATACTAAGGGAACTGTGTGTCCCTTCCTTCCAGGATATATGAAGGCTTACTCTGGTTGGAGTCCAGAGTCATTAAAAAAAATAAGAGTTCATCTCTGTTACACTATTTCTTATTGCCTAAACCCTGGAATGTGGGACCTTTTCCCCCCATTTGGACCATCTTACTTCTGATTCTTTCATTCTTTGTGGTCTTATTTCCCCAACGTTCCACAGATGTCACTTTCTTTGTGCTTAAGCAATGAGTCTATCCTATTAATCTGTTAACTTATAAACCACAGAAGCAAAGAGGTACCTTTTCTTAGAGCAAATAAAGTTAATAGGTTGCAGACTTCTAGGAATTTACCTTTTCCTTTTCTCCTCACTCCCATCTCTCTTTCTTTAAATCTTTGCTATCCACTTGCTTAGATGAGGAGGTCGTATATTTTTGTCATTCCGAGTTGAAACTTGGATTGCATTTTTCCATAAAGAAGTTATAAATTGCTGTTAGGTATAATTGAAAGACATAGTATTAATACTGTATTTCAGGTATATTATGAGTTAACTAAGTGTTAATGGGCTGACCTGTGAACCTAACTACTATTTCCCACATAATTTCTGTGGGAAAATGCATTCCAACAAGATTTACAAGTGACTTTTGGCACGCAACCTCTTTCAAAGTTGAATGTTGCCTGTAGCAATCACCCTATTTATTTTCCCCTTATATGTTTATTATTACCAATGTTATCTAATAAAAAAGAAAGATGATGTGGATATGTGGATGATCTAAATTGCAAGATGGTATTTATTATCTGTCAGTAGGATCTGAAGGATGTTAAAATTATAGTGGCTCCTTGTGGTACCAAGTCTTGCACTAAGTATTACCCAATATATGCCAAGTTTCACTATCTACATACCCAATGTGTTGTGGAGTAGCAGCCAAGCCGTCTAGGCTCAGCATGAATCTGACGAGATTAAATAAAATTGATAGCAACCACTGTGATAATGTTACAAGAGCCCTCAGGGTCTCCCAGCTGCAAACACTAGTGAGAATGGTGAGTGAGACAGTCTCCAAAAAATTCTCTGCTGCCTGTACTATATACTTCTATTATATATGTGTGTGTATGTATACATAAGTATATACTACATACTTCTATTAATACATTACACTTCAATATTCCAGTGAGTCTGTGATTTCATCAATCTGGCTGCTTCTTCCATGCCTGCTTATCTTAGCTTTTCTACAATCTGGACATAGAATATTGGGGTCCTTCCACGGGTACTTTTAAAATTGTGTGGGTCACAATTTTTGCTGTCATTACTTCCATTGTCTCAGAGGTCATCTAGTTCAATCCCTTCATTTTATAAATGAGAAAACTGAATCCTAGAGAAGTCAAGTAAATTGCCCGATGTCACACAGGAAGTAACAAGAAGAGACAGAATATCTGACAGACATACTTTGTTTGGCATTCGAAGCCCTTCGTAACTTACCCCTTCCCATCCAACTCCTGTACATATACTCTTGGATTCAGTGTCACTGGCCTCCTTACTGTTCCATGAACAAGATGCTCCATTTTCTTCATCTATCCCCCATACCTGAAACAGTTTCCTTCCCCAACTCTGACTGATAACCTCCCTGGCTTTTTTTTTATTTTTTAAAATAAACTTATTTAACTTTTTACATTCATTTTCACAAGATTTTGGGTTCCAAAATTTTCTCCCCATTTG
>CM053770.1:559498593-559547928 GCA_028658325.1 Potorous gilbertii
CTCATTTCTCTTCCCAGTTTTTCCTCCACCTGTCTAACTTGATTTTCAAAATCCTTTTTGAGCTCCTCCATGGCCTGAGCCCATGGGGTATCTATTTCAGATAGTTGAGATACAGAGGCTTTGACTCCTATGTCTTTACCTGATGGTAAGCAGATCTCTTCATCCTCAGAGAGGAATGGCGCAATCATCTGGTCACCAAGAAAATAACCTTCTATGGTCTTAGTTTTTTTCCCTTTTCTGGGCATTTTCCCAGCCAGTTACTTGACTTCTGAGAGTCCTCTCCACCCCCTGGCCTAGATCCGCCCAGCTAGTGCTTGGGGTCTGGGATTCAAATGTTGCTCCCCAGCCTCAGGGCTTTTGGTGGCAGGCCTAACTGCTCTTCAGTGGAAGCTTCTCTGCTGGTTCTCAGGTGGGGGCAAGGCCCCTCTCAGGCTCAGTTCCCTCAGGGGGTTTACGCAGAGACCTTTTGTAATGGAGCTGCTGTGGAGCTCCTTCCTGCTCGGAGAGCCTCTGGCCGAGCTGCCTCAGCCTCTGCCGCAGTGGTGGCCTCCCGAGGGGGTCCGAGTCCTGGAGATACCCCGCTCCCCTCTCAGCCCATCTCTCTCACTGACCTGTGCGTCTGTGGGTGGAGGGACCTTCGTGGCCGTGGGAGATTATGGTCCCTGAAGCCTGCTGGGCTCTGCTTGCTCCTCTCAGTGCCTCATGGCTGGGGCAGGGGGAGGGGAGGGCTCTGCAGGGCAGGGCTCCACTCTTGTCCGGAGTACCTTTGCAGTCGGTTTTTCAGGGCTCTCTGCAACGGACATCTCCTTCACTGTGTTTCTGCGCGGCTTCTACTGTTCCAGAATTTGTCAGGAGTTCTTTTTAGAGGAAATCCATGGGCTGTGGGTTCTGAGCTAGCAAATGTGAGTCTTTCTACTCTGCCATCTTGGCTCCGCCCCCCCCAGCTTTCTTTAAATAGCAACTAACACCCTGCCTTCTACAGGAAGCCTTCCCAAACCTCTCTTAATTCCAGTACCTTTTCCCTGAGATTTATTTCCTAATTACCCTTTATATATCTTGCTTTGTGTATGTTTGTTTGTCTGTTGTCTCCCTCAAGTAGACTGTAATCTCCTTGAATGCCTGAACGGTCTTTTGTTTCTTTTTGTATCTCCCATGCTTAGCCCAGCACCTAGCAGGAACGTAGTTGGCACTTAAAACAATGTTTGTCGAATAAATGAATCCATCCATGTCCTCTCATTTCAGATCTTATACTCTTTCCTCTGTCTTTTTGCTTCTGTAGCTTTGATACAAATGGATATTACAACAAGTGTACGTTATACTTAAAATTATAGATCATTGGTTCATAATGAGAAAGGACCTCAGAGGTCACGAAGGCTAACTTTCTCTTGAGGATGCTGAGACCTATTGACGTAACATAACTTGCCTGAGAGCTTGTAGTTATCTGAAGCTAGGCAACTTCTTCCTTCTTTAAGGTGAGGTCTTATTCTTTTTTATACTTACCTATTTATTCAATTGTGTTTACTTGTGCAAGGCACGGTACAGCTGTTAAGGATCCAGAGATAAAATGAAACAGATGTTGCCCTCAAGGAGCTTATTTTGGTGGGTGAAGGAGATATAACATGTATATAGAAGGTCTTTATGTAGTGGACAAAAAGGTTGGTTTAGGAGTCAGTGTTTGAGGATAAAGTCAGCTTTGCTGCTCTCTATGTGACTTTGGGCAAGTCTCTTAAGTTCTGTGGCCCTCAGTTTCCTCATCAGTAAAATAAGTAGTTTGGACTTGAAGACTTACAAGTTTCCTTTCAGTTCAAAATGTGTGGTCCTAAATATAGAACAAGGGAAGCTGAGGGAACGCCAGTGACTATGCGGGAATCGGAGATAGCTTCTTAGAGGAAGTAGCCCCTGAGCTTGAAGGTAGATGAGGATTCTGAGAAGTGGAGACGAGAGAGTGCATCCTAGACTTGGAGGGGGCCTTGGGTGTGAATTCAGTGGAGGGAGGAGATGGAGTGATGAGTTTAGGAAGCCGTGAGTAGTCTAGGCTTCAGTGTTAGACTAATGCAGGGAACAGAATGAAAGAAGGCAGGAAAGGCAGGTGGAGGGCTTTAAGTAACAGGTCAAGGAACTTATATCACTGCCAGACATGTAATAGGCTTTTAAGAAGGAAGGGCAGGGAGCAACTATTATCTTTTTTTTATTTTTTAAAATTTTTTTCTAATTTTTATGTATTATTTATTTATTTTAATGTTCTACAATCACTACCATAAAACTTAGATTTTTACCCCCCCACACCCACCCCCCACCACTCCCCTCCCTCCCCAAGATGACACACAATTCTATATAGGATCTACATATATTTTCCTATTGAATACGTTTTCACTATAGTCATGCTATGTAGATGAACTAAAATAAATGGAAGAAATATAACAAATCAAAAAGTAATACACACACACACACACACACACACACACACACACAAACATGATCTGCTACTTTCTGTGAAGGAATTCCATAGTTCTTTCTCTGAGTGTGGAAGGCATTTTGCCTTAGAAAATCATTGGGAATTTTTTTTTTTAAGTTCTTGCATTATTACGAAGTTCCAAGTCTACCATAAAAACTCTCGCACATTGTGGTCATTGCTGTGCACAAAGTTCTCTTGGTTCTGCTCCTTTCATTCAGCACCAGATCATATCAGTCTTTCCAGGCCTCTCTGAAGTCTTCTTGTTTATCATTTCTTATGGCGCAATAGTACTACATTACATTCATGTACCATAATTTATTCAGCCATTCCCCCCTTGATTTCCAGCTTTTGGCAACTGCAAAGAGTGCTGCTATAAATATTTTTGTACATGTGGGTCCCTTTCCCATTTTTATGATCTCTTGGGGATACAGTTCTAGTACCGATATTGCTGGTTCAAAGGGTATGTACATTTTTGTAGCCCTTTAGGCCTAGTTCCAAACCACTTTCCAGAATGGTTGGATGAGCTCACAGCTCCACCAACAATGAATTAGTGTTCCAACTCTCCCACATCTTCTCCAACGTTTATCATTTTCTTGTTCTGTCATGTTTGCCAATCTTATAGGTATGATGTGGTACCTCAGAGTTGTTTTAATTTGCATCTCTCTAATCAAAAGTGATTTAGAGCATTTTTTATATGATTATAGATATCTTTAATTTCTTCCTCTGAAAATTGCCTGTTTATATCCTTTGATCATTTATCAATTGGGGAAGGGAGCAACCATTATCAAGTACTGGGATACAAATGCAAGCAAAAAGAGAGATGGTCCCGTCCTCAAGGAATTTATATTCTGGTAAGGGAAGACAGCATAAGTCTTCCCTTACCAGAATATAAATTAAAGAGAGCTGAAAAAGGAAGGGGATGGACTGGTTGGAAAGCACTAGGGAGGCATGATTTTGAAGTCCAGGGGAAGTCATGAACAAAGTTGGGAGGGGAAGGAAGGCAGGTCCCTGGTTGCTGTTTTTGTGTTTGTCCTTCATTCTTGAAGAGGACCATGACATCAAGATGATTACATGACTTGAAATTGACCTTGATTTGAGTGAGGGAAGGTCATACAAGGTCACCAACCTCACCTTCTTTTCCAGAACCATCTGGGTCCACTGGCCTGATATTCGTCAGGATGACTGGAGATGGCCCAGGATGCAATGTGAGACCCTGGTCCTTTCAGGTTAAAGTTTTATCACATTCTCCCTTTGAGTGAGATACACCCGTTTAATGAATAAGGCTCTTTAAGTAGTGAGTCAAGGGATGGCCCCATGTAAGAATAGAAAAAAAAAATCAAACTGGGAGGGGGAAGATCCTCAGGGTTTCTGGGTAAAAGAGAAACTAAATTACTAAATTTCCAGGAGAATCTCACCAAAGGCAGAAAAGAGACTGGCCTTTCAACATGACAATCTATGCTGGAGGGAGGGGCAAAGGGGATGGTGTTTGACTTGTTGATGTGACCTTATCCTCCTGGCAATGGGAAGCCCGTGAAGCCTTTGATTAGGAGAGTGACATAGGATTTGTCCTTTAGAGATTTGTCCCTTAGGGATCTACTTTGGCAAGAGTTTAAAGGATGAGGGGAAGGGAGAGAGATTGGAAGCAGGAAACCAGGTATAAAACTATCCATTCAGTCAGTCAGTATTTATTAAGCTCCTACTGTGTGCCAGATACTGTGCTAGGTGCTGGGGATTCAAAGACAAGTGAAACAACATCTGTCTTATAGTAGTTTTGTGATGTAGTAAAAGGGAGACAACATCTATCTATATCTGTCTGTCTTTACCATCTCTTTGATAGATCATGCTCTATCTGTAGAGATATAGATACATATAGATCTATGGTTACAGATACCTAGAGATCTAGAATGAGCTAGATCTATCTATAGAGATAGAGCTAATACATAAATAGATATAAAATGATACAAAATACATAAAAGATAATAGGGAGAAGATATTGGGGGACAATTCAGGAAGATTCACATAGAAGGTGAATCCTGAGCCTTGAAGGAACCTGGGGATTTTAGGAGTCAAGTTGAGAGTGAATGCATTCCAGGGACAGCCAAAGCAAAGACAGAGATGAGAAGAAAAGTGTAAAATGCAACTCAACTATTAGCTATTCTTTTTGTTTCAAAGTGGGCGTGGCCAGAAAGGTGCGAAGATGAGAAACGAACCCTAAGTTCCTGGGTCTTGGAGGTTTGTAGCGCATTCTGGGTGAGAACAGGCTTATTTTATTTCAGCTCTTATCAAGCTTTTATAAAAGGCACTGGATGTTGCAGGAGGGTGGGAATAATAGAAGAGGAGGGAAAAAGCAAGTTAGAAGAGAAAGGAACTGTTTTGAGCATTGAGAGCAAGCTGAGTGGTCCCTTTCTCCTTTTCCCCACTTTAACTCCTTCCTTAATAAGACTTTGGAGTGTGAGATTGTGAAACTGACACTGAGACGAGTTGCTAGGCAGAAAATCCATGTGTAAGGGATTTCTGGAACTCTAGGTGGAAGTATAGATCTGTGTATGGCCAGCATCAGCTGGAGCACCTGCGTTTTGCTAGAGGATTGCTCCCTGGTTGTCAGGAGTTTTCTCAGTCCTTTTAAAAGCCTCGTTGTCTTTCTACTTTCATTTGCCTCCCTCCACACTTAGTCATACTTTTTTTTCCTCTCTCTCCTCATCTCTCTCCATCCTATTCCTGGCCCTGGGGAGCCAAGGAGAGAGAAAAAAGGCTATGAGTCTGAGGCAGACTGCTCATTGACTTTGAGTTTAATAAATTAACAGCAGCCTAGATCTCTAAAGCAAATTATCATCCTAACCGCAGAAAAGAAAAAAGAAAAAAAGCCACATATTGGAGTGGATGCAGGGGATGGGGGGGCAGGTTGGAATCTTCTTCGGGTCATTATGGCAACTTGTGATTTCAGGGTTGTTCCCATTTTTGTCTTTTATTTTGGCAGATTTAGTAGGGAAACAGCATCACCATTTATTGTGGGGTGTGGGTTAGAAGTGGGAGAAGTGGGTACAGTGACTTATTAGCCATTGTCAAGAGGGAGGTTAGTTTCCCTGGACTTTGGGAAGTGCCAGGATTTGAAATTTTGGGAGCAATTTCAATTTTGCGTAGAGGCATGGGGATTATCTCTAAAACACAGCTTATTAACTATACATCCTTTGCTACCTATTCCAGAAGACTGCTTGCTTATTTGCTCCCTGTGTGGACCTATAGTGTTACATAAACTATAAGACATCATGTCTCTGCCTTGAAGGAGCTTCTTCTCTTGACCCAATAAGGTATTTTCTTTCTTCCCTGTCTAGCCAAACTCTACCCATTTTCAAGGTCTTATTACCGTTCTATGTTGTCTATGAAACCTTCCCTGATTAAGTAATTTTCTTTGACTGCTATTTGTTGAGACAGATGTTTTAAACTCTGTGCAAATCCACACTGGTTGCCCCTTTCTCAGTTTCCTACCCTACTTATAATAGGATTATTAGAATGTTCACCATAGAATTTACTTAACTATATATTATCTTGTATTATTCTCTGGTGACCTTAGAGATCACTTATTATTTCATATACTTGTTAGTATCTTTTCGCTCAACTAGATTATAAGCTCCTTGGGGGACCACATTTTATACTTTGTCTATACCCCTACCATGCCTGGCACAGTGTTCAATAAATAGCATCATGGCTTTAGAACTGGAAGGGATTTTAGATGTCATCTCATTCAACCCTTTCATGTTATAGAGGAAGGTTGACCAATCAGGAATTGAAACCATGTCCTCTAATCTCATAGAACCCTTCCCATTGTACTTCTCTGCCTCTCAAATGAAAGAAATCAGGAAAAGTCCTCCCAAGGCTACTGAAGACACCATATGCAAGGTGAGAAGTGCTGCCTGTTCCTGGCAGTGGTAGTGGTGGATAGACTCTTCATAAATAATTGCTCAATAGAATGGTATGTGTGAAGGCTTGGAGGAGAGAGGGTAAAGCATGGTATGTGTATGTGTGTTTATGGGGTCTAGTAAACTATATACATTGGGACAGAGGATTTCAAAATCTATCTGGACCTCTACTTGCCAGTCTCATTTTCTCTCTCTATAATGCCCTTCAGTGCTTGGATAAAGGTGATTTACAATTTACCTTAAACTTAGAAGGGGCCTCAGACATTATCAGACCCAATCCACAAATGTGGGGTGTCTCAGCTAGAGCATGTTGTTATTGAAGTCGAATTGATGGACTTGGTTTTGCTGTGTATCAGCCAGCTTTGCTCTGTTACAGTCATTGACCATAGACCTAGTCCCTAGGAATCCTCCATCAACAAGGCCAACAGGTAAGGCTTGTCCTCTGGCACAGGGGACTTTGAAATCTATCTGTGGACCTTTGGCTGCCATTCATATTCCGTACTTCATAGTGCCCTCCATAATATGACCTCAAAGTTCCCTTCCATCTCTAAGTCTGTGGTCCAAAATATGCTTGTACTTTTCCTTATGCAATAAATAGATTTCTGAGTACAGTTCAAATTTTCATTTTTCATTTGTTTCAAATTTCAATTTCATTCTTTTTTTTTTTAAAGAAGAAAGTAAGAGATTGTGGATGGATAAGAATAGATCCATCCTGACTACCAGGGAACCAAACCATCAAATCCAAGTCTGGCTGACTGTGGGCCAGTGATACCATCTTCAGATATAATTAACAGTGGCACTTTTTAGGATGAAACAGTTTAATGAAAGAGTTTCATTTCCCAGGACTCCAGCCATTCTGCTGAGACCATGACTTTAGGGAAACTGCATTGTCAGCTCTGGTAAAGGTTAGTTCTTCTTTTTCTGGGTGTACTGATGTCCAGTGGCAGAAAGTTCTGCTAGGAATCTTTAAAGAGCTATTCTTGGTCAAGAAATAACATTGTTGAGCACTAGATTTCGAATCAGAGGTTGTATTGTGCAGGCATTTTTCAATTGTGTCCAAGTCTTTGTGACTCCATTTGGGGTTTTCTTGGCAAAGATACTGGAAGGGTTTGCCATTTCCTTCTCCAGCTCATTTGACAGATGAGGAAATTGAGGCAAACAAGGTTAAGAGACTGGCCAGGGTCACACAGCTAGTTAAGTATCTGAGGCCTGATTTGAACTCATGAAGATGAGTCTTCCTGACTCCAGGGCCAAAACTCTATCCACTGTGCCACCTAGGTTCAAATACCAGCTCTGTTCTGTACTGCTTGTATAACTTTGGGCAAAGTTACCTTTCTGAGTCTCCGTTTCCCCATCTGTAATATAAGATTGAGCTAAATACCTCTGAGGTCATTTCCAGCTCTACATCTATGATTCAAAATATGATGATATGCAATTTTATGCAATAAATAGGTTTCTGAGTATAAACTAAGTTTTCATAAAAGAAATAATTTAGAATGCTCCAGGAAAGTGTGTTATTTTAGGTAGCCCAGTATTCTTTTAAAATCATTGGTCTAATTCATTTTTTGTAAGTTGGAATTTTCTGGGTTTCTGCAAAACAGATAATGTGTGATCTTTTAGGCCATCAATAATCTCACCAGCTTCCTTACTTTAGGGACTGCTACCATGCTAAGAGGCAGTATGGCATAGTGGAGAGACTGGGATTGATAATCTGGAAGACATGGGTTTGAATTTCACCTTAGATACTTCCCAGCTATGTGATCCTAAGAAAGTCACATGATATAACAGAAAGAAGCTGTGTCTAAGAAACAGAAGACCTTAGTTCAAGTCTTGGCTTTTTCTTTTTTTTTAAAACTTACTTCCTCCATGACTTTGGGCAAGTCATTTAACCTCTCTCTGTACCTCATTTTACTTATCTATAAATGAGGGAGTTAGAGTAGATTACCATTTAAGGTCTCTTTCTACTCTAGCTCAATCATCTTAAATTCTTAACAACTTTGAGTCTCACTTGTTATTCAGTTGTTTCAGTCGTATCTGACTGTGATTTTCTTGGCAAAAATACTGGTGTGGTTGGCCATTTCTTTCTCCTGCTCATTTTACAGATGAGGTAACTGAGGATTAGGTGACTTGCCCAGGGTCACACAGCGAGGAAGTGTCTAAGACCAGATTTGAACCTAGGCTGACTCTAGTTTCAGTCCTCAATCTGCTGCACCATTTTTCTGCCCTAAATTACCTCATATATAAAATAAATCTTAATTGTAAAAGAGGGCATATAGTAAAAATAATAGCATATATCTGACACAGCTGTCATGAGGATTAGATGAGATGATGTATATTATTTTTTACCTTTCCCATGTCTCTATTTGCTTGATTCTGGTGACTGTTATCAGTGGTCAAAGTACTTAGTTAACAGATGTGAACTTTCTTAGGGCCAGTATGACTCATCGTCACTGATAGCACTCAGCTTAGTAGTTCTCCTTGTCTAGTACTCAGTACAAGAAACCTAGGTTCGAGTTCTGGTTCTTACCTGTGAGTTTGGGTTTTGTAATTTACCAGCCATGGAACAAGGGTTTACTAAGCTTTTAAGTCAGTTTCCTCATCTATAACATGAAGTCAATAACACTTGGTCCAGCTCCTTCACGGGGTGGTGGTGGACAAAGCATTGTGTTGTTTAGTTGTTCTGTTGTATTTGACTCTTTGTGACCTTATAGACCACACCAGGACCTTCTATCCTCCCCATCTCCTAAAGTCTGTCCAAGCTTAGTTTGTGGTTTCCATGACAATATTGATTCATCTTATCCTCTGTTGCCCTTTCTCTTTTTGTCTTCAATCTTTTGTGAGTGAGTCCCATCTTTCCATTATGTGGCCAAAATATTTAAACTTCAACTTCTGTATCTGACTTTCTAATGAACAGTTTGAATTAATTTCTTTAAGTATTGATTGATTTGCTCTCCTTTTGCCCAAGCACTTTATAGTGCAGGCTTTAATATAGTATGATATGGAAGAAAAAAGGGCTGACTTTGGGGATGGAGATTAATCTTAATTCAGATTTCTGCTGTACCACTCACCACTTGTGTGATGTTGATTAACTTAACTTCTCTGGGCCTCAGTTGTCTTATCATAGGGTTGATGCTTGGAATGGTCCCTTTCCAACTCCAGTACTATGAGCCTGTGCTGTGCAAGCAGGAATTGTTTGCCACTGTTTACAGTTTGGATTTACTCTCAGGTCTTTATCAAAAGGAATTTTATCAGCAGAAATCCATTGTTGATTCTTATCTCAGCACCACATTTTGGGTCACGGAAAGCCTGATGGTTGAATGAGGAGGAGCTGGACCTGCTCTGACCTGCACCTTCATCACTTTCATCCGCTAGCATGGCTGTCCCCAGATATGGAAAAGCTGAACAGAAACCAGTTTAACTTTCTCTACAGGTGATTTCCCAAGTCCTTATTTTTTGTGAAACTTTCAATTGTCCCCAGGAACCTCAAGGGTTGCCATGAAATAATTCAAAAAAGTGAAAAGATTGTAATGTTTTGGTTTTTCAGAATAAATGTATGGGTAACAGAGTATTTTTAGAAAAAAATTTCTTTTTTCTGGGGAGGGGAATTAAAAAAAAGTTAGAATCAGAATAGAAAGAGCATTGTCATTTAAGTCAGAGGACCTGGTTCAAGTGCTGGTTCTGCTCCTTACTACCTGTGTGACATTGGGCAGCTTATTTAACCTTACTGGTACTCAGTTTCCTTATCTGTAAAATGATTAAGTTATATAAAGTGGACTCTGAGTTTCCTTCCAGCTTTAATCTATTATCCCATGATTCAATGATTTCACCTCTCCACACAGGCCAAGAATGCTTTTTTGTCTGCTCGAGGTAGAGTTGAGAATTTAGCTTATGTCATTTGGATGTTATGGAATGAGACAAAGTTTTAGTATATTTGTGTATAGGTGAATACAAATATACAAGAAATGATAATAGCTTATATATATATATATATATATATATATATATATATATATATATATACACACACACATAAACTTAATGCTTTGAGGCTTGCAAAGCTATTTGCATACATTATTTCTTTAGATCCTTACTACAACTATGAGACGTAGACATTCAGAGGGATATTTTATTCCCACTTTACAAATGAAGTAACTGTGACTCAGGAAGGTCAGTCACTTACCAGAAGTCACACAGGTAGTAGGAAGCAGAGGCAGAATCTGAACCCAGGTCTATCTTGACTCTCAGCCAGCATCTGTTCCACTGTTCCGTACTAACAGTTTGGGGCCAAAAGGATAGAAAGCTGGACTTGGACTCAGTAAAACCTGAGTTTTACAGATGCTAAGCAGAAGTGTGACCTTGGCTAAGTCACCTAACATCTGTCTACTTCAGTTTTCTTACTGTAAAGCGGAGGTAATAAAAGTACCTGCGTCCCAGGGTTGTCGGGAAACTAAAATAATGTAATTGTAAACACTTAGCACCGTGCTTTACATATAGTTGTTCAGTCGTTTTTCGGTTGTGTCTGATTCTTTGTGACCCCCTCTTTGCAAAGATATTGGAGTGAGTTTTCCATTTCCTTCATCAGCTCATTTTTACAGATGAGAAAACTAAGACAAACAGGCTTAAGGGACTTGCCGAGGGTCACACAACTAGTAAGTGTCTGAGGCCAGATTTGAACACACAGAGAGGAATCTTCCCAACTCTAGGTCTGGTGCTCTATCCACTTCATCCACTACCTGCCATCTTCATACACGGTAGACACTATATAAATGTTAGCTATTATTGTTCTTCGTAAAATATTTTGTAAACTTTATAATAATCTATAAATATTAGCTATCATCATAATCTCTACACCTGTGAAGAAGGATTTTTCCATTTGGAGGGCTTTTTCACCCATATTAAAATTAAACCATTTGTAGTTCATTCAGAAGCATGACATTAAGGTGACTGAAATTTTGCCTGGAAAGTTTCCAACATGGTGATTGTCTCTCTCTGTGCTAAGCTAGCTGTGTCTTCTAAGAGTGTCCCTACTATTTTCTGCATCCCTGTCACCACTGGGGAGATAGCATTGGCACCTTCTTGGCCTTTTCCTCTGTTGATGAGCCCCTGTGGTTTAAGACCCTTTGCTGAAACAGAGGAAAGATCTTGATAGGGAATCCCAGAAGGGGGTCTTTTGGAAACAGAAGCTTTCTGCACAAGTTTGCATAGAGTGTTTAATTGTTTGAAAAACAGAGGAAATATGTTGATTAAACAGAAACGCACACTTGGATTATTCAATAAGTAGATTTATCTGGTGCCCTCCAAAGTAGCACTTGGCTGGAGATAGTTTTCTAGTGAAGAGGCAAGAATAGTCAGAATGGTTTGTAATTACCTCGTACCATTTCAATATATGGATACTTAAAGAGAATTTGTTCTCTTCAGTTGGCTAAATGGGCTCCACTGTAATCTTTCTTCCTTCCATTATTAATTTCATTAGCAATTCCTTTTTTCATAGATAGGATAAAGGTTAACCAGCCCTAGTCTAGTTATTCCTAGATCCAGATAAGTGGTGTCTGAATTATTGGACCTCTTAATTGCCCCTTAAAAAAGTAGGCGCTATTGGAGTGGTATTTGAATGTCATCGGAGACTCTGGGAATTCTTAAGAAGAAAGAATTATAGAATTTCAGAAGGAACTCAGAAGTCATCTAGTCCAATCTAGAACCAAATAGGAATTCCTAATATGACACCCCCCAGTAATCGATTAAGATTTTAAGGATCACAGGAGAAAGGAAGAGGGTCCTATGTAGTCCAATTTGTATTTTCTGAAGACTGTGCACGTAAGTTCTTGGAGGACAGGTAGTTTCATTTTTGTCTTTGGGTTTCCAGTGTCTAGCACAATATTAAAAAAATAAATGAATGAATGAATGATTATATAAAATAAAAGGTGCTTAATTAAAGCTTGTTGATTAACTAATTGAACAGGAGTACCTTCTACAATGTATTCAACAAGGGGTCATTCAGCTTCTTTTTGAAGACACATTTTAAGGATGAGGACCGTAAAATATCCACTACCTCCAGAAGCTGCCCATTCTTCTTTTTTTAGCAATTCTAATAATTCAAAATTTTTCCTTAAATGGAACTTAAATTTGCCTCTCTAGAACTTTCACCCATTGCTTTTCATTCTGCTTTTTTAATTCAAAAATAAAACTGTATGATAAAATGCCTCTTAATGCAAAAAACATTGGATACTTACTGAATGTGGGGACCTGGGTTGAAATCTGTCTCACTGAGCCTCGGTTTCCTCATCTGAAAAATGAGGAACTTGGATAGATGAGTTCTAAAGTCTCATCCAACTCAATCTATGATAACTGAAGTAGGATCTCAGTCCTGGTTATACTGAGGGCAAATGCTATTATTGATGTTTGGTCTTTTTCAGTTGTGTCGCCATTGTGACCCTGTTTGGGGTTTTCTTGGCAAAGATCTTGGATTGGTTTGCCATTTCCTTTTCCAGCTCATTTAATAGATGGGGAAACCAAGGCAAACAGGATTAAGTGTCTTGCCCAGGGTCACATAGCTAGGAAGTATCTGAGTCATATTTGAACTCAGGAAGATAAGTCTTCAGGTATCCTGTTCACCACACCACCCAGCTGTCTCAATGTTTATTGAGTATCACTATAAAATGGAAAGTGAATAGCATTGGCACTATCTTGGTGCCTCAATACCAATGTTACAGCAGGGTTCTATGGTAATTGGAAAGTCCTTTCATTCCTTCCCCATGGAGCCACAAAAAAAGATAATTGGAAGAGCAACAGTGTGGTATCAATCTGAGGTCAAGTCTTTGAAATGGCAAAAACCTTTGACATAGGCTTAGATTCTGAATAGTATGAAAAATCTATATGCAGAGGAAACATCCATCAAAGATACAAGAGAATTAATTGTTCTTCTGTACCAAGTGATGACAGTTTGCTATCATATTAATAAACACATTTTCAAACTTGGCATGCAAAGCAAGGCATTTAAAGAGCCGTGGAAATAAGACTGTGCATAAAATATGGTATTAAAAAGGTAACTGTGAACTTTACAGATGGCATTAGGATGAAAAAATGCCATCCTTAACTACAGTTGGATAGAAGAGCTTCCCAGTCTTCGCTGCAAAAAACAAGAGCAGGAATTTAAATTGTTTAGTTGTTTTGAAATAACAACTATAAAGAGGGCTCCGTCTGGTTCATCTATTTTTTATTAGGGCAACCGTTAAAAAATTCATTAGAGAAACCCATCTGTAGCAAACAGCCCTCTTGAGGGGGTTTCAGATGGTGATAAGATGTTTTGAGTGGCACTTTACATGAAATGGAAAAGACAATTATTTACAAGAATTAACGGCGTGAGAAAGATGAAAAGATGCAGGGATTGGGGATTTAGGGCCCTACCCTTCTACACAGCCCAGTGTTTCCCTCTCAAGCACTCAGCAGTCAAGGGGATAGAGAAGTCCAGGCATAAAGGACGTGGGCCAGCTTGTCAGAGGCTCAGGCATCAATCAGTCATCAAGGGTTATAGACTGAGAGACTGGTAGGGAGCATGGCAGAGTATAGCTTACATTTAGATGTCCATATTAGCAAATGAGACCAGACTGTGCCCTGAAGGAGTCAAATCCAGAACAACAGAAAAGAGTCTTTCACAGTATGGGCTGAAGTTGCTAGAGTCTGAGACTGAGTCTTGCTAATCTTTTTATTGTCATAATGCTTTGTATATAGTAGTACTCACATAATTATTTGAATGAATAATAAATTGACAGATGCCTAATAGTTCATCAGGGGTTTAACTTCTGCCTCAACAGCAGCCATACATCACAGGGAGCATGTGCTTCAGATTTACTAGGTGTGTGGCTTGGGGTAAGTCACTTAACCAGTTTCTGCTTCAGTTTCCGTCTCTGCAAAATGGAGATAATATAGCAACAACTTCACAGGGTTGTTGTGAGCATAAAATGAGATAATTTATGTAAAGCCCCTTGCACTTCTTAATATATAATCTCTCTCTCTCTCTCTCTCTCTCTCTCATCTGCGGCACAGCCTGGTGGCTCAGTGGATAAAGTGTTTGGCCTGAAGTCAGGAAGACATCTTCCTATATTCAAGTCTGGCCTCAGACAATTATTGGCTGTGTGACCCTAGGCAAGTCACTTGATACAGTTTGCCTTAGTTTTTCTCACCTGTAAAATGAGCTGGACAAAGAAATGTTAATCTACTCCAGCATCTTTGCCAAGAAAACCCCAAATGGGGTCAGGAAGAGTCAGACATGACTGATGTGACTGAACAACCACAAAGTAGTGTATGTAACATATGAATATAATATTTCTATTATTATTGATATTATATGCTTAATGTGATTATTCAACACCCTCTTCTGAAATCAGTTTTGAAATTCATGGATTTCCGACAGCTAGACTCAACTTGAACTCCGTTCCTGATCTCAGTTCTCCAATATTTATTCATTATTTAATCAGTTTTCTTTTCAGATAAAAAAATTGGAGACAGAAAATTGTGTATTGTTAACTTGTTAAGGATTTTCAATACATCTGTGACATATCTGAAAGAGCTCTGGCTTTGGAATCAGATGATGTGAATTCAAAGCCTGCCTTTGTCACTTAATACCTGTGTGATCTTGGCAAGTGGTTTAATCTCAAAAGGTGCTCAATTTCTTCATGTACAAATCAAGGCTTAAATGGCCTCCAAGATGCTTTTCCATTCTAGATCTACCATTTTGGAATCCTCAAACTCCCATCCTTCAAGCCAGAGCAGAGTCCATGTTTGACATGGAAATGGTTAGAATAGAATGGACCATTGGTTACCTAAAAGGCTGATTAAAGCATTAACTACATAATGACAGTTTGTGATACCTTATTATTCCCCAAGGACTCAATCTTGAAAAGCAAAAGAAAGGCAAACTTAGTTGATTCTATACAGAATGGCATATGTTTAAGATACCTTGTGGTGAAATTCAGTTCCAGATGACTTTGAGATTCTGTCTTAAGGCAGTCAAAATATTGATGGTTTTTAAGTTAGGGTCAAGAATAAGAGACAGGACTATTCTGGAGGAAGCAAAAAGATGTGTCTTTAGAAAAACCTTTCACAGTCATGAGGATTAGTTTTGGGTCATGGTGTGGGTACAGATCAAGATTTAGCTCTGACAATGCTATCGCATTATAACAAGGCGTGGTGGGGTGCAGAGTGGACATCTGCCACCTTTTTCAGTTGCTTTTCTCACGTAGAGAACAGAGTGACCCATCTCCTACCCTGAGACAGGAGACAGATTTTTGGTGATGCCTGTTGCTTCTAACAGTGTTCCTGACATGGAGCCAGGAGAAAGATTGCAAAGTGCTTTACATTTATTATCTCATTTGATCAACACAAGAACTTGCGAGGCTGGCACTATGATCTTCCCCATTTTACTCATAGAAAACTGAGGCTGAGAGCGGTTAGGTGAGTCACACAGCTGAGTCCAGCCCATCCTTGGAAATAATAATTTTGGGAGGAAGACACTAGCCGTTGAAATGAATAGGAAATGCTGCCTGTAGAATGTGACCCTTGAACTGAATCTTGAATATGTCCAAGTTGTTACGGGGGCAAGGTGCATTTTAAACCTTAGGAAGCAGTATAAACTTGGATGAGCACTAATAGCCAATCTAGGATTTAACTTCCACACCTGTTAAACAAGGGGATTGGAAAAGGTGATCTTTGAGGTCTTTTCCATATCTAAATTTTTTAATTCCTTGATTTGATAGATGATCTGCCCTCTGAGTTGTGCCTAGTGCCTTGTTGAAACATTATAGGAGATAGAAAAGTATGGCATTTTTAAAACCCTTTTTGCTTTTGGTATGGATATGCGTTAGGGATGGGCAACCCATTTGTGTTCAGTCCTAAGAGTCAGAAAGATCTGAGTTTGAATTTTGCTTCAATTATTTTCTTGAATCTATGTGATCTTTGGGTCAATCATTTCATTTCCTTAAGCCTCAATTTGATGAGCGGTAAAATGGATATGACATGAGCAACCCTCCAATGTTGTTGTGAGGGTCAGATGTGATTATATGTATTAGTTGTGCATGTATTTTAGGTGTAATATGTTTTGCAAACTTTTAAGGCTGTATAAATGCGAGTTTTTGTTGTTATGGTTGTTATGTAGCACTCTTCTCTAAATAGTGAAATTCACTGCAAAGCAAACCCTGATTCTGACACGGAGTGAGGAGTAGTGACTGATATGTCCAAAGGACATTATTATTAGACTCTTTCACCCATAAAGCAATTTCATGGTATGAAATCCTGTAGACAATGAGGTTCCAGTAGAAGCTAGTTTTATTTCCTAAAATGACTGCTAAAAATATTCATGAAACTTTTGAATATGCCCCCAAGACCAGGAAATAATATCTCAAGTACTGTTTTCTTTACTTCAAGACTGAAGGATTTCACTGGTTTCATTAATTAGGGGCTGGTGGTATAGCTGGATGCAAACATACCTGTAACGGTATGCTTCACTGTGGCATTTCTTATTTCCAATGGCCATGCTGATACAGCAAAGGGGTGTCCATATCCTCAAAGCCCTTGGAGACAAAGATGGCATTGGTTTATCCCTAGAGGCTTTTTGGAAACCAGAGAGGCTGAGCTTCTGCGAGTTCATCAGTGATCTTTGGACACCTGAGATGGCCATGATAATATAGACTTGCCTGTGTCTTTGCCCACATTCTATCTAACTTTTGAACAAGGCTGAAATGTTAGAGCTGTGTAAAGCAGCCCCACCCACCAAGAACAGTTGGTGAATACCTGTGTTCTAATAAAACAATCCACCTTTCAAAGGGATGGGTAGTATCACATTTGTGAATCAGAGATAAAGGGAGGCCATGGGCAAGATCTGTGACAATTCCCTTGTTTACCAACTAGATAGATAGATGTGAAAGAAAATAGGGGCTGTTGAGACCCCAAAGGTCATTTGGCCCTGGTTCTTCTCACCTTTAGATGTCGTTGTTGGTGTTTCTCATGGTGGATTTCCTACTTTCTGTAAGACTGATGTTTGGATTGCTGAGGATAGTGATGCCTTCTAGTTGGAGAAGAGGTAGAATTCACCCACAGAGCATCTGATACTTAAGGAGGGATCTTAGAGGTCATGTCATCCAACCTTTCTTCCCACATGTAAGAAAATTAGGCCTAGAGAATTGAAGTGAGTTGCCCACAGTCACTCATGTAGTAATTGGTACAGCTGGGATTTCAACCCAGATCCTTTGGCTCCAAATCTAGTGTTCTTTCAATTGTACCACACTAAACCATGGTACTAGTTATCCTTGGGCACAATAGCACATGATCAGTGGTACTTCCATGTTCTCCTGTTTGCATTTTGAGTCCCTAGCCATGCACACACACACATATATGTAATGTGTATATATGTGTGTATGTATGTATAGCTTATCCTGAGTTCATCCTTGGATGATTCTTCTATGCTTTACCATGAAAGCAATTTCTAATGGCACATGAGGGGGAGAAGGGAAGAAAGAGAACCTTTTAGATAGAATCAGCCTATAGGTCTGGACACTGTCAGGGAGAGAGGCCAGCATTTTGATCCATGAGATCCTTCACTGAGTCAACAGAGGTCAGCCTAAGAAGCCCACCCCTGGCTGTTTAGGGAAGGATATATACTAAGAAGAATCAACTTTCAGCACAATACTTGGCATACAATAAACACCTAATAAATGTGCTGTCTATCAGTCTGTCCATCCCCCTACCTTTCTATCCCTCACCTGGTTCTTTAGTAGAAGAGACGGCACAATGACAGAATTTATCCTTGATGCCTTCCAAAGACCATGTTCTCAAGAAGCATTCATCTAATGAGACAACATCATGTAGAGGTTTCAGCAGCAAGTCAAGTGGGAAAGTCTCATGGTCCTAAGGGTGCAGTGGAAAAGAATATACATTTTAAATGTCATTTCTCATGATAATCATATGTGTTTCTGATGTTGAGCCATTTTTTGATACAGAAGACTTTGGTGCTGACAGTGTCATTTTCTGAGTGTCTAAAAGTCACAACTAAACCATACCTGCTAAGGAGGTAGGGCTGTGGCACTCCAAGAAACATTTGCCAACTTTTATCTCCATGGAATAATGTCTTTGAAGGCTGAGCTGCAAACAGAGCTGGTGGCGTAGGGGTCCTTGGATTTACCTGCCGACTGGTGACAGTTGGTCAACAGCTTGTGTTGGTAATGAAAGGGAAGATGGATCTCTTCTCCACAAAAATTGCTCCCTGTAGGACACAGGCTGGAAGCAGGCAGGGTAGTTTGGAAGGCATTACTGTTGTCAAGACTCTTGCGTTCAGGGTTGTATGCTATCTTCGGTGAGGTAGTGATAGTGATTTAATTTTTCTGGAATGTGCCAGCTCACATGTCTCACTTAGTGTACTTTTGCTGCATCATCTAGGTTGACTTGTCTGCCTCATATGTGGTAGTTGGTGAGAATAACTGAGCCCTTCTTCAAAAGGGTTCTTTCCTAGGGTGATGACTTTGGGGGCCAGGCTGGAAGTAAGACTGGTGGTCCAGGAGGTACTGCTATTCCCATAAAATAATAGATTGGATAATGCATATCTTCTGAAAAGAGTACAAATAAAATAAGGGGAACATTGAGATACCTATTTTAAAAACAACAATATAGTTGAGTGTGAAATGTTGCATACTTATTTGGGTTTTACTTAACTGCTTTTCCTTGTTGCAAGGATTATCTTTAGGGGAAGGGGGACATTGCAGATCAGGAAATTATTATGTGGTGAAAACCAAACAAACAAACTGAAGGCATCAACGATATTTTAAAACAAATAAAACCAACCACACTCTCCCTCAAACAGACCCAAATCCAACACCAGGTAGTCTATAACAGAGAGACAAGAATACAAGGATTGAATCAATCCTTCAATATAACATAAAGTGGATTTGAATTTAAAAGTGAACGCATAATTTCAGGCAGTGTTAGGGAGCTACTCTCCCTAGAGAAATAGGGGGCTGAATGTCTTTATTCCCCTAGGTCGCAGGGATATAGAAGTGGAAAGATGAGTACGAATAGCTTTCTGTTCTACTTATCTCCTCTGTGATCCAGGCAGTTTAATGCAACCATCGTCTTTATGCCAACTCTCTATGTTCCTCTGCTCTTTTGTTCTCTATTCCTTTATTATTTTGGGTTTGGATTTTTACTCCCTAGAAAATCTTGTCCTCAGGGCTTTGCTGCTCCAGATCTTACCCTGGTGAACCTTCTTGATCAGGGGTTTGACTCTTAGAAGCTGGGCTATGCTGAAGAAACTGGGCTGTAACCCAAGACTACCCCACCCATCACCAAATTCTGGTCATGTAGGCTCAATCTTTATATTTTGCTTAGGTAACATAGTTGGTTTATTTGCAATCCAAAAAATTCTGAGTGATCCTTCCTTCCTTCCTTCCTTCCTTCCTTCCTTCCTTCCTTCCTTCCTTCCTCCTGGTGTGAATACCTCATAGATAACAGTGATTTTAAAAGAGGTTTTTGGAACTCTTGCTTTGATGATCTATGGAGGATCAGACAAAATTACTTCAATGAATTATTTTCTACATGGAATTATTCTTTTAACCTCAGTAAACTTTTAAATATTGCTGGCACTTTGATAAATTAAAAAAAAAAGCCAAAGGACCATATAGATTTCATTGGATTGTTATTTTCCATGATAAGCAAAACAGCTCAGCAATTCCTTTCATAATTAAACCCAGAGTCCAATTTTCATTTCCTTTTGGATTCATTATTTTTAAAGGTATTTTCCCAAGGTTTTTCTCATCTTTTTTTCTTTTTTTTTTTTTTTTGATGGGGAGGTAAGATATGGTTAAAAGGTTAAAATTACCACCTTAGTCTAGGCCTTTGTTACCTCAAGCCTAGAGTGCTGCGATAGTATTTTAAACAAGTTTCCATGACATTGTTAGTATCAGGAAGTTCCAGGAGGGAAAAATTTCCCATTGCAAAGGACAATTTCCCAAAGGACAATTACAATTTCCCATTGCAAAGTGCTCTTCACTGTGCCTTAAAAAGCTACATCCTCAGAGAGTGGGATACTGTGCTAGCGATCTCCATCATGTTAAAAGAAAGGGCCCTTTCCTCTGAGGAAGTTACAACATTCTCTTGGGCTTCTGCCTAGGATCTCCAGCTTTATAAAGAGTAAGCCTAACAAACATTAGGAGTAAGAGGGTTCTATGGAGAGGGTAGAGCCAACTGAATAAACTTTTACCCTCTGAAGGTAACAGCTTTTAAAATAGCTTCAGATACTCTTAGAACAATTTCTCTTCTAGACAGTTCTCCTGGTTCGTGGGAGACTTTGTCAGAAGCTCCCTTGGACTGAGTGGATCAGAATCCTCTCTCTGTATCTCATTTGCTGCATCTGCCTTGGATTTTTCTATCTGGTCTCTGTGTACCTGTCCTGGTTCATTTCTACTCTGCCTTGACTAACTTTTGTTCCAATTGTCTGCTTGATCTGTGACTGTGACTACTGCTTATTTTAGCTCTGTTTCTAACCAGCTGTGAGTCCTTAGGGAAGTCATTTCACTTCTGAGATTCTCAGTTTTCCCCCATGTAAAATGAGGGCTTTAAAGTAGAATGTTTCTAATTTTTCTTCCAATCCTAACATTGTGAGATTCAGCCCTGGCTGTGCTCTGGACAAAAAGACTGATTCCCTTGGAGGGCTGCTTGAGGTCCGCCCCTCCTCTTCCCCCAAGTCTAACACATCAGGTTAATGTGGCTAAAAACACACTACTTTGCAAATGTCATCCCCCTGCTTAAAAAAAAAAAAGAAGTGTTCATTATATCCCTTCTGCTTGTAGGGGTAAACTACACACTGCTCCAGTATCTAAGACCTTCCATAATCTCACCCCTACCTGCCTTTCCAGATTTATTTCATGCTACTCTTAGACATATTCTCAGCTTCAGCCAAACTGTTCTCTTCATTTGCCCCTAAGTACACCATATGAATGGAGCCATATGGATATGCCATATGAATTTTTGTGCCTTTGTTCATGGAATCATTCCTGTCTTGGAAGACCTGCACGAAGTAGGCACTTCATAAATGTTTACTGAATGATTAGAAGGTCCCTCTGAACTCCTCTCAATTTACCTAAAATCCTGCCCTTCCTTCATGGCTCAGATTTAATCCCATCTGTGCTGGCCCCTCAATGCTTACTTTCTGTTTTGAAATCCTGTAGCATTTACTACGTATACACACACACACATATACATATATATATTTATATATGTGTGTGTGTGTATGTGTGTATATGTATATATATATATATATATATATATATATATATATATATATATATATGATTTATTGGACATGTAGCATATGCCTTTGTAATATTTATTTCACAGAATTGGAATTTGAGAGTTGGATGGTCTATAGAGTTTATCTCATCTAGCTTTATAAACCTCATGCAGGTTTCTTCCATATAACATTCCGCATAGGTGATCATCTAGCTTCTGCTTGAAGGCTTTCATTGACAAGGAACTCACCTCTTCCAAAGAAGTTCACTCAATTGTTGGATAGCTCTACTTATTGGAAACATTTTTCTTACATTGACCCCAAATCTGATTGCTCATAGCTTCTAAACATATATATGTTTATATATGTTATAGCTTTCACTTCTAGTGGAATACAGAATGATTCTAGTCTTTTTTTTTGAGGGATTATTCTTCAAATAAACTTTACAAGTATGAGATTGAAGTAACATGACTAGATTGTTGTTGATTAAAAAAATTAGGGGCTTTAGTGAACTGCAAGTTAATAAGAATCAACAGTGTGATTTTTGTGGTTGAGTCATTTCAGTTGTATTCAACTCTTTGTGACTCCATTTGGGATTTTCTTGGCAAAGATACTGGAGTGGTTTGCCATTTCTATGACAGCCAAAAAAAATAATGTATTCTTTTTAGACTAGACATGTGCTTTCATTGATATGAGGGAATTCCTCTACTAATACAGATTAATACCTGCTATGTACTTTTCAGGCTTAGCAGTGTTCGCTGAGACATGGAAAAATCAAGTGATTTGCCAAGGTCATGCAGCTAGTAGGGATGAAATCTGAACCCAAGTCTTCTGGACTATGTGGCTAGCTCTCTGACTACTCTTCTTGTCTTTCATAGATTGTATCAAGGGAAGAATAGTGTCCAGACCCAGTTCGTGCTCTCTTCTGGTTAAACCACCATACTGGGTTCTAGTCAAATCATCATGCTATGCTCTGATGAGACCAATTCTGGAATGTTGTGTTGGGTTCTTGGCTCTAAATGTCAGGGAGGACATTGATAAATAGGAGAGAATTCATAGCAGGACAATTGGGAGGATGAGGGTCTTTAGAAACATGCTGTATGAGGATATTTAGTTGGACATACACCAAACAATCCAAGTATTTGAAGGGCTGTTTTATGGAAGAGGGGTTCTTTTATTTTACTTGGTCCCAGTGGGGTAGAAACAATGGGTGAAAGTTTCAAAAAGAGGCAAAATAGGACTTGTAAGTAAAAGCTTCCTGCCAAACTATGGTGCGGCAGGAAGAGTGCTAGCTTTGGGATGAGAAGACCTGAGTTCAAATTCTGATTCTGCCTGGTGAAGTTGGATAAGTCAATCAGCCTCCTCTCTAGGCTTTAGTCCTTAATTTGTAAAAGGAAGAGTTTGGATTAGATGGACTTTTCATTTTTCTCTAGCTCTAAATGAATCTGAACTTGTAAGCTTATCCAAAAGTGTTATAGGTTGCCTCAGAGTGTAGTGGGTTTTCACTCATTGGTGTTCTTCCAGCAGTGGCTGAAAGGTATATTGTATACTATATTCTTGTTAGGGTATGAATTAGATTAAGATGACCTCTGAATTGTCTTCCAGCTTTGAGATTCTATTATTTGGTGTGATTCTGTGAAATAATAGAATTCACTTACCATGTCTCTTGAAGTCTTCTCTCCCTCATCCTGATTTTCTTCACTTGATATTTGTATAAAATATTCCTTTATCACTCTGGCAACCTTCTTCTGGATGTGCTCCAATTTGTCAATGTCTTTCTCAACATGTGCTTCTCAGAACTGGACATGTTATTTCTGATTTGGTTTTTTTCCCCATGTATAATAATATATTTATTTTATGATTTACAATTCTCTTTCCTCACAACAATCCTGTGTTGTTAATATAAGTGTACCCATTTTCCAGATGTGTAATCTGAGACATATACAGGGTTAGTAGCAGCAGACCAAGGATTCAGCTTCAGGTTGTTAGACTCTAAGTGCCCTCTCTACTGTTCTGAGTTTCTTTTCAGAAAGGTCCTAAAGCCAGAGGGCTCTCAGTTTAAGTCTTCCTTCTTATACTCTGGTCAAGAATCTTAACTTTTCTCTGTTCTAGGAAACTCTAAGATTAGAATCTGCAAATATGGTATTGTTTTTAATTGGAAGAGGGAGTTTATTCTTCTGGGAGTTCCTTATGCCAGTGAAATTATAAGTCGAGTCCCTATCCCCTACTCTTGCTACCATCACCTTACATTTTATTGCTGCTCCAAACTTTTCACTTAACATCTTCTATTTCATTTGAATTTCTTAAGTGTGATTAGGCAAGCCTTGAAAATTTGTGTCTGTTCTGTGACTTTCAAGTCCTGCCCCAACACTGTACAAAGAGCCAAACTTTTAGGTAGGACATGACACACAATACAAAAGGGTAGTATAATCCTAAGTTAGACAATCTCTTCTGTAATGGCATCACTGAATATAAAAATCAAGGTACATAAATCAGGTGGTCATATATGCTTCTATCACTAGTTCTTTGATCTATAACTAGTTGCTGGTTATTTAAGTGCTAGAATAGGGGAAAAACCTGGAGCTTCAATAATTGAATTGAATAATTTAAATCCTTCCATTTTCCATAGGTAATATCCAGTAAGTAGACACAGGGAATGGTCTGAGTTTCAGTTTGATGAGTGCGTTGACTTTTTAGCCTCAGATGGGATGATTTCCATTGCTTACTATTTTCATTGCAAACTGGGAAAGGACCAATAGGCAGGCACTGGAGTTCCTGTGTTGAATTGGGGGTATAACTAACGGTATGATCATTTGCTCTATTAGACATATGAATTTAAAATATATATATGTGTGTGTGTGTGTATGTGTTGTATATGTGTGTGTGTGTGTGTGTGTATTTCTTCATGCTCTGAAGCAAAGTTTCAGAAAATGTTTAAATAAGAGCACAAAGTTGTAAGATGATCATATTGGATAGTATTCATTATTTGTACACCTTAGTATCTAATCTATGCCAGTTGGCACCAAGGTATGGGATATATAAGGGGTGGGTTGTCCTCTGTGACATCTTCCCCCAAAGCTTAAGGAATCTTTACCCTCCCCAAGAATAGTTTTAGCTAAGACCAGTGGATTGACAGGGTCATTTTCTTTGTTTTTCTCAGGTAAGCAGGACCAGTTGCTGCCTACTGACTCCTTTCAGAAGAAGAGGTTGGCAAGAAGGCCTGGCTATATGAGGACGGATACCAGGCCACGGATAGAATGCCTTTCTGCTATAGCTCACTCATCCTTCAACCTGAAGGAGCTGGGCCATGGCAAAGACAATAGAATGGCTGAACTTAAGACCTGCACCATGACCAGACCAGGAGACTCTGATTTGAGAAGACAGAGTTTCAACCCCTCATCTGGGAATCCCATTCTCAAGGGCAGCAAGGTCATAGGGCATAGTATACTGGGAAATTTTTGGTCTCAGCCAGGGTCAAGTACCAAGCGGAACAATAGTGTAACTGATCTTACTGGTTCCTGTGCCTCTGTTTGTTTGGAGAATTTTCTATCCCCATGTATGCCTGAGGCCTCCCTGGCCCCTTGGGAGGTGGCTGGGGATGTCAGAACTCAGGGCCCTGTGGTACAGAAGGAAGCAAACCACTCTTGTGACCAAGTAGGGCGCCAGCAGACCCCTACAACCCCACCTAGCCCTCAAGATGTCTTTAACTCAAGTTTTAGTTTCATACGGCTTTCTCTCCGATCTGCTGGGGAGCGAGGAGAGGCTGAAGGTTGCCTCCCCACAAAGGAGGTAGAGCCTACCTGTCAAAGTCCCACAGAAGTACAAGCAGAAAATACTAATATGAATGAATCTATTAAAAGGCAGGGCAGTTCAGGAGTCTGTGAGGACCAGAGGCCCATCTCTCAACCTTGCAATTGCAGGACTGCCCAAAGCCCTCTGGGCACACCCCAAGCCAGCAATATCCATCCTGAGAAAGAGGTTTTTTCATTCAAGGATACTGATGCAGCCATCTCCTGTTCCCCAGATTCCTCCTCCATTGACTCTTTAGTTACCTCAGGTTATGAGAGCAGCATTATGATGAATGATCCCAGTTGGGATGCCCTGGTCAAGAAATATGAGCCGGTGCTGATGGACTGCCTTCTGAGTAACCACACTGTGCTGAAGGTTGGTGTTTCCTTGGTGTGTGTCTGTGGAAGAGGTGAGGGTGGGGTTGGGAACAGGTCCGTCGGTGGTTAGACCAAAGCACAGATTAACCTACTGGGGAAAAGGCAAGGAATGATTTTGTGTTGGGGCTATGTGATTCTCCTTTGAGATATTTCAGCATCTCCACTTGTGACCAATTACAAGGGAGAGGAATGTCTGCTTTTCTATGTCTTTAATCTCACCCCCCCACCCCACCCCCATCCTTTCCCCTGTCCTTTTAAAATGAAACAGCTCTTTCCATCTCATCAGCTGCTCAGATTTATATTCCTAACTGAGCTTTATCTGTTCTTCCTTTTCTGCAAGTGTTTTGGGTCCAGCTCATTTTTGAAAATGGAAGAGGGGTGGGGAGGCAGGGCTGACTGATACTGCAGTGAGATGAGCCAACTTGATGATACAGGATGTCCCAAAAGTCTTAGTACTGCTTTAAGCTTTAATAGCTTAGAGGTACTCCAAAGTATTAAATAGTAATTGAAGGGAATACTTAAATCGAGTTACTCTTAGATTTATCAGATGTCCCCCAAAGTCCCAATAATAATTGGAGAGTTAAAATGGTACAAAGACTTTTGGGACACCCTGCATAATACTTTATTAATCTGATAGAGCTAAGGTGAAATTGAGATAGGTATGCCCTCCAATGGAAGGCATTCCAAGATGGAAGGTTTAAAGATATTACAGTACTCTGTCCTAGGGCAGAAGAGCTCAGGTCCCAGTAGGGACATTTGTCACACCCTGGCACAGGGTATTGGTGATTGATTTTGGCAGAGTGAGCACTGGGCTTTAGTAATGCTGGCAACCACACAGATGAGAGCTCCAGAAGAGTTAGCCAGGGGAATTGTGGACATAGATACAGGCTCCAGAGGTTGAGCAGCTCCTGGCCACAGTGGCAAAGGGCAGGTCCATGGTAGCCTACTTCTTACTGCATTATAAAAGTGATCAACACCTGATGATCATTTTATGGTGGCATTGTTGGGAGGGGGTTTGCTTTTAGGCAACAAGAGATAATTGAAAGTGTCTAACCAGCTCCTACCAAGTAAGAGGGGACATTCCATCAGAGTCCTCTCTTGAGGTGAAGGTTTTGTATTATCCCTTTCCTTACTGTGAGACTCTCAGGGAGGAGGAGGAAGTCAGTGATAAGGATCAGTAATTTTGAAGGAAGCCCTGATTTTATCTGGGTCTGCTTCTGCACTGGTAGTCTTCTTACATTAAGAGACTCACTATGAATTGCAAAAATTTGGACCTCACAATTCAGACCTGAGATGTGGTCCTTCCTGGGATTCTTCCAGATTCAGTCACTCCTTAAGGGAGTTGCTACATGTTTTTCCCCTGCTTTCTCCTTCAGTGATGCTTTTATCAGACTTTTAGAATACTGGAAGTCTAGGTTAATCAATAACAGCCCTAAAGTCATTTAACTAATGGAAGGTCCTCTAGACAAAGGTGTCAGACTTGAGACCTGCCAACAGCTTGTGCTGCCTGAAACAGATTAAAATATAATTGGGAAATGTTCACCAAAATAAATAAAAATATAGATAGTTTATAGTTTAGAAGCCTTTACCACCAAGGACTAGAGAGTAGTAGAAGCAATATCCTAATCCCTACCTCCCTGTAAGTTAGGCTAGTTTTTCCTTAAAGGGAGGTCACTTTGGAGACTTGGTTGACTCTGCATGTTGACATCACTTCCATGTTGACTGAGTACAAAACACCCACAAAAAGCTCCAGGTATCCTGTTTGATACTTCACTGGTAAAAAATGATGGGCGTATCAAGCAGTGCAGTATCACTGTGAAATCAAATCAAAGTAGCTTCAGTGCCTGTTCTTGTTGAATGTCCTTTTCCTGCTATGGCTAAGTAAATCTCCTTTTCTTGACTGTTGAATGATTTTGAAATGTCTTTTTGTTCTGATATCCAATCTACACTATCAGGAAACTGGCCTGAGTCAGGCCCTTCCAGGAACATCCTGGTTAGAACTTGGAAATTTTGGCAGTTTGGGTCCTGGGGATACCACTGATTCAGTTAACATTCTGGTCAGTGTGATGCAACTGCTCCAAAGTGCCAAAGAAATAGACAGATTGGCATTGAGTTGCATTCTGGTCTTACAACTTTTGTGAGAATGGTAGAGTAGATAATGTTCTTTCATAGTTTGTATGACAAGAAGGCAAGCCATAATGGAACTTATCAAAAATGTCAATACCCCACTTATTTAGAAATACCTGGTGCATATGGTCCTAACTGTTGAAATAGGCAAGCCATGAATATGTATAAATGGACTGAAGATATGAATACTTTCATTATACAAATGCACTGTATATCACAACCAAAGTAGAAACATATCTTACCAGTTTTAGGGAAGGGCTTCATGCTCCTTTCAGCCAATAATATGTTCTGCTTCAAGTCACACAACAAAGTACTACTGGCCAGTGAATGGCAATCATAAGGAATAATTAAGCCTTGATTGAATAAAACAAGAGATGAAATTGAAGAACTATTAAAATCTGAAGAGGGAAAAGTTGAAGAACCTGAGGTCATTGAAAATCTGCACTAATAGCCAACTCCAGAAAGTCTAGTTAATAATGGAACAGATCAAAATAATGCCAATGTCTCAAATGATTTTGAATAGGAGATATAATGAAATTTTAAAAGTCCTTTTTGAGTTGAACATAATCTGTCTGGTAGCCCAGTTATAGTGAGTAATTTTATAATTTATATAAGAGCATACATAATTATATATGATACATATGTATCATCTTCTGTATACTATATCTAACATATGTAGATATAATATATGACATGTAAGATCTTATATATAAATAAGAGTAATTATATTTCTATATTAACATTTATAATCAATATATTTATATATAAATTATGTAAGAGTCATTTAGTGATCAATGTGGATTATGCAAGAAAAAGGTCGAAAATGAGCAAAAATATAAAAAAATTTAGCTCCTACTAAGTAGTTAGCCATAACCACATTGCCAGGATTATATATATAGCTGAAGATCATTCTGTCTCTTGGAATGACAGAGGAGAAATTCTTATCCCACCAATACCTTGAAATATTCTGGAGGACTCAACCTATGAACTGGACTACCATCACAGACCAAACTGTTAATATTGATAATATTACAGATAACATTGATCCATAAAAACTTAAAAAGGATTAAATAGATCTTATCAGACTAATTATTTATACTTTCCAAGCTACAGGAAAAGACAGCTTTTTAAAATATAGAGACCTACCAGAGGAGATCATCTTGTACAGGAACAGAATGATGCCCATATCATCCCTATTGTACTGTGGGTTAATAGAGACACATTGAAGAGGCTTTCGTTTGTCCTACAAAGCATGAATTTACATCCTAATTATTTTATCAGACTATAAAAACAGTTCTTTTTTTCTGTTAAGCATTAGAAATAAAAAAATACCTGAAACTTGTCTCAGGAATGTTTTTATCTGAACCCTATTGGAAAAAAGTTGAGATGATTATGATACTAGTAATTAATGGTGATGACGATGACAATACCTTGTGCCAGTGTAACTCACCAACTTTTTCTAAGGGCCTTCACATCTATTTTTTCCACATGGTTTAATGAAAAGAGCATTGTATTAAATCTACTAAAAGACTGGGAGGCTCAGAAGGAGCCACATGTTCAGTTCCTATTCTTATGTGAGAGGCACTGCACATACAAAGACAGAACCATAGTCGTTTTGCCCTTAAGTAGCTTTCATTATTTGGGGGGAGACCACATGAGAATAAAAAAGTGTACGAAAAGTTTGCATGTTGTGAATTTGGGGAAGGAAGAGTCTTATGGTTAGAATTCATGTAGAAGGTGATGTTTGATCTGAGCCTTGAAGAAAAATGGAGATTCTAGGAAATGGACATGATGGAAGGATTACAATCCAGGGGCAAAGTGTAGCTAATGCAAAGGTATCAAGATAGTATGGGGTATATGGGGTATTCAGGGAGGACTAGCACCTCTGGGATGAGGGCTTTGCTGAGCCCATTTCAAAGCTGCTCATCTACTTTCAGTGTTGATCTTTTATCCAAGTTTCACTTGTGACTCCAAGAAGCTGTAGCATACGTGGTGGCCACATCCTGGTAAAACTATGTTGGCAGATGGGCTAAACCAGGTTGGAGATAATCAACAGCTCACAAACCTCATCAGTGAGTTTGGGGCTTGTCTACCTCAAGCATGTGATTTCCCAGAATGGAATGGGTGGATAAGAAAAATGTGTTCCAACAGCTATGAAGGCAATGCTGTGGAGACCTTAGAATTTAGACATCAAAGATTCTAAGGTAATCCACTGGCCAGTTGTCTTGACTTTTTGTCTTGCCACTGAAGTTAGATGATTCTGGAAGAGAGAGTGAGGCTGATGACTTTGTGCGACTCTGCCTTAGTGAAAGTCAATTCACAAGGGAGTCAAGACATAACCTATGATGTCACTGGTCCTCTTTGAAAAATCAAAGGGAAACCAAGATAGGAGATGGAATTTTATACATGAGGAACAGTAAGATGGTAAATTTGGTTGGACTGTAGCATGCCTAATATATACAGAATGTATAGTAATGCCTCAAAAAGTAAACTGAGGTCAGGTTGTATAGGACTTTCAAAGCCAAAGTAGTTTATATTTGGTCCTAGAGGCAACAGAAAACCCATTCAAGTTAATTAAGTAGGGGAGTATCCTATAAGTAGTGTCAGAACTATATGAAAATATTACTGTAACAACATTATTTTCACAATATTAGGAAGGTATGTAGGTATGATATATTGGCAATTTGGGATGGCATAAGATTTAACATGCGTGGTTGATGTATCTTTCAGAGGCTTGGGATAAATATCTCTTAATTAGAACATTACTAGAGAAATCAGCTAGTAAGATGAGGGACTTGCCCTTTTTGAAGAATTATGTATTTCATTTATGAAAAAGCAAGTGTATGTGTTTGTGTATATGTATATAGACATAATCTGTAGCACTGAATTTGGGTAATAGCATATAAAGCTAGAAGGGACCTTAGGAATCATATAGTCCAGTTTTTGTGTCATGGACTTCTTTGGCATTGTGTTAACATCTATGGACCTCTTCTCAGAATGATGTTTTTAAATGCACACAGTAAAATACATAGGATTACAGAAAACAAACCTAATTATATTTAAATATAGTTATCAAAATATTAACAAAAGAACTCAAAGAAGTTTACACTGTAGTTTGAGAACCCTTGATCTACACCAGCTCTGGCGCTGCAGATGAGGAAACTGAGACCCAGAGAACCTAGATGACTTTCCTGCGGTCGCTTTGGTAGGAAGTAATGGTCAAAATTTGAACACAGTTCCTCTGATTGTACTCCTTATACATTGGATGAAAGTGTCTGAAAACAGTGTTTTGTAAGTAGTGGATACTTTGTAAATATTAATTGAATGGGGCAGAAGTAGGCGAGGGGGGTTACTGATATTCCTAAAAAGTCCTCCCCATTTTACTTTCAGCTGTCCAGCTCAACCCCCAACATCCTGGCCCCAGTCCCTGCTTGCTTTAGTCTCCATAGTCAGAGAGCTAGAGGCCTCATTCCCACCAGAGGGAAAATGTTGGCTGTGGCTTGGTTCTGTAACTATGAACACGCACCACAGATATTGACTTGATAAGCATTTGGGTTGAGCACTCAGATATTAACAGTTTGATCTGAGAGTCAGTTATACAAATGAATGAAATTTCAAACTGACTGAGTAGCTTAATTTTCCCTTCTTAAAATGCCAATTGAAAAACCCAACAACAACACTATTTTCAAAGACAGGAGAGTGATTTTAAAAAAAATCTTGTTGCCAGTTCAAGAGCCGACAAAGTGAGGAAAAGGTAATAACATTTCCATTGCTTTTGACAACCTCTTTCCCCAGCCTCCACTTCCTTTCCCTCCCCCGCTCTTATCCCTCCTGCCTAATAACAAATCCTAAGTCTTCCAAGCAAACAAAAAACTTACCTTGGCAACAACTCTGCTCAAGACTATAAGATTTGGCATGATCCTTCATGGTGACATCAGCCAGATTTCTCCTTCTTTTCCAATCCTCTTATTGGGATATGGATCACATCACCCAGAATACAGAGAGCTTTTGATAGCAGAAGTTGTGAAGCCTTTAAGCAAATTTGAGTACTTGGAGGAGTGACAGGGTTAATGGCATTAAGTTAGCATTTTTGGATCAAAAGTTGAAGGTGGGGTGTGGGGGAGTGTGTGTGTGTGTGTGTGTGTGTGTGTGTGTGTGTGTGTACATATGCGTGTGTATGCAGGGGGTTGGCGGCTTAGTTTGGAACAGCAATGTCCATGGAACTCAGAGGCTGCTTCAATTCACCTCTAATTTAATACTTGATTCAATTTAGTTATTTGGAAACATATGTGAGGTTAATACAATATATGGTCATATTTCTCCTCTGCCCCTACCATACCTTTCCCCCTTCAGATATAAATTTTAAAATGAGTAGATTAATAACTTAAATGGCCAAATACTGCTAAACCAACCACAATTTAACCTCCTTGAAAGGAAGTTTGCATGGTTGAGTGGAGAGAGTCAGTAAGCCTGGGAGTCAGGAAGGCTAAAATCATGTCAACACGATCTTGACTTGATGTTTTTGGTGGGAGGAAGAACTTTCATAAAGGACAAAGAATAAATAAGAAATAATAAAAGACAGTGTGGATAGTTAAAGGACTGCTCTGAGTGTCAGGAATATATGGGTTCAGTATATGGGCGAATCCTTTAACCTCTGCTCTCTCTAAGATCCTAAGTTACAAAATTGTTGCTCGACATTGATAGAATGAATTTCCATGTTGGCAGTTCCCTCTTCTGAGGAAATCACAGGTGCAGATTGCCCTCTCCCCCAATTCAGCAACAAAACAAAACCCTTTTAAGTTACTGGGAAATCCTCTCCTCTTGCCTGTTTGCTGTTAAGATTTGATTATGAGTCTTTCTGTAGCAATTACTTGTGAGAATGCTTTACAGTAAGGCTTTATCTGCTTTTTATATTTCACAGCTCTGTGATAGATTCTTGCTACTCTCATTTACAGCTGAGATAAATGAGACCCAGAAAATGACAATCATTTTTAGGACACAGCAAGGATGGGGGAGAACCAGGATGACCAGATTTCCTGTTCTCGTCCTTTGAAGTTGTTGCCTCTTCTCAGTCTCTGCCTGACTCTATTGAGCACATCCGCAGTGAGACAAGGAAGGGAGACAGAGCTGCTTTATTACTTGTCTTTGTCTCACTTAACAGCCTTTACCAAGCAGCCTGATCAAATAAATACCGAGGTGTCGGGATGCTTGCCAGAGCTGGCAGGAGTGGTAAACTACTCTGTCTCAATGCCCTTGTTTTGGAAAAGTTGTTTAGAAAGGACTTTTTGAGATTCAGAATTTGTCCCAAAGAGAAATAAACAAAAAGTCATCCCAACTCTCCTCCAGCTAATTTGACCTTTATTCTATCAAATGATGCACAAAAGATTCCTTTGGATTGAAATGGTACTTTATATATCCTTTGACTGTAATAGCTTTTTACAGTGACTTTTCCCACTGTGGTCTCTTCTAATTATTAAAGCCTCCTTACCCTTCTTCTTGGACAGGACAGGAATATTATCTTGGGAATATAATATTCAATCGTATCATATTGGGGTGTATGTCTAATAATAATTGACCTTGATACAGCACTTGAAAGTTTATAAAGCACTTTACATTCATGATCTCATTTAATTCACAGCAGCACAGTGACATTGTTGTCATGCTGCCACAGGTGTCATCATCCATATTTTATGGATGAAGAAAAGATGCTCAGACTAGGTAAGTAACTTGCTCACAGTCACGCAGCTAGAAAGTGTCAGAGGCTAGACTTGACCCTAGCTTTGACCCTGAGTCCAACTACACCACCTGTTTGCTACAGATATCTTCCCAGGGCCATTAGCAGGAATTCCATTCAGGGAATACCTAGGTTAAAAAGAAAAACTGAGAAATAGCCAATGGAGGCATAAAGATGAAGGAGGGAGAGAGAGCCCTTTATCTCAAGTTCAACTCTTTCCCATTGGGATGTGGAGTTTTACAGAAATGTGGAAGGCACTATTTGAGTGCTCTCTTTCTTTCTCTTTCTCTCTCCTTCCTTCCTTTTTTCCTTTTCCCTCTATCTTCCCCCCTCTTTCTCCTTTTCACTAATTATTAGGGAACCTCAATTGTTAGCTCTACCTTACAAAAGGAGATAAAAATTCAAATACCAAGTCAGAGAATACTTTTATAAAGGTTCTTTTAATTAAAAGACTGATATCTTTTATTTTTACATGACAATCATTTCTGAATATAACTCCTTTTTCTTGGAATTGCACCCTCTTTTTTTTTTTTTAACAAAAACAATTAAATGAAAACAGCCAATACACAGCAACCAAGTGTGGCTTTGCATGTAACATTCTGTCATTTATGATGGCAGAATAGCAAAATGAGGATAATCCACCTGACAGTTCACAGCAGCCTCTCATTTTTCTGTAGAGCAGAGGAAAGCCTGTTTCATTTTCTGCTCTCTGCATAATTATACCCAGGATTTCCTTTCAGTCGTCTTTTATTGTACAGGTTCTTATTGGGAGAGTTAGAGGTGGTATGCTCTTGCAGTGAAAAAATTGTGACCTCTGTTCAGTTAGGAGAATTCTCCACCCTCTCTATATCTGAATCTCCTCCTTCTACATGTTTGTAGAATATAAATATGTAGAGCTAACAATGATGAAAATACCTTGGGTTTCAACAGGACCTGAAGAATTTATTTTCACAAGACACCTATTTATGTAGAGTGGGGCTGATGTTAAGTCACATTTCATTGACAGACAACCTGAGAGATAAAGGGGTCAAGTGTTCAGCCTAAGGCCATCTACTGACAGAACCAAGGCCAACATAGAAGCCTCCTTCCTGGATCATTTGCCGAACCATTTTGCGAAAATTGAGAAAAAAAGCGATTAGAAATGAATGTTCCAACAAAAAACGCTTAGATCACTAGCATCTTGTCTCTAGATGTTGAATAGAACATAATTAACCTTTTTTTAAGATTTGGAAAAAACATTACATAGGTTGTAAAGGTCTGTGCAAGGTCTTCTAGTGAGCGCCTACTCTGTCTTCAAGGCAACCTTCTGTGCCTCTGCTTAAGTACCCATAAGAACCTCTGCTCTTGTGTTTCTTCTCTCTGGTGTGTTTACATTCATAACTTTAATGTGATTTTTAGAACAGAGAACATTTGGTCAGGAAATTAGCATTCCTTTTCACTATGCATTTTTCCCCTTGCAGATAAGGCCTCAATGTGATGTTTTTGTTTAAAATAACTTTCTAACTCTTTCTGTGGATTTTATACTCAAGTTACACTTTTTCTTTGCATTATTCTTTTTTCTGGGAAAGCTCATGCATTTTACAGTTGGCATGTGAAAAATGTATGTCTGGTTATTTTTAAAGGGAGAAAAACATAGTTTCTAAATTGTTCCAGCTTAAAAAAAGGGGAGCGGAACTGAATGTCTGCATAGTATTGTAATTTTAGTGTTCTTTTTCTCTCAAACTGTTCTAGGTAAAATCCTTGATGTCAAAGCTTCAGAAACTTCAGGAAAAAGCAGTTGAAGAAGATAATTATGACAGAGGTAAATGCTTCCCCCCATTCTTATCTCTTCTCTTTCCCATGACTTCCCCTGTCTCCTCTGTCTTCCCTAAATGAGGAGTCTTGGTAGATCTCTGCACCAACTCTGACTAGGAACATTTGGGTCTCCTATAATGTCATTCTTCTTAGGACTTCAAAACATTACATGTGAATCCCTTTTCTTACAAGTGTGATTTTTTGATTGACAACAGATCTAGGCAAAGCGTACAACACATAAATTATATTTATTCTTTGTCTTCTAATTGTTCATTGGAACTGTGGCTTCATCAATATATTTTTCCCCAATGATTCAGATTACTACTCATTCATGCTTGCACGTATGTAAAGAAAAATACACACAATCTATCTCTTTGTCCAATAGGACAAAAATGCTCAAAATGTGTGGTGTTTATATGATCTTAGTAGACACAACACTGTAGATCAGTCACTCTAGCTCATCAGCCTCTTCCTCACTCCAATGAGTGACTGGGCTTTCACTGCTTGGTAAGGAGAAAATGAGAAGTGCCAAAAGGCAATTTTTATTAAGTCAGAGCAATGGGAAGAATGTGGTGTTCTTCCTGGACATTAGACAAATGGAACTCATCTCAAAGTCATGGGAATGCCAGGGCAGAGTAGCTATGGAAGTTTTCCCCTTCCTTTTCATCCCATTGAGTCCATTTTCCTTGTTCTCTAAATGATGAACTGACTGTGGGGGGAGGCAATTGGAGGTCTCTATAAGCAACAGAAAACTGGATGGAAAAGCCCTAGGAGTATAAACTGTATCCTGAACTCAGTCTGGAGTCCGTGCCGTTGGTCTCTGGGATCAACCAAGATGGCATGGCTCATAAAAACCTGGGGACTTCCTGGTTCTAGTAGAAGAAGTGGATACTCAACCACATAGTAGATGTTTTTACCATGTGTAGTTTTATTGTTTTTATTGATTCTCTCCAGAGAGTAAAGTATTTTATGTATGTTCTGTATATTCTTATAGAGTGTTGACTCCATTATGCCAAGGTCAGGTGACTAGAGCTTAGTTAAATACCCTAAGTTCAGGAAAAAGGCTGAAATAGGATAGATAATTCTGTTTGGGCAATTCATCATAATTACACCCCCAAGATTAATGAGATTGAAGGGTTACTTCAAGAGAGGTGGAGCTGAGGAATAAAAAGTGCTAATTGTAGAGAACTTAGTACTTCTGTAGACTTTTTAAATCAGTGGAGTTGAATGGCTTAACTCTGAGGGTAAACATGGTTGTCCCTGCTCCTAATTCATCCACATGAATGGCTAACACTGGTGCCTCGTGTTTAATAAAGCATCATTATCCTTTCTCTGGAAAGAGAACATACCAATTTGTTTATGCCCTGCTATTAGTTTAGGAAGTGTGAGAATTTCCTTTTGAGATTGGTAGGTTGGTTGATTATTGACTGGCATAAGATTGCCCATGATTCCCTCTGATCTCAACTGATTGACCTCAACATGATTGGCCATGATTCCCTCTGACCTCAACATGATTGCCCATGATTCCCTCTGACCTCAACATGATTGCCCATGATTCCCTCTGATCTCAGCTGATTGACCTCAACATGATTGGCCATGATTCCCTGACCTCAACATGATTGCCCATGATTCCCTCAACTTAGTACTCATGAGTTTGCATATTGTGTTTCCACAGATGTAACTACTGCTCCAGGCCCTAAGTTAGCTTGTGAGTCAGTTGGTCAGTTAATAAGCATTTATTAAGTAAATACTCTGTGCCTGGTACTGTACTAAATGATGAGGATACAAAAAGATAGTCCTTGCCCCCAAAGACCTCAGAGTCTAATGAGGGAGATAACAAGCAAACAAATAACTGCAAACAAACTATATATAGGATAAATAGCAGATAAAAGAGAGAAGAAACTAGAATTGAAAGGTGTTGCAAAAGGCTTTCTAAAGAAGGTGGAATTTTAGTTGGAACTTGAACAAAGACATAAGATGAGTAGGGAGCACATTCTAGGCATGGAGGACAGTCAAAGAAAATGCCCACAGCTGAGACATGGAGTGTCATGTATGTAGAACATCCAGTAGGCTAGTCTCACTGAATCAAAGAGGATGTGGTGGGAATAAGGTAGAACAAAACTGGAAAGGTGTGTGTATGGTGGTAGGGACTTGGTTATGAAGGACTTTGAGTGCCAAAGTATTGATACTGGAGGGGATAGGGAGCTATTGTAGTTTATTGAGTGAAAGGGTTGTATATGCTATAGTAAGACCTGTGCTTTAGGAAAATCACCTTGGTAGCTGAGTGGATGACAGATTGATATGAGGAGAGACTTGAGGCAGGAATAGTTCTATCCAAGGAGAGAAGGGATATATTTGAGAGATGTGGCAAAGATAAAATTGACAGACCTTGGTCACAGGTTGGATATGGGAAGGTGAAAAATAGTGAGGAGTTAAGGGTCACATTTAAATTGCCATCCTGGAGGACTGGGAGGATGGTGGTATCCTCCATAAGAGTAAGGAAGTTTTGAGGGAAGGAAGGCTTAGGGGGTTAATAGAATGAGTTTAATTTTGGACGTGTTGAATTTAAAATATCTACAGGACATCTAGTCTGAAATATCTAAAATGAAATTGGGGATACAGGATTGGAGTTCAGCAGAGGGTTTGGGGCAGGAGAGATAGATTTGAGAATCATCAGCATAGAGATAGTAATTTAACCATGGGAACTGAGGAGGTCAGCAAATTAAGTCATGTAGAGGGAGAAGAAAAGAGGCCCAGGACAAACCCCTGTGGATCACTTTCCTTGAAGGTATGACATGGATGAAGATCTAGCAAAGGAGGACAGGAAGGAGAGGTCTGCTAGGGAGAAGCACCAGGAGAGAGTGGTGTCCCAAAAACCTAGAGAAAAGAGAAAATCAAGGTGATCCATGGTGTCAAAGGCTGCAGAGGGGATCACATGCTGCAAAGCTACAATTGTTCATTTGATCAGCAAACATTTAAACGCCTACTGTGTGCAGGACATTGTACTAGATACTGGGGGTACAAAAATCCCCATTCATGAGGTGCTTGAACTAACAACTGATTTATAGTGTGCTTTACAGTTCACAAAGCACTTTGCCTATCCTATACCTATATCATATTATATGCACCTTATAACAATCCTGTGACTGTTGTAAGAGACTACTATATGTAGAGACTACAGTGGTTATCCTCATTTTAGAGATGAAGAACCTGAAGCTCTAAGAGTGTAAGTGGGTGTCTGTGGTCAGAAAGCTATTGAGCGTCCAAGGTGGCTAACTCTAAATATAGTAGTCATTCAATTTGCTGTGCCAAGCATGTTAATGTTTCAAGGAGAGAAAAGCCCAAGACCCACTGGCTCTATAGCCACCCTCTTCTTCCTCATCTCAGTCTTCCCCCAGGCTCATTCCATCTAGTCTTCCACGTGCTCCTTCAGCTCACTGGAGGCAGTGAGGTGGTTCAGTGGATGAAATACAGGACCTGTACTCAGGAAGACTTGAGGTCAAATCTGGCCTCAGACATTTAGTAGCTATGTGACCCTGGGCAAGTCATCTAGCCTCTGTTTGCTTCAGTTTACTCATCTGAAAAAACGGGAGAAATAAAAGCACCTAATTCACAAGGTTGTTGTGAAAATCAAATGAGATAATATTTGCAAAGCACTTAGTAGAATACTTAGCACATAGTAGGTGCTCTATAAAATGCTGCTATTATGATTAATAATTATCACCCTTATACATCAACCAAGTCATTCTGATCTAAGAGACAAAAGCTCCCTTCCCATTCCCCGGTGACAGTGCAGCTGAAGTTATGTACTCACTTTACCTGTCCAAAGCATCTCAAGGGAGCCAACTGTGCACAAAGATATCACGGAGTGACTGCCCAACAATGAAGTTGGTATCATGGAATACTGATATGTCTCAAGCAGGGATTGAGAAAAAACTAGATGAAGGTCAATGAGTAAATTACTGAAGCACCGAAGTTACTCTGAGTAGGATCCTTTCGTTGAATGTCAATTCCTGGTATCCCTTAGTTGTACTGGTACTATTGCTAGTATTAGTGGTAGTAGTAGTAATAGTGTTAGATCTGGATTTGTAATTTCATTTGCGTAGGAAGCTGCCAAATTGAAATTTTTTCTACCATTGAAGATCAGCCACTCAGTCGTGACTTTTAAACTTAGTTGCCTATTGCCCTTAATCAGTATGTGTCAGAGAAAGTTCTTTCATCACCATCTTCCTGACTTCAAGGCTGACTCTCTCGACATGACTCCAAACTACATCTCTTTAATGTTTGTAGTTTCTTTTGCACTTACTATATTTATATTTACTTTTGCATTCTCCCTGCTTGTGAATAAAATTCCTCCATAAAAAACCCAACATATAATCGAGAATGTATTGGCAGCGGGAGAAGGGAAAGAAGGGAAACAAGCATTCATCAAGCGCCTGTTACGTGCTTGGCACTGTGTACATAATCAAATGTGATAATATTCAATCAATTATCTCGTTAAGTTAAATATTTTTTATCACTAAATATTAATTAAACATCTTATTAATGAAGAGATAATACTAAATAAATGAGCATCAAATGAAATAATAGTAACTGGCACATAGTAGGTACAATATGAATGCTAGTTGTTACCACCATCATCATCACTGTGATTAGTATTACACTGGAGATGCTATGGATATATGAAGAAAGAGGTGATGGATACGGAAATCAAGGCATCTGGAAATGGTGGCAGTGGTTTAGAGTTAAGGAAAGCCATCAGACAGCTCAGAATTAGAGTTGAAGGGATTAGGAGGTAGCCTGGTATAGTTGCACTAAGTCTTAGGAGATTTATATTTGGGTTCACTACTGGCTTTGCCACCAATGATGCATCTTGAACTATTGCTCAGTTTCCTTATCTGTAAAATGAGAGAGTTGAGCTAGATTATATTTTTCATCTCTAACAGTCTATGAAGAGTAAAGAGAAGAGGCACAGGATCAGATTTCTCTCCTTGAGATAGGTTAAGTCTATCTATGGGATAGAAAGCTAAGGTTTTTCAACAAGGTACTGTGTATTTTTTCCCCCATAAACCAAAATATGTTTTAAGTGTGGTTCTTTTCTCCCTTGGCATTAGAGATTACACATTTAGTGTCTTTAGCCTCTCAACTATTGAAGGTAATATTTGTTAGCTGTTTTATAGCCTTTGAGGCAGAAACACAATTATATGTCTTTTTTTTTTGCCATGTGAATTTGTATTCCCTTCTTGGTGGCTACCTTACTGTGGGTCCCCTACCTTGGGGAGGTGCTTTATCCACCAAGAAAGTGACAACAGTTTGCCTTTCTCTTACCACTCTAGAAATGGCTGTTTTTCTAACTTCATCTGGACCATTGTTGAGGCAGCTCATTATTCATGCGGAAACCTGACAGCAGCAAGGTTAAACAGACTGCTGAATGCAGTTAAAGAAAACAAAACAAAATTCAAATTCTGAACTTAAACACCCAATAAAATGAGCATTTGCATATACAAAATAGAACAGGAAAGGTTTGTACTTGAAGCTGCAAATCTGTATTACGTACAGCTCGCTTTTCTTTTAAAACATATGATAAATTTGATGTTGTTTTCAAAGCTGTCCTGCTTGTTTTGAACTGACCTTTCTTCTGTTCTCTTTTATGCATTTTAAAAATTCGTCTTTTCTAACACTTTTTCTTTTATTTTTTCATATTGGTAACCCTACCATACAGCCCTTTCCCCTGCCCCCAACTACCCCTTTCCCCCAACTGAAAGAAAAACAAAACTCTCATATTGACTATGCATAATCAAACAAAACAGATCCCTTTGCACTTATTCCCCAATTGATGAGCACCCATCTAGTTTCCAGTTCTTCATTGCTACATGAAACAAAAAAACAAACTACTGTAAATATTTTTTGTACATATGGGTCTTTTTCTGTGTTTTTTTTATCTCTTTGGGTTATGAGCCTAGGTGTTATATCACTGGGTCAAAGCATACAATCTGTTTAGTGACTTTTGGACATACTTCTGATGAGGGCTGGAAGGGGGAGTGTGAGACCCCCACAAAGACCAGGGTACCAGGGGCAGGTTGTCTGGAGAAGAAGTGACAAACTCAAGCATTGTTGAGGTCAAGGTAAAGATTTCTTACACTTCTCAGAGGGCAAGAGTTCTTAGGGAACCTGCACCCTTAGGAGGGGTACAGGGAAAGTTTATATAGTATATTCTATAGTATTACTTGTGCCAAATATGCTAACTAGGATGAGATTAGGGAGTGGTTAAGGAGTGATCAGTTCCTAAGGGAACATGCACTTTTGGTATTTTCTGTGCAAGTAGTTTTACCCAAAATTCATCCGGAAATAGCCCAAGGCGGGGCCACCTGGAGGTTTTGGCCTGAAATGTCACTAAGTCAATCAAAGGTCAGGGCTGACCAGGAAAAGTCAGACTTCTCTCTTCAATGTCTTGTTAGACAAGATTAATGCAAGGGAGTATAGGTATGTCTAAGACTAGGATATATATGATTGGTCAGTGAGCAGTAAATGTCATTATGACCCAGTACACAGCCCATTAAGCCAGTACACAGCTGGTTCAAACTAATGAGTTCTGTAGGTGCACCTGGCTACTATAGCAGGAAGGGAGATAACGGTTGTTGCTAGGGCAGGCTGTGTCCTTGAGGGAGAAACTGCCTGAGACAGATTTTGAGGCTAGGGTGAAATGTGATTTTTAAAGAGAAGTGTGATTTTAGAATTGGGGCCCAAGTACATGCACCCAAGCACCCTATCATTTCCAGATTACTTCACGAAATGGCTGAACCAGTTTACACCCCCAACAACAATGTATGTCTACCATCCCACAGTTCCTCATTTTTTTTGGGTCATTTTTGCCAGTCTAATGGCAGTGAGGTAGAATCTCAGAGTTGTTTTCATATGCATTTCTTTAGTTACTAGTGATTTGAGGGCATTTTTCCATGTCTGGTGTTAGCTTGAATTTCTTCCCTTAAGAAGTACTTACTGGGACTACGATGACAAAAAAATTCCCAACCCTACTCCATTTCCCCAAGCCCAATGTTTTTTTTGGCAGAAACTTGAACATTACTGTCTTGCCAGGCTAAGACAAAACTGTAATTGGTCTGCAGTAGGTTGTAGGACAAAACTTGATAGGAAAAAAATTCCATTTTTTTTCTGCTTTCTGTGGGGATCCAGAGCAGAATGGCAAGACTCAGCTACTAAATACTATTTGTCCCTTTGATACTCTAGAAAGATGAGATAGATTTTTATTTTGTTGCTTTTCTTGTGGGTTTGATATGCTCCTGGGTGAAGTGTTCTGGAGCTTAGGAGAGAGGTCTAACCTGAGTGAAGTGACATGGCTATATACCTCAGGAATTCAGCTCTTCTGGAGCAGATGGCTTACTAGAATGAAGCAATAATTTAAGCTACTTGGGCCAGCTTCCCTGTAGGAAGGCAGTAAGGAAAGAAGGAAGGTAGAAAGAAAAAGGAAGGAAGGAAGCAAGCATTTATTGTTTCCTCTGTGCTAGGAACTGCCATCAATGATGGGGAAATAAAGTAATTAAAAAGAAAGACAGTCCTTGCCCTCAAGAAGCTTATATTCTAATGAGTGAAGACAACGCACAAAAGAGAATTCAAAAATTGGACCCAGGATAAGGTCCAGAAGGTCAATGGAAGGTCATTCCACATAATAAAGTCTCCCAAAAGAACTCCCCAATGGGAGAAGCAGGCAGGCCATAGAGTAGTAAGTAATCACCACTCCACTTTGGGTTTCTAAACCCATCTTCTACAAGGGGCATGTAGACTTTTAGCATTGTCGTTCCTTGTTCCTCTCAGAGATCTCCTTGATATATATATAGAAGGACCAAGGCCCTTAAGAATGAGGAAAAAAAGCTTGGGGCATGGACTGGACCTGCCCAAGCTTATGTGGAAAGTCTGGGTAAAACCAAAAACAGGACTCAGGTCCTTAAGTCTAATTCTTTTCTGTCATGAACTTTATTTCTGGCATGAACATTTGTCTACTTTTATTTAATAATATAAAGTTCAGAAGACTATGAGCCACATCTGAATTAAAGAAGTTCTTCAGTTACTTGGGAAAATGTCTGGATAATTTGATCTTATGTGTTTTAATCCGATATTATCTCCATATCAATCAGTTGGTTATTTTGTTTATATTATTACCAAAAAAGACTTGGTATGACTAAGTTGAGTTCACTAAATTGGTTGATTGAACTGATAGAATTAATTGATTGACTAATTTGTCCTCTTAGTTCCTTACTTGCTACTTTCCCTTCTTTCTATGCCAAAGTACTTTTTGCTTCACTCATTTTAGAATTCATTCCAGAATGGGTTCTCTTACTCCTCTGTTTTGGATTATTTGGTTTTGATTATTGACCCAGCTCTGTGATTTGATTGATGTGGGGAACTCCAAATTGGAACTCCTTCCATTGACTTAGACCAACTACTTCTCTGTAACTTGTAGTCAAAGAGACTTACCTTGAGTCCAGAGAACTTAAAAATGTCCTTGCTCAAGGTCACACCATATATGTCAGTCAGGACCTGAGTTCATGTCTTCCTTACCCTAAGACTGGCCCTTAGAGTGGAGAGTCACTAGAATACAATGCTTTTCTATTTCTTAGTGGAAGTTTTTAGTAATGGAGAAGAAACCACAGTTTGCGTCTATATTACACACATTATATCCTTGTCTACGAGAGCACTTGCATTAACATAATTTCAGTGCAATGAAAACCAAATGCCATATGCCAAAAGGTATTAAAAAAAGAATTGTGGTGGCTATGCAATATTTTTGTTTTAGGACTGTGTTTGGATTCTCCTCGGGTGACTTACTAATTGTGCCCATTTGCACTGTAGCTGATTTCCTGGGCATTGGTGGGAGGGGTAGATGTTCTTGCATCTTCTCATTTCTTTGCTGAAATTAGAAATAAAGAACATTGGGTGAATGTTCTCTATGATATATTAAATATGAACCAGCTGTTTGGAAGGGCAAGAAACTGAGCTCTCAGGAGGAGGGAGGTAGGCTACTCACATGTCAGTATGTTCATGTCTTCCTTTGCCACACAAAGTGACAATCAAAGTGTTATCCAACCTGGAAAGGTCAGAAATGGAATATTATTTAAGAGCTCCCCCAATTTTCACTAAGTGTGCCTATATCCACCTATCACTGTGACATTTGTTGGCAGTGAGTGTTGTCACCCTGCAGAAAATAACTGTCTGATAATATGAGAATCACTCTTTGTTTGGTATTAAGAATTTTGCTTGTGTAAAGCCTGTCTTCCAAATTAAAAAAAAAAGTTGGAAGGCAGGCAAGGAACCCATTTTTAAGTCATGCAAATTGTAATTCAGCATTCAAAGATTTACTCTTCATCATCTCAGCCTATTTTCCGCCTCTGAAGGCTTAATTTCACGACCTAGATTCTCTTATCCTGTGTAACTTTGTGGAATGTCTGTTCAATGACATTGGGTGACATTGAGGAAATTGAATTGAACCCTGTTTAGGAAGTTTGTTGATTTATAAGTATGGGGTCAGCTCAGTCGCTGAGGGCAGAGGGAAAGAAAAAGAGGGAAAGGAGGAACTATGAAGGTAGTAGAGAAGCATGATGAGACTAGAGAAGAAAAGGGATGAGAGACACAATCCCTACTGAACTTTTATTATAAGATCACCCTCCATGTTGCCAGAGAAAGAAGCTGAGATTGCCTCTTAATTACTTAATTTCTTCATTTAAAATGGTTATTTTAAGACATGGCTTTCATTTTCCCCTGTCTAATGGCAATGACACGGTGCTTTGGTTTCTTTCTGTGGTTGCTTGCCTGCCACCAGTTGTGGGTGATGGCCCTGTAGGGGCAGTTAATTTGTTTTTTATAAGCTGTCAGTCACTTAATTAAATTTTGCCTTCTATTAACAACTTTTCCTTCTTCTCCCTACCCTCCATCCCATGCTTGAAGAGGGGGAGGAGACTAGAAGTAGATAAGTGTGTTGATGGCTTAGCAGTTTAAAGGGTAGACCGCTTTTAATAAGCCTACAACTTGCTGATGCTACCTAAGGACCATCAAGTCTTTCCCCATGTACTGCTGCAGCATTGCTAAGACTTCTGGGACTTTATATCCCCACTGCAGCCGATCTTTGTTTTATATGTTGTCTCCTTCAATCACCGCAAGTTCCTTGAGAACAGAGACTGTTTTCCTTTTTCTAGTTCCATTACCAGTACTCGACACTGTTCTTGGTATGTAATAAATACCTAATGAGTTCATTTGAATTCATTCACATGAGCCATGAATTTGTAATGGGTGAAATCAGCTTGGTCTTGTGACTCTTCATTCTTATTCAGCAATTCTGGAGCAAGGGTTGAGAAATCATTGGGATGTTATCTTGGGATGAGGATTTGAAGTTTGGGAATGACATAAAGTTGGGCAGTAGGGAATTTGAAGTTAGTAACTAGGGAGAAATTAAAGAAGAAAACTCTGGAGTCAAGGAGGTAAAGAGGTATGGAGGAAAGTGAAGCCAAAGTTGGGGAGATATCCTGAGAAAATTGGGATGGCAGGTGATGAGAAAGATTAAGTGTGACTGTGAGAAGGCAGGCTAGGATGGTATAATCAGAGTAGAAGGTCAGTGTTCCAACTGCTGTAGAGGGGTGTAATTCAGAGAGCTAGTGAGGTCTAAGGTGAGGCTATGTGAGTATGTGGCAAAAGGGAGGGAGGAAAGTCATTGGATTTGAGGAGGTATTTGATAGGATATTTGAGATGTCATGTTTGTCTACATGAATATCATTTCCGGATGATAATGGCAGGAGGTAGAAAGGGAAAATTTGTGTGCAAGAGATGCTAAAGTCATAGAAAAAAATTAGGAGAATGACCTACAGTTACTAGATTTTAACAAGGATGTGGAGAAAGTAACATAAGTACAGGGCATGGATCTTAAAAGAGGAAAAGTCATTTTGGGAGGGTAGAGTAATGGTCTGTAAGTAGGAAGTGGCAGTGGAGGAACAAAGAATATGCTCAACCTTCCTCCTGGTTGTATGGGTTGAGGAAAGTGGGAGGAGTAACCACTCATGGACTATATAGCCTAGGGGTTATATAAAAGATGAGACATTCTCAGAAGAGTCAAGTTCTCTGTAAAGAAGGAGAAGGAAAGTTTGTTGAAAAATTCAAAAATAGAGGGAAGTTTGCTGACAGAGCAGTGGTAGCTGAAGGTAGAGTGGGATGTAACCACGTAGCCCACCTAGCTAGGTGATGGGTAAAACAGGATAAAGTATATCTGGGCACAGACACTGCTCACATTTAAGGCAGTGAAATTAGAACATAGAGACTGCAAAGCCAATACAATAGAGGGAGATTAGCTCCAGTGCTAAGATTTATCAAGACTGGTTGACTATTCAGTTGATAAATTAAGTATAAGTGCTGGATGTACTAAAAAATGAGAAACAATGCCCTGAGACAACATGTGAATGAATAGGTTCATACATATCTAATTAGTTGCCAAATCTTGTAGTTTCTACATTCAAGATCTCTCTCAGATTCAGTTCCATCTTCTCATTTAGCCACCATGTTAATTCAATCTCTTATAATCTCTTATTAGATTATTTGGCACCCTACTTCAAGTCTCTCCCTATTTCAGTCCATCTTACACACTTCTGTCAAGGCAATTTTCCTTAAGTGAAGATCTGATCAGGAAAATTTTCTACTCAACGAACTTGAGTGGCTTCCTGTTGCTTCTTGGATTAAATATAAACTTTACTGGCTAGTTTTTAAAGACCTGTACAGATTTGTCCCAACTTGCCTTTCCAACTTCATTGAACATTCCTCCCTATTCTACACCCTGAGATCAAACCAAACAAGCTTTCTCTTTGTTCCGTATACATGACATTGGATTTCTTGACTCTGAGCCATTGTATTGTCTGTCTACCATTCCTGGAATGGACTCCTTCTAATGCCTTTTAGAATCTCTCTTTTTTAGGATGCAGCTGAAGGGTTATTTTTTGCATGAGGGAATTAAAGCATCAAGAGCTACTGGAAATTGAGCAAACCACATTGACTCCATCTTGTGACTCAATTCTGGATTTAGTTTAGTTCTTTTTCCATTCTGTTATGGTTTTTGTCCAATTTCTATCTTGTGGGAAAAATTATTCAATTCCATTCAAAACTTTATTGCATTGTTTGAACCTACCCATGCATGACTTGGAAACTGGACCACCTCTCCCTGCTTAGAGACCTTGAATTAAGAGTCTAGGTTATGCTGACCAGAAACTCAGTCAGATTTGAAGACTGATGCAAGGAATTTTCTCATGATTATATATCTCAAGCAACCTATATATTTTATCTGAAAACTGTCCCCTTAATGGTAAATCAATTATTGTTTTCATGTTCCTTTGATTATATACAGACAGTTTGAGGTGGGATTGGAGCAGAGCACCTCTTTTTCTGATTTCAGAAGATTGAACCTGTTTGCTCTCCCCATGACATCTTGGAAAGTCCCTAATCTTTCCTCCAATAAGAAATCAGATTATCTGAGGGGTGGAGTAGAAAGATGCACATATTCTAGCTCTTCCCCTACCACCCATAAAATACCTGTAAAAATGACTCTAAACAATTTCTAGAGCAGCAGAAGCCACAAAACAACAGAGTGAAAGATATTATCAGCCCAAGGTAACCTGGAAGGCTGACAGGAAAGGTCTATCATATGTGGCATGGAGTGGAGCACAGCCCACACAGGCCTTGAGGGTGGAATCCCCAGCAGCAGTGGTGGTTTTCAGATCCCTCAACTGATGAATGCCAAAGAAAGCTTCAAAGGTCGGTGAGAAAGCTTTTTCATCTGGGTGAGAAGGGAACATGGTCTGGCCCCACCAGCAGCAAACACTGCACTGGCAGCATCCATTTTTGGAGCCCTCCATCTAAAGCCCCTGGGGGAGTTGAGCAGCTGATCTGATTCTCAACCCTGAGCATGGCCCTGGAGTGAGGAGGAGCTGTGGAGAGGAAATTCTACTACTCGCAGATTCTGGACAGAAATGTTTTAGGTTGCCTCTAGACCCGTGTGCAGACCATTGATTGTGCCACCTTGGAGGGGCTAAGATCTTACAGGTCCCCAGAGTATAGCATATTCTTGACAAAGGATTCAAAAGTCAAGTAACTGGCTGAAAAAATGCCAAAAAAGGGAAAAAAAAAGATTATAGGAGGTTACATTCTTGGTGAACAGGTATTTTCTTTCTTTTTTTTTTTTTTAATAAATTTATTTATTTAACTTTTTACATTCATTTTCACAAAATTTTGGGTTCCAAATTTTCTCCTCATTTGTCCCCTCCCCCTACCCCAATACACCAAGCATTCTAATTTCCCCTATCACCACTCTACCCTCTCTTCTTTCATCCCTCCCTTCCCTTGTCCTCATCTTCTCTTTTGTCCTGTAGGGCCAGATAACTTTCTATTCCCCATTACCTGTATTTCTTATTTCCTAGTAGCAAGAACAATACTCAACAATTGTTCCTAAAACTTTGAGTTCCAACTTCTCCCCATCCCTCCTTCCCCATCCATTCCCTTTGGGATGGCAGGCAATTCAATATAGGCCATATCTGTGTAGTTTGGCTAATGACTTCCATAATAGTCATGGTGTGTATTTCCCTCTATCCTATCCTGCTCCCTTTTGCTTCTATTCTCTCTTTTGATCCTGTCCCTCCACAAGAGTGTTGATTTCAAATTGCTCCCTCCTCCCATTGCCCTCCCTTCCATCATCCCCCCCACCCTGCTTATCCCCTTTTCCCCCACTTTCCTGTATTGTAAGATAAGTTTTCATACCAAAATGAGTGTGCATTTTATTCCTTCCTTTAGTGAAAAATGATGAGAGTAAACTTCCTGTTTTTCTCTCAGCTCCC
>CM053770.1:559548428-559563019 GCA_028658325.1 Potorous gilbertii
TTTTTTTCCCTTTTCTGGGCATTTTCCCAGCCAGTTACTTGACTTCTGAGAGTCCTCTCCACCCCCTGGCCCAGATCCGCCCAGCTAGTGCTTGGGGTCTGGGATTCAAATGCTGCTCCCCAGCCTCAGGGCTTTTGGCGGCAGGCCTGACTGCTATTCAGTGGAAGCTTATCTGCTGGTTCTCAGGTGGGGGCAGGGCCGCCTCTCAGGCTCAGTTCCCTCAGGGGGTTTATGCAGAGATCTCTTGCAATGGAGCCGTGGCGGAGCCCCTGCCTGCCCCGGGAGTCTCCGCCTTTGCTGCGGTCACCGCCTCCCGACGGGGTCCGAGTCCTGGAGATACCCCGCTCCCCTCTCAGCCGGTCTGTCTCACTGACCTGTGTGTCTGTGGGTGAAGGGACCTTCGCAGCTGCCGGAGAGTCAGGTCCCTGACGCCTGCTGGGGTCTGCTCGCTCCTCTCAGTGCCGCGTGGCCAGGGCGGGGGAGGGGAGCGCTCCACAGGGCAGGGCTCTGCTCCCATCCAGGGTACCTTTGCGGTTGGTTTTTCAGGGCTCTCTGCAACGGAAATCTCCTTCACTGTGTTGCTGCGCGGTTTCCACTGTTCCAGAATTTGTCAGGAGTTCTTTTTAGAGGGAATCCATGGGCTGTGGGTTTGGAGGTAGCGAATGTGAGTCTTTCTACTCCACCATCTTGGCTCCGCCCCCCCAAATATTAAAATAGTGAAAAAAAATCAGATTACCTAATTTTCTGTCCTGATTTGTATCCTGTTAATTGTTTTCTTTTAATTAATTGGTTTTATTTGAATAATTGTTTTTAATGCATAAAAATGTGTCTTCCCCTGTATTTGGTATCCATTGTCAAAGCTAAGGAGGCCTGGTTCTGATTTGTTATGCCTTTGCATGAATTGCTTAATAATTTGCTTTGTTTGGAAGCTTGAACCTTTGTTTCCTCAGTCATTTCATCTTTCATACGCCACAGTATAAACACATGATTTCTGTTGTTATTGTTATTAATATGGTTAATTATACTGATAGTTTTCTTAATATTGACCCAGCCCTGCATTCCTGATATAAATCCCACCTGGTTACAGTGCTCAATCTCTTTTTTTGTATGATAAGGTTATTTAAGTATTGTATTGTTTCTTCTGTTAATCTGGGCAGTTTATATTTTTGTCAATATTCACCCATTTCATTTAGACTGTCAGTTTGACTGGCATATAATTGGGCAAAATAACTCCTAATAATTATTTTAATTTTATCTTCATTGGTGGTGCATTCACCCTTTTCACTTTTGATTATAAGAGTTGGTCTTTTCCTTGTTTAAAAAACAAACTAATTGATGGTTTATTTATTTTTTTGGCTTCTTTTCATAAACCAAGATCTAGTTTTATTGGTTCAGTTTTTTTACTTCAAATTTTATTAATCTCTCCTTTGATTTTCATGATTTTCATTTTGGTGTTTAATTGAGGATTTACAATTTTTCCAGTTCTTTTTCCTTTTTATAATTGCACACCCAATTCATTGATCTGATCTTTTTCTCTTTTATTGATATAAGCATTTAGACATATAAAATTTCCCCTAAGTACTGCTTTGACTGCATCCTACAAATTTTGGAATGTTGTCTTGTTGTTATTTTCTATGATGAAATTGTTGATTATTTTTATGATTTGTTCTTTGACCTACCCATTCATTAGGATTAGATTATTTAGTTTCAATTAACTTTTAATCTGTGCTTCCATGTCCCTTTAGTAAATATAATTTTATTGAATTTTGAGGATGGATTGATACACAGGTGTATTTGTAGGCAATGATACAGCTAGTAGATGAAAAACAATTGAAGATTAGTGATAGACTAGGGATGATAAAGGGGATAATCTGCTTCATGAGATGGGATGAAATGGGATCAATTATGCATATAGGGGAGTTTCCTGCTGCAAGGACGACGTGACCTCATCATGTGACATGGTCAACAGAAACATCTGAGTGATATGAAGAAACAAGAGAGAAGCATGAGCTCTCTAAAATGATAGATTTTTAAAACAGTTAACAGTTTTTGCACCATAAAATCTTTACAGTTTTTTTTCAATAAAATATGAGGCAAGTTTCTCACATGAAGGGTTGGGGAGAGAAACTGTGTTGGGCTTGAGGAGTGGAAAGAAGATTTGGAAAAGCTACTGTAGTGGGTGGAATAATGAATTGATGAGTGAAGTATAAATGGTTCCTTTTACTCCAGTGTGAGTCAAGTTTCAGTTGTGTCCGACTCTTCATGACCTCATGTGAGGTTTTCTTGACCAAGATACTGGAGCAGTTTGCCTTGTCCTTCTCCAGCTCATTTTACAGATGGGGAAATCGAGACAAACAGGTTCAAGTGGCTTGCCCAAGGTCATACAGCTAGTAAATGTCTGAGGCTGGATTTGAATCCAGGGAGATGAATCTTCCTGACTCCAGGCCTGGCAATCTATCTACCTTGCCACCTTAGCTGCCCCTAAAATTCTGTAATATAATATCATCTTGTAGTGGACCAAGTCAATATGGTTTTGTAATTTTCTTTAGTTCCATTCAGCAGAAAGTAGAATTGAAGGTAGGAAATAGGGACTAATTCAAGACTAGGTTTTGTCAGGGCAAGATCCCTGGTCAGCTAAAGAGGCAAGGGTCTCAAGGAAAGAGGACAGTGCAGAGTTGATCTGGTTTACCAAGAGATCAAGATGGGGAGGTTGATCTGGTTTACCAAGAGATCAAGATGGGCAAGGGAGAAGAATATAGCCAATGTAGGGGTGATGGCCAGGAAAGAACTGAGTAGTCAAGGGCCTGGAGGTCATGACAGAGAACAGGGTTTGGAGCTTCAAGGCAGAGGCAGAGGTGGAATGCCAACAGATTTTGATCAGATATGGGAATTTCAGAGTGCATGAACACTTGTGGATGAAAGCATGATCAAGGATATGGGCAGCTCTTTGTTTAATTTTATCCATGAAGTCCTCTCTCCACTGATGAGAAGTGTAGATTTTCTGGAAAAGTAGTGTTACTTTTCCAGAGACATTAGACAGGACACCCAACACAAGGGTATGCGATACCTGTTACTTTAACTAAAATGTCTCTTCCTCATCCTAATGGGATAAATACCCATATTATTTACACATTGTACAACGATAAACAGAATTCCTGTAAATGATAGTTATCCCTGCTATTGTAGTTTTAATAATAGATAGCAATGAAATTGAAATCTGAGAGACTGGGTTCTTTTCTTGGACACAAAATTGGGGTTGGGGTAAAATGAAACAACCCACCGTCTCTCAAGGAAATTGTAATGACAGTTTGCATTCATAGGTAGAGTTATAGTTATAAAACATTTTATATGTATGATTTCATTTCATCTTCACAGTATTGTCTTAGGACTCATTTTCATATAAGGTAAAGTGAATTGCCTCATTTCATACATTGGTAACTGAGGCTGGAACTCAGGTTCTTTGATTCCAATTTCAGTGGAGTAGCATAGCAGATCGAATGCAAGACTTGGACATGTATATGCTGTATGACTGTGGGTTAAGTCTCTTCAATTCTCCTATCCGTCATTGATGAAATGGAGATAACAGCACCTACCCCCGCAGAATTGTTCAGATCAAGTGAGATAAAGATAAAATGCTATGTAAATCTATGTAACACCATACAAGTGTTCGTTATTATTGTTAACACCATATGATGAGTCAAACATCTCTTTAAACCCTTCTTTGTGCAAACTAGTTAAAAATATGCTTTCTCTTTAAGACAAACTGTGACATTGTAGGTAGTATCTTTAACACTTTTGTAGAGTGGTACATGGGACTATAAATAGGAAGTCTCAGATCTGTGTCTCCTTGTGCTGGATAAACATAGCTGAGAAACATCCAAAAAGCTCAGACTAGAGGGATAGAGGGAATTTTCTTATATTTCTGAGGATGTAATTGTTGTTTTTGGTCAGAGAAACGGATTGAGTGGAATGACCTTTAGCAGCTGATGACAATGATGTGGTAGAAGGGGTAGGTTTTCCACTTGACCTTTCTATAACATGCCAGCTTTGTCTCTTACTACAAAATGAGTTGCAATGGACAGACTTGATAGAATGCTAACCTGACAAAAGTGTACTGTTTGGAAGGAGATAGGCCATGAAATATGCCCCCTCTAGCTATAAAACATGGGGACTTTCCATGTAACCATCAGGCCTTGAGAACCTAAGTCACAGCAGGAAACTTTATTATAATTAGCTCCTCTGGGATTTTCATTTAAATAAAATTGGCTCCTTAATGAAATCTCCTTGCCTGGAGATTTCTTCAGCTCCTCAGTGAGCTTAAGGTTTCCTTAGGACTTTTCTTCCTTTGATTGTTTGCTTTCTGTATTTGGTATTTGCTTTTCCAGGTCCTATAGGTTTCTTCTCCTATCCACTGCCACTTGCTATTTTCTCCTTTCCTTAAATTTTTTTCCACCCTCTGGCACCTTTTTGCACCTGGTGAGTTTCCTCAGCCTTTGACTCACAGATAGTTAAGTTAGTCTGCAGCAGAGGTTTTTGTTTGTGTGTGCATGTGCGTGTGTGTGTGTGTGCGTGTGCGTGTGCGTGTGCGTGTGTGTGTGTGTGTGTGTGTGTGTGTATCTTGGACCTCTGTGGTAGTCTGCTGAAGCCTATTGATGCCTTTGCAGAATAGTATTTTTAGATGAATAAAAGACATGGAATTAGTTTACAGGAAACTAATTATATTGAAAGAGAGGTTTTTTTTAAACAAGTTTGCAGACCCAGGTTAAGAATTTCTGGTCTAGTGAAATTGTGGGCTACGTGGTAAAAGTGAAACCAAACAATTGTTTAATTCTTTTTAGGTGACACTTGATTATGGCAACTTGCCTGCCCTTTTAGTCCTGAAGTAGAATCTGCTTTGGCTCTAGCTTACTCTTGAAATGCCAAATCCATGCTTGGGTGGATGGAGTCTATACCAGAGGAAAAGGCGATGTAGGAGAGTAATTTAGAATCAGGAAGACGTGGATTCACATTTTGCGTTTAACATTTACTATTTGCGTGACCACGGTCAAGTCATTGAACTTATCTGATTCTCAGTTTCACCATAAATAAAATGGTCATTTTAATACTTTTAGCATGTCTCTTACAAGGTCTTTGTGGCAAGGTTCATATGACATGATATGCGTAAAGGGCTTTACAAAACTTGAGGCACTTTATAAATGTCGGCTATCATCATCAGGGAAAAAGCACGCCCTGAGAATCATAAGACCCGGCTGAACCCTCATTCTAGCTCAGACACAAATAATTGTATGTGACCTTAGAAAAGTCATTTAAATGTTTAAGTTTCTGTTCTTTTATCTATTAAATGAAGAAGTTAGTAGCAATAACCTACATATTTACATAACACATTGAGAATCACATATTTAGCAAAAGTGACCTTAGAGGTCACCTTTTCCAATTCTTTCATTTTACAGATGAGGAAACAGGCCTAGAGAGGTTAAAGAGCTTGCTCAAAGTCACAAGGAGCATATGTGACAGATGTTGGGTTAGATTCCAGTTTCTCTGACTCCAAATCCATAGTTCTTGTCCATTAACACTGGACGTTCTTTGTCATTGTTCAGTCATTTTTTAGTTGTGTCCAACTCATCATGATCCCATTTGGGGTTTTCTTTTCAAAGATACTGGAATGATTTGCCATTCCTTCTCCAGCTCATTTTACAAATGAGAAATCCGAGGCAATCAGTTAAGTGACTTGTCCAGAGTCACACAGCTAGTAAGTGTGTGAGGCCAGACTTGAGCTCCGCAAAGTGTTTTCCCTGGCCCTCTATCTACTATGCCACCTTGCTGCCTCTAATTTAGCTCTCCCTTAGCACCACCTATTTAATAGAGATATTGTGAAAATAAAATGCCATTGACTTCACATGTATAATCAGTTGCTTTCCTTCTCAAGGAGAAAAGAAAAGAGAGAGACAGAGGGAAAGAATTTGGAATGCAAAAATTAAAAAAAAAGATTGTTAATTTTTTTACATGTAATTGAGAAATAATGAAATAAAGAAAAATAATTCTTCTGGTCTAATAACTACCTCTCTGGGCCTCATCCTCATTTGTAAAATGAAGAGAAGCAGACCTCTGAGGTGTCTTTCACCTCAGTGATACTTTGATCTTGTGATTCTCTCTCTGTAAAATGAGGGGAGCTGAACTATATTACCTGAACGGCCCCTTCTCCTAAAACATCTATAACAAGTGTTTTGAAAAGTTGAAAGCGCCGATGAAATATAAGATATAATATTATAGGTGCCAGGCTCGAGGATTTGACCTACTTTTCTATGGCAAAGCACTAAAATGAACATTTTTACACATTCCTGCAGAACGTAATATTTTCAAAAAGTTTTAAAATAATCATTAATTTACTTGCAGATGACAGTAACTTTGTATACATTAATGCAGTAAGGCCAAGTCTAAAGGAAGCACATTTTTCTGTTGCTTTAAGATTTACTTAGAGCTTTCCTTACAACAATAGTTCCATGAAGGGGAACAGCATAAGTATTTGTAATCGTGATTGTCTTGTGGTACAAGTATTATTAGATGCTGTAGTAGTTGAAGTGCTGGAAATGGATTCAGGAAGTTGAGTTCAAATCCTGCCTCAGGTACTTGATGTGTGACCCTGGGCAAATCATTTAACCTGACTCAGTTTCCTTTATGTAAAATGAGGATACTAATAGTATTTGCCTCCCAGAGTTTTTGTAACCTTAAAAAGAGTTAATATTTGTAAAGTGCTGTGCAAACCACAAAGTGCTATATAAATGCTAGTTTATTACTATTTTTGTTAAATGGGCTTTGGAGATTGTTTTTTTAGTGACTTAGGATCATAAGATTCTCATCTAGAAAAACCTGTGCTTGTCAACTAGTACAAACTCTTCTTTACAGAGGAGGAGAATGAAACTTTACTTGGGGATGCAAACAGAATTGTGTGAGTATGGTTCTCTCCAAGGCAGACGTTCTCTGGACTTGGAGTGTTAGAAAATACACTGGACTCCATTTCTTTATACAAGCTTTTGGACCATGAATAGGAAAGATTACTCAATGTTTTTGAGGTGAAACAAATCCTTCCAGTTACCCACATTGACACAAGTGCTTCTGATAAGCTTTGTGAGCCTTGTTTCCCAGCACAAATGGTTACAAGTACTTCTGACACTCTTAGTCTCAGTCAGGGTTGTTATTTGGAGTCCATTCCATTCAGAGCTATCCATTCCCTTCTTGGCAGTCACAAATAATTGCTGTGGTAATAACAGCCACAAATAATTACCATACATGAATGACTCAACGTCCTGGACCAAATCCTGTCAATGACACTTCCAAATTAAAAGAAATCAAGGCAGAGTCAGGGGTGTCTTCATTAAGATGCAAATAAAATTCATTTGGAAAGATTTGGTCATTTCTGATGTAGGTGGCATCTTGTTTCTTCTTTTGGTGGAGAGGGCTGGCAGCTATTTGGATTCTGGCCATGGACCTGAGAAAGGACAAATGGGCACTTCTTCTGCCCTCAGATTTCTCTCATGACTTTCTCAGATAAAGCCCTATGACACTGTGTAAACAAATCATTTAAAATGTTTGTGCATAATTCTTTTAATACAGAGCTCTGTTTTTATAGGAAAAAGCATAACTGAGTGGCAAAGCATGCTCTAAATCTCTGACTCAATTAACCATGCCTTTGGAAATGAAGTTGTTTTTACCATCAGTCCCTAATCATGGCCACTATTGTTGGGAGCACATTCTAATTGCAGGACGGGGAGGAATGTTAACCTTGGGAACTTAAACCTGGGAAGTATCAATGAATGCCAAATATGGCATCTGAACTACAGAGGGGTTTTCTTGACCTCACTAAAAACCCAGGACTCGGTAGCAACTCTGGCTAAGCGAGGAAGAACTCTCTTGAATTACTCCTTCACTATTTCTTTCCCATTACATTGGAAAATCTAGTGCTGATGACTGTCAATGTACACAGAGAAAGGCAGTGAACATAAATGTGAATGAATGAATGAAAAGCATTAATTAGATACTAGGTGTGGGACACTGGGCTAAGTACTGGGGAGAAAAATGCAGAATTGAGTTGGTCCCTGCCCCCAAGGAACTTATATTCTAATGAGGGACGGGAGTTAAGCTTTGGGAAGATCCAAAATCAAGTCAAGACAACAAATATTTATTCAGTATTTAATACATAAGGAAAACATAGTGATAAAAAGAAAGTCCCTACCCTGAGTTTACACAGAAGGAAAGACAAGGTACAAGTGAGAGGCCATGATGGCAGAGTACAGAGAATGAAGGATGGCGAGATGAATAATAAGCCTTTCCAGTGGCAAAAGAGGTCATTGGATTACAATTGTCAGAGAAAGAGATAGAAAGAGAGAGGGGATGGAGCAGGGTTGGGGAAGTTCCAAGTGAGTACAGGAGTACAGGAGCGGATCCTTGCAGGCAGTTCTTCTGGTGGAGGCCACTAGGTAGTGCAGTGGATAGAGTGCTGAACTTAGAGTCAGTAAGACCCAAGTACAAATTGTGCATCTCTTACTAGCTATGTGACCTTGGGTAAGTCATTTGACTTTTCCCAGACTCAGTTTTCTAATTTGATTAAAGAGAGGGTTGGACTTGATAGCCAACGAGGTTCCTTCTTACTTTAAATCTATGATCCTATAGTTGTGTGCTTTTAGAAGAGTAGTGTGGAAGAAACTGGATATGTGAGTGAGAAGTAGAAACTATTCATGTCTCCAATGTCATGAAAAAATAAGGGCTATTTAAAACAACAACAATAAACTATCCAGGACTAGTTCCTTATTATTTGGTAGATGAAAATCATATGGGGAGTGAATCATGTTGCTATTTGTTTCCTTGATTTTTTTGTAAGATCATGTATTTAGAAGTCAAACAAGCAGTTGTTTTTTTGTTTTTTGTTTTTTTTTTTTTTTTTTTTTTTACCATATTCTGCCTTCCATATTGCCAAGTACTTCTCTTGCCAGATTAAAAAGTCATTGGGCCTCAGACTTTTGATACTTAATAGCTGTGTGACCCTGGGCAAGTCACTTAACTCCAATTGCCTCACCAAAACAAAAAGTCATTGGGAAATATTTAACAGAATATGTAAAAATAAAGTAAAGCATAGATAATGTTAATATGTGATCTTCTAAGTCAATATGTGACCCCTAAGGATGAATGATGTAGTATGGCTCCCATTTCTGTTTGAGTTTGATGCCACTGTTTTAGAGGTTATCTAATTTTACAGATGAGGAATTTGAGTTCCAGAGAAATTAAGAGATTTGTCCAAGTTTAAACAGGTGGTAAGTAGCAGGGGAGCCAGAATTCCATCCCAGACCTTCTGACTCCAAATCCAAAATCTTTTCCACTTCGCTGTACAAATGGATGTAATTTTAGTGGAGTCAAATGTGACTCAGTAAACATGGGAACTATAATCTATCCATTCCTGAGCCATAAATTGTAAAGGCAAGAGGTAGACTCTAGGGTCCAGGCTTGATGACTAAGTTTCTCTACATATTTTCCCAAGTGATTAGAATGTCCCAGGAAATTTCATTTTAACAACTAGAAATAATGCATGATTATTAAATTTCATGAAGGACTTGGGTAATTTCATACTTGGACATTTCTCCTCCTGTATCTGAACTGTTCTAATCTAACTGTTCCCTTCTTTTCCTCATCTTATCTGCCCTTCTCTGGAATTTACTCCTTTTTTGACTTTAGACCCATATCTTCCTTCAGGCCTCAGATGAGGTGCAGTATCCCCTCTGAAACTTTACCTTATTCTCCATCCTGTCCTCCTCCCCAGTTATTAGATCTCTTTCTTTCTCAGATTATTTTGTATTTATTTATGTACATGTTGAAACTCCCCAAGGAAAATATAGGTTCTTTTTGCAGAACAGACTTTTATTTTTGTCTTTACATCTCTAGTGCTTGACCTTCTGTGTATAAGGGCTAAATAAATATTTGTTGGATTAAATTGACTCTTCTGTGTACCAGTTCTGAGATCTTTGATATTTGTTATTTCATTATGTTCTTAAAGCAATGAATAAGAGAAGGAATGTGGGTACAGTTGATCCTCATTGTTCACAGATTCCATTTTTAAAATTCATCTACTTGCTAAAATTTATTTGTAATCCCCAAATCAGTGTTTGTGGCACTTTAACAGGCATTCATTGACATGCCTGCAGAGTGGTGTAAAATTTGAGTCAACACAATGGCCATGGGCATGTCCTTACTGAGGGTGATCAAGACATTCTGTCCTCTTGTTTCAGGCTCTCATACTGTGAACAAGTGTCCTCTCTGCATTCTATTTAGTATCATGTTTTTCACATTTTTATCCTTTTTGTTGATGTTTTCATTATGTGTCATGCTGAAGAGCTGTCCAGTGTGCCTAAGTACAAGAAGGCTGTGATGTGCATTATGGAGAAATGTGTTAGGTAAACTTCAAGGTGTAAGTTGTATAGCGCTGTTGGCTGTGAGTTCAATGTTAATGAATCAACACTATGATACATCCTCCCAAAAAGAAGAGGAAATTTACTGGTCTATATTCAGAGGCTTCACTGGGAAGTGCTAAAGTAAATAATATACCTAGAGGAACCTAACCCTATATTTTCTCTAGGAGTGATTGATGGTCTGAAGCTCTCTCCTTTCCCACCCCCATAAATATATTGGGATCTCTTTTAAAAATCAAAATCCCAGAATTTTTTGGGGGGGGAGCAGGAGAGAGGAGAAGGGGTAGAAAATTGCTGCTATATTTCCAACCACTGTAACTATTATATTTCCATGGGAATATTCTATGTGTGTCTATCTGGCATCTTTCCTTGACCTTGGATAAAGATAGGAAGAATTCATTTGAATATACAAAAAGGACCCCAAGATTCTCAAGCACCTGTTTTAAAATATCACTTGAGTGTTGCTTTGGGAAAATGTTCCTGTTAATTCTGTTGCTTTCCAAACCTGAATGACATTTGAGTTGGACAGGTTATACAAAAACTTCATGTAGCCCTCTGTTTCTGTTTGCTATTTATAGGCAGTTCCCGTGAAGCTTGTCCATTTGCAGATTCCAAGCATATTAAAGGCAGATCCATTAATGAGGCTTTTCTTCCATTAGTGGCTGTTCTGTGGCTTTGCCTCTTTCTATAGGAATTGTCCTTGATTTGAAGGTCACAGTTTTGTTTGCATGGTGGTTCCTCAGCCAAATAGAAAACAGCTTAATTCGACTTTGTTCCAAGGAACTAATGTCCTAGCCTGCATCATTCTTTTTGATTGAATTTCATCCTAACTGGAATAGCTTAGGTTAGCAGAAATAATTTGTTTAATCCTCTTTATTTCTTCTGGACCGTGCAATTGTCTACTTTCCTGCTGCATGGAGAGTTTAAGCTACTTGTTAGCTTAAACTATTATAGAACAATACCTATTGGTCCTGAGGGTGGACATTGGGCTTTTGTTTTGCTTGTTATTTCCTCCTTGGGATGAACTTCTGTGCTTGCTATAGTATTAGTTCCAACACAGATGGTGGATGCAACATGGTACAATGGAAAGAGTCCTGGATTGGGAGTTAGAGAATTTATGTTCAAATCCTGCCTCCTCTGTCACTACCTGGGTGACCTTGGGCAAGTCCCTGAAACAATCTGGGCCTCAGTTTTCTCTTTTGTAAAATTAATGAATTAGAATAGATGACCTCCAATATCCCTTCCTTTTGGAAAGCCACGATCTGAATTTAAAAAAGTAGTGTTGTTGTTTATAATGGATAATCTATACCCACAGATATCCATCCAATGTCTAGAGATCTAGAGGAAAGCCTCTAGCATGTTAGGTAAACCCTTCTGTGGAGGATTTGTATGAATATACAAATAAGAATTATCCTGGGTGGGGAAATGTGGACAGATTATAGCCTCAAACCTTGGTGGAAGGTCCCCCATCTGTGGCATCACAGATCCATTTAAATATTGAAATGGTGATAAGGCCCTGATTACCTCACGGTTGGACCTGCAGCCTATAGGTTGGCCTTCCTGACTCCAGGTTCTTCCTGTTGCAGTGTATCCTCCACTTTGCTGTCAGGTTGATCTTCCCAATGTTTAGGTGTGACTATGTTTTGTTACTGGCCACTGTTCATGACCCCATTAGGGGTTTTCTTGGCAAAGATATTGGGGTGGGTTGCTTTTTCCTTCTTAAGTTCATTTTACAGATGAAGACACTGAAGCAAATAGGGTTAAGTGACTTGCCCAGGGTCACGCAACTAGTAAGTGTTTGACACTAGATTTGAACCATTTCATTCCCTTACTCAGTCTACTCCATTGATTTTCTATCATCTCCAGAATCAAATATAAATTCCTTTGTTTGACTTTTAAAACTCTCTATAACTTAATCCCTTCTTAACTTTCTAGTCCTTTTACACTTTACCCCCCCCATATTCTGTGAAACAGTGACACTAATCTCCTTATTCTTCCTCAAATTAGACATTCAATCTCTCAATTTTTGGCATTTTCACCTGCTTTCCCCCTAGCCTGCAATTCTTTCCATCCTGACCTTCCTCCTCTACCTTCCCTGGCTTCCTTTGTGTCTTGACTACAATTGCACCTTCTTCAAGAAGCCTTTACAGATCCCTGTTAATGCTAGAGCCTTCCCTTTGTTGATTATCTCCAAATTATTTTATATCTCTTGTTTGTACGTCTTTGTTTGCATGCTGTCTTCTCTTTTAGACTATCAATTCCTTGAGGGCAACCACTGTCTTTTTTCTTTCTTTGTATCCTTAGCACTTAGCACAGTGCATGGCATATAGTAGACACTTAATGAATGCTTATTGTCTGACCTATTGGTTTATATGAAGGCAACATTGCCTAATTGAAAGTGCTCTAGACCTTTTGGTTAGAAGCCTTGAGTCCAAATCCCTGGTGTATCACCACCCAGCTGTGAAGCCCGGCCAAGTCACTTCCTTTCTGAACTTCTGTTTACTTAACCACAAAATGAAAACAGTAATACATACTTGCATGGCCTACCTCACATGTCTGTAGTAAGGAGAGTACTTTGTGAAGCTTTAAAGTGCTATGTAAAACTGAGTTGTTATTATGGATGGAAATCGTTGAATCCTTACTTACAATGTGCCCACATGTTACAACAATTGTGCATGTTAAGAGAGGTTTCTCTAAAAATAGTCAATTTTCATAAGATGGAATTGACATTGAAAGGATTAAAGATAGACATTTTTGACAGTTTACAAGCAAATGTGGCTAGTTAAATTTTTATGAAAATACAAGTAGATTGAATTGCCAATGAAAAGTTTATTCATAGGAACTAATTGGATGCCATGTACGGTTTGATGTCAGAAATGGAGTGCAACCAAGAATTAAGTGAGAGAAATAATGAATTGATATTAGAATTCATTCATCCATATCATTTCCCCAAAATAACTTCAGCACTATTAGCACAGCCCAAGGATGTAAGAGATAATCAATCCATTAAATTGTCCACTATACTTTCATATGCACATAGAAAGTTAAAAGCACCCCTGTACCAAAAGCTCAGTGAGAATCCATTTAGGGTTTTTTTTTTTGTAATGGCTACCATCATTTTACATGGCAACAGTAATGTTGAATGGATGATTTTGGCTTTGTTGGGGTGACTATTATTAGGTCTATGTAGTAATTTTCCTTTACCTTATTGTTAAATTATGTGGGACACATTACAATCAACCTGTTACGTTTAGTGATTTCTTCTTTTCTTTCTTACAAGTTAAAGTTAAAGATACCTAAGAAAATTTATACAGTTTATGGAATCAGACCATATAATAGTTACATGGGCAGATTGCTGGTTAAGTAATTTCAAGGATATGACTCTGTGTATTACTTTACCTTGGTATGGTTGATCATGATCTAAATCCAAATGATAGGATACAAAGAATTATTCATAAGAGCTTTGTCATTATACCCATAACAAGCATAATGGGTTTTACATTTTTAGAACTGATAAAATAAAAATCATTTGATTTTGTGGGAAAGAAGTACAGGAAAACTGGTCATATTTTTTTCCTGCATACTAGATTTTGGAGAATGCATTTCAAAGGGATCAGAAAAAGAATAGATTGTATTGCATGGATTAAAATTCTCTTAGGGAGTTAGTGAGAAGGGGAAGCTGTCAAGAATTATATTCTGAAACCACAAAGAGGAAAGAATTCTGATGAGGAGGGGAGCTGCCTAAAGAGACCAGTGTAGATAGGGACTTTGACCTTATTACATTTTTAAAAGTCTTATGTAGAACTGGCAGAATTGGTAGTTGCTGAAGAATGAATAGCATAGTGTAGCGTGATCCTGTAAAGATAGTACTATTAGTGTGAGTCTGATAAAGTGAAAGAAAACCAAAAAGGTTTGTTTATTTGTGTTAGCTCTGCTGGTGAAAGAGGACCTCAAACAATGGCTAGGATCTTTGCCTCAGGCAAACAGGGTAGTGATTTTACTGACTGTAGAAGAAAAAACTACTTAACTCTTAAAATGATTTCTGAATTGAAAAGCATAGAATTATAATTAAGGATTTGCTACTCAAGGAGATAGTAAGAGGACCTTTAGACATCATTGATGAATTCAAGTCATCCA
>CM053770.1:559563119-559610045 GCA_028658325.1 Potorous gilbertii
GATGAGGCAATTGGAGTTAAGTGACTTGCCCAAGGTCACACAGCTAGTGAGTATCAAGTGTCTGAGGTGAGATTTGAACTCAAGTCCTCCTGACTCCTGCACTGGTGCTCTATCCACTGCACCACCTAGCTGCCCCAACAGTAGTCTTCAGGTATTGAAAGAATAGATGTATCAGGTCATTGTCAGTGATTTTTTGAAAGATAGTGAGAAAAGGGTGCAGCAGGATTGGAGAAGGGCAAATGTTATCTCAAATATTCAGAAAAAGAAACAGAAAGGGGCTTGTAAAACATAGACTAATGAACTTCACTTAGATTCCTGGAAGTATTTAAAACAAACAAACAAAAGGAAATATTGATCACAAAGAGCTTGCATGGCTCCATCAAGAATAGGTAAAGAATAGTCTAGCTTCAAGACTTTTTTTTAACAGGGTTACCAGACTACAAGATTGGGGGCTTCTATAGATATAGTGAAACATAGGGCAAAGCTCCTTGTACTGTCAAATTTTTGTTGTTTTCTTTTGTATTTATATCACCTATATTTTCCAGGATATCCCTCTCCTCACCTCCTTGTAAAGACTATTCCCTTATAATATTAAAAAGAGGGGGGACCATCATAAAATTTGATGTTTATGGTTTATAACCCCCATAATCCTCTTTTTAAAGAAGCCTTTTCATATATCAATCAAGCAACAAATATTTATTAAGCATTAAGTGTGCACTATGCTAAGTGTTGGGGATATAAAAAGAGGTGATTATCTCAATACCTCCTCTCTTTCTTCTTAGTGCTTTTGCATTGGCTGTTTACCCAGTCCGGAAGGCTCTCTGTCCCTCTCCCTCTCTCCCCTCCCCTTTCCTCGCCTCTGCCTCTTAGATTTCCTGGTTAAGTACTGCTTTTAAGGGGCCTTTTCTGATCCCTACTAGCTGCTGCAGTCTTGTTTTTTAAGGGTCCTTTCCATATATTCTGCTTGTATCTTGTACATTCTTGCATGTATATATATATATATATATATATATATATATACATACATACACACACACACACATATAGGTTTTCTTCCCTATTCACATATAAGCGGCATGAGGACAGGGACTGCTTTTCCTTTTTATTTATATCCCCAGTGTTTACAGAGTCTCACAGTTAGCTCTTAATAAAGGCTGGTTGATTGATTGATTATTTGGGGGCTCAAACTTATTCATTATAATTTCACAGGATGCAGTTTTGATGGCTTTCTTCTTCTTTCCACTTATAGCAATTGTGCATATTTTTTTCTTGGTTCTGCCTGTTTCATTTTCCTTATGCTATTTTTGTGGGAAGAATGGAGAGATATTAATGCAGTTGAGTGGATTTGGAAGTGGTTGAATGGCTGGAAGTAGAGAATGGTCATTTGTGCTATAATCTTTACTTGAAAGCAGGTCTTTAGAGGAATGGCCCAGGGATCCATGCGGTTCAATCGTTTTATTAGTGACTTGGTTGGAAGCATTGATGATTTGCTTATCCAATTTGTTGATGACAGACAGCTAGGGCAGATAATAGCAACAACAGGAATAGCTAGCATTTATATAGCACTTGAAGATTTGCAAAGACTTTACATATATTTTCTCATTTGATCCTCACAGCAATCCTGTGAAATAAATGCTATTATTATTTCTATTTTGCGGTTGAGGAAACTGAAGATGAGAGAAATTAGTTTGACCATGGCCACGTAGCTAGTAAGTAGCTGAGGCAAAATTCAAAATCAAATTTTCCTGACTTTAACTCTAACACTATCTACTGCTCTGCAGGGGTGGGAGAACCTGTAGCCTTGAGGCCATATGTGGCCCTCTAGGTCCTCAACTGTGGCCCTTTCATTGAATCCAAACCTCACAGAACAAATCTCTTTATTAAATTTGATAATGTGTTGGATAACAGAGTAAGAATTCCTAAAGTCTTTGGCAAGCTAGAACATTTGACTGAACCTAAAAAGATTAAATTCAGTTGGGTGAATTGTGACATCATATATTTGATTTGAAAAAAAAGTCAACGTTAGAAATACAGAGTTGGGGAAGCATGTCTGGAAGGCAATTCTAATAAAAAAAACTATGAGGTTTTTAGAGGATTAGAGCAAAATGTTTTCCTTACAACAACATCCTTATGAGATAGCTAGGTTATAGACGAAGAAATTGAGTTATTGAATGGATCATCTAAGCTAGTAAGAGTCCAAGGCACTATTTTAAACCTGATCTCTCATGAATGAAGATGAGCTCTTTTGTTTATATTAGCGTGCCTTTCTTATCCAAGTTGAAGAAAAGAAAAATCACTTGTTTGATATCTTTATGTGAACATTTGGAACAACTGGTGTCTACAATAACCTGTAGTTACTACAGCAAAATCTGGAAAGAATATAGAAAAAAATTCAAGAGACACTAAAACAAATAGTATGGCTTTGTTACCTTATTAATGTTGACATGTTAAGTAATCAAAATGCAAAAAAGTTAAAGTTCCACACATAATCATTTTTTTGTTATTCTTGTTTTAATATTTGAATGTTCTTATTATTTTTATAAATGAAAAAAACAACAAACCATAGGGAGTCTTATGTTGTTGGTATCTTTTTGAAAGAGCTATGGAAAAGTTGTATTTTTAAAAAAATAAACCTAGGTGAAATTTTTAAAAAATTTACTTGGAAAAATAAAAGATTTACAGTCTTAAGGGAAATAATGAAGAAAAAGAGACATAAAGAGAACCCTGGTATCAGATCTCACCCTACCTTATAAAGCATATTATATATATATATATATATATATATATATATATATATATATATATATATATATATACACATAAAACCAAAGTTATTTGCTAGTACTTTAAAAATAAAAAGTAAAACAGTGGAATGGAAGCTAAAGGAAGCAAGACCCAGAAGTTACCCAACATTATGATGGAGTATTAAGTAAACCCAAGAACATAAGCCACAGACTACTGGAGAAAGTCATCCATTCAATGAGAACTGCTGGGATAATGGAAAACAATGTAGCAGAATATAGGTTTAGACCAGCTTCTTACTCATAAACCACAATAAAATCCAAATATATAAGGAACTTTAGCATAAAAAGTCACATCAGAAAAAAAATATTGTAAGAAAATGGATGGAAATGCCTTTCTTCAGATCTCTGGTTAAAAGGAGAATCTGTAGCCAAAAAGGGAATAAAAGAGCTTACAAAAGACAAAATAGCAATCTCAATTCTATAAAATTAACAGACTTTTTGTGAATAAACTTAATGCAATTAGATTAAGAGAAGAAACTATTGAGTGGGTGAAAAATTTTTTACCATCTAATATGGGGTAATACTCTCTGATGGCATCAGCATAGGAAATTCCTTCCATCAATTCAGTATAGGTTTGAGAGCTACAGAGTTAAGTGGCTTACCCGAGATCTCATTCTTAGTAAGTGTCATAGTTGGCATTTGAACCCAATTCTTCCTTATTCTAAGCCTAGCACTCTGCCTTCTATGTTCAGAAATCTCCATGCATCAAATAGCTATAATGAAAGGTTTATATATATATATATATATATATATATATATATATATATATATACATACATACATACAACATATATAATTAAAATAATACCAGGCTGAGCCAGTCTCCAATAAGTAAATGGTTAAAAGATATGAGCAGTTTTTAAAAGAAGAAAAACAGTCAACAATTATATATTATATATATGTATACATACACATATATATGTAACATTCTATGTCAACAAAAATAAATTTGTAATTAATAGGAAGAAAAAATAAAGCAACTCTGGGATTTTACCTCATACCTATAAAATTGATAAACATGATAAAAAATGAAGATAATGAGTGTTGGAGGGGCTGTGAGAAGACAAGTATATATTGTTGGTAGAATTGCACAGTGATTCAACCCTAATGTTCTAGGGAAAGCATTCAATAAAAACCAAAAACAAAAACTACAAATCCAATTCTTCTTCACTCTGAACCCAACATTTTGAGTCCCCATTCCCAGCAACCTGGACATAGGAATTTGGAATTATTCAATAAAAGTCACTAAGCTTTCTGCCTTTTGATCCAGCTTCCTTGATTGGGTGTATGCCACAAGTAGGTCAAAGACAAAAAGAAAAAAAATCCTACATATACCACAATATCTGTGGAAGCATCTACTGTGGCAGCAAAACTTAGAAATAAAATAGGTGTCCATCAGTTGGGCAAGAGTTGAACAAATTGTGCCATGTGAATATATTGGACATGATTATGTCTTAAGAAATGGAAGAAATAGAATGTAGGGAGACGTATGAACTCATGCAGAGTGAAGTAGAACCAGAAGAACAATGCACATGGTGACTACACTTAACATAAATGAAAATGCCAGCAAAAGGTTTCTGAGCTCAAGTTAATTACAGTAACAATCTTGTTCCCAAATGAACAGCTGTGAATTTTTCCCTCTTCTCGGTATGGAGGTAGAGGGACTGTTATTGTTCAGTTGTTTCAGTTATGTCCAACTCTTGGCAACCCCATTTGGGGTTTTCTTGACCAGAGATATTGCCATTTCTTTCTCCAGCTCATTTTACAGACGAGGAAACTGAGACAAACAGGATTAAGTGACTTGCCCAGGGTCACATGACTAGTAAGTATCTGAGACCAGATTTGAACCCAGGAAGATGAGTCTTCCTGACTCCAGATCCAGCACTCTATCCACTATGCCCCATAGTTGCCCCATGTAATGCCACATATACTACCAAATTTGATAGAGTTTGATGGGGGAAGTTATAACTGGAAATTGCTGTGATTTTAAAAACAAAACATAATGATGGTCAAATTCTGAAATAACTAAATGAATTGGTCTCCATTATATGGCTATTCCTTCCAGTCATGGAGATTGTAAATCATTCATACTTACCCATACTTGTCTAAGAGCTCCCATAAGTTTGCTTTGATTATATATTTTTCTAATGATGTCCTTTACTCAGGTTCTTCTTGGCAACTCCTTATTTATGTATTCTAGCCTGCTCACACCCACCATTTGCATTCCCATTCCCCTCTAGATTAATACTAAATTTTAATTCTTTGGAAACTATGAAGATCCATGTCTCACAGCCATATAGTAATATCAGTAAAATATTCATATTAAAGAGATTGAACTTTTTCATTTTAAGGTGATTAGGGCCATAAAAGGAGCTGTGCAATTCCCCATAAATAATCTAGTTCACTGTCTTATCCAACTCATCCATTTGCAGTGTCTGTTCAAATGGTATATACCGGAGGATAAACTCTATATAGGCTGTTCATCTTAGTATCTGTTACAGTTTGGACAATAGGTATTCTTAATCTGCTTGTTTTCTCTAGTTTGGAACATTCAAACTCTTTTGAGTGATTATAGCTTTAATTTTGGAGGCTGAGACTTGTAATCATCTACAAGCAAGAAGACTTGGAGAATGGTTGTCATCCATCTTCAGTTTGGACTCTGAATCTCCTCCTATGACAGTTGTGATATACCTTTGATGACCTTGCCTCCCTGTTTTATGCTGTATATCTCATCTGATATTAATGAGCTGAGTGTTGTGGGAAAAGGTTTTTTTGTTATATCTTTCAAGGAATCTTTCATAACTATCATCATAATTTCATAATTTTGACATTAAAATTATATGAGTTCCTTTAAGGAGGTACTAATGAATCAAGCTACGTACAGTAACACAGTGAATTCTTGTATTCTCTATATATTTTAGTCAATTGTATGGTGATAAAGATATGATCTCTTGTGGAATATGACTTGCAGAAATCCATCTGTTCCAGTTTAACACTATCATCCAGGATGCCTTCAATGAATATATACATTATTCTCTTTAAAAATTATAGAAATGAGAAATTATATAAATGAGAAAAATAAGAGTCTTGATACTCTTCAGTCAACTCTTTTGGTATTAATAAAGTTTCAGATTCTTTTCTATACCTTCTTTATCTTCCCTGCCTTCTGATTTCTGGTGAAAAATATTCCTGTATTCTTTCACAATTGTTACCTCCCCTATGTCTAGAGGTCCTCTTTGAACAGATCTCCTTTATGTACGCTTGATCTGATCTAGATGCTTTCCCCATCCTTGTTGTCTTTTATGTAATTTTTACTTTCACCACAAGCACATCCTGGACTATGATGTTAGAATTCAAGTATAGTGGCTCCAGTTTCCTTGATGGTAAACAAAATTTATTTTAAAAAAAACCAAACAGCCACTTTTCAGTTCTTTTCAGTCTTTTTTTCTATTTGTTGTCTTTCTTCTGGTATTTTGAGATACCCCCAGGATGACTTTGCTTAGTTAGACCTTTCACTAAGCTGTCTTTAAATTGATTTTACCTTTTATTGTTTTATGAAATAACATTGCTTATCATATTATATCCTCCTTCTTTATAAGATTTTATAAACAAATTTTTGTTTAAAACTAGTGTTGTACTCAGTCTCCATATCTCTCTGCCTAGAAGCTAGAGTAGAGGAGTAGGAGGACACTCTCTGGATACCAAACCTGCAAGTAGGAGTACAGATTGGAAGAGTTGGTTGAGAAGGAATGTTACTTTGAAGTATGAGGGGGGACTATAAATGCATATAATGTTAGACTTTCTCAGTGCTTTGATTAGTTTTGCTGAATTGTTTTTTCCCTTCTTTTTTCTGGTTTAGTCTTCCTTCTAAAAGGTAACTCCCTGGGAGAGAGTTGGAAGGGAGCTATAATTCAGAAAAAATAAATGATAACAAAAGAAGATATCAATAAAAATTTACTCTAAAAAACTCAAAATGTCTTGCAGACTAAAGTTATTTTTATGTTCTTTTGGTTTCATTTTGGCAAATGATTTATATTAGTTAAACTTATTTATGAAATTATTATAATTGGTCCTGTCAGTTCTCATTATATCACATTTTTTATGATCAGTAATGTGTTTTAAAAGGTCAGGTTGGAATGGTTTTAATTTGCATGGCATATGTTTTTCTCATTTTTATTCTAGTTCAGTGATGTTGTTGCCTAACTACACAAACAGCTGAATTAAAAATCAAGTATTTAGTTGTTTCCCATTTGTTAAAGTCAATTTCATTTTTTTGGAATGTTACTTGGTATTCGCCATGTATATAGTACATTCTGATTCTTTTCTCAAAGAAAGAGTCTTTTACATAATCTATAAATTTTCAGTCTCTTTCCTTATTATTTATTTTTGACACATTTTTCATCCTCATCTACTTCTACATTTGCATTGACATGATAGAGAAATTCTACAAATTTTGCTAAAAAAATCTTCCATATTAAATCAATGGATACTGTGATACTCAACCTCTTTTGTTTTTTTCAATAGATGTTGTAATTGTAAATTGTAATTCTTTGCACAGTAGTATATTTTCAAGATATTCATGAATGCTGTGACATGAGTTAATTAGATAGTCTATCAAGTGGCATTACTTGTTGCCTTTGAACACATGGAAAGACCAATTGTCAGCCCTTCAATTTTCCCCTTAAGGAAAACCTATGAGCCATTCTCCTAATCTAAAAACTGTTTCCTAGAATATCTTATCTCCTTATGTGTCATCTTTCCACTATTATTGGCATCAGGTTGTGATGAAGCATTTGAGTAAGACTTTATGAAGGTGGGGGCTTAGAAAGCACACATGGTCAAAGATAAACCCAGAACTCCTGACTACTGAAGTCCTTTTCTCTCTTGTGGAGTATTCATGAAGTAACTCTTGTGTGTCTCTTAGCTTCCAATGCAGATTGCTTGTTGTCAGCTACTGTTGCTCTGGGTGGACACTGGTAACATTGCTAATAGGAATTCTAGATTTTTCAGACTCTCAAAATTTACTAAGCTATTATCCCCTGGGGGTGGGGGGGGAAGGGAGAGAGAACTTTCTCTTTCCCCCAAGGACAATTCCCTTTCAGGATTTTTAACCTCTGGATTGGACCACCACTTGACTGACCTGTTACTGGAATGTGTGGATCCAAATTGGTCCAGAAGTCCAATTTTTTTCAACCAATCATAAGATATTTCCTTCATAGTGTCATCTAATTTCATGCCCCTGTAATGGTTATTTAAATGGGAAGCTCTTTCCCATTCATTAATAGACCCATGGGACCTACATGGGCCACATGGAAGCCTGAGTCATATGAGTCTGTGGAGGGAGGAGTTTACTGAAGGGGTGGAACAGAAAGAGCAGAGGTGAGAGGAAATTTGGTCAGAGAGCAGTCAGAGAGCTAGAAAAGATCTGGGCATGCAGGCAGCTGGCTAGTGTGAGTGAGAGAGCTTGTTTGTGATTTTGGTTAAGGGAGTCTACTTATGATTTGTTTAAGGGAGCTGGTTTGTGGGAAATCTCGCTGGGGGAAGGCTTGGGGATGGTGTTGTCCTCTGCATTGTTGTTGTGTATAGTTTTTATTACTATGATGGATTCTGCTTTCTGGTGTCTGAATAAATGTTTTAGTTCTGTTTTCCATGTGGATAGTCTGTTGTATTTTGCTATTCAGAATTGTGCAGGGATATTCATAGCTACTGTAGCTACTGTGAATATTGCATTGTTGTTAAAGCCCCAAACTCCCCATGATTCTTTCAAATTTATTAAGGAGTCATTGTACCTAGTTTACTTTTGATTGATTGATCAATTCAATTGAGATTTTTGGATCTTCTGTAATAATATTAATTGGAAGTGGGGATAGAAGCCTCCATCCTTACATCTTAAAAGAAATGGGAGAGGGAATTGTCTTCTTGTATCTCTTCTAAGGATCAATCTTGGTCACTGTGATTCCATAGCATTCAATTTTGATTATTGTTTTTTCTTTTAAAATATTTTTTAAATTAATAAGCACTTATCTTCTTTCCTTTCCATCTCCTAACCCTCTCCTCCGTCTGCCTCAAATGAGGAGGGGAAAAAAAAGGAAAACCCTTGTAAGACAAGTACAGTCAAGCAAAACAAATTACCACATGCTCATCGACTGTGGAATGCCTGACCAAATTATGTTATATGGATGTAATGGAATATTCTTGTGCTAGAAGAAATTGTGAAAAGAATGGTTTCCTAAAAACCTGGGAAAAGTTGTATGAACTGATAGAGAGTGAAGTGAGTAGAACCAGGACTGCAATTTATATAATAAAAATATTATAAAAATGAACGACTTTGAAAGACTTAAGAACTCTGATCAATGCAATGACCAACTATGATTCCAGAAGACTGAAGAATGTTACCCTTCTTGAGTAAAATAGGTGATTGATTCAGTATGCAGAATGTTCCGTCATTTTATATAGTTGGGTATATTTGGGTATATTGTTTTTCTGTTTCTCCTTCATTTTGTATAAGTAAACATAAATCTTTCCATAATTTTCTGTATTTATTTTATTTATCATTTCTTACTATTGTAGGTTAGGTTTAAGAAGTAGACACATTATTTCTTCCCTCCCTCCCTCCTTTAATTATTTTAAATGAGATCTCTCTTTTCATCTCCTTTTCCTGTGTTTTTTTTTATAGTAGGATGATTTTTATGGTTTTATTTTATATCCTACTATATTATTGAAGTTATTGTCTTTATTAATTTGGGGGGTAATTATCTCGAATGTTCTGAATGAAATATTGTCAGCATACGGAATACGTTTATTTCCTTCTTTCCAATGTATACTCCTTTAATTTCTTTTTTAGAGGGCCATATTGCTATTGCTAGCATTTTGAGTACACTGCCAAATAACAATAATGGTGCTACAGATACATCGCTGCTTCACTCCTGAGCTTATTGAGAAAATTTCTAATTTTTCTCCATTAAAAAGATGCTAATTCTTAGTTTTAGATAAATGTTTTTGATTACATTAAGGAAAGATCTTTTTATTTTTATGCTTTTAAGGTGTTTTTTAAAACACAAATGAGTGTTATATTTCATTGAAGATATTTTCTCTATTTATGGCTATAATCGTGTATTTTTGTTTTGTTATTAATAAAGTTAATCACACTAATTGTTTTCTGAGGCTTTTCTGCCTTTCTAGTCTTTTGCTATTTTACTCTACTCCATATACTCTATGATCTAATCATACTGGCTAACTTGCTGCTCACAATACTCTGTTTCCCAATTCTGTGCATTTTTACTAATTGGCCCCCATACTTTCTATATTTTGGTTCTAACTTACCTCTCCAGTCGTAGATTCTGTTACTTTCCTTTTCTCAACTTATTCTCTAGCCAGACTAGATAATTCACTGTTCTTCTAACTCAGGGATTCTTAAATTGGTTTCCTTTGTAATCCTACAAATTTTATTTTATGTACTTAAATATATTCTGAGATGTGGTCTACAGACCACCAAAAGGTTCCATGGCACACACAAAAAAAGATTAAGAACTCCTGCTCTAACTTAACATGATACCTCTTAACTTCTCTGCATCTATATAGTTATCCTTTTGCCTGGAGTGAAATACTTCCTCGGTTTTATCCTTCAGAATCCTTATCTTCAAGTCTAAGCTCAGATACTATTTCTTCCATGAAACCTTAAACCCTTGGTGAAAGAATTTTCTCCTTCCTTAAATTTTTCTAGAGGGGTTTTCTGGGACTCTCCTTTGATCATATGACATTCTGACTTGTATATTTCCCTGTTTGGTAGTGATCTTATCCTATACCTGTTCTACCCCACCCCAGGAAAATGTAAACATCTTGAAGGTAGGACTTTACCATTTTTCATCTGTGTTTCCTTCTCACCCAGCACAGTGCCTTGAGAATAAGAGGCATTTAATAAATATTTGTTGAATTTTATAGAGCTTGGATGGCAATAGCTTTTTGAGAATGACCAAGTTTAGTGATATATAAATGAAAATAGTAAAATACAAAAATACAAATATATATAGGAAAGAGAAGAGGCTTTGTGAGGGCCAGTTGAAGAAGAAAAATAAAAACCATTGGTCCAGATAACATGTAGATCATGACATTAGGATAAAGATTATTTAGAAGTATGTTTCCATTCAATTAAACTAACATTTATTAAGTTCCTACTATGTGCAAAGTAAAGAAGTAGTGTACTAGATAAATGACTTGCCTGTAGTTAGGAAAACCTGGGTTTAAATCCTGCCTTTGATATGTACTACTTGTGTAACCAAAAGTCAAAAAGACTATTTTATGGAGAACTCAGGGCAAGTGATCACATGGTGGTCAGAAGAAGTGATACAGGGACACTCTCAAGGCTTAGAAACTTTGAAATAGATTGTGTGACTTGGGAGACACTGGCACAGGACTACTCAGCATGGCATGCCCACATCAGAAAAGGTTCTGTGAGCAATGCAGAATTGAAACAGTTAAAAGGAAATGCAGGATATACAAATTTAGAGTATCCACTCCAAATGTTGATATGAACTATTTGTGCCCCATCTGTGGTGGAACATTTTTGAGCTCATATTGGTCTGATCAGCCACTCGGACACATCGAAACTTGACTTTATCATAGTGATGTCATTTTGGTCCTTTTCAAGAAAGAAGGACAACAACTTGTATAACCCTGGGCAAGTTACTAAACCTCTTAGCACCATAGGTCACTCTCTAAGATTATAATTTAGAGGGGAGTTCCAGATCTGCAATAATGGAAGAAATTTCTACACTGGGAGTTCCTTATACTGATGTCATAGATTTATACGAAAAAATAAAAAGTGAGAAGCACTGAAAAGAAATAATCATCCTGAATTTCATGGTTTCATTTTTTTTCTTCCTTTCTTGGGTATCTAGCTGAAGAATTAAAACAAAAATTAGAAAACTTGGAGAAAGAAAAGAGTGCCCTAAAGTTTCAACTTCCTTCAAGACATCCATCTATTAGTTCATTTTTGGAGCATTTTGGAGCCCAAGTCCAATCTACTCTGCACTGGGCTACACATGGGTAAGTACTTGTGACATTTACCATCACTTTACAGGTTTGCCTTTACAAGGATAACATTTGGCGTAAGCTTTATTTCCTTCCTCAATGCTTGCTTTTATTCCTTACTCATTTCTACCTTTTAGAATCCTTATTTTTGGCAGATTGACAGATTAAGTTGGCAACTTGGAGGAAGCTCCAAGATCCAACTGAACCACCACTTCCTTCATGAAACTACCTCTGATCCCTAATCTGAAAGTGTTCTTGGGTGGACAGTGTTTATTTGTTTAATAAGCATGATCAATTGATGGAAGAGCGGCATACTTTCCCACTAATAATGGGTTTTTTTGTGTGTGAAAATAAAACTATTAAATAGCTAGATATTTTACTATTGGCATAAGCATTATTTAAATGGATGATACATATCATAGAACCATAGATATAGAAATATAAACAGGCACAGTTAGACATTTTACCAGTTAACTACTATCAAGCTCTTTGTGTCAGTCAGTTAAGCATCTATTAAATGCCTACTGTGTGCTAGGCACTGTTCTAAGCACTGTTGTACAAAGAAAGGGAAAAAAATAGTCCCTTCAGTCATGGAGCTCACAGAATAGTGGAAGAGACAACATTCAAACAATTATATACAAATGAGATGTATCCTGGATAAATTGAGGAAAACATTAATGTTAAGGTAGACTGGGAGAGGTTTCTTGCAGAAGGTGAGACTTCAGTTGGGACTTGATGGAAGCCAGGGAATCCAGGAGGCAGATATGAAAAGGGAAAGGGTTCCAACATGGTAGATAGCCAAGGAAAATGCTTGAAGTTAGGAGACAGAATGTTTTATATGAGGGACAGGAAGAAAATCCATGACATTGTATCACAGTATGTGGAAGGGAATGAGATATAAGAATACTGGAAAGGTAGGAAGGGCTTTAAAATTAAACAGAGAATTTTGTATTTGATCCTGGAGATAAGAGGTAGTAGCCATTGAACCAGAGGCTATTTCAGTAGTCCAGTGGGAGGTGATGAGAGACTACTTGTTACCAGAGAATCTAAACATTTCCAAGCTTGTATCTAGGAGTCAAAATATCTCTAGGGTATGGGTGCCTATTTCAAGGTACTTTAAGACTTCAGTAATTTCAACAGGAACCAAATCCCCTTTAGTCTCTTTTCTGGAATTGGTTTTAATTCAATTAGTAAAAAGTACAAGGTGATAGAATGCAAACACTCCTCTCACCTTACCCTTCCTCCCTGCAAGAATCAGAAGATCTGGATTCTCCTAGTTCTAGCTTTGCCACTAACTAGCTGTATGGTCTCGAACAAATCATGTTACCTGTTGTATCCCTAATTTCTTCAAAGTAATTGGACTAGAAAATCTCTAAGGCCCCGTCCTAATCTGACATTCTATGATTTTAAGAAAGTTCCAGTAGTTGCTTATAATTTGTGATACTGATGCCATTTTTAAGTCTCAGTTGGTACAGTATCTTACGTATGAAGCTCTGGTTCATTCTGTATGTCACGCTTGCAAGTTGACTAAGTTACCACCAGATGGACAATGGTATTTCAACTATGAGCACATGTTAAGAGGAGGAAAGTTCCTCCTAAGTATACATTCTTCCTAGCTGTGGATGGGTTCCCCTCCAAGGTTATCTTGGATCTCTTTTATGTGTTTTTCATATACTTGTATATGTGTACGTTGTGTCCCCATTAATAAGCTACTTGCAGGCAGAGTCTTTTTTACTATTGTCTTCATATTCACAGCTCTCTGAACATAGTAGACATCTAATATATGCTTGTCCAGTGATTGGATAATTGAATCAAAGAGGATATGGTACATCATTCTATTCAGTTATACTTTCTATGAAAATACAATTATTAGAATGGTAAAATAGGAATAGAAATTAATCACTAATTGCTAATATAAAAAGATCACATGTAATGTAGAGCAAGTCAAAGTTTAGTCCTTTATTGTCCTGTAAAAGACCAACAGAGTAGTAAATAAAAGATAGAAGGACTTTTTATCAGGTAAAACATTCATGTATTAATACAACATTGTAAAGAACTGGAGATTAAAAGCAAAGAATTTTCCTATACCTCCTTTACTTTATAGTAATAGTAATTAATATAGTAACTCTCTACTATAGTAATAGCAATAAATGCAAAGAAAACCAGTGACTTTCTCGGAAAGTTAATGTTAAAGCTAGGATGAGAATTGTCATCTCCTAAGTTACCAGTTTATTTTTCATTTCAATCTATCATACTTATGTGAGAGTACAGTTGACTTTGGATTTGTACTCAGTTACCTGAGAAGGCTTTTGTTGTCTTTCAACCGGGTACCGTTGTATGTGTGTGCACATCTATGTGTGTGTGTGTGTGTGCACTCAATAATTCAGACATATATATGCATCTAGAGAAAGAACTGATAAATAGAAATATGTATAGAATGATTACACACACACATGCAAACATACACACGTACACACATATCTAGTGGTAGCCATCTCTAGGGAAGGGGTGGGTGCAGGAAGAAATAAGGGGGTAAAAAGAAAGTTACATGATTACTTTATTATATATTAAAAGGAATAGCAGGTTGTGCATAATAGATTTATAATTTCATGTGCAGTCATCTTTTTCTTCATTTCCTACTATGTTACAGAAATAGTTGTTTTATTTTTTAAATTCAGAATAAAATAAATAAAATTTAAAAATAACTCAGCTGTGAATGGGGCCTAATGAAAAGATCCCAGATCTGGGATTCAGTAGACTTAATTTTTTCTCAGTTTTGCCACCAACTAGTTTTGTGATTCTGGGCAAGTCACTTAAGAGCAATTTTCATATATTAATTTGTTCACTCGTTCTCAAAATATGTATTAAAGATGTACTATGTCACGAGATACTTAGGTGATGAAGAAAGATGTATGATGTTATCCTTTGCCTAACGTATACATGAGCCTTGTTTTTTCTCCTCTTCAAGTTGAATGATGTGGACTGCACAATTTCTTAGGAGGCAGTGTATGGTACAGTGGAAGGCGCCTTGACTTTGACATCCAATCCATCCGATCCCTTATGTTTATTCTTTATAGGCAAGTCAATTTGTCAATCTCTCTAGGCCTCAGTTTCCATATCTAAAATGAAGGACTGGAGGCTAAGTGACCTCAGAGATCCCTTCTAGCTCTGGGTCAATAATTTCAAATCTGGTTTCAGCTCTAAATTCATTGATTCTAGCTGTGGCATAGAATATCTTCTGATACCCCCAGTGTAATGATTGGCATCCAGTGTTCCTGGCAAAGAACCCCCAGTGATGTACACAAATTTCTTAGAAACTAGTGTATGCAGTTTTTTAAATGAATGCTTTGTGTAATAAAATATGCTTGAAGGTGGAGAGTCTGTATTCTTTACTGACTGATCAGAATTTCCTTTTCTATGAAGGCTTCAGGAGGTGGCCCCCTTAGCAAAGCAAAGAGCACTTGAATGCATTGGGAAAGTCTGAATGCTCTGGCTGGTGAGGAGGCAGTGATGTGTAATCATCATAAAGCACATACACATTAATAGTCTGGCACTCGAACAGTTGATACACAGATGGCTGTCTATTTCCTTTTTTTTTTTTAATGTGACAGGAATATTTACACATAATGGTCACGTGATGAGTGTAATTGATAGGATACAGATTCTGCTGCTGTGTCAATTACAGCTGAAATTTTTCAATGGGGGTGGGATTCTATCTTAACTTAAAAGTTGATGTTTTTCCTTTCCCCTGCAAGAGACCAAATAGACAAGTCTCCTTTAAAAAAAATTTTTTTTTAGCTAAAGTGCTTAGATAGGGTCTGCCTAATTTGCATTAGAACATGTAAGACAATAAATACACACGGAGCTTTCACTGGCACACACATCTTTGCCTGAGTGCCACTCCATGACACCCATGTTTTAATACTTGACCCTTAGTGATTTGCTCATTTTATATAGTGATTAGTTTATAGCAGAATTGTACTAATTTGCATTGATGAGGGAGACTTGTTGAGAATTATTACACATAAATAGAGCCAATACAGTCAGAAAACATTAAATAGTGAAGCAAGGAGGAGACACATGGTCAAAACCAGACTTTGCTTAATTACTAGATCACACTGTGGCCTGGGGTAGATCATAGGAACTGTCTGTGGCTCCATTTCTATTTTTAGAATACTGACATTTCACAGGGGGCTGTCATTTGGATTATATAATGAATATGACACATGATAATATGGCCAGTTTCCAATTCCATCCATGGAATATATGTCTCATAGATTATCTGTGATTAATTTTAAATTTCATACAAGCTGCCCTTTCTCAGCCCTATCCAGATGGTATATGTTTAGGAGATCCAGATAAATCTTAATACTATCCTAATCAAAGCAATGTAGAAAGTAAGTTTGGTGTAAAAAATCCTGCCAAACCATCATCTGTGTCACTGTAATCCTCCATTTCCACAGATAATTAAGACAGGGTGAAAGCCTTTTCTTTTATCTTCATTTCTCCCTTCCCCTTCGCTCCTGCCACCATTTTTTTTGCCCATTCTTGGAAGGCTACGTATTGTAGAACATGATCCAGATTGGTGGATCAGTGGACCTGGGTCAACTCAGGAAGACCAGAGTTCAACAAACCCTTAATAGCTGTGTGACCCTGGGCAAGTAACTTAACCTCTTTTTGCTTTAATTTAGTGGAGAAGGAAATAGTAAACTATTCCAGTATTTTTGCCAAGAAAACCCCATGGACATTATGGTCCATGGGGTCACAAAGAGTTGGATATGACTGAATTAACTGAAGAGCAACAATGCAGTACATAGTATATTGATATATGATTGGCATTATTCCATTTTTTAGATGCAAAAATTGAGAAGGCTGAAGGGTATAGGGTCTGAATTTATCAATATATACCTATTGAACCCCATAGATACTGGGCTCTGTGAGAGAAACAAAAGAAATCTGCAGACTTGTGAGGGAGAATGTTGACTATGGTTGTCATTTTGTATCATTAGTTTTGCAATTTTTCAAAAATATATGAAAAATTTAGATGATAAGACATATGTAAAATAATTAAACTCTATGTTCATAACAAATGGAGTTGGTCAGACATTCAGAAATGAATGAAATGATCTGGGAACAGAATGAGGCTCCATCTTTCTATAAAGTCCATTGGTCTGAGGATCCAAGGTGAATATGGTTATCATTGTTATTTTTCCTTTGAAGATCAGGTAAATTGCAATACAGTATATAGTTGGTTTACTTACTTTGTAGATGATATAACAGGATTTTAAGAAACAAGATGCATGGGGGGAGAGAGAAGAGCTTTTAGTAAGCTTGTATTGAGGAGGTAGGAGAAGTAGTTGGATTTAGGGTGAGAATTACACATTTTCTTTACTAAGATATAGAGAAATAAAAGTTTCTATGGTAGTTTGCAGCAAAAAAATGGAAGGCCTCATCTTCTTATTAAATAAATCTCAAAATTATTGAGAACCTCTCAGGCAAAAATATAAAATTATGAAGTGGGAGAAGCCAGGCCATGTACTGAAGGTGGAAAGGGTAACTTGACATTTTTAGGACATGGAGTTTACACCTGAGACTGACAGATGTCACAGAGATATAGTAAGTTTTAAGATTTAATTGCAGGCTAAGTTATTCTTGGTGATTTACCAAATGATATAATTAATTTAAAAGGTATCCTTTGCTTCATGGCTACTAGGTATATGGACCATATTCCAGTATTTTAACAAAGTAGAACTTGTCATCAAATGAAAACCAAAGGATTGTGGTAGAGATTAAAAAAAACATGCTTATAAATCTCTTAATATTAAAAGCTCCTTAAGAGAGCTTTTCTGCTGGTCCATGATCTAACATCTGTGAAATTGTCACACTTAAAAAAATACAAAACCCTTAATTCATAGTTTCCCAGTGTAGGCAATACCTTCCCTTGGTGGGGGCGCTGAAACAATCTGGGGAGTAGTGGTATCCTTGGGTGCAACGGAGGGGGGCTGTTGAATGAAAATAAGGGGGCATAAGGAAGGAAAAGAAGAAAATTTTGAAAAACCATTCGTACATGTTTCATCTGTTGTGTAACAGAGTCATAGTGATTACATTATTTTCCAAATAAACACACAAAATGCAAGTTATAACCGATCAGTGGTCAAGTCTGCCAATAAGTCTTAACAAGTAAGTGTTGACAGGCAAGCCTGTTGTTTATTGTGAGGAAGTCCAGCATGCATAGGCAGGAATATGTGCATGTAATCACTTGTTTACAGTATGATACTATGTGGTTACATGACCCATCATCAGAATTTCAATGCAGGAAAAATCCCACAAATTTACAATAATTTACTAAATTTCAGATGTGTCATTTAAAAAATATTTTACATATTTTTTGAAATGATGCAAATTAAAAAAAAACATTGTAAAGAAAGTAGATTTCCAGGGGCATGCTTTGCAGGGCAATTTTTTTTTTTAAAGAGTCAGTAGGGCAAATAGATTTGAGAACCTTTGCCTTATATCAATCAACCAATCAATTAATCAACAAGCATTTATTGTTTATACTGTGCTAAATCTGAGGATAAAAAGAAAGGCAAAGCACATTCTGTGCCATCAAAGAGCACACACTTTAATGGATTGGACAACATTATAAACAACTGGGTATATACACAATAGTATACAGGGTAGCTAGAAGGTAACCTGAAAGGGGAAAGCATTAGCAATTAATTTACAAATGGAAGTTATACATCTTATCTTATTTTTGAGAGGCACTGTGGCACTAGGGAAAGAGTGCTGATTTTGGCGCCAGAGGACCCTACCTCTCTCCCTTAAGGCTTGTGTTTAACCTCTGGGGTCTTAAATTTCCTTTTCTGTTAAATGGGGATTTTAGAGTAGATGACTTCCATAATTCCTTCCCACTCCAAACCTGTGATCCTTTGATTTCCATGATCCTGATTAGAATTGTGACATGGTGACCATTTTGTAAGACAATTAAGACATTTTTACTAATGTTACAGGATTTATTTACAAGACTACTCCAATATAAAGTTTTACTCTTTTACTTCCTAAGGGTCAGCAATGAAGAAACCCAATCCCAGCTCAAAATGGAAACAAACCTCACAGCATCTGCAGCTCAGGACAGACTCCAGGTTTCCATCACCAGGAGAGATTGGCTTCTTCAAGAGAAGCAGCAGTTGCAGGTAAAGGGATGATGAAGTCGCAAGAAAATACACTATTGGTAAAGTGATTTTGCAGCCATTTAAGGCGAATGGGATAAATTGGAAATCTTTTCTTTGCTGCAGTGTAGCAATTACAGCTTTGGCTGGAGTCCAATAAGATTCTCTAAGCAATGATTGGAAGAGGACTGTCACCAGGGTTGTTTGAATCTCATTACAAATGAGGGGCTGAAAACAGTGGCTTTTGTGCCTATTTTTGACATACCTCATTATCTTTTAAATATGCACTTTGTATTTTTCAGGCTCATTTATCATCTTTGATCATGCTAACCTTTGAAAGGTTGGATTTTTTTTGAAGGTAAAAAAGAATTTTGCAAAACACAATCCCATTTGAAAATCTTTGTTGTACCAAACTGTGGGCAATGGTAGACCAGGCTGATAGAGACCAGTGCTAGAAGAGGCAATGAAAATAATAGATAAGAGTCAGTTACTTGGATGAAGTGATATAGGAAGTGGATGGCAGCTAGAGGTCAGTATAATACAGTGAGTCCAAGGTCAACAATCAGACTCACAGAATCTTAGTCATTAAAACAGACCTTCAGGGTGACTCAGTCTAACCAATGACCCATCTTCAATATGTACAACAAGTAATTAGTCTTCTCTTTGAGACTTACAGCTTTGGAACTAAGGTGGTGAAGTAGGACCTTCCTAGAGTGACTGTGTTTTTGTTTGGACCTATGATTTTTTTATCAGCGTAGAGAATTCCTAGTGTAAAATTGACAGATTATATGTAAATTATAGTTGTCAGTTTCATACCAGTGATTAAGTAACTCACTCAATATGTGTCCAGAGCAGGCAGGACTTGAATCCAGGACTTCTTGACTCTAAGGGTGACTTTCTATTCACTAAGTTAGACAAGCTTTTCATTTGTCATTATTTGCCTTCAATAAATGAGGGGAGCTGGGTGACACAATGCATAGTCATCTTTCCTGAGTTCAAATCCGTCTTCAGACACTAACTGTGTGACTTTAGCCACAGTTTCCTCAGTTTCCTCATTGCAAAATGAGTTAGAGAATGGAATAGCAAACCACTCCAGTATCTTTGCCAAGACACTCCAAATGGGGTCATTGTGAGTTGGAAATGAAATGACAGAACAGCAACGAAAGTTGAATAATGAGGAAGTACTACTAGATATTGTACTAATATCCAATATTAGATATTAGAATATGTACTATTAGAATGCAGAAGATGGCATTTCATTTTAAGGGGCCTATTGTTACTCACATCATAACACTGTATCTTTAAAAAAAAATGAATTGTAGTATTTGGTAAACTAGTATTTATTAAGCACCTACTATGTGCTAGGCACTGTTTTAAGTACTGAGGATACAAGTAAAGGCAAAAAACAAATAGTTATTGTTCTCAGGGAGCTTATAGTCTAAATCCAGTTCAAAATATCCTTTAGGTGGTTGATGATGTGGTATTAGAATTCAAAGACTAGATTAGTGGTAGTTAAGATAGGCCTGGGAATCATCTTAATTCTGTCAGTAAACATTAATTAAGAGACTACTCTGTTTCAGGTACTGTGTAAAGCACTGGGGATACAGATACAAATAAAAACAAAGTCCCTGCCCTCAAGGAGTTTATAATCTAATAAGGGAAGACAAATACAAAAGAAAATGAAAAGTGGAGTGGGGGAGGAAGGAAAGTGGGGAAAGAAGATGTCCAATATGGAGGGCATGATGGAAAAAGCAGTGTAGCCAGTGGCAAATGGGGAGAAGACTATGCTAAGCAAGCCTCTTACTTAAAGAGAGGTGCTGGAGTCCCTGACACTGCTCACTAGTGAGAGGGTCTAATCAGAGGGGTTGTGGGTATTGATGAGATATGACCATGGAGGCAGATTCAGACTTGCAGGATAATGATGTTTCCTGGGGAGGTCCAAAGAAGTCTAAAAGCAGTTTAGCTGATGTTAAATGGAGAGATGAATCCATGAGAGATGATAACCTTGTTAAGAGAGATATTAGAGAAAAGAGAAGAGCACCCAGGATGGAACCTTGGAGAGCAACTACATTTACTGCTCATGATATATGTGAATTTCCAGCAAAGGAATGTGAGAATGAGTGATCAGAGAGGTGAGAGGAGAACCAAGAATGAAAAATCAGAGAAGAGCAAGTATCCAGGAGGAGAGAATGTAAAAATAGATGTAAATGCTGTAGAGAAGTCAAGAGGAATGGGGAATGATTTTGATTAGATTTGAATTAGATTTTGAAGTTAAGAGACCACTGATAACTTTTGAAAGAGCAATTTCAGTTGAAGGAGGAGGTTGGGCTCCATGTTGTAGAGGGTTTAGAATAAAGTAGAAAAGAGGAAGTAAAAGCACTGAATATAGACAGCTTTTTAAAAAAGAGGGTTTTTTTTTCCCATGAAATGGAGGAGAGATATAGCAGTGGACAACAGGGAAGGAGTCAGAAAGGGAGAAATTAAATTTAGGAGAAATTAAAATTAGAGAGTAAGCATGATTTTGGAGGCAGTTTGTTGGAGAAGTTGGTAGGGTATGAATTGGTGTGGTTGGTTTTGGCTTGGGAAAGGGCCATTTCCTTCTTAGTGACTGGAGTGAAGGAGGAGATTAAGGGGCATGATGTTAGGAGGGTGTGAAATGAGAAGGGCCAAAGAGGGAGCTCTTGGTGAATGACCTTAATTTTTTCAGTGAAGTAGGAGGCCAAGTCCCCATACAAGCAAGTAGGGGGAGGATAAGAGTAGTTGATCACTATTAATCACTACCCTGTAGGGGGATTGAGAAGAGATGAAAATGTTTGGACCAGCCACTATGAAGAAGGGAATAATAGATACATTAGGTAGAGTAGAATTCTTGCCTTGCTTACTTTAGATGTGATAATAAATTTGTAAGTGAATTCCATAAGCCTGGATTTGTGGTTTCCTCCCACTTCATTTAGCAGCATGTGAATAGGAATGAAGACAGCAGATAGTTGGGATATTCCAGAATTGGAATGTGGCAAGGCATGTCTGGCAATAGGGCAAAGGCAGAAGGGATTCATATGCTTACAGGTGATAGTTGAACTCGTGGCAATGGTTGAGATTGTCAAGAGAGTTTAGACATAAAAGAGGTCCCAGGATACAGCTCTGGAGTGCAGTGACACATAGGAGCAGGACATGTAAAAGTACTCAGAAACACTGGTAGTTGGAGAAAGCAGAAGAGATATGAAAACTCAGGGAGGAAAGACTATCCAAGCAGGGGAAGGATGTTCAATAGTATCAAGTGCTACAGAGAGGTTAACATGGTTGAAAAATTAGAAAGGACAAAAGAGTTGGCCAACTCATTACCAGTTATGATGGCATGCCATCGTGCATATAGCTGATGGCTCTCCTAAGCTGTGTTGTTGATATATCATTTATGACTTCCCAGGTCTAATGAAGGAAGGAGAAGCATGTGGGGTTCTAATAAGGAATTCTAATTGAAGAGAAGCTCTTTGAGCTCAGAGTCTGGTTTTCCTTTTGTCTTTGTACCTTCAGCATCTAGTCCAGTACCATGCACGCAATAGCTAGTTAATAAATCCTTGTTGGATTGAAATTGAAGTACTACTAAACACTTGGGAATTAGCCTTAGCTTCTCCTACCAATCCAAATTAAATGTTGACTAACTGAGTGACCTCAAGAAGTGATGATGCTGTGCTTTCTTTGTACTGAATGTGGATTCTGAAACCACGGAAATTCAGTTTTTGAACCTATGGCACAGGCTAGCTGGAACTTGCCTTTGCAGTAATTTCATATGATAAGAGCAACACTCTGCTTGTAGTCACTAGATTGGGAAAACTAATGGTCAAATCTGGCCAAGCTTGAGAGCTAAGAATGTCCTTTACATTTTAAAATAAAATTTTATCTCACAAACCCTATAGAAACAGGTGGCAGGAAGATTTGTCCCCTCTGTTTGCCAACTCCTGCCCCATATTATAGTCCTATAAAGACATGCTTCTGTGGTCTTTATTCACACACACACACACACACACACACACACACACATACTCAATTCCCACATTTGGACTCAGATGGACAGATGGGTGGGTTTAGAGAGGACCTGCTGAGTGGCATTATGTACTTCATAAGTGATTACACTGGATAATGCTCCTTGTCCTGGCATCTCACCATTGTATCCACTATGTTGGAAGTAATTTATACATTTATGGCATTTTTCCAGTCAAATTTTTGGATGCCCCCAGCAGTTATTTCATGCTTGGGGAGGACTGTTTCTCCTTATGCCAACTAATCAGAAATGTAAAGCCAGCATGACTTTTCCAGTTCAGCAAACCTCAGAAAATCTGCCCGTCTCAGAAGGAGAGACATCAGTCACTGCTCTGGTGCATACAGTTAACTCTCATTTAAATGACTCATTATCAGCCGAGCAGTTTGCTGTTAGCAGGGTTAATCTGTAAAAATCTGTTCTGCCTATCCCCTACAGAAGGAAATTGAAGGCCTCCAAGCAAGGATGTCTGTGCTAGAAGCAAAAGATCAACAATTAAGACGGGATATAGAAGAGCAAGAGAGATTCATCCAATTTCAGGACGGTGAGCTGACTTCCTTGCTGGGTTGTGTGCCCCTGGGAGAACTGCAGGAGGTCAGGAAGGCCTTGGATGACACGCTAGCCTCATCCTATCAGATCTCACTTAGTCTGGAGTTCCCTGGAACTATGAAGAGGTATTTTTCTTCTTTAATTATTTTCTAGTTGTTTCTTGTGGTGAGTGGTGGCACCCTCCAGTTGCTGAATTGTTTCATCAGCTCATTAGCTCATAAATTCTTTATAGGCAGGGCAAGGAGCTCAGATGGCTAGAGCTAACGCTAAGATCTGCTCAATTTCATAGCTATTCTTTCATTTAACAACCATTCATTAAGCAACTGCTACTTGAAAACCATTATTTAGTGCTAGAGGAGATTCAAAGAAAGATAATTAAGATATGGTTCCTACTCTCTTGGAGCCTCACCGGCAAGGTGAGACACAGGTACAGATATGCAGTAGTACATACATATATAGTAACTGTTTGGTTAAAATAATAATAACTAACACTTATATAGCTCTTTAACATTTTCAAGTCCCTTCATGTATATGTGGATCTCAGTAGACCTTTACAACAATCTTGTGAGGGTAGGGGCTATTACTGTTCCCATTTTGCAGATGAAGAAACTGAGGCAAAGAGACATTACATACCTTGATCATGGTCACATATTTAGCAAATATCTGAGGCAGCATTTGAACTGAGGTCTTCCTGACTCCAGATCTACTGGGCCAAAATGTCTTACTATAAGAATATATGTGTGTGTGTGTGTGTGTTCGTCCTTTGTTTATGAAGAAGACCATGCCATCAGAGAAATGATGACATGACTTGCACTTGACTTTGTTTTGAGTGAGGGAGGGCTGTGCAGGTCACCAGCCTCACTTCTCCTCCAGAGTCATCTGAATCCAGTGACCAGATATTCATCAGGATGACTGGAGATGATCCAGGATGAGACACTTGCTCAAGATCACACAGCTAGTGAGTGTCAAGCGTCTGAGGTGAGATTTGAATTCAGGTCCTCCTGACTCCTGCACTGGTGCTCTATCCGCTGCACCACCTAGCTGCCCCGGCTATAAGAATATAACAATGACAGAGAAGAGTAGAATGTGAGACTAATGAAAATATGATAGTGTCAAGTAGGAGCAGCTAGGTGGCACAGCGGATAAAGTGCCAGGCCTAGAATCAGGAAGATTCATTTTCAAATTCAAATCTGGCCTCAGACACTTACAAGACATCTGACTCTGGGCAAGTCACTTAACCTTGTTTGCCTCAATTTCCTCATCTGTAAAATGAGAAAGAAATAGAAAACCATTTCACTATCTTTGCCAAAAAAATCCCAAATGGGGTCACAAAGAATTGGATACAACTGAAATGACCGAGCAACATCGTCATCATTAACAACAACGTCAACTAGAACGTGACAAAAGCATAAATTCTACAAAGGGCCCATGTGAAGACAGAAGAAGTGTCTCAGCCAATCGTTTTACAAATGGACATACCTGGTCACAAGAGGGGCTAGATGAAAGAGGGTAGAGGTATTGATATGTTTCTTAACAGTGCTGAAGAAACAATGGAATCATTGAACAAATATCTTCTCAGTGCTTAGAACTGTGAAAGATACAAAAGATGTATAGGGCTGGTCTTTGCCCTAAAAGAAGTTATAATTTCTTCATACACACATGAAACAGATAACAATTCTAGAAAAAGTATAAAAAATATAAGTGATAGGTGCTATAGAAGTTCATAATACCCTACTCGTGCTGTGATAGCAGCAGCATTTTTGTATTTGAAAGACAGTACATTATTATGTTGGAGAAAAGCCTTGAATTAAAATCACCATCTGCTATAGTAAAATTAATTAATCTATTTAGTAGTTTTGTAATAAAACCATTTGAACTCTAGGCTTACTAACATACTCAAAGTTTAAATCATTTACAAAAACTTGTAAATATAAAACCACTGTTGTCCTCCAAGAAACCTCTACCTTTGCTTTTTTTCCCCTTGCAATATTGTCTATATCCTAGAAACACTTCCTATTTCTACACGTTCTCCCAATTCCTCCTCAACCTCTTTCTGAGGTCTTTTATGCCTGGAGCAATCTTGCTAATAGCCATATTCCTCTCTGTGACATCAAAGTCTCAGGGAAATCCATTGGGATTGGTTTCATTGGAAAGCCAATCAAACATGACTGTTAGAGACTTTGCCCCTCCCTAGAAAATATCTCACCTGTATCCTCTTGACTGAGCAGCGCTGTTGTGTGGGATGGAGCCTGAGCTTACCTGCATTGGGCTTGGAAAAGTGAAGAAAGTTTGGCATGACCTGGGTATCAGGAGAGAAATGTTGTTTCTTTCTGGGTCATTGATGCATTTCCATCGTCTGATGTGCCATAGACTCATTTCACTGAAGATATGGACACTTTTCTTGATTGGATCTTGGATGTATCCTGTTCCTTTGGAGAGGCAGTTGTATCCTTGTCTCTTTGTAGACTATAACCAAGATTTATTCTTATTTCCTCTTTCCCTTGTCACTCTCCATGTGCCCTTGTATGTCTCAGGTTAAGCAATAAGCTTTTTTTCCCTTATGTGATTGTAAATAATTCAAATAAAGGCCTACTGCTATAGCTTTCTGACTTTTCTGTGGTCTCCTTAAACTTACAAAAAGCAATTGGAATGGGCTGGAAGTCGCTTTGTCAATAATCATTTGTCCAAAGACCTATGGCCAATAACCTTTAAGCAGGGTGAATAGTAAAGAATGCTATTATGCCTTAATTTTACCATAAATTATCAGGAAGAAGTGTTGCCTGTCAAGGTGTTTTTATTTTGAGGCTTGTTTTTTTTTAATGCTCATTTACAAAATTAATTTAAAACACTTAGACCCCAGCCGAATCTAGTTGGTTGCCTAATAAAGGCTTGTTGACTAACTGACTGCTATTTATCAGTTACTAAAAAGAATTCGGAAGTTTGAACTTTATTGTACTTTGGATGATACTGAACTCTGAAAGAGCTCTGAACTCAGAGTGAGGGGATGTCGTTCTAGTTCTGACCCTGCTATTAGCTCTCTGCGTGGCCTTGAGTAACACACCTTTCTGGACTTCTGTTTCCTCATCTATAAAGTGAGGAAGTTGGATCAGATCCTCTCCAATTCTCTTTCAACTCAATAATAAATGTATGAGATTGGACACTTTTAGTGATCGAACCCATTCATGAAAATTTCCCACCTCGGAATGTTAGTTTAGTAGAAGTGGACATCACATATAGAATAATCATCTGGTATTGGGGAAGCCCTACCCCACCTAGAGCAAAGTTAGTGAGATTTGATTTGAGGAAGAACCCTTGATAATAGTCAGTGGGCAGTAAATTGTGTTATGTGGACATTATTTTGGAAAGTTCTCTCTCAGTCTTAAATCTAAGCTTTCAGATCTCTTTTCTGGTTGATATTCTGGGCACAGATTAATAGATTGCCATCTTTTCTCATTGTATTCTGGATTCACATAGATAAGGTTTAATGTAGGGATATTTTAGATGATTATTAATTTACCTTACCAGATTTGAACCTCAAACCAGTTTCCTGACATATATACGTTATTTAAATTCAACTTACATTTTATTATCAGAGTAGTCAGGAACCATAGGTTGAAATAGTAAAATGTTTAATTGGGATAGAATTGCAAAGAAAGAGAGGAAAAAAAAGCATATTCAAACATTCAATCTAAATGAGTTCAACTTCAACTCTGATTCCAAACAAAGCAGCCAAAGGAAAACAATTTTTCTGATGCTCATGATTCCTGGGAAATGAGGAGATCTCTAGAGCTCTAACAAAGGCAAAATAGACCCTTACGTGAAGGTATCCTTGCTTAAAGTCTGTAGTGATTATGATACTCTGGCTCGTCTCTCCACTCCATGATATTTTTTCCATGTTTCAGGGAGATTCTAAGACTCAGGGGTTCTTGAATGATGTCACCATAGTTTCAAATGCTTTGCACTTTTACTTAACTGAAGTACACATCCTGACTTTTCCTCTTCTTCCTAAAGTCTTCCATATGTTGTCCCCATGATGCAGTCATGAAGCACCATAAAACATGTCCTCTTACAGGTAAATAGGGTTTTGGGAGTATGTCCCAACGAGTGTTTGCTTTTTAGGCCCAGACATTTATGGAAAGATGATCTCTTTCCATTAGATGTACCTCTGTTGAGAACTCACTCCTCTGTACTATGGTGACCATGACAGTAGGCAAAGTGAGGATTTTCCCAGTCACAGGTTTTAGGATTAAATGTAAACTAGGGGTTAGGGCAGGGTGGGATGGTGGACAGAGTTGAGAATGAATAAGAGATAAGTAATGAAATTATATTCTCATAGAAGATACTCCTGTGCTCCTCTATAACAATTAGTAATGTTTATTAAATGTTCACTGTGTATCCAAAGAGCTTTTCCTGTTTAAGAGTCGGTGGTGTCATTGTGACCTATTTTGTGTAAATGGGAATCATGCTGGTGAGGGCTCAGAAGCAATAGTGCCATCTGATAGGAGTGAGAAGATACACTCTTCCACCCTAGAGTTCTCTCTGGGAACCTGAAAGAGTTGAGATCTCTCAAGTAGTTATATGGTTGGTGACCTTGGTCCCCTGTCTGGAAATATCCACCCTGACCTGCCAAAGTGAATACAGCAGGGTGAGTGAGCAAATCAGCTCAAGGAAGGGCATCTGGGAAAAGTTTGAGGTTGGTGCCACAATATCATTGCTATTATCTGTTTTTTTTTCTCTTCTGGACAACGATGAGTTGTGAGTTATATCTTCTTCCAGTCTTTGTGTACTTTGGAATACTAGACTGCTAATGTTTTCTTTTTTTAGCTTGTCGAAGACTTGGAATGACTGGATATCATATGAAGTGAAAAAATCATGAAATATGCTCTCAGGAAAAGAGTTTTCAAAGACTCATATGATTATAAACATCTGCAGAAATAAACAGCTTACACTATCACTACTTTTGTTACTAATAAAAGTAGTTACACCTTGTTGGCCAGAGATACTCTGTGTTGGAGAAATAGGCTCTGATTCACTCACCCCAGCAGCAGTGTGGAAGTTTGAAAGGAATTATATATTTCTTGCTCTGGATAAAATGTGCCTTGAACTTGACAATAAACTTCTTAATTGCATTTGGCATCTCTGAGCCTATTACTGGTGGCAGGGTGTCTGATTGCATGAAGGGCATCATTGGTGACCTTGGCACACTGAGAATCTATCCTCTGGATGAGTGTGGTATGAGCCGGTGAAACTTCACTCCTCCCCTTCCCCACTTGCTTTCCATTTAGGTATTCGAAATGAAAGCAGAAGTTTTACAATTCCAATGATTTGTTTGGGCGTGTAGCTTGGAGATAAAGGGATGGGAATTGAGTGCTGCCTGCTTATGACAAGGAGAGCTGCTGTTTGACCTTGGCTGCTGAGAGGGGTTTTCTTTCAGCATGCAAAGGGCAAAGTGTTCTATTTTATAGAATCCAGTATGCCTGGTTGACTAAATGAGAGAAGCCTAAGGCTGCCTACAAAATATCTCCATTTGAATTTCACTACCTTAAACACAGCATGTCACAAACCAGTTGTCACCTTCCCCACCCATGTTGGGGTAGGTATGGGTGAAAAAGATCATAAGATCTTACATCTAGGGCTGGAAGGCCATATTGTCTAACTCCCCCATTTTATACTTGAGGAAGCCAAGGTAAAGGAAGTGAATTACCTTGTCCAAAGTCACAAAGGTGTAAATATAAGAGACAGTATTTGAACTTAGGTTATCTGACTTCAAGAACCAGCATTCTTTCCATTTTACCAGTTTGTGGAGTGCAAAGTAGAAAGACTGAGAAAATTAAATTTAATGACTGCTTTGTGTCTGTGAGCTTGGTTACCATCCCTGGTTGTGTTAATCCCATTCATTTCTTTGTCAAATAAGTTCATGTTTGTCCTTGTCTCACCCTATTCTCCTTTACAGGTGGAACAGAGATGAACATTCAGTTTCAGAGCCACTTCCCTGAATATGGATATTATTCATTTATGATATAGTTTGAAGCACAAAGAGGAGAGTTGAGGTGCACAATATTTCCCTCCAGTGCAATTTTCTTGTCTTTCCCTGTCAGTGGCTAGTTGACTGAGTGTATCTTGAAAACCAGATAAGAGATGTATTTTGCCAATGACTAACAAATGTGTGCCTCAGAAATAATAAAGTGATCGCAGTAATTACCGTCACGATGATGCTCATATGGGAGTCTGAGCATTTCCCCTGAACAATCCATTTAGAAATGTCTGCCTGGCTCGTGTTAGATTGTGGCTGTATTCTTCATTTCTTAGCTCCTAGAATTTTTCACGCTAAGCATGAAATATATTCTGGTAGCTCATGGATGCATTTTTCTCTGTGTATTTAGAGGAAACATGTTCTATTTCCTTATGAACCATCCATACAAGCAATGAATCACACATTGCCCATGGATGCAGATGCTCTGTCTGGGCAGACATTCTATGCTTTGGGGAATACTGGTACAGAGAGATGAGCCTCATTCAGGGCCGATGGACTATGGAGGGCAGTAGGCTGCAAACCAGGTGTTTGTTGTAGTTCTATTAGGTTAACTGCAGGGTGTGCACCAGGAAGATGCAGCTCACTTAGTGTGCCTCTCACTTCCCCTGTTCATTGTCTCCACGTACCGCACACTTCCCTGCAGAATGAATAATCCAAGGGGCGATGTCAGGTCTTTCTTCAAATGAGATTTGAAGTAATGAAATTCAGCAGTTCACAATTGACTGAAAAAATCAATAGCCTTTCTCTTTTCCTCAGATACATATCTTATTAAAGGCAGAAGAGACAGGGAAACAATAAAGAGGGCTTTCAAGAGATGAGGCAAATCCCTGAGCATAGTAGAGATGCCCAAGGAATATATCTGTGCAGAGGCTGTGTGGTAGGCTTAATGTCTCATTAATAGAACAGGTTGTGGCCTGAGGTAAATGAAATGCTACAAATTGGATGAAATTCAGAGGCTTCCAAAGGACTGCCTCTTTAACATATTAGATAATCTTGCATTTTGTAATTTTGTAATCTTCACTCACCAACATTTCTTTTTCTCTATCGAGTGAGTTAAAAATTATTTTATAGAAGAAAAGAGCAGATCATATTTTGAAAATAATCTAATGGAAGAGGTGAGCTTTACTTTGCTGAAGATGCTAATGTGACTTTTAGCTTTTCTGTTTGTAACAAGCTTTACCTTTTTTAAAGAACCTGCTGGTTTTGTCAGATAAATATTTACACACAATTAACACAGTGTGTGGTAGGTAATAGAGTAAGGAAAGGGGAAGATTGATAGGTTTTCATTGCGAAGCTTTGTTGTCTATGCATTATCTAATGCATTGGGTAACATTGAGAATCTGTTCTTTCTTCAGCATGAATTATATTTATTTTTCTTGTCTTTTGGGTTTAATATATTTTTTTGAACCGACGAGGTGGGAGTCATGTTCAGTTCGCTTCCACTTGCCATCTGGAATATTGCTTTCAGTTCCTGGCTATTCTTGCTAATAGCTATAGTTCTGTCTTTTTTTTTTTTTTGTATTTTGAAATGAAGGAGGCTGTATACATTGACTTAAGTATTTCAGTTTTGCTTGGAGAGATTCATTCTACAAACTGTTTTCATCTAAATGTTCCATTTCACAAGTTGTCTATTTAATTTCACTTTTTCCTGTTCTTATGAAGTCCTCCCCCTTTTTATGCAATCAATGAGAAGTTTAATATAAACTTGTGGTTAAATCTAAAGCAATTGCCATAAGTTCTCTTTTGACCTTTTCTTCCTTATGTGGGTCTAGTCCTTTATTGTAAATACTAGCTTGAAGTGAAAAAAAAATCATGTCTTTATATGGAGACAAAACTCTTCATAAAAGTATAGCCAATAAGCAAAATTTAAATTGAATGGGAAACTCTCAAACGTAGAGATGCCTATTAGGAAGTGATGAACAGGGGAAGAGAATGGAGATGAAATATCTTCACCAGATCCCATAGTACAGCTAAATGCTACATCCATACAAGTAACAAATTCTTTGCTGAAAAATCACCCCTTAAGTGAGTCAGTTACACTCAGTAGGCAGTGTCTTTTTTGCCACCAGTGGTAACACCTTAATCTTCTCTCCTTTTGTGGAGAGCAAAAATTCCTCTGCTTCCCTATATTCCTCCCATGATCCTTCAGTATAGGAAAATCCATCATTCTCAGCACTTTGTACACCTACTACCTCTATTCTTTTTTTTCTCTTTCTCTGTCTGCCTCTCCTCCTTTCCTCCCTTCTTCCCTTCTAGTCAAATTCATAATACACTGCTATTGGAAAGGCACTCTATTGCTTTCTAATTTTACTCACAATCCTCCCTCCTAACTAGATCAGCACTTTCATGTTACCATTCTCCTATATATTTTATCACCTTATTAGAATATAAGCTCTTTAAAGGCAGGGGCTGTATCATTTTTGTATGTGGAGATATATTCAAGTTGCAGAAAGGGAAAGAAAAAAATAAAAGTTTTACATGATTAGGAACTCCTTTTGAAGTAGAGTATATCTCTATACCTTTTTCTTGTCTCTTCTTTTACACTATTTTCATGTGTAATACAAGCCAAGTGATGTGAGATGATTACCTGTATTGTGTAGGACCTCATACCTGTCCTGCTTACTCTGTTGGCTGGTTTGAGCATTTCAATCGACTCTCACACTGGCATGTCTTGGTTCCCAGAAATAGAGTACTACCATATGTTCATACTCAGTTCTCTTTAACTTAAAGAGGTTACCCCACTGATGGGTAATATATTCCCCCTACTTACTATTTTAGCTCTTGAGCCCCAAATGATTTATTTCTATTTCTTCAAACCACTTACTGACAATAATGATACTTTTAGACCTTAAAAATAACCATTTACTTAGCAATAAGGCAAAAAAAAAAATTACACAAAAAACTACTATACAAAATCTTTGTTAACTGCTGGTCTGCTGGTCTTGTTTTCCATCTGAGCAATTCCCCTTCTCTTCCATACCCAAACATGGTATTTATAAGTTTTTTCAACTTGTAGGGGCATTTAAAATATGTTATGTATTAATTTGAATACCAATTTCTTTTATGCTAGAAGCCTGCAAAGTTCATTAAGCTACCCATCTTTGAGCTGCCAGTTATTTACTCACCAGGATGTTGCATCATTCACTTAGAACTGAGCTCACAGAAAACAGGTCAGGTTCACTGTCTAGTCACCTCTTTTGATACAGCAAAGCAGCTACAGGACCTGTCTTTCTCCTTTCTGATTTTCTCTCTCAAACCAGAGGAGAAGGGGGCAACAGACACTTTTGAGAGGCTCTGTAAAGCATTAGGTGATGGTGAAGGACAGTGGCTAGGACTGCTTCATTCAGCTATGCAGAAACTAGCAGTTAATGCCATCTTAACAGTTGGCTACTCTCGGTTATCGTCAAACAACCACAACAAATTGCTTTCAGCCCCTAGTTTCTTTCCTCTTCAGTCAGGTTTTTATAGTCTTTTTATCACATCAACCCCAGGCTCTGTCTTATATCTCCTATATTATTGTTGCTGTGTTCATCCTTTGTTTTTGAAGAAGACCATGACATCAGAGAAATGATGACATGACTTGCACTTGACTTTGTTTTGAGTGAGGGAGGGCTGGGAAGGTCACCAGCCTCACTTTCTCCTCCTGAGCCATTTAGGTCCAGTGACCAGATATTCATCGGGATGATTAGAGATGGTCCAGGATGCACTGGGAGACCGTGGCCTTTTCAGGTACTCACTTAAAGTGAGGTAATGCCCATTCAGTGAATAGACTTCTTAAAAATAGTCAGGGAGATGGCACCTTTAATAGAAAAGAAAAAATCAATAGACAAATCACATTGGGAGGAGCAGGCGCCTCAGGATTGTTGTTCGGAAGAGAAACTATTACTGTTGACATTCACTGTAAACCAGGAGGGTCCACAAATAGCAACTGCTCATAGTAAGGCATTGTCAATATAAAAAAAGGCACTATCATCTAACTTTACAGATTAATTTGTAAATGGTCAACTACCAAAAGATTTCTTTATACAACTAAATATACTGATTTGGAGGAACTAAAGTTCAGGAATCTCAAGGAAAATTATGGGGAAAGACTGGGCCAGAAAAGGGACCAGGGGTACTGAATTTCAAAAGCAGTAATCATGAATATTATCTTCTTCTGTTTGAAAAAAAAAAGACAATATTCCCACTCACTATAGGACTTGAAAGAAAAGACTTTATGACCACTTATTGGAGTATTGTAGAAAGGATTCTTGTTTAGGTACAAGGTGGATTAGATATATGGCTTCAGAGTTTCCTTAAAACTAGAATTTCTATGATTCTATAACAAGATTCTGTCTCTTTCCTTACCTTTCAAATTTTATGATATAAAATTATACATGAATATCAAAACATGAATTTTATGTTACTTTATATTTTCTACTTACCTAGTACCTTCACAGCATAATGAGGACACTCCAAGACTATTCCTTCCTCAATATCAAATATAGGATTATCTATTCCAGTTTTGGGAGGACTTTGTGCTAGTTTCTTAAGCCTCATGGAGAAATTAAGGTCCAATTCTCGTTTTTTCCTTCTTCTTCTCTCCTGTGGCTGATGTCCTCCTGCTGCTGGTGAATTCGTTCTAGTTGTTTGCTTTGACATACTGGCATCATTCTTGTTTGTAAATTTCCAAGACAATCAGTCACCATCTCTTGATGTCTCTGAGGTTCTTCTGGAGATTTCAGATCAACATTTTTTACTTCAATGTCTGACTCATCTGTAACATGCCTATGTTATATCAGTGGCAACGGAGATTTCCTTTGTGGAGAGAGTTTCATAGTATGATCATGAAATTTCTGTTTCAAGAAGTTTCTTCTGGAATAAAAATGAATTTTATGTGGCAGAATCAAGATAATTGGTTTGATATATTAAAAAGTGGTGCATATTTTAATAAATAAATAACATCTCCCATATACATAGTACTTAAATGGTTTAACATTAGAGCTCCTTGGCTTTCAATGACTCACCTTTCACTTAAAAGGCAACAACTCACCTTCAGAGATATCTTGAGAATATCTTTCTGTGCTTCTCCTGACCACGATGTGAATATTTACCATATATGAATTTTCCATAAAAGTCTTTTGGGTAAGTGTACATTTGGTATTTGAACTATATGGCCAGCCCATCAGAGTTGTGCTCTCTGCAGTAGAGTTTAAATGCTTGGAAATTCAGCTCAAGGGAGGATTTTAGTGTCCAGTACTTTATCTTGCCAGATTATCTTCAGGATCTTCCTGAGACAGTTGAAGTGGAAACAGTTTTCTGGCATGGCACAGATAGACTGTCCAGTTTTCATAGGCATACAGCAGTGTAGTAAAGCAAGATGGCTCTGTAGACCTGCAGGTTGGTATGCAGCCTGATTCTTCTTTCTCAAATGCTGAGCTAGCTCTGGCAAGATGTGCATCAATCTCATCATCTATATAGACAACCCTGGAGAGTGTATTGCCAAGGTAGGTGAACTTATCCACAACATTCAAAATTTCTCCATTTACTGTGACCAATGGTTCCACATATGGATGGTATGGTGTTGGCTGGTGAAGGACCTCTGCTTTCTTGGTATCAATTGTCAGGCTAAAATTAGCATAGGAAGCATAGGAGACATTTCAACCTCAGAAATTTCATTGAGTGCATAATCACCTGTGAACAAAAAGTTGTACACCATCTCCCCCTCTACTTTGGTCTTGACTTGTAGCTTTTCCAAGTTAAATAGTTTACCATCAATGAGAAAGCTGATCTTAATTCTATTTTCATTCTCATTGAAAGCATTTAACAACACCATGGAAAACCTCATGCTGAAGAATATGAAAGCAAGTGTACAACCCTGCTTCAACTCCATTGGTGACTGGGAAAGAATGAGAGCCATCATCCTTCATCCATAATACTTGTGAACATGCCATTATGAAACTGGTGCCTAAGGTTGATGAACTTCTCTGGGTAACCCAGTTCCACATCATCTTCCTCAATGCTCACATGGTTTTCATAAGAAATATCATGTTATCTTTGATCTTCTTTGAAAATAAAGGATGAACAGCAATGAAATCAACTCACCAGATTTCCCCTAAGAAATTAACAAACATCTTAAAAACTTCTCTTTTACGTGCCATTCTTTTACTTACAAATATTGAGTGCCTCAGTATCGCCACAGAATAAAAAAAAGACTTTGCATTTAAAACTCTGCACCACCTGGCTTCCGCTTACTTCTTCAGACCAAGCTGGTATTCTTCCCCTTAATATGCTTTATGTTTCAGACAGATTGGACCCATACCAGTTCCCCAATCTTGACATTCCATCTTTTATTGCTTAGCTTCTTTTTCCTTCCTTGTCAGTGCTGCCTCTCAGAGTCCATATCTATCGTTGAAGCTCAGCTCAGGCACCCCTATTGGAAATATTCTTTCCTCCATCTTAGTCTTATACCCACTTCAAATTACCTTTTATTTACTTGTCCTCTGTTTGGCTTTTAAAATCCTTTACAATCTACTCCAAACCATCATCTCCAGGTTATTCTACTTCTAATCTTGCCAGTTATTGTTTAGCCAAAGTGGTCTTTCTGTTCTTTACAAGTCTTACATTTCCCAACTCTGTGCTAGCCATTTCTCATGTCTAGAGTGCATTCCCTTCTCACCTCCACCTCATCGAATCCCTTAGTAAAAAATGATTTATTAAACACATAGTATATTCAAGGCTCTGTGCTAAGGGCTGGGGATACAAAGAAGAACAAAAGTATTTCCTATATCTCATTTGCTCCCATCCTAATGAGAGTGATAATGTGTAAATGACTAGATAAATACAAGATGCCTACTGAGTTTATAGATAGACATTTCAGAGGGGAAGGTACAGCTATGGAGATCTGAAAAGACTTCTACAGAATATAGAATTTGGAAGAAACTAGGGTAGAGGTAAGAAGTAAGAGGTTAAGAAGTAGAAGTGAATATGGGGAGAATTCCAGGGGATAGCCAATGAAAAGGCATGAGATAGGAAATGGAATATTGTATGTGGGAACAGGAAGCAGGCCAGTGTAGCTGGATCATGGAGTGTATGAGAAAATTATAAGAAGACTGGGGAGGTAGGAGAGGTCTAGGTCAGGAGTAGGAAACCTTTAGTCTCAAGGTCACATATAGCCTTCTAGGTCCTTGGGTGTGGCCTTTTGACTGAATTTTACAGAACAAATCCTTTTGTTAAGGGGATTTGTTTCATGAAGTTTGGATTCAGTCAAAGGGCTGCACTTGAGAACCTAGAGGGTCACATGTAGCTTTAAGGCTGCAGGTTCCCCACCCCGGGGCTAGATTATGAAAAACTTCAAATGCTTATTCTCCTATAGTAGTGCTGAGTGGACAGCTATTTTGTCAAATTCAGATGTTCGGAGACCTACTTAAAAAAGTTTCTAATTAGACTTCTATGGCAGATTTTTGTTATTTATTAAGTGCTCCATTAGTTCTTTCTGATCAGGTGGTCTGTATTATTCTCTGATTACAATATAACATTTGCTTTTGCTTCCTTTATAACTCTTGATGTTGGAAGTCCCTTCCCTCTTTGTAAAGTCCTCAGATAACTACCCTCCTAGGTCTCCTATGTCATGCATGAGTAGTCATGCCTAGTCTTACTGGTTCAGTCTCTTCAATGACATGGCCAATGGGAAAAGGGTAAGGATAAAATGCCTCCCCTCTCCTCCTAGAATGATTTCCATTTAGGAGTTGGTTTTTCTTCCACTTTTGACTTCAACTCTTTTTTTTTTCCCAGAGGAAGCAACTAGATGGAGCACTTAATAAATAATAAAAATTTGATATAGAGGTCTAATTAGAAGCTTTGAGTGACTTTAATTATCAACAAAAAAACCAATAACAGCTAAGAATTTATAGCCTTTCACAAATAATAACAATTTTACTGAAAAGTTGAAATATTGGCTTCAACTCTTGAACCTGGAATCCTCCATTTCTGGCCTGGTGAATTCCGTAGCTAATTTATATTTTTTATATATAGATTCAAGGATATGTCTTGATTCTCTCAGCTACTTGATTCTCTCAGCTACTTTGACCATTTACCCAAATGGTCAAAACTCTATAATTCCTTGGAGTTTTTGAAGCTATTCACACATTATGGGATGGTAGGGAAATTCCTCAACACCTACCATTTTGTGTTTACATTCTGGGCTTGTTGAATGATTGATTGACTCTGTTGAGCTGGAAAGGGAAATTCTGTTCCTTACTTTGATACACTCTGGACCTCTGTGATTACACTAAAAGAGATACAAACAAGGTACCTTCTAAACAGATAATATGATTAGATTATAATTAATATTAATTATAATACTAAGTCCAATACTTATATGTAAATTTCTGCTACTACAATTCTTTGCATATTTTTTACCATTTTAGCAAGGTGATAATTTGGGTCCATTTGCTCCTATTGACAAGGTCAGCCTGGAGGGACTTGTTTTTATGTCTGGTCATTGAAGCAGTCAGCAGGTTAGCATGAGGACTGCTAAGGCCCCAGGAGAATGATTTTTGGGGGGAGCAGAATTCATTCATTAATGATGCATATATTTTAATGATGGGAAAAACAGATTTATCTTTCTGGACATGTTGCAGATGCCAGCATTTTAGGACAGTTTTAGAAAACATCATGTACCAGTGCATTGGGGAAGCTTTTTTTGAAGACTTAGATTTCCACATAATAGAACTACTTTGTCATATGGGAAACCCCAGGCAGTTTTTTTTTGGTGGGGGGAACTTGTCCATGTATCGATTTGATTAAAAATGTATTACAAAATCCATGGGTCCATGCAGAGTGCGCTGATTGAAATTTTAGAATAATTAGCTTACAACCTTTACTTTTTCATGAGAATTGCAGCTTAAAATAATGAAATGTATGCAGTCAAAATGACCGTCTTAATTTGGATTGCTGTTGTAATCCACACCACCAATATTTATTAGATGTTTCAGGAAACCCGTTTGTATTGTGATGGTTCACCTGATTCTTAGGGAGTCTACTGCCGTAAGTCCCTCAACACAGCAAAAGTATCTGTAACTTCATTTTCAGAAAGTGTTTTCAACACTGTTCCATAGCAGATACCTAGAAGTTAGAATACATTGAATGTTCTCTCTCCTAGTAATACACATTGTAAGAAAAACTGGAGATGTTCCCCCTTTTTTTGCAACACTCTGTGTCAAAGAATAAAACACAGCAAATAAAAACTTTATCATAGATTGAGATTCTGTATCAGTGCATTTTGCATCAAGAGAGGCTCTTTATAAAAAAGATGAATGATTTTGATATTCAGTTATCAAATTAATGATTAATTAATGATATTTAATTATGTTAATGATATTCATTATGGAAGCAATCCATCATCAAATGTTTATTAAGCACCTACTATATGCCAGGTAATGTGCCAAGCACCAGGGATACAAAAAGAGGCAAAGGACAGTCCCTGCCCTAAAAAATTTACAGCCTAATGAGGGAAGCAACATGCAATCAAATATATACAAGCAAGGTAGATAGAAATGATGAATGGAGGGAAGGCACTGGAATTAAGAGGAGTTGGGGGAGGCTTCCTATAGAAGGTGGGCTTTTAGTTGGGATTTAAAGGAAGACAGGGAGGTCAGTAGTGGGAGCAGAGAAGGTAGAACATTCCAGGCATGAGGGACAGTCAGAGAAAATGCCTAGAGTTGAAAGATGGAGTATGTTTTTTATTGAACATCCAGGAGGTCGGTGTCACTGGATGGAAAATTACATGTTGAGTACTAAGGTACAAGAAGACAGGAAAGGTAGGAGGGGGCTGTTATCAAGGGCTATGAATGCCAAAGTATTTTGTATTTGCTCTTAGAGGCAATAGGGAGCCACTGGAGTTTATAGAATAACAGGGGTGGGTAGGGAGGGCATGGTTTGACCTCCATTTTAGGCAAATCATTTTGGTAACTGAATGGAAAATGGATTGGAATAACTTGGGGAGATATTTTTAAAGTATCATTTGTTGTATTGGTAATACAAATAAACCAGACAGGATATTTTTTCTTTCCCGCCCCCCCACCCCAAAGCTACAATTGAGTGTGGATATATTTATATATAGGTATTAATCTATACATACATGTATACATATAAAAACATATACTTTCCCTAAGAGATTCTACTCCTAATCTTGTTTTTATGTTTGTGCATATCTCTTTTTTTCCCTGTCTCTCTTAACTCCTCTACTTTATCTCTCCTGACTCCTTCTACCTGCTACCTTGCCCTCCTATTACTTAACCTATCCTGACTCCAGTAATCCCTCCCTTATCCTCCCATTCCTTTAAATCTAAAATCCCTTCTATACCCCCCTTTTGCCCTATTCCCTCACCCTCCCCTCTAAGGATCTCTCCTTTATCCTCTCCCTTTCCATATTCCTTTAGAATTTTATTTCTTTTTTAAATTTGGAAGATTTTATATTCTTCTAGATGTGTATATATTTCCTCCTCTTAAAACTATTCCCAATGAATGTAGGTTTCCAGTACTAACAGTCCCTCTCCCCCCATCTAATTCCTCTGTATCAGTTCTTCCTCTTGGGCTTCATTTGTATAGATAATTACTCTTTTAGCTGTTCTTGAACAGTTTTACTTTTTAAAGTCATACCGTACTCAGGTCTACCACAATCTTCCTTATAAGCTTATATACTAGTAATTGGACATAGGTTTTACATTTTCTATACATAAAAGATAAAGATTCTATCCTTATTTAGTCCCTTGTAATTGGACGTTGGTATGTACCTTATATTTCTCTGGGCTGTTGCATGTCAAAACTTCTATTGAGTTCATGGCTTCTTTGTTTTCTTAAAACAAGAGTTCTGAAAGTCTAACTTGATCAAATGTCATTTTTTTTTCCATTCAAAATATGATTAGCTTTGCCGGATAGGATGTTTTCAGTCATAGGCCCAGTTCTTTTGCTTGTTGATATATGGTATTCCAAGATTTGCAGTCTTTCAGTATTGCCAATGCTTTGTCTGGTGTGAATCTAATTGTGATACCATCATATATAAATTGTTTTTTCTTGTTAATTGTAATATTTTGTCCTTGATCTGGGGGTTTCAGAATTTAGCTGTAATATTCCTGTGAGTTTTCCTTGTAGGATCTCTTCCAGGTGGTGTTTGGTGGATAATTTTTTTCTGTTTCTACTTTCCCCTCTTGTTCTAATGCTTCAGGACAATTTTCTTTAATTATTTCTTATATTGTTGTATCAAGATTTTTTTTAATCAGAATTTTCAGGTAATCCAATTACAATATTCTTTTATTTTCTCTTCTAGATCCGTTTTCTAGATCCATTGTTTTTCTTATGAGATGTTTCACATCCTCTTCTATTTTATCATTCTTTATATTTTGTTTTTTATTTCTTCATCTCTCATAACTTCACTGACTTTCCCTTGCCCCAGTTCTGATTTTCAAGGAGTTGTTTTCTTCCTTAAGATTCTGGATCTCCTTTTCTAATTGAATGACTTTTCATAATTTTCTTGTTTTTCTTGTATTATTCTTATTTTTCTTTTTAATTATTCCTCAGTCTCTCTCAGTTGATTTTTAAAATCTTTTTTTTAAGTTGTTCAATGAATCCTTTTTGGGTAGGTGACCATTTGACATTATTCTTTGGGGTAGAAGAGGGTTTCTTGGTTTCAGTAACTTCCTCTGAAGATGAACCCCAGTCTTCTCTGTTCCCATAGTAGTTGTTGCATTCTGTCTCCTTTGCCTGTACATTTGTTTTGGGTAAAACTTTAGCTTTTATAACCACCTATAGTCTTGGGGTATTGAGGAGGGCGCTGCTGGCTTCTGATCCTCTTTAGTTCTCTCCTTTTCTCTCCTTGAGTTCGGACCTTGGACTCACAGCAAGATCTCCAGCCTTCTGTAAGTGGCCACACTCAGCTGCATCCCTGCCTCCCACTCTCCCACTGCTTCTGCACTCACCAAGTAACAGTTCCCGTGGAGGGAAGAGGCAGCTTCCCAACCTCGACTAACCCTAGTGCTTGCCACCTGTTGTTTAAGTAGCTTGCTGCTAGTTAGAGCAGATGCTAGCCTGGAGAAATTTACTCTTCACAGGGAGGAAATCTTGTCCTGTGAACAGGTCTTCTCTGATTGTCCCAAGAGGACCCCTGCTGTTCCTACTCATCCTTATTTTCAGGCATCATCTATGTTCACCCAGAGATGGAGACAATATTTTATCTCTTTTGCGGAGGAAAATCTTGAACGCTTGAAATTTTCTGACCTAATCCACCATCTTCCCAGAATCCTCTCCAGACATTAGAATATTGATGCTGCATCCTGCTTTTTGAAACCATTAATACAGTAACTCTGTCTTGAAATAAAAATAATCACTTTGTATCAAATATACAAGATACATCAAAATTGTAATTCAAGAAGATGAAATCAAGTGAAACTTACATTTCAAATTTATAAATTTAAACCAGTATTTGCATATTTCAAAATTTCACATTTGGTTTTTCTTCACTATGGCTTACAAATACACATAAATACAAAAAATGCAAAACTAAAATAATCTCTAATGTAATGTTATACAACAGAAGACACTGTCCTGCACAATATGATGAGCTGGTGCACATGTACACATTAATGGCAACTATTAATTTGCCCTTTCCTTAGATGGGAGAATTTTAAAATTTAAGTTGATTATAGTTCCAGTGAAACATTAGTGATCATGATATATTTTAAAAACAAATTTGAAGGAATAGTGGCTTATTTTGTGGATTGTTGAGAATTTAGGTAAAGTGCTCAGAATTTTTAAGCAGCTTATATGGGACATGAAAGGTATTCAAAGAAGCAAATATGGAACATTTAACTTCTCAGGGGATAGAGAGTATACTACTAATATCAGTATTTAAAGGTAAAAATAATATTTTAGTGATAAAAAAAGTTTTTATATCATTAATAAATAAAACAAAATATTTTAAATGGTTCATTTCATTTTTAAAGTATCTTCTTGGTATGTTTCATAATATAATATGTAATAGTACAGCACATACATATAATTTATAATTTATATATAATTTATAGGTACACTGTTAAAATAATTGGTAGAATACTAGCCTAAAGTCTTGCGAGTTTAAGGGATTTGTTCTTGGTCTCACAGCTAGCATGTTCCAGAGGCTACTGTGCTCTGAAGCCCAGCTACCTCTTGGCAGTGCTTTACATTGAACTGAAATTTGCCTCCTTGCAGATTATATTCACTACTTCTAGTCACCTTTCCACCTCACTCCACCTAAAGCAAGAGAGAACAAAATAGTGTGTTTCCAAATTCCAATTAATTATTTCCAAGACTTCAGATATAATAATTGAGATGTCTAAGGTCACACAGTAGAGAGAGAATGCTGGACTTTACTTTCTTCTGGTCTTTACTTTCTTCCCCTGTAAAATGGAAATAATCATAGCAGCTACCTCCTAGCCTCTTTGAGTGTTGTGAAGTTTAAATGAGTTAACATTTCTAAAGAGCTTTGCAAAACTTAAAGTGCCATGTGGATGTTGTTATTATGTCTCTACCATATATTTGGTTTCATTCCTTTTAATGGTGTTCCAGGGTGGGAAGGAAAGAAGTGCTCAGAGCAGGAGCATGACACTGATGGGTGAATTATCTGCCTCCTCCTTCTGGTTGGAGAAGATCTGAGATGCTTTTGGCAGGGTAGTAATTCTCCTCCATGAAGAAGACTTTGTGGAAACCCATGGTAAAGCCTGCTTCATAGTGTCCTAGGATAGGGGGTGGTTCTGTAGCCAAGGCAGTCCCAAACATAATGGAGAACTCTGGGAGTACTCTTGGAGAGCAGCTTTTCAGTATCTATCCCCACTAGATCATGAGCTCCCTGAGAGTCAGGACTGTGTTTTGCCTTTCTTTGTATCTCCAGCACTTAGTACAGCATCTAGTAAATAATAGGTCCTTAATAAATGTTTATTGGCTGATTTCTAGAAAACGGAAAAGGTGAGGGCAGGGTTAGGGCCAGGCACATCTGTAGCAGAGATAGACTGTTTCAGGAAAATAAGTTGAACTCTATCCTATCCCTTCTCAGGTTTTTTAGAATACTACCGGACATAGTATGCAATTTCATGGCACTTCTTACCCTATCTGAAGAACAACTGGAAAATAGCCAAGAAACCTGGTTTTAGAAATATGGAGGCCGATAGCTTCTTAGAACTCAGAGTTCATTTTTTTCCAACATCCTCATTTTACACATGGGTCAACTGAAAGTTAAGTGACTATGCTTCAATTAGTGATATCCTAACATTTGGTCACCTGATTTTTGCTCAGTGCTCCTTTCCACTATACCTTACTGCCTTAATCCATAACTACAATCCTGCATTTTGAGAAATAAAGTGGAAAACAACCATCAGACCTGTGGGAAATATTATAGAGGCAGCAAGGATATATAGGGCACTGGATTTGACTGGAGTTAGAAGGATTGGTTGCATTGCTTACTTACTAAGTGCGTAACCCTACACACAACTCTTAACCATGCCTAGTCTCAGTTTTTCATTTGAAAAATGGAAGTAATCATACTTGTAGAGACAACCAGGTGGGGCGGTAGATAGAGTGCTGGGCCTAGGCTTGGGGAGACTCATCTTCCTGAGTTCAAATTCAGTCTCCCTTACTGGGTCATCCTGGGTAAATCACTTACTTCAGTTTGCCTCAGTATCCTTATCTGTAAAATGAGCTGGAGAAGGAAATGGCAAGCTACTGTAGGATCTTTGCTAAGAAAACCCCAAATGGGGTCACTAAGAGTTGGATATGACTGAAATGACTGGACAAAAACCAAAACCCATGAGAGTATTACAAAATCACTATCATTGTATTATTTAGCAAAAACCAAATGAATAAACAAATGAATAAATAAATCAATTCCTCTTGATTGAGAAAGCCCAGAATGGCAACAAACTACAGAACCTTAGAGAAAGTCAGGAAGTGGCAATTGGATAGAGTAGTGCAGAGATTTGGATTTGGATCCAAAAAGACAACTTTAAATCCTGGTCTTAAACAGTTACCAGCAGGGTGAACCTGGACAATTTATTTAATCTCTTATTTACCTCATCTGTAAAATATAGGAGATGAATTTGATTCGATGAAAGCTAAAGTCTATTTTAAGTAAAAAATCTACAATTCTATGTTTGTATTCCTTTAACCACAAGAGCATCTATGTATCTTTGGGGAAAATAGTAATATTTAAGATATTGTTTCATCTACGTGAGGTATGTTTGCTTACTTATCATCTCCTTATTTATTTGTGGAACCCTTAATTCCTGATAATGACTTGTGACCCTTCCACTTTCAGGGGGTCTGTAGGTCACTAACTGGGAACTGCATGGGTTAGGTGATCTATAACTATTATAAAAATTGGAAAAAAATATTAGTGGGAATTACTTTAATCTTAATAATTACATGGTTAATTCTTAATAAATTATTTGGGTGGGGGCCAAGGATAGCATGAATGAAGGAGAAACTTCAGTCTGTAATAATATGGTAGAAAAAATCTTAGGATAAAGAGTCAGAAGCCCAGGATTCTTATCTTTTTCCCACCACTTGGTAATTGTATAACCTTAGATAAATTCCTATTTTCAATTTCCTCATCTGTAAACTGGGGCTAAGGATACCTACTTTTACCGTACTTCTCATAGTTGTTGGTAATATCAAAAGAGTTAATTCCTATGAATACATTTTGAGAACTGCGAAGCAACTTCTATGAAACTCGTAGGTATTTTATTTTTTTTAAGGATAAATAAAATTCATAGAAAATCTCATTTTGTCTCATCATTTGATTTCTTACCACAGTGAAGTCATTTATCAAGTTTCTAGTGATTAGAGGGATTGGGGGGAGGGAATAGATTTAATTCTTTTAATCTTCTTTCCCTTTCTTAACCTCCAATGAAGGTTAATAAGCAGTAAAATGACAAAAAGGAGTATTATGGGAAGACAGGAAAACCAAAGGGCCTGAGGGTCAATCAGAAAATAGCAATCCTGGAAGCAGTACTTCCTGTTGAAATTACTAAAAAAAAGAACTGGAACTAAACAATAGCTCAGCTCAGGTTCTGGGAAAACAGGAATGAGTTGGAAATGATATTGAAATCCTCGAGAGCACAGAAGGTTGCTCTCTGTGCCATAGGGAACTGGGTGACCCAGTGGATAGAGTCTTGGACGTGGAGTCAGCCAGGCCTGACTTCAGATCTGACCTCAGGCCCTTACCAGCTATGTGATCCTGGGCATGTCACTTAACCTCTGTTTGTCTCTGTAAAATGGAGATAATAACAGTATCCACCTCGCAGAGTTGTTATGTAGATCAAATGAGTAAAGTGTTTAGCACCCTGCCCGGCACATATAGGTGCTATCTAAGTGCTTATTCTCTCCCTCTCCATAGAAAACCTGGCCATGTCTTCTATTCTTTGGAGCAATTTATTTAGGGAAAAATTCACTTTGGAGATGATAAGATCCATAGGAGGTAAAATATTTCCTTTTGTATTTTTAATAAAAATTATAATTTTTTGAGGAGCTGAAATGGCTGAGTGATTATGTTTGTCACATATGTGTACATAATAGAATAAGCTCATATTCCTCCTTTTTCCTGATAAAGTATTTATCCAGTGCTTAGCACAATGCCTGGCAAATAGTAGGCTCTTAATAAATATTTATTGAGTTGAATTGAATTGAATGGGAGGGGCAGCTGTAGTCCTTGATCTTGGGGAGGCAGTGTAATGTGGTGAACGCTGGTCTTGAAATAAGATAAAGAATTAATACCCCAGGCGGAGCCAAGATGGCGGAGTAGAAAGACTCACCTATGCTAGGTCCGAACCCACAGCCCATAGATTTCCTGTAAAAAGAACTCCTGACAAATTCTGGAACAGTGGAAGCCACGCAGAAACACAGTGAAGGAGATATCTGCTGCAGAGAGCCCTGAAAAACCGACCGCAAAGGTACCCGGACGGGAGCTGAGCCATGCCGAGCCCTCCCCTCCCCCGCCCCGGCCACGCGGCACTGAGAGGAGCGAGCAGAGCCCAGGAAGGCGTCAGGGACCTGAATCTCCGGGCAGCCACGAAGGTCCCTCCACCCACAGACGCACAGGTCAGTGAGAGAGACGGGCTGAGAGGGGAGCGGGGGATCTCCGGGACTCAGACCCCCTGGGAAGCTGCCGCTGCGGCAGAGGCTGAGGCAGCTCGGCCAGAGGCAGAGGCAGCTCAGCCAGAGACTCCCAGAGCGAGCTGGAGCTCCACCCCAGCTCCACTACAAAGGAGCTTTGTATAAACCCCCTGAGGGAACTGAGCC
>CM053770.1:559610545-559628639 GCA_028658325.1 Potorous gilbertii
CAAATGGGGAGAAAATTTTGGAACCCAAAATCTTGTGAAAATGAATGTAAAAAGTTAAATAAATTTATTTTAAAAAAAAAATGAAAAAAAAAAGAATTACTACCCCAGCTCTGGCATTTCCTCTCTGGGGTGACCACAGGGAATCCATTTAACTTTCGAGAAACTCAGTTTCTTCATTTGTAAAATGGAGATAACCATAATTTTACTACCTCATCTGCAAGTCTCTTACAAGAAGAATACTTTGAAGACCTCAAAGTTCTAGATAAATGTGGTGCATTGCTTTGTCTTCAAAAGAAGTGTGATGGCATCTGTTTGGGCACTCCGTGGACGCAGATTATAAAATCCCTCATGTCTAAACATATGGTCTTTGTGGATTCTTATACCTAAAAGAAGAAAATGATCTCCTGTTGAGGGGTCTTTTTTGCTTTTAGGTAGCTGATGGTAAGCAAGAGATTCCCAGTTTGGAACTGAATCCATAATCCGCGCCTTTCTGGCTTGGTATATGATTCATTAGAACTTAGTATTGGCCTTCCAGACGCCAGGGCCACCGCTATGTCACAAGAAGGCACTCAGGATAACTTTAGTGGTGGATAGATGTTATAGAAAGAAAAGACCCAAAATGATTCCCTATGCTGTCATTGTCTTTCAACATTTAAGGACAGGCTTGTCACAGAAAGAAATGAGATGATTGTTTCCAAAGTGGCTAAGGGAGAAACAAAGGACCAGATTAGGCTCCATGTTTGGCTAGCTGTGATTTTAGAAATTTTACTTATTTCTACTTACTTCTACTTCTAATTTTACTTACTTCTCTGGGCCTTAAAATCCTGATCTATAAAATAGGAGGATTGGATTAGATCAGTGGGGACAAACTTAAATAGAACTGAAGTCACTGAATAGTACAAGGATCCCCATAGGCTGCATATTAACTTAGAAAATCACATATTAACATTGTCTGTGTTCTATTGCATATTTATTTATTTTGTTAAATAGTTCCAAGTTACATTTTAATTTGGTTCAAGCCACTCAGAAGCGTAGTGGGCCACATGTGACCACTGCACATTTGATGCTTCTAGGCCAGATAATCTTTGATGTCTTTTTTAACTATAATATTCTATGGTTCTGAGTTTCAGTGATGCCTCCATTCTAGTTGTTTCCTTTTGCTATGTTCTCTTTAAGATGTCTTCATATCTCAAATCTGCTCTATGGTCACTCTTTGCAGTGTTTTGTGACTCAGTTCATTAATTAGTCAAAAAACATAAATGCATACTATGTGCCAGGCACTGTGCTAAATGCTTCAGCATGCAGACATGCAAAAGACATCTCTCAGGGAGCTCATGGTATAATATCCAAGCAACTGTGTATGAATGAGTTATGGACAAGATAAACAGGATAATTAATAGGGAAAATATATTAGAATTAAAGGGAATTGGCGTCCTGAAGAGGAGAAGATTTTATATGAGACTTGAAGGAAACTAACAATGTAGGTTTTCTCTTCCACTAGAATCCTATTCTGATGCCTCACTGTGGCATGAGAGTGACCCTAGATTCTTACCGATTATGTCAGTGGAACATAAGATCTGGCAGGACCTTTCATTGTGGAGAGACTGTGTGTAGGGAGGGACCAGCCTAGTTCAGAGAGTCTTGTTCTGCTCCAGAAGTTTGGCCACTTTCTGAGGATTTTGTCTGTAGCAACTCAAGAAAGTATCTATTCCAACATGGAGAGGAATAGGGAGAACAGTGAAACCTTGCATCTTAGAAATATAAATCAGCTCCATCTTTAACCTCCATCTCCTCTGTTTGTATCATATATTTGCTTATTTCCTTAATACATATTTTCCCTCATTGGATGGTCTGCTGCTTTTTGAGGGCAGTGACTTTCCACTTTTCTCTGTATCCCCAGTATTCAGCATAGTACTTAGTATGAAGTAATTACTTAATAAATGCTTTCTTGGTTGATTCATTTTTTTCTTTTAAATATATATTTTCTTTTAAATATATATTGTGATGATTTCTTTACCATTCTTCTGTTCCAGGGCTTTGTGAATTCTGTGGAAGATTGTATTCTTAAAGTAATTTTGACTAATTTTCCTAGTATCTTGGGATATGGATCACATCCTTGAATACACACAGACTACTTTTTAAAAAGTCTTTCACTATGTCTCCACTAGTTTTGTTTCCCACCCTTTACATTGCTGGCTTATGTCTAATTACCTGCCAGGGCAGCTAGATGATGCAGTGGATAGAGCACCAGTGCAGGACTTGGGAGGATCTGAGTTCAAATATCCTCTCAGACACTTGACACTCACTGGCTGTGTGACCTTGGGCAGGTCACTTAACCCCAACTGCCTCATCCTGGGTCATCTCCAGTCATCCTGCTGAACATCTGGTCACTGGATTCAGATGACTCCGGAAGAGAAGTGAGGCTGGTGACCTGCACAGTCCTCCATCACTCAAAACAAAGTCAAGTGCAAGTCACGTCATCATTTCTGTGATGGCATGGTCTTCTCTTCACATTCAAGCACACCTTCTCTCATTTTTGATATTTTTATTTCAATATTTTATTTTTTCCCCATCACATGAAAAAACAATTTTGAACATTAATGTTCTAAAATTTTGATTTCCAAATTCTCTCTCTCTTCTTCCCCTCGCTCTTCCTTAAGAAAGCAAGCAATGTGATGTCGGTTATCATAAGCAGTAATGTAAAACGTATTTCCTTATTATTCATATTGTGAAAGAAAACACAGTCTCCCCCTGCCATATACACATGCAAAAAGACAACAACAACGAAAAAATAAACTTTTAAAAAAGTATGCTTCAATCTGCATTTAAACTCCATCAATTCTTTTTCTGGAGATAGATGACATTTTTCATCATAAGTCTTTCAGAATTGTCTTCGATCCTTGTCTTGCTGAGAATAGCTGTCATTCACAGTTCTTCATTGTATATATTGCTGTTACTGTGTGCAGTGTTCTCCTAGTTTTGCTCGCGTCATTACTCACTTATTTTGGTATTTTAAAGCAATTTGGGGGTGGGGAGTGGAAGGGTTTTGATGTAATTTCATTTCAAATCTTAATTCAGGGCTGAACTGACCAAGGGGCCGTGAGCCCCTTCCTAACTTCTACAAATTTGCTAGTTGTCTCTAGACCCTTGAACTGTGAGCAGGAAATGTCAAATCACTTCAGTTATCTTTGCCCAGAAAACCCCAGATGGGGTCACAAGTGGTCAAACACAACTGAAAATGACTGAATAACCGCAAGACCCTTGAAACAAAAGAGAATAGAGCCCTCCTGCGAATGAGACCCTTCTGCAATAGCTGGTGGAGACAGTGAAGGCTCAGAAATGCTGTACTTATTAATGGTAAATTTAATCAGAGAAGGGCGCCTATTCAAGTTATTTTGGAGGTTAGAGTATCAGGCCAGGTTATGTACTAATCTACAAAACTGCTTTAGCCTGACTCTCAGTAGGGAAACCATTGCAAGTGGGGTGTGATGTTAAGTGTTGGAAGGATTGTCTCATGCCTTCAATGACAGGGCCAAATGTCAATCTATCAATCTAGGAATTATAATTTGTACTTCTGCTTGGCAAACTCCGAACTTCCTTTTTGAGTTCCATTCCTACTTGAGTTTTAAAACCTTGTCTTGTGAATCTTTTAGCCACCTGGATTTCTTACAGGATTTTTCTTCATCCATTTTGTATACAGGTTGTCTTGTCCCCCATGCATGGGAAGCCTTCCTTCCTCACCTTTGCCTCTTCAGATCCCTAAATTCTTGCAAGGTTCTGCTCAAAAGCCACATTCTACATGAGACCATTCCAATAATGCTAACGGCCTACTTCTCTAAATTATCTTGCAATTATTTTGAGTATTATTTTACGTGTCTATGTTGTCTCCACTCCCTAGATAATAAAATCCTTGAGGGCAGTGTCTGCTTTGCTTTTGTCTTTGTATTTTCAGTGCTTCAGAAGTGGAGATAGTAGGCATGGCAGTATATGGTGGGCATTGGATAAATGCTTATTGACTGATTAAAAGCAGCATCTTTTGCTTTACCAAACGAAGGCTTTAGGAGGAGTAATTGGAGATACCTTCCAATAAGCATCTTCAATACATTAACCAGGCAACAGCTACTGGGTCAGCACACTTAGAAAGTAGCCTGTCAGAAATCATGAAGTTAAAGTGGTCTCTGAGCAGAATAAGTCTAGAGGGAAAAAATAAAATCTTTCTTCCAAGACTTCACATAGGTAGAAATCAGAAATGTTTAGAAAGCCAGGAAAAAATGGCATACTTCACAAATTAAATTTAATTATCAGTGAAACTGAAATTTTCCTTTTAAAAAATAAAACAATTAAAAACTACTTATTAATGGAATCAGACTTAGAGAGTCAGTGATTGAAATGTAAACTTAGAGTTACCTCTGGATCACATTCCTGGCAGAATCAATAGAGAGGTTGCACTATTTTCTCCACTCACATCAAAATTGTAATTTCTATTTTTTGAAAGCACGGAATTAGAAAGCAGAAAGTGTCAGAAGTTCTTGAGAAATGACACGTAAATGGATTTGTGGGGGAACCGTACTGCTGAGAATACAAAATGATATTGTAGGAAAAGCCCTAGACTTAAAGTCTGGAGAGACTCCAGGTTGCATCTCTGCTCTGACATTTATTCCATGTTTCACTGATTCCTTGAATTTTCCCTTTCCTCAGCTGTAAATACTCAAGCTGCCCTCATCACAGCACCATTATGAGAAAGTACATCATAAACTTTTAAGTACTATATAAATGGGAGCTTCTGTTGTTCTATTGCTGTTAAATGTTCAAAGGGTGTTTAAATAGATTTCAGTTATAGGAAACAGGTGATGAGTTTCCTGTTCCTATAAAGCCAATTTGGTTGTCCATTAGCAAACTTTTCTCAGCAGCTTTAGGAGAAGCAGATATAATTAAAAACTAATTGGGTGGTCTTTTTACAGGATTCCAGAATTGAAAAGGACTTTGGAAATCACCTATTCCAAACTGTCAGGCTTGTGAATGGTGAAAACAAGCCTATAGAGGTTAAGTGCCCAAGGTCACACTTTATAGGAAATAGCAGAATCAAGACTAATTTTTTCATAGTATTGGAAAAGGAATCCTTAAATGGAGACCCAGAGAGGGGTTGATGTCATGGATTGATGTGAGGCACTCAGTAATTTTGGCTGCAGTCCCAAATTTCCCTTCCTTGGATGGAGATATAGTGGGAATGAGAGGAGGGGGCAAAGTCATTATCTTCTTAGTTTGTAATTTTTACAATGTTTGAAGCTCATTCTGCAGAGTAGCAGAGGGAGCAAGTTTGATTACAGTGCCTGGGAAAGTCCATTTGGATGAGTTAAGTACTTAATTACTTAATTAGAAAGGAAGGCTGTAGTTCTCAATGCAGTTCTATACCAGCTGTGTATATGGAAGTAAGGGTTATTGGGCAGATGCTCATGAAAGACTTCTGACCAGGGGAAGTAGTTTGAATATATGTAGTACTATAACCATGAGAAAGGCAGCTTCATGACACAGTGAATAGATCAACAGTCCTGGAATCAGGGAGATTCATTTTCTTGAGTTCAAATCTAGCCTCAGATGCATACTAGCTGTGTGACCCAAGTGACTTCATCCTATTTGCCTCCGTTTCCTCCTGTTTAAGAAGAGCTGCAGATGTGAGATGAATGAAAAACCCAAGAGACAGTTCCTAGGTAATTAATAGTCAATATGTTATTTAGACTAGACTGTAATTAATAAATTGAGGATCAGTGGTCTCTCTTAGTAATCAAAAACAAAAACCTTGGAGATCTCTAAATGCTTAAATACCTTTGGAAAAGGAGGTGGCCCTGACAGGCGAAAACCAACCCTGATTGGTGAACAATAAATGAGGGGGTGAACTTATGAGGAAGTGGACAAAAAATCTTCAACTCTTCCTACGGAGAAGTGACTTGATGGTGAGACTCAACTGCCTCCAGTGATCTGAACAAGGAATCCATCTCTACTCAGACCACTCTAGTTAGTTTTCTCCTTAATAAGCTGGGTTACTCTACATTCTAATGGAGGATTCCAATGACAGGGGCTCATTTCCTAAGAGCAAGAATTCATCTAGATTAGATTCTGTTTGTAAGGTCTTCTAGTTGGATAGGGTCCTGTCCAAGGTTGCAGAAGCTGTACCCAGAAGATTTGAGAAATTTTGTCTATCAGCAATGTTCTTCAGAGATTGAATGACTGGCTTGTAAAGGCTGGTCCTTGAATGAGGAAATAGAGAGGATAAACCTCAATCCTAATTTAATAATTGGTTATTAATATAATAGAAAATAATTATTTCTATCAGAAGGAAATGGCAAAGTACTCCCTTATCTTTGCCAAGAAAATCCCAAATGGAGTCACGAAGAGTCAGACATGAATGAAACAATTCAACCACAAAATAACTATGAGAATGGCAGAGAGTCAGTGTAGAGGGAACGCTTAGAAAGTGAACTGTCTCTGATTTGAACTGAAAATTTAGGTTGCTTTAAAAATTACTGTAAATCAGAACTTTCCATGAATGGGATTGATGACTGGATCTCAAAGGCTTACCTGACCACTTCCTGTCTTTGTGACCAGTGGTCATGTCTACACCCATGCCCATGACTTCCCAGAATTTCCAAGGCTAGAATGGACTGTGTGAGAAGTACATTTGGCTGTCTTGTTCTCTCATGCTATCCTCAGTGAGGTCATGATTGTGGTACTTATTAAGTACTTAGTGTATGCTAGGTACGATGCTAAATTCTGAGGATGCAAAGGCAAAAATAGTCACTGCCCTTCAGAGTTCATGTTCTAATGACAGACAACATGTAAATAAGTAAGTGTATATAATATAGAAATAGAGTAAATGAGAAGAATTTCAGAGTGAATGGGAAGATACCAGTACCTGGGGGAATTACAAAAAGCCTACTGTTTTGTTTTTCAGAGGGTCTGACCCCATTTGGGGTTTTCTTGGCAAAGATACTGTAGTGCTTTGCCATTTCCTTCTCCGGCTCATTTCTCAGATGAGGAAACAGAGTCTAACAGGGAAAATTGACTTTCCCAGGGTCACATGGCCAGTAAGTGTCGGTGGCTAGATTTGAACTTGGGAGGATGAGTCCAGGCCTGTTGTTCTATCTACTTCATCACCTATCTGTCCCAAAAGCTTACTATAGAAGGAGGCATTTGGCTTGGGCTTAAAGCAAGCCAGGGAAACTAACAGGTAAAGATCATATAGAGAATATTCTAGGATAGGGGATAGTTAATGCAACAACACAGAGATGATTGGTGTGTTGGACCTGAGAAACAGAGAGTAGGGTCAGTATAGCTGGATCAGAAGCTACAGGTAAGTAAATCCAGTGTAAAAGGACTGGGAAGAAAGGAAGGGGCCAGGTGGTGAGGAGTTTTAAATGCCAGACAGAAGATTCCTTATTTTTTCATGGAGATAATAGGGAGTCATTGGAGTTTGTTGAGTGGGAGGTGACACGGGCAGACATGCACTTTAGGAAAATCACAGGCAGCAGAGTGAAGGCCTGAAGTATGGAAAGACTTGAGGCAAGGAGATTGGTTAGTAAACTTATTTCTGCTTTCCCAAGGTTGTTTTTTTTTCATTGTTAAATTCTCTTCTAAACCACTTTTCTTGAACATGTTCTTGGGTTTAGTCTTATCTTTTAAAGTGATCTTTTTCTAACCTTGTTTTGTGATTTGGAAAGCATCTGAGATGCAATGGGAAAAGTGGATTGTTAAAGTGCAGGGTACTTATTGATCATTTGATTGATCTGTATGGCATATCCATCCTTTGCTGAAAGCTAGGAAAATTTCTCCAATGTAGACTTCGGGGTGACTTCTGTTCTTTTTTCTCATTGATGTAGTCTGCAACAGAGACAAAAAACAAATTCTCTTGAGTAGTAGTCTTGATTTCTCCTCCCCTTTTCACTGAAAAAAGCTTTTGAAAAAAATACAACACTGATTTAATCTTGGTAGAGGTCATTGGGAGTGAGATTGCAGAGGCTGCTAGAATAAAATCTGTCAGTATTAGCTATTTCTGTGCCAGACACGATTTTTTTTTGGCAGGTGTTATCTGTGATGTTTCAGATATGAGGAGTTATATAGTAGGATTCCTCTCATTGGCCTAACATTACAGATAGGCTGTTCAAAATTTAAGGGGACTTCCAGTATTCTATATCTACCTCACTTCTGAGTCCAGTGGCAGAAAGAGAACCAAGGGTTCATTCTCTCAATATCTAGTTGGTAGCACTGGGATTCCATTTCTTCAAAGATTGTTAAAAATCTAGGAAAATATACTCTAGGAAATTATACATAAAAGACAATTTAGAGAATCTAACCCTGATTCAATTGTTAGCTTATTTTGTGACTGTGAAAAAGGTTGACACAGGGAATAAATAGTTGAGCTTGGCCTTGATCTAGTCTTCTAACTCCAAATCCACGATTCTTTCTATTCTACTCTGTCTTCTACTTATCTACTTCATTGAAACAGAGTCAAGGTGTTTGATACCTGGGAACATACTAGAACAGAACTGAAGGCAATTTGTATCCCACTAGATGGGACCCAACTACTGGGAAAGACCCACTATGGTATTGACAGGAAAAAATTGTGATGCACCAATGAAAGTGACCTATATAAAAGTGGTAAACCATAGAGATAAGAAAGAGAAATAGTAGATAAAGTTTATTTGGAATTCATTAAAATCTTTGATAGGGGTAGCTAGATGGCTCAGTGGATAGAGTGCTAGGCCTAGAATCAGGAAGACTCATCTTTCTGAGTTCAAATCTGACCTCATGCTTAGTAGCTGTGTGACCCTGGGCAAGTCACTGAACCCTGTTTGCCTCAGTTTCCTCATCTGTAAAATGAGCCGGAGAAGGAAATGGCAAACCACTCCAGTATTTTTGCTGAGAAAATCCTAAATGGGCATAAAGAGTTGGACATGATTGAAAAATGACAACAAAAATCTTTGATTCTCAGACATGACAGTCTACTTAATGAGTCAGGGGAATTTAGATCAGGGTTTAGAAAGTATTTAAATCTTATGGCATAGCTATAAGGTTGCTTCAAAGCTGACTGCTTTTCCTTCTATTTTTCCAGCCAAGACTCTAACCTCCGTTCTCTGATGTTGGGGCAACTGTGTCTGTGTGGGGGCATGTATGCGTGTTCGACCTATTGATTTGGAAGCAGTAATTCTGGCCACCCTTTAGAGGTTTTCATTCTCAATAATAATTCAGGGGGACATGTTAAATCATGTTCTTCAGGGATTTGATTCCAGTTAGTCTGTCAGTCAATAAACATTTATGAAGCACCTACTATGTGCCCACACATGGGATGCAAAGAAAAGCACATAACAGTCCTTTGACTATAGGAGCTTATGACTTAAGAAAGGGGATAACATGCAAACAACTCCATTTAAACAAACTATATAGTGAATAAATAAAAATAATCAATAGGAAATAGGAAACACATCCTAAAGAAGGTCAAATTTTAGCTGGAACCTGAAGGAATTCAGGAGACAGACATGAGGAAGGAGAGCACAGAGATTCCACAGATGTCACAGACCATTGAAGCTGGGAGCACCTTTGAGATGACCTGGTCCAACCTTTTCATTTTATTTTATTATTTTTATTCTTTTTTTATTTTTAATTTTTTTCTTGCTTATTTTTTAAATTATTTTTTTAGTGTTCTACAATCACTTCCTTAAAATTAGATTTCTTCCCCCCCACCTTTCCCCCACTACCCCCGCCCTCCCCACAACAGCATACAATTCTGTATAGGTTTTACTTTCCTATTGAGTACATTTTTACAATATTCATGCTGTGTAGTTGAACTAAAATAAATGAAAGAAATCATATAACAAAACATAATGCACTAAAACCCACACACATACAAACATGATCTGCTACATTCTGTGAATGACTTCCATATTTCTTTCTCTGGGTGTGGAAGACATTTTGCTTTAGAATACCACCATTGGGATTTTTTTTTAGTAAGTTCTTGCGTTATTACGAAGTTCCAAGTCTACCAGAAAAAACTCTCGCACACTGTGGTCATTGCTGTGCACAAAGTTGTCCTGGTTCTGCTCCTTTCACTCAGCATCAGATCATGTAAGTCCTTCCAGGCCTCCCTGAAGTCTTCTTGTTCATCATTTCTTATGACACAATAGTACTCCATTACATTCATATACCATAATTTATTCAACCATTCCCCAATTGATGGGCATCCCCTTGATTTCCAGTTCTTGGCAATCACAAAGAGTGCTGCTATAAATATTTTTGTACATGTGGGACCCTTTCCCATTTTTATGATCTTTTATGATCTCTATATCTAGGATATGGTCCTAGTAGTGTTATTGCTGGGTCAAAGGGTATGCACATTTTTGTAGTCCTTTGGGCATACTTCCAAACCGTTTTCCAGAATTGTTGGATGAGCTCACAGCTCCACTAACAATGGATTAGTGTTCCAACTCTCCCACATCCTCTCCAGCATTTATCATTTTCTTGTTCTGTCATGTTTGCCAATCTTATAGGTGTGATGTGGTACCTCAGAGTTGTTTTGATTTGCATCTCTCTAATCAGTAGTGATTTAGAGCACTTTTTCATATGATTTTAGATATCTTTAATTTCTTCCCCTGAAAATTGCTAAGGAATGACTTATATGGTTATACATTTGAGTCACTTCTCTATATATTCTAGAAATGAGGCCTTTATCCCCGAAATTGACAGCAAAACTATACTAGTAGGGGCCCTCAACCTCCCTCTTTCTGAACTTGATAAATCTAACCTCAAAATAAACAAGAAAGAGGTTAAGGAGGTAAATAAAACTTTAGATAAGGTAGATATGATAGATCTTTGGAGAAAATTGAATGGGAATAGAAAGGAACATACCTTTTTCTCAGTGGTACATGGAACATTTACAAAAATTGACCATGTACTAGGACATAAAAATTTCACAATCCAATGCAGAAAGGCAGAGATAATCAATGCATCCTTCTCAGATCATAATGCAGTAGAAATTATATGTAATAAAAGGCCATGGAAAGATAAACCAAAAATCAATTGGAAACTAAATAATCTAATCCTTTCATTTTTAAAAATCAGGAAACCATTGCTCTGAGAAGGAACTTGCTCAAGACCTCACAGCTTGTGAGTGGCAGAGCTGAAATCCAAACCTAAGTCTACTGTCCAGCTCTCTTGTAGCACTTGTACATTGCTTATCCCTTTATCATATGCAATTTTGTGTTAGTTTTCTGTAGAATCCCTATAGCCTATAACTATAACTATATTCTCTTACTAGACTATAAACTCCTTGAGGATATGGCACGTATCTTCTTTGAATTTGTGTGGTCCCCAGTGCCTGGTATAGTGCCCTACACGTAAGTGCTTAATAAATGTTTGCTTAATTAAACTGATACCCTTTTGATATTGTGGAAGCTTTCTATGCATTAATTTTTGAGGTTTATTCCTCAGAAGGGATCTGATGATAGAATGCTCTGCTAAAAGGTCTTCCTGGTTGCTTTTTGGATCTCGAGTTCATAGGATTCCTAATAAAACATTTATTTTTAATTGAGCAAGTAATGTTAACCATATTCTACAGCAGAGTTTTTGCTTGCTTGAAGTAGCATTTATTAAGCATTTTCTATGTGCCAAGCACTGTGCTAAGTGTTGGGCATACACATAGACATGTGTATTTCTATCTACCCTCAAGAAGCTTACATGCTAATAGGAAGAGACACTTATGTGGGAACGGGGACCAGGGTAGTTTTATTGTAGGGGGTAGATATCATAGGAATGGATTTGATCTATAGTGCAGTCAAATGACATCCTTTTTGTAGGAACAGTGGTGGCATTCAGTTGATTACCCTGCCCAGAGGAAGAAATGGAAAGCAAGGGGGTAGATGTTACAGCAACAGAACAGATAAAAAGATGGCCAGCGTAGATGAATGGGAGGTGGCACATAGTCTAAGAAGAAATCTGTTTTAAGCCAAATAATGATGTTCTTCCTAACCTGATTGTTTCATTCTAAAGCATAATTTTGGCAAAAGGCTGCATGCAGGCATGTGGGAAGATAGCTAGCTAGATGGGATGTGAAACATGGTCTAGGGCTGACTAGATATAGTAGCCTAATTGAGCTTGTGCTTAGTTACTCACTAGTAAAGACAATTTAGCACCTGAAGGTTAGAGTATCCTGTAATAACCAGTATGAGAGGCATACTGGGTAGAGAGCTGGCCTTGGAGCCAGAAAGAACTAGATTCACTTCCTACTTCTGATACTAGCTGCATGACCCTAGGCAAGTTACTTAATCTCCCACTGTCCTTCCATTGCTCTCTAAGACAGTGCAATATTACCTTTTAATTTTTTTTCTATGGATTCTTTTGGCAATTTGGTAAAGCCTCTGGATTAATCAAAATAACATTTTTAAATGCATAAGATAAAATGCACAGAATTACAAAGGAAGCCAATTATAATGAAATAGTTTTCCAGATGTTTAAAAAACAAGTTAATGAACTCCAGATTAAGGACTGCTGTTCTACCTTGCATTGGTAGAGTGAGTTTCTTCATATAGTAACTCTCTATGCCAATAAATTCAGTATAGGGAGTGACTGGACTGGACATATGTCTTCTCTCTTGCTTAATAGAATCTTCAAAAGTCTAGAAGAATTCTTCAAATTGAAATCATCACCTTTCTTTTAGATCATGCTGTTTAATACATCCCAGTTTAAGGTGTGACAGTGTCAGTAGTCAAGTTACAAGGACGTAAGGAGAGAATAGGGCCACGCAAAAGATGAAAACTTCCATTTCCCAAAGCTGGCTCCACTGTTACTTTTAGTCACCTGCCAGCTGAAGGGAAGGTTAAAGAGCCTAGCAGTAATTGGTAAGGTTGTTAATGTCAAGTGATTTCTGGCTTTTTTTCCTTTCCTTAACAAGGACCAAAGTTGTGCTTGTTCCAGGGCATTTGTCATTCTCCTCTTTCTGTCATGAAGGTGGGTATTGAAATCCTGCCTCTGTAACACTCTTTCAATCTCTGAGTTGGTTTTCATTATACAGGGAGAGAGGAGAAAACAGGACAGGGGGATGTGGAGGAGGAAGAGATCTTTTTTAAGACAAAGAATGATATTCTACCTAACCCAATTGTTTCATTCTAAAGCACAATTTTGGCAAAAGGCTGCATGCCGGCATGTGGGAAGATGGATAACTAGGTGCCAAGATTGATAATACAAGTCCCACAGAAACCCCCTCAGTACTAAGGCTGTTTGTGCCTAGATTCATAAGATGGTCATCAGAGGTTTGGGATATATTTTTGTCTCTATCTCTAGCTTCTGTAAAGCAAGTCATCTGTATACCTTATTTCCTTGCATATAAAATAATATTAATTATTTTTAACTGTCTGGTTTTCGTGTGTGTGTGTGAGTGTCTGTGTGTGTGTGTGTTAGTGTTACCAAACAGTCAGAGGACCCATTAATTCAAAGCAAAAGACATTGAAATTGTACAGCAAGATGAATGACAACAAAGATTTCCTTCATGTACATATATACTATATGTAGTACAGGGTACCAGTTGGGGAAGTGTCACACATAGGGAAAACTTGTGACTAAGGGACTCATCTTGCTTAAGCACATATATCAAGGTTTACTTCTGCCTTTGAGGCTTCAGGACCACCTATGTCCTCTACTGATGTCACTGGGTGAGCTGATTTATGAGCTGGAGTCTTTTGCTGCTTTATTCTCTGCCCTACTTCTTGCTGCTGGACAGCTCCTCTGCACTCTATCTCAGCATCTCTTTTTTTTTTTTCTGATGAACATCCAAACTGCTTTGTTGCCCTGCTGCTGTCTGCTGACCTTCAGTGACTGCATGGCCTCTTCTCCCCAGGAGGAAGGATTTGTCAGCTCTTTAGCTTGATAGCACTAGGCACCAGATTTAGCACATTTGTGGCAAAAACTTCAGGCAGCAGGAGAAACCCTTAGGCATCTTTAAGTCTGTCTTATGAACTTGTATATCTTCTCATTTTCTCCTTTGGCTCCTTTAATTTCATTCTTATCTGAGTTAAAGTGGGGGAAGGGTCTCTATAATTTCTGCCATATCCCTGGTCCCTGAGTATTATTTCTCCCATGGTCTACTTAAGCAAAGTGTAAAGGTTTAAAACTAGTTAAAATTGTGATGAGGGTATTTCCTTCAAACTGCTCCCTTAGCTCTCCTTCACGCCCTTCATGTTCCATGCCAATCACTGGAACTGAAGAAGGTGACCTTTGCCTCCCACCCCACCCCAGTAATACAAGTATTTCTGTTCTGTATTTTGGCTTGCAACTAGCATTTATTAAGTTCTAGGCACAGGGCTAAGTGCTAGGGATACAAAGATAGTTCTTTCTCTATTCCCTTGCTCTCTGGTCAAAGGAAAAACAGTGAAATCTAAAAAGGATACAGTGAATCTCATCTCATCAAAATTAGAATAGTTCAACCAGACACTCAGATCGTACCCACATATCATGAAAGACAACACATTGCAATTTCTGAACTGAAACTTGGCTTAGGAGAGTGAGTAGATCTATGATTTCCTTGGTATAGAGAACTCCCAGATGAGATTTCCTCCACCACTGCTAATTGATGAGATCATGAGCCTAAGTACTCTTACATAATTTCACTTCTAAGTGAAGGTAGAAGGAAGAAGAAAGGTCTCTTCAACTTTAAGTCTTAGAGAATCACCTAGAGCACTGAGAGATTAAGTGATTTGGGTCCCACACCAAGTAGGTCTCAGAGGTATAACTGGAACTCAAGTCTTCTTGTCTCTAAGACCAGTTCTCTATCACTATACTGTGATATATCTTGGCTTAGACCAGTTCTTATTCTGGCTCATTCAACACCTCAATTTATACAGAAGCTTTTCTAGGCTCTAAAAGTGCCTCATTGTGTCCCTTGCACATCCAGCACTGATCTTGTATCTTGGTTTGTTCTAAATGGATTGTTTGGTGTCTGAACCCCAATTATTATTCAATGAAAACTTTTCTTGGGCAAAAAACAAAGCTATATTCTTGTCACGGGCATTTCTGACCCATCTATAGCATACTTTTCTTGTATAAATCCCCAAATAAGCTACAAGAACCTGAAATTTCCTTTTTAGTTCCTAACCTGAAACTAAAGCAATTAGGAAGTAGAAAACTTGTTTCTGTGAGTTCCTGTGCCCACCTGGGGGTCCTTTAATTAGATTACTAGCAAAAACATTTTCACACAGAATTTTCTTTGCTGGTCACAGTCAATACAGGTTAATTTGTTTTTAGCTCTGGAGAAAAAAGTTTACATTCTATATGCATCTCCTATTGAAGTACCTTGCAGTTTCTCAACTGAGCAAGGAGAAAAACTTAATCATCTGTCAATCTGAAGTATAAAGGGACCATTTTTTTCTTATATAGTATCTATTACTTAGAGTCCTGATTTTTCTTTTCCTTGGAATGTTAAACATGCATATGCAGGAGCTTAATAATACATGTAATTAAAAGTAAAAAATTTTAAAAGCTAGACACCAGCAATACTCCCCTTCCTATTTTCCCCCACCCCCAATACTGACAAGAATCTTTCTCCCTCACTGGTGCTGTATGCACCTGAGAGAAACTTGATTACCTGTGGCTGAACAAGCTAGTGATGGACTACTATTGTTTTGTAAGAAATGAACAAATAGATGATTTCAAAAATACATGGAAAGACATAAGAAGTCATGCAGAGAAAAGTGAACAGAACCAGAAAAAAACAATTTATATGTAACATCAATATTTTAAAAATGAAAAATTTTGAAGACTTTTATAGACTGATGAATGAAATAAGCAGAGTTAGGAGACTGAATTATCTCTTAATAGCACTATAAAGACAAACAATTTTGAAAGCTATGAGAACTACAATGACCATTCAAGATTCTGGGGGACTGAGGCTGATATATATTATCACTATCCTGACAGAGGATTTAGAGTGCAGAATAAAACATTTCACACACAAACAGTGAAGGAATTTGTTTTGATTATTCATATTTGTTTTTATTTTATTTTATTATTATTATATTTTTAATGTTCTACAATCACTTCCTTAAAATTAAGATTTTATCCCTCCCCTTTCCCCCACTACCCCCCGCCCTCCCCACAACAGCATACAATTCTGTATAGGTTCTACATATACTTTCCTATTGAGTACATTTTCACTATAGTCCTGCTATGTAGTCGAACTAAAATAAATGGAAGAAATCATATAACAAATCAAAACACAATACACTATAACCCACACACATACAGACATGATCTGCTGCATTCTGTGAATGACTTCCATATTTCTTTCTCTGAGTGTGAAAGGCATTTTGCCTTAGAATACCACCATTGGGATTTTTTTTTAGTAAGTTCTTGCATTATTACGAAGTTCCAAGTCCACCAGAAAAAGCTCTCGCACACTGTGGTCGTTGCTGTGCATAAAGTTGTCCTGGTTCTGCTCCTTTCACTCAGCATCAGATCATATAAATCCTTCCAGGCCTCCCTGAAGTCTTCTTGTTCATCATTTCTTATGACACAATAGTACTCCATTACATTCATATACCACAATTTATTCAGCCATTCCCCAATTGATGGGCATCCCCTTGATTTCCAGTTTTTGGCAACCACAAAGAGTGCTGCTATAAATATTTTTGTACATGTGGGACCCTTTCCCATTTTTATGATCTCTTGGGGATATAGTCCTAATAGTGATATTACTGGGTTAAAGGTATGCACATTTTTGCAGCCCTTTGGGCATACTTCCAAACCATTCTTCAGAATGGTTGGATGAGCTCACAGCTCCACCAACAATGGATTAATGTTCCAACTCTCCCACATCCTCTCCAGCATTTATCATTTTCTTGTTCTGTCATGTTTGCCAATCTTATAGGTGTGATGTGGTACCTCAGAGTTGTTTTGATTTGCATCTCTCTAATCAGTAGTGATTTAGAGCACTTTTTCATATGATTTTAGATATCTTTAATTTCTTCCCCTGAAAATTGCTTGTTCATATCCTTTGACCATGTATCAATTGAGGAATGACTTATATGGTTATACATTTGAGTCACTTCTCTATATATTCTAGAAATGAGGCCTTTATCCCTGAGCTTAGCTGTAAAAATTTTTTCCCAATTTACTACATCCCTCCAAATTTTGGTTGCATTGGGTTTGGTTGTACAAAATCTTTTCAGTTTAATGTAATCAAAATTATCCATCTTGCATTTCATAATATTTTCTATCGCTTCTTTAGTAAAAAATTCTTCCCTTCTCCATAAATCTGATAAATACACTATTCCTTGCTCCTCCAGTTTATTCATGGTATCAATCTTTATACCTAAATCATGTACCCATTTGGACTTTATTCTTGCGTACGGTGTCAGGCATGGGTTTATGCCTAATTTCCGCCACACCGTTAACCAGTTTTCCCAGCAATTTTTGTCGAACAGTGAGTTCTTATCCCAGAAGCTGGGGTCTTTGGGTTTATCAAACAGGAGGTTGCTATATTCCTTTCCTACTGTGTCTTGAGTACCAAGTCTATTCCATTTGTCTACCCCTCTGTTTCTTAGTCAATACCAAGTGGTTTTGGTAATTGCTGCTTTATATAACAATTTGAGGTCTGGTAGTGCTAGGCCACCTTCCCAGGCATTTCTTTTCATTATTCCCTTTGATATTCTGGACCTTCTGTTCTTCCAAATGAATTTTATATTATTTTATCCAGCTCCAGAAAATAATTATCTGATAGTTTAATTGGTATGGCACTAAATAAGTAAATTAATTTAGGTAGAATTGTCATTTTTATTATATTAGCTCGGTCTACCCATGAACAACTGATGTTTTTCCACTTACTTAAATCTGACTTTATTTGTGCAAAAAGTGTCTTGTAATTGTGTTCATATAATCCCTGGGTTTGTTTTAGCAGGTAAACTCCTAAGTATTTTATAGTGTCTACCCTAGCTTTAAATGGGATTTCTCTTTCTATCTCTTGTTGTTGGACTTTGTTGCTAATATATGGGAATGCAGAAGATTTGTGTGGGTTTATTTTGTAACCTGCAACTTTGCCAAAGTTGTTTATTATTTCAAG
>CM053770.1:559628739-559700028 GCA_028658325.1 Potorous gilbertii
TTTTTCTCTCTCTCTTTTTTTAGAAGTGGGGTAGGGTTTCTATTAATTAAAAAAATAGAGAGAAAAAGAAAAAGGGGCACTGAGAGGTTACCACCATCCTTTCAGATTGGAGTCTAGCTAGACTTACCTGGTAACTTTTCTTATTTCTTATAGTGATTACTGTTCCTCTGAGATGACATTTGTCCTTGGTTTTCTATTTGGGTGGTGGAATTGTTTCACTACCCTGTGAAAGAAAATACTTGGAAAGAGGACCTCATTTTCTGGATTCATATTGTGAGAGACAACAAAAAGTTAAGTTTCCACAGAAGTTATTAGTTGATGAAGTCATTGAAAATAAATCAGATAATAAGAAAGTCAGTAGACTACAGGTGGACTTAACCAATCGGGAGACAGACAGCGGCCTTCAGAAAATACAGTTCTTGACGAAGGAACCACATCTACAGCTAGCTGGAACCAGCCCAGAAAAGGGCCTAGAATTACCTGGAGAAGGCTTTTCTTCACTCACTTGCTTAATGAACTGCATGCATATAAGCTGACATATCCAGCATAAAATTATCCCTCCATTTTCTGATCATGGGTCCTATGTTGAAGCATGTTTGGGATGGGGGAATCACACTGATGGGGGTTGTGTAATGGGTATGTAGAGAAAATGGTGACCTAATGGAGAATGGACCAATCTATCTCCTAGTGGAAGGATCTGTCTTGAGCTAACAGTATATAGCTCATCTTGCTTCTGTATTCAGTGCTCCCTCCTCCTTGAAAAGAAGTTGGGAGTCCACTTTGGCCAAAGTATTCAATTCCTCTGAACTCTGCTGCAATAAATTTTCCTTGATACTTCATCAATGTCAAGCATCTCTCCAATAATTTTTAGTTCTTTCTGTTGGTATATGAGCTATAATATTTCTCAACTCTTCTAACAAATAGAAGCTAATATGGTTGTCATCTAATATGATCATCTTCTTGAGTTAAATCTGATCTCATGCTTGGACAAATCACTGAATGCTATTTGCCTCAGTTTCTTCATCTGTAAAATGAGCTGGAGAAGGAAATGGAAAACCATTCTAGTATCTTTGCCGAGAAAATCCAGATGAGATCACGAAGAGATAGACTTGACTAAAATGACTCTACCACAATAACCACAACCATTGTCAAATGTCTGACCGTGAGGTCTCAAGGATGAAATACTTAAGAGGGTGTCATCATTCACTGGCAGTTTTCATTTTCTAGTAGAGTAGACCCTGAGAGTGGCTCTCAGCAGACTGGTCCAAGTTCTCATCAGTGATCACTTTTCCAGGATTGGACTTGGACCCTGCCCACCTCAACTCCATCCTCTTGCCTACAGATACACGTAACATACATCCCCACTAGAGATAAAGCAAAGGGCAAAGTATGGGCTCTCTGGACCATCTGATTTTAGTGTGCAGGCATGTTAAAGATACTATTTTAGTTGGTGAAATCCTCAGTACGATGTATGCTTTCCTCACTCAGGTGCTTCTAAACAGATAGATCCATTATTTAGCTGTTTCTTTTCTTAATGCATGAGTTATTCTTTGAGGTTTCCTGTGAAAGGCTATTTATAGTTAGGTGTTAAATGCTTATTTTAGGTCACCTCAGTTAAAAATGACTTACTTGAAGAGGTATTCTATTCAACAGCAATTCAATTCAACAATCATTTATTAAATGCCTACTATGCTCCAGGCATTGCCCTAGGTCATGGATACCAAGATAAAAGATCATCCAGTCTGTCATTGCATTTGCAGAACTCATTGAACTTGCAGGAATATAATAGGTATAGATAAGGGTGAGCAAAGTAAGGAGCAAGGGGCAAAGAAGAGATCTGGACAGAGTGCTCCAGGAATATTTGAGCATGAGAGATCAGGGAAGGCCACCTTTAAGAAGTGGCATCTGCATTGAGACTTGAAGGAAGATAAGAGTTTTAAAAGGTAGAGAGAGGGGAGAAGGGAGTATATTCCAGGCATGAGAGATAGTCTTTGAGAATGCAGAGTTGGGAAAATGGAAGGTTGAGTTTAGACAAAAGCTAACATGGTGGTTTCATTGGAATGTAGAGTCCATGGAGGGGAATAATGTAAAATAAGGCTGAAACCACATGGTGGAGGGGCTTAAATATTAAGCTAAGGAGATTGTATTTTATCCTATTGAAGACAGGGATTTATGTACTAGAGGTTTTATTGTTTATTCATTTATCTATCTGTCTGTTGTCTGTCTATAGCAGAGAAGAAACACATTAACATCTATGCTTTAGGAAGATGCTTTTGGTAGAAGAAATAGATTGGAGACAGGGAGAATATCTAGTCTCAGCCATTGTGAAACTCAAGATCTAGAAGAGGGAATAGGACACAAATATAGATAACTATAAGTTGTCCCCTTGAAAATAGGTCACATTATACACTTATTCCAACAGTGTTGCCTCCTCTGATAAAATTCCCCTTGGAAATGTCCTAAAAAAATATAGACATGTTCTTGTGAATATCCTAATTAGTAGCAGATATTTGCCTTTTGGCAATGGTCTTAAGCTTGGCACTTGGAGATATATCTGTGAATAAGGTGGGTAATCAAGTGGGAGAAGGTTATTTTGTGTTAAAAATGAGATGTGACTTGAAAGAAATTTAATTGAATTTCTGTTGTGGCTTGTGAATTGATTTTAATAGAAAGTCTAAGAGATTTCTCCAAACTGGTTTGAACCATTTTGACATTGTTAAAATGAGTGTATGGTTTCCCTAAGTGATGACTTGGAAAGCAAAGCCTATTTTACATACAATAGTGCATGATAAGTATATAGGAGAGTTTCAAAATAAAGTGCTGTAATTAATTAAATAAATACACACTCTCTAGCACATAGGAAAGACTAACATATGGAAGTCATGAACAAGAATCACATATGATAAAAAGTTTCATTCTGTATGAGTAGATGAAATAATGGCATTGATAAATACATAAATGTGTCAGGGCATCAAAATATGATAAAAGCAGTGAAGGTCATTAAGGCATCATTTTGGAAGGGCTGGGTTACAAATGATAACTGACATCAAGAAATTAAAGGGCTATTATGAGGAAGGAGAGGAATAGACTTATTTTGGCAAAGTATGGGATGGTTTAGATGGCCTCTGAGGTGCTTTGTAACTGACATTCTGCACTTATGTAAAATGCCACTACTGAGTCACTACATGCAAATTTATTTTCAAGAGGCTTTGCAGGAGACATGACTATTGATGGTAAGAGCAGTAGGGATAAATGATAATCCCTAGAGCTGACTTTAGTCGATAGCTTTAACCTTCTCCCTGTTCTAAGTTATGCTAGGACTTGGATTTATATTTAATTGTTGTCTTCTTCCTTTTTACAGCTTTTGATAAAAAGTCAAGGAAGAAATGGTACCATGCTGACTTTGCCCTGGTTACTGTGAGATGATTAAATGAGATACTAAAGGGTGCTTAGCACACTTGTGCTATAGCCTGTATTGTGATTTCAATTTTATATGCATCTACCTTCCCAGCTAGATTAGCATCTCCTTAAAAGAAAGGGACCTTATATTGTGATGATGATGCTGTGATAAGGAAAAAAATGACCTCATATTGATATCTGGTATGCTAAAAAAAAAAAAGCAGCACATTTGGAGTCCTAAGATTTGAGGCTGAGTCCTGGGGTTGAGTCACTTGCGAGCTGTGTGACCTTGATGTGTCATAACCTGTTGGAACCTGTTTCATCTGTAAAACACAAATACTAATAGTTGCACTATTTACTTTGCCAGGGAAGTCCTTTGTAAGCTCTAATCGTTGTTGAATTGTTTCAGTTGTGTCCAACCCTTCATGACCCCCTTTGGGTTTCTTGGCAAAGATACTGGAGTGGTTTGCCATTTCCTTCTCCAGTGGATCCATTTTGTCAGGCAATCAGAGGCTAAGTGACTTGCCCAGGGACACACAATAGGAAGTGTTTGAGTCTGGATTTGAACTTGGGTCTTCCTCACTCCAGGTCCAGTGCTTTATCCACTGAGCCACCAACTCCCCCCTGAAAACTGTAAAGCAGCGTACAATTGTATTATCATAATATATGTGTATATATATGTTATAAAGTGTATTACCATTTATAATACACTTTTATATACATTATCTTATTTAATATAATTCTATAATCTTTAATATACTCCACAGGGACTGACTTAAACATAGGTACATAGTAGCCACTGAATAAGTGCTTACTCCAGAAAAGGATGAATTTTGCCAATTCTTGACTACATTTCCATTGACTACTTGTGTCATGGGGACAGTTTAGAGCAGCCAGGTGGCACAGTAGATAGAGTGTGGACTGAGTTCAAAGCCAACCTCGGGTACTTGTTAGCTCTGAAGCACTGGACAAAGCACTTAATCTGTTTGCCCCGGTTTCTTCCGCGTTAACATGGGGATAATAAATAGCATCTACTTCCCAGAGTTGTTGTGAGGGGCGAATGCAATCGTATTTGTGCAGCGCTTTGCGCAGTCCCTGGCATGTAGTGGATGCTGTCTAAATGTTGGCTGTTATTACTAACTATTACCCTGGGAGTGTCTGTGTAGCTCAGTTTTAATCCTTGCCATCATGGGCTGTCTCTCTCATCAGCAGACCTATGCTCAGAAAATGAAAATTAATTTTAGCATTAGCTTAATTAAGCTATTCAGGTAAATCTGCACAAATGATAGAAATCATAACATTCATTATAAAATCAAGTGCAAACCACTTTTGGTATGATAATTGTTGCTGTTTCTACCTAGCAAGAAGATAATTGAGTATTGACTTTATGTTGTTATTGCTATTTTTTTGAACCTAGGATTTGATCAATTGTAGGGAGCTCATGATTTGGAAAGCTTCTTCTGCCTCGCAGATAAGCAGTTTTTCTATAACTTGTAGTTTTTCTGTAATTTATAGTTTTATAGTCATCTGGTATCTCTGAGAGGTAAAGGGTCTGAGAGGCCCATGGTTACACAGGGAGCATGGATGACAAGGACAAATTGAGCCTAGATCCTCCTGACTTGGCTCTAAGACCCCTACTCAACATCCTGGCCCATAGTGTTTCTTATTGACTATTTTAATTCCATTTCGCTGTTTGGTAGTGTTTAACTGTGACTAAGACCATTTTCCCCCATTTTTTTCCTGTTCTTTCAGCCTCCAAGAGAAGGAGCAATCACTTAGTTTGGCTATTAAAGAAACTACTTCAAAGGTAAGTTCCCCTAAAATATCATTTTTACCAACCACATGTAAAATATGAAGAAATTGCTTTCTTAAAATATGCGTGAAATTTGAGAAGATATGTATGTATATATACATATTTTTGTACACATATACGTACATACGTATTGTGTCTCTCATTTTATCTATTTCTTGTCTAGGCCATAGAGTGTCAGAGCTATATATATAGCAAATGAAAATTCTGAGAGAGACAGAGTTTCTAGGTACTTAATTATCAATTTATTAATTGGGCTAGCCAATAATCAATATATTGATGATCAGCGGTTTTCTCTCAGTAACCAAAGACACCAAGGGAGACTCTGAAACACCCTAAATAAAGTGTGTACTTTCTGATAGTGAACTCCCTGATTGGTGGCCATTTAGTGAGGAGAAGGGCTAAAAATCTTCAGCTCCTCCTGCTAAGAAGATTGTTTGGTCCTAGTTCTCAGCAGGCTCAAGGTATCTAGGCAGGGGAAGGCACTTCCGTCTGGACCTGTCCAGCTGGTTTTCTCCTTCATGAGCTGGAGCTCCCTAACCTCTGATGGAGGGGACCAAGGACTAGAAGATATGTCCTGATTAAGCATCCAGCTAAGGCTGACTTTGGTTTATAGACTAAACAAAACATTAGGTTCCCTGCCAAGGTAGATGCCTTGGGGTTGGGAGATTACCTTATTCAGTTACATCCTTCAAAAACTGACTGACCTTTTCAGGAATGGAATCTTAACAAAAATACAAGGAAAAGACTTGATTGCAAATTAATAATTAGTTATTAATATGATAGTATAATGTTAATTTCTCTCATTTAGTTGAGTTTAGCCTAGTAAGATCATTTTGTGATACAGGAAGATATCCTAAAGGAGTCAGGTGCCAGGGAAGCTCTTTGTGGTTGAGTTTCTGACTTATGGTCACTGCAGAAATGGATTTATTGGTCTTTCCTTTAGAAATATCTGTCACTTTTATGAAAGGGAAAAGGTACCTCCTCTTCACAATTAAATTCCTTTATTTTAGAAGACTTTTGGTACAGGAACAATTATTAAAAGTTAATTACTTTTCCTACAAAGAAGGCAGGGTTCAGAAATGCAGAAGAATGGTAAAGAATATATTTTCCTTCTGTTAGTCTGGGAACCGATCGGTCTACTTTTTATATGCTCTCTAGGACTATCGTTTGATCTTGAAAGAATTCATTATTTCCCATAGTAAAATCATCTAGAGTTAAATCATCTGGTTTCTTAAAGTGATGGGAAAATGTCTAATTTGTCTAAGATAGGTACAGTTTCTATCAGATTGTAAAGTCCCTGAGGACGGGGACTGTCTTTTTGTATCCTCTGCACTTAGCAGGGTTCTGATAGTAGCAGCCACTTAATGAATGTTTATCGATCGAATGTTCTGCTTCTGTAGAACTGAAACCCTGGAAACACATTCTTAGTATAAGATCTCTAAACAAGCTGTGGATAAACTGAGAAGGGACACCAGATGATTGTGGATGATCATCAAGTTAAATTGTCACCAGGGCCCTAGGCACCAGTGACTTTTCTCAGGTCTTAGATGTGGCTTGACAGTGGGGCTGATAGAGGCAGGAATAGAAAAGGCCGATTGTCAGAAGGTGAAATAACTTCTCCCTCATTGATGGAGGAATTCTATCCCTTAAACTGGAAGGGACATCAGAGGCCATCTCACTCACCATTATTAAATGAGATAATACTTGTAAAACCTGACACACTGTAGGCACTTAATAAATGTTTGTTCCTTCTTCCCTACCCTTTTATTTTATAGATGGGAAAACTGAAAGAACTCATGTGACTTATCCAAAGTGGAACAAGTAGTAAATGTCAGAGGCAGAATTTGAACTCAGATACTCTGACTTTACAATTAGGGCTCTTTCTATTTTACTATGCTGCCTACAGATGGGAGAATTTACCTGCATTTGGAGTTGAACATCTTATTACTCTGCATTTGGCTTAAGAAATAAAAAAAAAGGCACCTGCCTCTAGCTTAACTAAAGCTTCCCATGAATTTACAGGAAAGTTATAACTACTTTTTCTCAGACTCTTTCAGACTCTAAGAAATGTAAATATAGGAAGGTGATTGAACAAATATTCCTCAGGGTCCACTTATTTCAGGAGGACTTGAGTTCAAATCTCACCTCAGACACTTGACACTCACTAGCTGTGTGACCTTGGACAAGTCACTTAACCCCAGTTGCTGCCTCATCCTGGGTCATCTCCAATCATCATGATGAATATCTGGTCACTGGTTTCAGATGGCTCTGGAGGAGAAGTGAGGCTGGTGACCTGCACAGCCCTCCCTCCCTCACTCAAAACAAAGTCAAATGCAAGTCACGTCATCATTTCTCTGATGGCATAGTCTTCTTTGCTGATGGCTACTTTGGGTTAGGGATGACTAATTTCTTTTCTAATGGAGAATTTAAACATCCCTTCCATTCAGTACATTTGTCTACCTATTGTGTGACCTGCCCAAAACTGAGGTAATTAAGAGATAAATGAGATAGGAGAATGAGTTGAAAATAGACTATCTGGAGATTGGTGAAGATTAGATTAATGCAGCAGTGACTGAAAGTATGAACAACTGCAATTTAATAAGGAGATTTATAAATCTCTTTTTATATTAACAGTGACAGCTTGAAAGATAGATTTGTTCAACAAAGGAGTGGCTGACCCAATTATGATTAACAGTGGCTGTTAACTAAAATAAGAAAGAGTGTACATAAATTAGATGAGACATAAGAATTATGGCCAGTGTTTTAGAGTTAACAGAAATGTTCTCAACTGCCCTTAGTTGAGTGACTGTAAAATGTAATTCAGGTGGGCTCTGCATGATTCCCAGGAGAGAGGGCTGGAGGTGCAAATGTGTCTAGGACATCTGCATTGTAATATCCAGGTAGTGGAACATTGAAAAACCTCAGGGCCCTGGAAGATTATTGAAATCTATTGTTTTGGACATATCAGCACTCTAACACTGCCAGAAACTGGTTTTGGTTTGGAGAAGATGTTACCTCATACTCTTTTGGCTCCCTAAAAATGAGCAGAGAAGATCATGAGTTTGTAGGGGAAATGATGAGTAATATTAATCAAGATTGTAAAGATTTGTCCTCTATCTACAAATAATCTCATTTTATTTCCATAAGAATCAAAACCATGGAAGATATTTGTGACTGGAGAGACCTAGGCTCTTTTATGCAGTAGGACTGAATATTTGTTTTGGGTTTTTTCTTCCCAATTGGAGTAATTTTAGCTCTTGAACACATCTCAGATTTCTAATGAGAGAGCATAGCTGCTAATTTCAAGGCTTCTCATTAGACCAGTGTCTTTTTGTGAAGTGAGAAAACACTCCCATTGGCTCATCTATTGTTATTCAATCAATATTGTGTGCCCTTGAAGGAGTGTTTGTTTGCCTACTTGGCTCCTTGCAACCTGGATACATACAGATTGAACATGGGACTTTCTCTGTACGTTTGAAAAGAAAAGACCGGGGAGAACTCAGATACCTGGGATGTAGGGTTTTTGTTGCTTTGTTAAAAATCTAAGAAATAATAGAAGCAGTGTGTAGAGTAGTACCCAAAATCCTAATGATGAAACCTACACATTTTACTGAAATTTCCTGACTTACAAAATCCGTATTTTGGAGAAAATGGGGTAGCATCAGATGGCATCAACTAAAGCCTGTTATAATTCAGTGTAGCCATTGGTTTAGGTGTTCTGCCTGATGAGGGTGACCTCTTAATGTCATTTTGGTTTTGTAATGTAGTTATGAGGATGTGGGGTTCCGTCATGGGTCAGCCCAGTGTGTGTGTTTTTGAGTATTTTCCATTGGACTCCCCGGGTAATGGAATGTTGAGTTCCATTTGTCAACTCAGAGACTCTCCAGAGTTTTCAGTGGATTGTTCTTGACTTACTAGAATGAATTATAGATCCTGGCTGTCTGCCTTCATTTAGGTTTGTACGAGTCAGAAGTTCTGCAGCTCTTTGAGGAGGAAAGTGAATGAAATCGAGACCCAACTGCCAGCCTTACTTGAAGCCAAAATGCTTGCTGTTTCAGGTGAGGTGTTGGGGACATGGGACATTGAAAGTAAAGGGAAGTTGAAAGGAAACGTTTAAGGGGATGCTTTGAAAAATACTTGTTGAGAAGACTTTGAACTCGTACTTAAGGCTTTTTCAACAATTTGTTTCTATTTTCTGTTTTGAGAGGTATTTGCTTCTATGCTGCTATTGACTTGATCTCAAAGCCTTTCAGTGGAATCTTAGGTTTACATAGCCTAACCCCATTCAAGAGACGTGGCAATATCACATCCCCTTTAGTAAAGTGTAACTGTTTGTTGAATGTGAGTATTGATATGCAAAGTTGATATTAGCTTTATTTATTTATTTGATTATTCATTCATTCATTTGATCACTCCTTCACTCTTTGTTTTTTTTTTTGTCTACAACTCAGTCTTCTTAAAGATATGGGAACTGTATTTCCTCTATATTCTGTATCATCCCTGCAGCTCTTAGTTTGATGTCATGCACCTGGTGGTTTCTTAATTAATGTGATTTGATAATATCATTCCTGTTTTAAGGATGGAAAAATGAAGGCATCATAAATTAAAGAGATACGTCTATCAAGAAGGTCATTCATGGAGATGGGAGTAGCTCTTAGAAGTGTGTCCTTTCATTCTGAATACTCAGAGACACCCTCCTTATTTGATAATTACTAGTCAATATATTTCAAAATGTCCCCAAACCAGGAGCTCTGAAAACAACATGCTATTTTCCATTTGCATAATGCCTCATAATGTGCTTTCGCAAGCATTATTTTATATGTTCCTCACAAAAATCTCTGTGAAGTAAGTAGCTGTCAAATGAGTTTTGTCCTTCATTAGGATCAATCATGGGAGCCCATTGTGTCATTTCCAACTCTGTGAGTTCCTTTGGGGTTTTCTTGGTAGAGATACTGAAATGATTTGCCATTTCCTTCTCCAGCTTACTTTACAGATAAGGGTTAAGTGAGTTATCCAGGGTCACATGGCTAGAAAGGATCAGAGGCCAGATTTGAACTCAGAAAGATGAGTCCTCCTGACTCTGTACCAGCTAGCTACTCTATTATCTTTGACGGATGAAGGAATGGAGTCACAGATAGATGAAGTCATTTCCCTAAGTTAACCAGTTTATTAGTGTTATGTGCGTGATTGGAACCCAAGTCTTCTGACTCAGCCCCCTGCTAACCCTAATGGTTCAGGATTCTTAACCTGAGATCTATAAACTTGTTAAAAAATTTTTTATAATACATTTCCATTGTAATAGTATATGTTTTATACATTTAAAATATTATTCTGAGAAATGATCCATGACACACACACAAAGATTAATATTTTTTGCACTAGAATCATGGAAGCCACCCTAAGAGAAACCCTTGGTGCAGTAGATAGAGTGCTGGACCCAGGGTCAAGAAGACCTGAGTTCAAACTCTGCCTTAGATGTCTGACTTAAAGGCTTTTAGGGTCCCTTTTAGCCCTAAATCTATGATCTTCTGATCTTTTCTGATGTCCAGTTTCCTGAAAGATTATATGGGATCATGGGAAACTAGTTCGGCTCTATAATGAAGGCATTGAATATCTGCTGAGTTTTATAGGTTAGATGAACTCACAAACCCATCAACTTCAGAAGAACCATAAAAATTTAACAAAAAGGTATAATAATTACATGTATGGGTTTTAAATGACATTTGAAAATGGAATGCAGTAATTGGCAACTTCTGCTCTTCAGATCATTAAACAACTAATGTTGGCAGCTAAAGAGCAGTTTGGTCCTTGGCGCAGTCATGCGTGTTATTTACAACCAGAGAAACCGTGAAATGTGAACGTAGGGCCGGCTTGTAACAGCTTTCCGTGCCATTTACTTGAAATTACTGCCCCATTTACAAGGAGGGAGAACAGGATTGAACACAATTTTGATTCTGAGTTAGACTACTCATCTTTGTCCATCAGTCAGTTTACAGTTTACTCCAGGAATGCAGCCTAAATGAATTCTTCTCCATAAACAGAGGGAGGCAGCAGAGGTGTACCCTGTTCAAATGTGAATCGTATCTTTTTCAAATGTCCAGGAAATGGATATGATCCACATAGATCATAGTGTACGTGAGGGCACATGGATTGAGAACACTGGTTTTTTAAATCCTATTGATCAGCTGGGAAATCTGGTAAATCAGATCTCTATTAAGGTTTAAGTAGGTGGTGCCCTGGATAGAGTGTGCGACCTGAAGTAAAAAAGATTCATCTTCCTGAGTTCAAATCTGTCCTCAAACCCTCACTAGCTGTGTTACCCTGAGCAAGTCACTTTACCATGTTTGCCTCAGTTTCCTTATCTGTAAAATGAGCTGGAAAAGGAAATGGCAAACTATTCCAATACCTTTGTCAAGAAAATCTAAAATGCCTTCGTGAAGAGTGGGACAGGACTGAAACAACTGAAAAAGGCAAAATATCATCAAGAGGGATCATATCTTTTTGGGGCAGCTAGGTGGCACAGTGGATAGAGAGTACTTCCTTACTTGAGAGTAAGGAAGACTCAAATCTGACTTCAGAATTTACTAGCTGTGTTACCCCAGGGCAAGTTGCTTAACTGTGTTTGCCCTAATTTCCTTATCTGTAAAATGAACTGGAGAAGGAAACAGCAAACCACTCCAGGATCTTTGCCAGAAAAACCTCAAAGACGATCACAAAGAGTTGAACACGACTGAAACAACTGAACAACAATGACCGTTCAGTCACAACAGATAACTAACAACGTTAGCATTCCTATAGTGCTTTGAAGTGTGCAAAGTGCTTTATAAATATTCTCTCCTTTTGTCCTCACAATAATCCTGGGAAGTAGATACTATTATTTCCCTCATTTTACAGATGAAGAAACTGAGGTAGAGACAGGTTAAGTGACTTGCCCAGGCTTCCACAACCAGTTTAGTACTTGTGAGCTACACTTTGGATCCCTCTCGTACACTGCTCACTTTTAATCCTGTTAGATGTAGCAGTTTCTTTTGGAGCATGCCTCCCTGCCATCCTTTGAGAAAACATCAGTAATGTTATATTCTTGTTACTTTCCTTTGAAGGCACTTTCTCATGATAGGATGTGACAGTGGAATTAAAGAGCTATTCTCCCCTTTTATTGCATTTCTTCTCCCTAACTTACTGTGTCCTGTCCTCTCTACCTTTGCCTTTTCTCACTAGACCCTTCAGAAAGAGGATGGAGCGTCCCCAGTGCAAATATAGGGAGGCTTCTGTCACTGGAACCATGTCTGATCTAGATACCAAACTGGGTACCCCCAGATGGAACCTAGATTATACTTTACAATAGAAACAGTGCTATATAGATGATAGGTTCTAGATTATTATTAACATTATTCTTCAGCTACATCCTAGGTTAAATTGGCTTTTGTAAGCTGGAAATAACATTGTTTCTCTGGCTAAATGTGTTCTGTGTTTAAGGCAATTGACTTGTAAACCTCATCAGAACAACGTCCTTTTGAATAAACCCATCTGTAAGTTAGGACCACTCTGTGCTAACAAAGCGAGAGCCCCATAGTCTGACTGTATTTGCATCTGTCTTAGGAAAGAATACAGGGACACGGTCAGGGTTTCTTCCATTGGAGCACTTGTGCCTTAGGAAGGGAAGGAAAGTAGAGCTTCAGTGTTCAAGGAGCTAGAGTTCTTTGGCTTGGATGGGAAATAGCTAAGAAAGGAGAATTCTTTCTGGTTTCCATGGGTGGTGCAGCTGCCGTTTTTTCTGCAGTTATCCCAAGGACTAGGTGCTCTTGGAATGAATACAGTGGAGGAATCCCTGAGAGGACAAAAGGTTCTATTTTTATTCCTACTCTTGCTCTCAGGATGAATGAATCCAATTTTGTGCTTTGTATGGTCTTTTTACAATGGGCCTATGCACTAGACCTCAGTGCTTCTCAAGGAAAGGGAGGAAAGAAGCTTGAGTTTGAATATTGGCTCTGCCCCTAACTGGCTCTTTAACCTTGGGTGTATCAGTTCATTCCTCTGGGCCTCAGTTTCCTCATCAATAAAATGAGAGGGATTGGGCTAAACCATTTACAAGTCTCTTCTAACTCTATGATTCTGTGACATACCATTGACTGGTGGACATAGAATTTTCTAGCAATGCTAGTTCAGACAAGAACTCTTTTCATAGAGCTTGTTTTAACCATGTGAGACATATAGTCCCTCACCAAGGGGTGAGTACTGACCTTGAAAGTCACCACTACTCCTTACCTAGGCACATCTGAAAAATTATGAAAACTGCAGTGGAGTACTGTGTTGGGGCTACCAACCCACAGATATGAAAGTACTGCATTATGATTTTGGAAAACCAGTCCAGGAGAAGATTCTGGAGCTGGGGTGACAGGTTTCACAGGGCCAAGATGGTGGCAAATGTCTAAGAAGTGTGAAATTTGTTCCCACTGTCCTCAGAGGAAAGAGAGTCAATCTGGTACAATGGAGAAGTGATGGATTTGGAGTTAGAATACTTGGATTTGAACTTTGGCTCAGTTATTAGTGGTGTGACTTTGGGAAATCTACTTCCTCTCATTAGATTGTGAGTTCCTTGAGGGCTAGAACTGCCTTTTGCCTTTCTTTGTATCCCCAGGACCTAGCACAGTACCTAGCAAAGGGTAGATACTTAATACATGCTTATTCAATTTCTGATTGATCATTCTGGGCCTCAGGTAATAGTTTAATATAGTGCATTGAATATTTATCCATACTAGTGTAGCCATTAGCCAGAACACTTAAAGAGAGAACCAAAGGGGTTTTGTAATCTTTATGGAATTAGCCTGGAATTGAAACAACAGGTTTGCTTCCACTTTAGTGTGATCTGGTGTTTAAGAAGACCGGGTCCATGTGGGACTAGGTATATGTGTGGCGGGGTTGAGAAGTGCTGAGTCTGAATATAATCTCCTCCTTACCTCTTCTCCATGGTGTTTTCAGTCCTTTGGCCCCTAATGTATGCTGTGACTAAGGACCCATAATAGACCTTAAACCAGAACTTTGAAGTATCACAACTTCGGTGATGCTTTGAGCATTGTTGAGGCAGAGAAGTTGTCCTCACATAGGTCGTACAGAGTTGTGTGATCAGTCTGGTTTGGAGAGCAGCAATTCCAGCCAGGTGAATATAATTTTTGAACAAGTCATAGGGTACTGATTGATCATTCATTCTTGCACAACATCCCCTTTTACATTAACTATGGTTTCTATTCGGTTTGTAAGATCCTGCCCTTTTTTTCTCCAGGAAGCTTCTTTCTATCACATCAGTGTTCATGAACCGTTATTACTAACTCCCTCCCACTTCCTAAGGTCAAGCAAGGTCCCAGGCTTGTCATAGAAAAGAAGATGAGATGACAGAAGGCAGAATTACTCAGTTCCTATTTTAATTCTGTTTTTCCTACCTTCAAGAATGATAGAATAAGAATGGGAGAGGGACTGAACCTATGATTTCATCAGTAGAGAAAACTCTTAGAGGAGGAAAATTCCTCTACCAATGCATGTTGGAGCCTTCTTTTCAACTTAGAAATTTTCCTGGAACACTATGAGGTCAAGTAACTTGCCAAAGGTCATGTAACTGGTATGGGTCAGAGGCAGGATTTGAACCTAGGACTTCCTGGCTTCTACTCTTATTCTATAGCTACCATTCTAAGCTGCTTTCTAGACTGAGAATAATAAATGAAAAATGGTCAAGAAAGAATTGAAATCTAAAATAAGTATGAGGATACTAAGAGAATACTGAGTTGCCTTCAATGAGTTCAGGTCTCCTGGCATGACTTAAGAGACTGACAGAATTTAAGAATATACTTACTGAACTGCTACCAGTTATTTTTAAGGAACAGTCATCAACAGGAGAGGTGTTGCAATGCTAGACAAAATATAAATATTTTTTAAAGGAAAAGAAGGGATAAATTGAGAATATATATGTTTTTTAAATTTCAAAAAGGGAAATAAGATATATATTTATTTTTAATTTTTAATTTTCAGTTTCAAATTTATTTTCTCCCTCTACCCCTCCCTCCTTCAATAAAAGGACAAGAAATACGATATAAGGTATATATTTCAAAAAGTTTTCAAATTTCATTTTGTTGTTACGAATGTCACAAAACATGAACAAATATGAAAATTTCCCTATATGAAGAATGAACATAGTTTTTTATGTGTTTCAAACTTGGTGATTTAAACTATACCCTGTTTGTGTTCTCTTTTGAACTTCCTTCTGTTTCAAATGATTCAAATGAATCATTGATATTTGTCCTTTTTTTTCTTAAAGTACCATTATTGCTAACCCTTCATGCCCTCCTTTATAACAAGTAAGTATCGTCACTCAAAACAGATCCACACATTGACTACTTCCAAAAATATAGCTCTTATTCTGTACCTCTAGTCTATCAACTCTCTGCCAACAGGTGGGGAGCATGAATTCATTTTCAGTCTTCTGGAGTAGGAATTGATAGTTGCATGGCTCATAGTTCCTACTCTTTCACAGTTGTTCTAAAACCACCCTCCTGGTTCTGCTCACCTTGTTTTGCATTAGTTAATATAAGTGCCTCTTGTTTCGTTATTTCTTATGGTAAAATAAGATTCCATTATATCCATAATATTCACATGCCACAATTTGTTCAGCCAAATAAATTATTCCACCAATTATAGGTACCAACTTTATCTAAAATTCTTTGCTATAACTAAAAGTACAGCTATGCATATTGTCATACATATGGGTCCTTTCTCATTGTCTGATTTCTTTGCAATATAAGCCTCATAGTGATATTTCTGGGTCAAAGGGGATAGATACAGTTTAGTGACTTTTTGAATGCAGTTCAGAATTGATTTCTGTGCTGGTTTCTGTAATGTAATTGCACAACTCCACCACTCTAAACAGTTATTTTCCTTTTTTTTTTCTACCTTTGTCAATCTTATGGGTGTGAGAGAGAATCTAAGAGTTGTTTTACTTTACATTTCTCATTTTAATAGTAATTTAAAGCAACTTGAATTTTTTTGATACTTTGAATTTCTTTGAACATTTCTCTTTTGGGGAATGGCTATGGCTCTTATATATTTGTATTGGATTTTTATGTGTCTTAGCTATCAGACCTTTATCAGAGAAATTTCCTGAAAGGTTTTCCCCCAATCAATTTCTCTTATAATTCTAACTACACTGAGTTGTCTGTAGGGAAAAAAAACTTTTACATTTTATGCAATCAAAATTTTCAGTCATATCTTCTGTAATTCTCTTTATTCCTGTTTTTTTTAAATCAAGGACTCTTTCCTTATCTGTTCCAGTCATTTTCAGTCATATTTAACTCTTCTTGTTCCTATTGGGGGTTTTCTTTGCAAAGACACTGGAGTGGTTTGCCATTTCCCTCTCTACTTCATTGTATAGATGCGAAAACTGAGGCAAATGGTTAAGAGACTTGCTTAGGGTCACACAGCTGTAAGGTAATTTATACCTATTTCTCTAATCTGTTTATGATATGACCCTTTATGTCTAGTTCATTTGAAGACATTTGGAGCTTTTTGTGATTATGGTGTGAAATGTTAATCTAAATTTAACTTCTGTCAGACTGATTTCCAGTTTTCTCAGGAGTTTGTGCAATAGTGAGTCCTTGCCCCAGTAGTTAGAGTCCTTGAGTTTATCACATACCATACTACTCTGTTCATTTGCTTCTGGCTTTTGTTAACTAAATATATTCCATTAATCAACTTTTCTATTTCAAATTATATTCTGGTACATTTGATCTTGAATTCTTATAAAATTCTGGAAGTAAAGGGATCATTTATGAATGTTTTGAAAAGGAAACTTTGGTTACTATAAGCTCACATGGGTTCATTAAGAACAATCATACTAGATTAATCTTGTTTCCCATTTTTATGTACTGAACTGGTGAGTTAGTAGAATGCTATAGGCATTATATAGGATAATATAGCATGAGATCATAGATTCAGAGTTGCAAAGAACCCTAGAGATAATCTAGTCCAGTCAGCTAATGAGAAAACTGAATCTGGAGAGTTGAAATGACCAAGATCACACAGCCAATAAAGAGATGGGATTCAAATCTAGGACTTTTGATGCCAAGTCCATTACTGTTGACACTATATCTTACTTCCTCTCATTCTCAGACATCAGTGTATTATATATCTTTTGGATAAGACAGAAGTGAGGTGGATAATGGCACAGTTAGGTGGATTTTGAACTGGTGGATTTATTATCAACAAAGATTAATGAATCATTTTCAAGCTGGAAAGATATCCCTAATGATGTAGCTTGGTATCTTTAGTCATGCTTTGCTTAATATTCTTATTAATGATTCTAGTGAAGGCTTAATGGCATATTTGTCAAATTTGTAGTTGATGCTACACAAGTTTTGGAAGGATATGGCTAACAGATTGAATGACAAAACTGGAATCCAAAAAGATCTGGACAGGCTGAAATTGTTGGCTAACACTACCAAGATGAAATTTGATATGAATAAATGTAAGTTATTTCACTTAGATTGAAAAGTACAGGATAGAGATGACATGGATGGAGAGCAGTTCAAGTGAAAAAATAGTTTAAGGGGGTTATTGGACAGCAGACTAAGTATTAATTCATAAGGAGGTGTAGTAGCCCAAAGGAGTTAATATGATTTCTATACTGTATTAATATAGTATCCAGAATAATAGAATTGAATTTCCTGAATTCTTGACCCTGTTCTGACTACATATAAAAACTATTGTATCTTATCCTGGGTAACATGTTTTAGAATGTTCTTGGACAAACTGGACAGAATAGTATAACAATGTTGAAAGGTACCGTATGAGTAATCTTTGGGCAACTGATGAGAGTTAACTGGATCTCTAACTCCTGTCTTAGGGCTACACTGTTCTGATTTATGAGTACTCACTATATAAGGGGCAGCTAGGTGGTGCCCAGTGCACCAGTGCAGGAGTCATGAGAGATCTTAGTTCAGATCTCACCTCAGACACTTGGCACTCACTAGCTGTGTGACCTTGGGCAAGTCACTTAACCCCAATTGCCTCATCCTGGGTCATCTCCAGTCATCCTGATGAATATCTGGTCACTGGATTCAGATGACTCTGGAGGAGAAGTGAGGCTGGTGACCTACACAGCCCTCACTCACTCAAAACAAAGTCAAATACAAGTCATGTCATTATTTCTCTGATGACATGGTCTTTTTTGGCAATGAAGGACGAACACACGCATTCAATAATACATATAGGTTGGTCCCAGCTAGCCAACTTTGCTTCATAACTGTCTTCTGGTTATTGCTAGAATTATTTTATTTAATATTTAATTATATTTGGTAATATTTAATATTACCAAAATTATTACCTCAATACCTGACGAATATATTATCCCTCACTTTCCACTTCTTACTCTTTGAACAAAAATCAAACCAGTGCTACCATTGCTTTTGAAAAAGACATGTCATTTGATTGCCCTATAGATTTACTTCCCATCCCCATACATTACCAGACTCTCTTTTCCAGCCATCATTCCACAAATGTGCTTTTTTTCCCCTTGAGGACAGATACTATTTTTCTCTTGTATTTGTATTCCTAGTATTTAGCACGGTGCCTAGTGCTTAATAAATTGCTTAATAAATGCTTGCTTAATCACAGCGGGAGAATCATAATGTTTTTCAGTGCTGGAAGGATAGTTCTATTGAAGAGGGGTTTAACTTTTTATGCTTGGCTTTGGAGGGCATAACAAGAAACAAAAGGAGGAGAATTCAGAGAAGCACAGGAAGAGTCTACATGAATTGATACAGAAGGCAGTAAACAGAACCAGAGAAATAACATGCACAATGACTATCACAATGTAAATGGAAAGAGCCAAAAAGAATACTGTATAATTACAGTAACCAATCTTTGCCTCACAGAAAAGATGAGGGTATGGGACATTGCTTATGCTGTCATTCAGTTATGAGATGGTTAGTTTTGCTTAACTGACTTTTTTCTTGCTTCTTAAAATATTTGTTACAGGAGATGGCTTGTTATGTAGATGAGGTGAGGCATATATTCAGAAATAAAAGTGATATAAAAATAAAAGCCACTAAACTTTCAAAAATCTCATCTCCCCCGAAACAAATTTCAATCTGTTTGTGGAAATAAGAGTATGTTAATATATTATTGGTATAGTTGTGGATTAGAAAAACTGTTCTGGGAAGAAATTTGGAAACATGAAAATAAAGTGACTAGGAAAGATGTCCATACCATTCCACTGCTAGGCATATGACCTCCAAAAGAGTCAATGACAGAAATAAAAGCCCCATACATGCAAAAATATTTATAACAACACCTTTGTGGCAACAAAGAATTAGAAACAGAGTAGATGTTCATCAATTGAGATTAATTCTTTACCGCACGTAAGAAATGACTAGTATGCTTATTACAGAGAAACATGAAAAGTTTATAGGAATTGATGTAAAGTCAAGTAATCAATACCAGGGAAAACTATGTATAATGACTATAATAATTAAAATGAAAAGAGCAAAAAGAAAACAATTGAAACTGAATGTTGTAAAATTGTAACAAACTTAGCCCCAAAGAAGAGATATAAGAAGACACTTCCCACTTCTTTGCAGAGATCAGGGTTCATAGTCTAAAACACTGCATGTTACATTAGACTTTTCAATATGTTTATTGGGTTTTACCAAATTTTTTCTTTTACCTCTTTAAAAATATTTTTTGAAGGTGTGACATTCTTTGAAGGATTTCACAGGGGAAAGTAGATGATATATAAAAAAAAGATCAATAAAATTTACCAAAAATAAACTATGTCCAACAACAACAACAAAAAACTCACATCCAGGATTTACGGGTAAAAGTTGCAGGGAAGCAAATTTTGGCGTAACAAAAGTAAACACTTCCCAGTAATTGGACCTATCTAGAAATATGCAATATTTTGAGGAGGTGTGAGTACACTGTTGTTGAAGGTCTGTGGAGGCTGTATGACCACTTTGGAAGGAGAAGCAAGTTGAATGACCTCTGAGGACCCCTTCCAAGCCTAAGACTGTATGATTGTTTGAGGTACGGTGGTGTGTGGGAAAGGCTTCATCTTCTATGACATTATCAAGATTTGACGTAACACAAGAACATTTCTGCTAAGAGTATGTTCAGTAAGGAGACGGTGATAACACATTCAAAGCAATGATTTTTCTTTGCAGTCTGATTTTCGTTCTCCGTTTAACTAACTTATAGTTTTATTCTTTCTTGTCATTCTTTAGCCGATACTCCTTGAACCTCTAAATAATCTGAAGCCCCAATTTTTCTCCCTCCGTTTAACTAACTTATAAATAGTTTTATTCTTTCTTGTCATTCTTTAGCCGATACTCCTTGAACCTCTAAATAATCTGACGCCCCAATTTTTCTCCCTCATCTACACTCTACATAGAATAGATTTATTCTGAAATGGAAATATATCTGATAATTACCGTTGACTGCGTAGTCTGTTATCGCAGACGGCCAATGTAAGAAATGCAGACATGGATGTCTTGGAAGTAAGTCTCTCTCAGCATGAGCGCCAACAAGCTCTTCCAACAACTCTCTTTTGGTGCTGGGTGCTTCATGTTTTTTCGAACATTGATTCCATCTGGGTAATCTGAAGCAGTCAGGCTGGAAGACTGACTATATGATGACAGACGCTTTTTTTTTTTTTTTTTTTTTTACCTTTTCCTATCCTTGTGCTCACATATCTAAAGAAAAGTGAACTCAGTGTTACTTGGGGGCTAGAGATGAAGGTTGATCTTTGGTAGCCTATAAAAACTAAGGAGAGACTTTTCAAAGAAAATTACAAATGGGGGAAAATGCTATTCCAGATGGTAGAAGCAGACTGAATCAGAAGCTTGTTTGACTCTTTCTAAAATGCTGAATGGGATATATCTACCTTTAAATATCAATTTTCCCTGTAGACACTGAGGGATTTCTGTTATTGAGCCCTGACTGTAATTTCCTCCTTGGAATTACTTGAAATCTATTCTTGACACATATTTTCTGGTAACCATATAACTTATACAGAACTATACAGAATTTTATTAAATAATATTAATAATTAAAATTAAATAAAAAATACAGGATTTTATTAAATTCTCCAGGTGGAGAATCTACCAGTTCCTATTTTATCTTACTTTCCTGACTTTTCCATGCTCTAATACTTTTGCGAAAGTGACCTGTGCTTCTACAGTGAAATGTAATACAGAGGAGGACATCTGTCTTGAGTGCCTTTAGAACGTTTAGATCTCAGTGGGTTGTACAAAAATTGGAATTCTTCAGTAAGGGACCATTGTATTCTTAGTCCTCTCGGGACAGGAAGAATTTTCTTTCTCTGTGATTGACCAAATTAATCTCAATTCATGGTAGCTGGGTGGTGTAGTGGATAGAGGACAGCAATTGGAGACTGGAAGAATTAAGGTCCAATCTTGCCCTGGACACTTACCGGCTGTGTGACCCAAGGCAAATCTCTTAACATTTCTTAGCCCTAAATTTCTCATCTGTTAAATAGGAATAAAAATAACACTTACTTCTCAGGGTTATTGTGAGGATCAGAGGAGTCAAACATAGGTATAGTTCTATGCCAACTTTAAAGCACTGTATGAGTGCGAGCTACTGCTGCTGCCGCCACCAGTATTACTAGTTGTGCGACCCTGGGCAAGTCAATTAACCTCTCTCAACCTCAGTTTCCTTTTCCATAAAAACAGGGATAAGAATAGCTCTTATCTCGCAGGGTTATTATGAGGAGAAAATGAGATAATATTTGTAAAATGTGCTCTATAAATATTATTTTCTTATTATTATTAATAATAAAATCAGAATGAGTTTCAATTTAAGAATAACTCTTGTCTGTCAGAGGAAGAAAATTTTAGAAAATGAAACGTTCCAAAGTCAAAATGCATAACAAAAACACCAAAAAGTGTGAATTCTCCTATGCAAGGAGATATTCTATACGGTTTGGGACACAAAGTAAAAGCACCATTAGTCCTTCCTGTGGCCACTTCTTTTCTCAGTCACATCAGTGATTTTCACTGGGTTCTGTCCTATTCTTTGTCACCCCTTTTGGGGATACTGGAGTAGTTGGCTATTTCCTTTTCCAGCTCATTTTACAAATGAGGAACTGAGGCTAGCAGGGTTAAGTGACATGCAGCTAGCAAGTGTCTGAGGCTGAATTTGAACTATGGATTTTCTGACTTCAGACTCAGTAGTCTATTCACTGTACTGCCTAGCTACCCCAGTAAGGAGTAGCAAATGTTTATTTTGGTTTGATTTTTTTTTAAAAGTGACCTTATTTGGCAGCCTTAGGGAAAAAAAATCATCCTATGGACTGGTATATGTTTTATACTACCATGTATGCTTGGCAAGTCATAAAATCTTTTGTATGGAAAAGGACTCAGTAATTTGAGAGGTTAAGAAGGATAAAGATTGAGAAAGATGAAGAATCTATTTTAATAAGGAAGAGGTAATTAGTAACCTCAGAGAGAGCAATTTTGGTTGAGTGGTAAGGCCAGAAGCCAGATAGGAATAGGACAAGTGGGTGAGACAAGAAGTAGAGACAAACGTAGGTAGGGGTCCTGCCTAGGAGTTTCATTGATCTAATTTATATATAGAAGCATTTTGTAACCATGAAGTGTGCCGTAAATCGTTTTGATGAATTGATTCATTCAAGGGCATGATGTGAGTTAGTAACAGTTGAGAATTCAGTTCTTTTCCCAGGTTAGTTAGTTAGATTCAGGTTCCAGGTTGGTTAAGGCCACACACACATCTAATAAGTGTCTGAGGTAGGATTTGAATTTGGGTCTTCTGATTCCAGGCCCAGGGTTCATTCACCTAGGTCACAATTTTAATGAGAATAAGGAATTTTTTTCCCCTCACGGATACTACCAACAAAAAGGGTATGTTGGGGAAAAGATAATAAAAGTCTGTGACATCTGCTAATAGTGGATGAAATAATAACAGATGACAGAGGAAGGTACAATTACCCAAGATTTATTTTGCTTCCTTTCTCCACCCTTCCCTCAAATGTAGAGAATGATCCCTGGTCTGGAAAAGATAGAACACAAATGGCAAATATAGATTGAATCCCTGGGTCAGAAGAAACGTAGTAATAGAGGACCTAATTTCTCTGAGTAAGTACAAGTCCTCAGGCCTGGATATGTAGATGTGCAAGTTATTTACCCTCGCTAGGACTTAGTTTTCTCATCCATTAAAGGGGGATAATGGTATCTGCTTTGCAGGATTATTGTGGGGATCAGATGAAATAATTTGTAAAGCATTTTGCAAACTTAAAGTGCTATAAAAATGTTAGCCATTATTCTGTACTCCATATTTTAAGAAGGACTTTGATAAACTAGAGAGTCATTCAGAGAAGGGCATCTAGGTTGGTGAAAGTCCTTGAGAACATTAATTATTAATTATGAAGATTAATGGAAAGAACTGGGGATATTTAGCGTGGAGAAGAAAAGATTTCTCAGGGAAGCTGATAACTGTCTTCTAGTATTTGAAGGGATATTGCCTGGAAGGAGGGATTAGATTTTTCTGGTGGTCTTCAGGAAGTAGAACTTGGAGCAATAGCTAGAAGTTAGAGACAGAATTAGGTTGGAAATAAGACTTCTTCCCTCTCCTGTGTTTATATCATGCAGCCTTTAGTCTCTGTTAAAAATAGGTTGGGGTGGGGGGAGGGAAGGAAGCAAGCATTTATTAAGTACCTACTGTGTGCCAGGCACTGTGTTAAGAACTTTACAAACATTATCTCATTGGATAATGGGATGTCCATATCTTTATTCATAAATCAGCAGCACAAATATTCAGATAGTAAAATAGGACAAAAGAATTAATCATATAAATTTAGTTGACCTGTCCCTTCTGATACAGGCTGGAACTATTTCAAAAGGGAAAGACTGGCAAACCTCTGGCCTTGTTGTAGTTTAGATTGACTTGTCTTCCAGATTCTGATTATATTTGATTTATTTATACCCACAATGTTGACAGTCTTATTTCCCATGTTTTTCCGTGACTTCATTTTGGAGTATGCAGTTGCAAAAAGTCAGGAGACCAGCATTTGAATCCTGGCTCTGACATGACTTGAGTGTGGTCATGACCTCCTTGAATATTAATCTCCCTGTGTGGGAAGTTGGAGATATTAAGAGTTGACCTCCTTACCTCACAGGTTGTTTTGACGATTTATTTAAATGTACTTTTTATCTCAGCTGTTGTAACTAGGATAATGATGATATTTGGTGTCTAGGGAATTCCTCATGTGGAAGCTTCCTCTAGAGATATTCATGTGAGTAATTTACAATGTTGGAGAATTGTCTGTGGTTCTGAGAAGTTAAATGGGGCCTTTATTATATGATTGGTATGTGTCAAAGCTAGGACTTGATGTTAGCACATGGTCCTGTCTCCAAGGCAGGTCGGCTGGCTCTCCATTATGCCATACTGTCTCACACTTACTGATGTGTTTTCAGACTGTGGGTCCTTAATCTCGTTAGTCAATTTCTCTCTTCTGCTGCTGACTACAACCCATCCATGCCTTTGTATCCTTTGTGATCTTATCCTTTGGCTTTTCATAAATGTCCTGTATAGGATCTACTCAATGCAATGGAGATGAAGCTTTAATCTGGTATTTTACACATATTGAGTGGGTAATAGAGCAGTCCTTGGGCTGTTAGCCTTATTGTTTGACTATCCCATCCTTTTTGTGTTGTTATAAATGTCCTTGATGTACTTTTTCTGCCATTTCTTCTTTGTAAGTTATTATTGGCAATGTGTTACAGTTTACTTATCCCCACCCTTTTAATCAATTGATATACATTTAATTAGGCACTTAAATGTGCTAGGCTTTTTTTAGGCATGAGAATACAAAGAAATGAAACAGTCTTCTACCTTCAAGGGGCTTACTATGATTATTTTTAACTTATGTTATTATATTGCTGTGTTAACTTATTAATAATTTGTATAGCTATTAACTTTGATATTTATGTAAGCCTAGGAGATTAACAGTTTTGAAATATCTATATCTAGGGAGGGAAAAAGTGGAGAGAGAGAGAAAAAGAGAGACAGACAAAGAGAGAAATAGAAACAGAGAAATAAAGGAGTAACTGCTTATGGGAAAAAAAGGTTTCTTCAGTTCTAATAATGGGAGAAAATATTTAAATAAATAGGTATTTACAAAATAAATAGAAATGTTGTAGCTACTTCAATGGCCTCTTCTCAGAGAGTACAGAAACTGTTACACTACTTTATAAAGAGCCTTTAGAATCCTGGAAAGTTACAATTTAATTAATATTTGTGATAAGTAAGTGAGAGACTGGCAATTTAAAGTCATTCTAAACAAGTTATTTGAGGTGATGACTGAAGAGAGACCAAGTGAGGCAATGAAAAAATAGTATGAAAATTTCTTTCCTTGATAGAATTGTTTAACTATCTTAACTATAAAGAAACCTAAAAAAAGAAAATTCCTTGAGGAGTCAGAAGTGGAAAGAGAGACAGAGACACGTAGACAGGGAAAGGGAGAAAGAGAGCCTGAGATGTGGGAGAGGAAAAAAGTTTGTTCTCTAAGAGAAACTATCTTAACACATATTGTCAAGGCATAAGAAGAGAATTCTTGAGAGACTTTGGGTATTAATCTGAAGAAACTGAATAGTAGGACTGCATTTCAGAAGTAAGAAATTAGGGATAGAAGTGAGGGTTAGGGGTAAGTACATCTTTGATCCTTCTCACAGCATAAATATTGTAATAATTTATCACTTTGTGTTAGTTTTCAACTTTATATTTATATAAGCTTAGATTAGCAGTTTTGAGATCTTTATATTTAGGGAGGGAAAGGAGAGAGCAAGTGAGCACAGGAGACACAGACACATACTAATGTATATGACCACCCCAAGATCATGCTATACGAAGTTCTAATCTCCACCTCAGTATGAAACTAGAAGTTCTATGATTTTGGGCTCTGATTACCATACATTTTGCCTTATTTCTGCCCAGTCCCAGGTCACAACTGCATTTCCCAGATACCTCCATGACATGTTACCTAACTTCTCCCTCCAACCCCCATCTAACTATAGTTATAAGACTAGAAATAAGGTTCAAGAATACTTTAGTTTCCCTTTTACTCCAAACATTACTGTCTTCCAAAATTTCCTCTCTAGCTGTCACATCCCTATGTATTTTCTTCCCCTAATAGAATGTAATCCCTGAGGGAAGGGACTGCTTTTCTTGTTCTTATTTGGATACTCAGAACTTAGCACAGTGCCTAACACAGTAAGCACTTGACAAATGCTATTGACAAGACTTGCCTACCAATTAGATAGGTGAGGTGAGGGAGTATGCATTGAGGAGGACTGAGGTGAAGAACCTGGAGTAAATGAAAGAATAGTGATCCTTTCCCTAGAAATAAAGAGGTTCAGAAGGGGTTTTGAGGAAATAATGAGTTCTGGGTTATACATATTGCATTTGAGACACCTATAGACGATTCAGTTCTAAGTGTTCTAAGTCTGGGAAACTGGGACTGGTTATATAGATCTGGGAGTCATTGGCATAGAGATGATATTTGAATGCATGGGAGATGGTGGAGGTTACCAAAAATAATGTAGAGGGGAGAAGTGGGCCCAGGACAGCTCCTTAGGGTATAACCAAAGAAACCCGTTACATTTTGTGGCTACCTTTTGAGTCACGCACAGCTTCAGTTCTTCTGATATCATAGTATTCCATTATTTGTAGTCATATAACATCATCGGGAGAATATTAAAATATGGGCTTCTGTGGTGTTGAACTTAGGATCATTGCAGTCCCTCAACAATTTCCCAAACATATTCTACATGTAAGTTCCAATAATGATAAAAGAATTTCAGCTGTAAATTAGGTGGGAAAATTGGTTTTGTTGGACAATTTGCTTAAATCTTTCTAGCTTTCCACCCTCCCATGCCCTAAGCCAGTCAGTTACCTGGTCTCTTGTCTATATTCATCATTTTTAAAATGAGACTATCAGGTATTGATCAATTCCTGGGGTTGTAGCAAGAGGTGACTGATCAAATAATTGCAAAGCACTTAGAAAATAGTGTGTGACAGAGGATGCAGGTAAAATGAACAACAGCCTGGGTGTCAACCTAGAGAATTTTAATTATGTTATTTGCAAAATAAAATATTTTGACAGATGCTTTAAAAATGCATGCAAATCCCCAAGTACCTTTTGTATGCTAAAAAGCAAGCAGCTGTGTTTGTAACATTGCTAGTCAGGGCAGCATTTTTTTCCTGGAGTCAATCCTCATGTGTCATTTAGAAAAAAATGCCCATTTTAGTTACTGTGATTGAGGGCAGGAGTTCACTGATAGCATTTTCTGTAGTTGGTGCACAGATCGGTGTCTACTTATCTGAATTTTTATCACAGAGCTATAGGCATCTTCTGGCTGCTGTGAAGACCTACATCAGACAAGGTTTGCCTTATGGGCATAGATCTGAGGCCAAAATGCTTATGAAATATTAATTGCATGGTGGGGGATGGGATTGCACTTCACTACAGCTTGGGTTTTGATAGAAACTTTCCTTTTGGGAATTTGGAATCATTTTGCAGAGATGAAACTTTCATATAGTATTATACTTTTTCCCAAGCCGTCTTCCACAGGATAAAAACAGTGGCACCAGATTGTAATTAATGATCTGTCCTTCCTCATGGTTTATTAAGGACTCTGGGCTCCAGTGCTTGCAATGAGTTCCATTTGCTGGAGAGCCCAGAGTACTATGGCTTTGCTGCCAGCTTGCTGACTTCAAACACATTTACTCCTGGAAATACCTTTCTTCTTTCTCCATTTTATTCTCCTCCCTTTCCCCTTTCTCTTCCTTACCTTTATCCCTCCTTTGTTCTTTTCCTGTCTTGCTTCTTTCTTCCCGTTCCCTTCTTCCTAAATCTTTCACTTCCTTTATTTTCCCTCCTTCAAAGTAGCCCATTTGAATTTGGGATGGTGCCTTCAATTGTTAGGAAGTTTTTTCTTACACTAAGTTTGTCTCCCACTATGCAACTTTCACCCATTATTCCTAGTCTGCCCACTCAGGGACAGAACAAGTGCTTTTGGATTCTTGAAGGCAACTATAATGTCCTCTTAACTCTTCTATTTTCAAGGTCAAAACAACTTACAGTTATCCCTTCCACATTGCGGTGGTTAGGGGCACAGATCTAGAAAATCGGCGCAAAATTTTTTGGCTCTCCCTTGTACCAGAGAAGAAATCTGAATTATTATGGTATTAAAAGTAAAATATATTGATATTATACAACACTATACATATATTTTATGCATTTCTGAGTTTCTAAACTTGTTCTGTGTCATCTGCTGGCCTTTGTGCGTTGTCTGTGACTTCTGCAAAATTCCCAGACAATTCCCATTTAATCTCTTATGCTGACTCACATTGGATCGAAACCATGATGGGGAAACTCATGATGTAGAAATAATAATAGCTGTAGTTCATTCAGCTAATCATCACATGGCATTATCAGGAGTCTCCTAGCCATCCTTTCAGTCTTCTCTAGATCTTCTCTAGCTTATCAATGTCTTTCCTAAAATGCAGGTCCCAGAAGTGGATACCATACTCCATATGTGGTCTGACTTCAGACTTCTAATGTGAGACTAAAATGAGGGATAGGTGGGGTAGCGAAGGAACTGAAAAAAGAAAACTGGAGGTGATCAACAAGATAGCAGAGAGCTTATTTTCCATGTCACTCCCCAAATTACTAACCTGTAAAAAAATAAAATATGTCCCAAACTTAAAGTGATTAAAATTGAAAGTACAGGATAAGAATATAGGAGAAACATTAAAGGTACAAGCCATAATAAAATCAGAGCATAGATATTTAAAGCTCCCAGTCACCCTTCCCACTCCCAGGTCATCCTGGGAGCTAGGCACAAGCAATGCAAGTGGTCTCATAGGTTCCTGTATCAATATTAACTGTTGAGATCCTGCTAATTTCTCATACAGTTGTGACTCAGTATAGTGTTCTCTCCCTCCCTCCCCAGGGAAAACATGGATCCTGCCTAGTCATATGAATCAGTGAATGAAATAGCACTTTTGTTGTTGTTTATTCATGTATGACTTTTCATGACTCCATTTGGGATTTTCTTAGAGAAGATACTAGAGTGGTTTGCCATTTCCTTCTTCAGCTCATATTATAGATGAGGAAACTGAGGCAAACAGGGTTAAGTGACTTGCCCAGGGTCACTCAGCTAGTAAGTATCTGAGGCTGGATTTGAACTCAGGCCTTCTTGACTCTAGGGCTAGCACTCTGTCAACTGCCCCATCTAGCTGCTGAAATAGCATTTATCAAGTGCTTACTGTATGCAAGCCACTGTGCTAAGCTCTGAGTATCCAAATAAGAGCAAGCAAAAAAACCCAAAACGGTTCAGTCCCATCAGTCAGCTAACTACATTCTATTAGTAGAAGAAAATGCATAGGGATGTGGTGATTAGGGAGAGAGTAGTGTTTGGAATAATAGCGCAGCTAATTGAAGTATTCTTGAACCTTATTTCTGTTCTTATAACTAAAGTTAGATGGGGGTTAGAGGGAAAAGAAGTTAGGTAGCATGTTATGGAATTGTCTGGGAAATGCAGTTGTGACCTGAGACTGGACAAAATAAGGCAAAATGAATGGGAATCAGAGTCCAGGATCACAGGACTTTCATACTAGGTGGAGGTTAGAACTTCATATAGCATGGGTTTGGGGTGGTCACGTGTATTACTCAGAGATCTTAGAAAAAAACAGCTAGATATTTCAGAATGATTCAAAAGAGAAAGAAAAATTTTAAAAGAAGGTGTAAGACTAGAAATTATAACATTGTCTGAATTTCTCAAAGTAGAATTAGTAAAGACATTTAGTAGAATCAAAGAGATAGCTTAGAACACACAATAGAGAATTTCTCCCAAATAAGAGACTCTGAAAAAATGATGCAGATCATTGATTGAGGAGTGACTGAAGAGTTAATGGTACATGAATTTGATACAATTATTGCTGGAATCTGAGAAAGGATGAATATAAAGAATTCAGAGGATCATGGAAAGATATTTATATGGAATGAAATAAGAAGTATATGTATATAATAAAAATATAATAAATTTATATATAAATATTATATATAACATATAATGAAATAGGAAGCATATTTATAATACAATATATACTATGACTGCAACAAGATAAATGAAAAGAACTATAAGATGAAAAGGAATGCTACCAAATCATGATGTTCAGTTGTGGTCCCTGAGAAGAAATGAGAAAATGTATTAACTTTCTTTTGAGAAGTGGGGGACTATGGGTGTGGAATGTTGCATATACTAGCAGATTTGGTGGATATGATGGGGTTTTTTTTAATGCTTAATTGTGAAGATTTACTAGGTAGGGAAAGGCAGATGTTTAGAAATGACTGTGATGCAAAAACAAAAAGCATAAAAAAAGGAAGAAACTCTGACCTTTGTTTCTAAAGGTCAAAGACTATATTTTCTTTATCCTTCCTAATTCCTTGAAGCACCCTTATGGTGAGTGTTCAGACAGGTGGACACATATAACTGTGCATATTAGCAATAGAAAGTTTGCAAATGTTAAGGTGTTTGGGCATTATATTTAACTTTTTTTAATTTTTAATTTAATTTAATTTTTTTTTACATTTAATTTTCTGATAACACTTATGAATCTGACGTTTTTCTTTGTTGATACAAAACCTTAGTAATGAAATGAAAGAGATGTTATTTGAGACTTTCAAAAGTCCCTTTTCTTTGGGTCTCATGTCAGCTAATATTCCCCAGATTTTGTCCAAGTCCAGTCTTGGCAAAAGATGGAAGAAAGACTCCCTCCCCAATGTCCATCTGTTAAAGTCTCTCCATTCCTTCAACTTCATTCCATCAAGTCCTTTCATTCCCTCAACTTGAGTGCCCATCTGCTCAAAGCCTTTTCCCAAAGGAAATCAGGTCTCAATGTCACTTGCTTTCCTTTGACCTCTTCTTCCTCACATTTCATATACCATTTTGTCTAGACTTGTCTTTTGCACCTTTCCCTCTCTCCCTTAGATAAGAGATACTTAAATGTCTTTCCTACTTGTTAGATTACACACACTTTGAAAACAGAATCCATCATATCTGTCTTTATCTCCCCCCATTGCCTTGGATGTTTGATTGGTTGAATTTACTTGGAAGGGCCATATGACCTCATCAAGTCCATTTTAGCTCCATGATTCTGAAATGTACATGTTGCATATGTGCTATGATGGTAATCATGATAGGAACACACCAACAAATCATGGACTGACACTTTAAATTCTATAATCATATATCTTTTATTATAATATAATGTTTAAATAGCACAAGGAAAAGAATTCTGTGATCTTTACCTTGGAGAAGCCTTTCTAGCTTTGATATTAGCATGAAATCTATCCACTGCATTAAAAAAGAAGAAATATCATTTGAAAATGCAGGAAGATCCTCTTTATAAGTCTGATGCTAAGGAGAATAACACTAATACATTCTTTCATGCCTTATGAACTTGTGAAGTGACTAAATATGATTTGGTAGTTATGTATTAATCTGAGGACTAATGAACCATAGTATAAATATGTAGTATATATAAATAGGGTTTCTACTGAATGTGACTCAGCAAGCATTTAGTACATCATGCATGAGTTAGGAAGCCCTTGCTCAAGTCCTGCTTTTGACACATGCAGCCTGTGTGACTCTAGGCAAGCCACTTAATCTCTCAATTCCCCAGGCAACTCTATAGCAATTGCACAGCAGATGCCCATTTGTATTGGTGAGGGGAGTTCCCTCAACAGCCCACTCTGCATCTGCTGTTCCTGTTCTGGTTGAGTTTTTTCAGACTTTCTCTGACCTCATTTGGGGTTTTCTTGGCAAAGATACTGGAGTAGTTTTCCATTTCCTTTTCCTGCTCATTTTACAGATGAGGAAACTGAGGCAAACAAGTGAAACTCCTCCAAATGCCTTCCTTTGTAGAGGGAGAAACTAGACTCTGTTTCTGCTGCTCTGCCTGGTTTCAGCATCACAGAACAAGATGTCCCTGCACTGGGATACCCTATAATCTTTCCCCCATCCTTTCCTGCCTCTTTTTGTGTGTTATTTTCCCTCATTAGATTGTAAGCTCATTGAAGTCAGGGACTTTCTTTTTATTAATTGTATCCCCAGTGTTTAGCACAGTTCCTGGCACATAGTAGGCACTTAATAAACATTTATTGGATAGGCCATATAACAATGAAATCAGAGGTCTAGTCCACCCTCAAATGAGCAAAGCACTAAACTAGGGGCTAGAGGTAGAAAGATAAAAAGCAAAGCTCCTTCCCTCAAGGAACTTATGTTCTACTTAGGAGCTAGGAGGAAGATCATATGTTAAGAAGATAATTTGATGAGGTGGAGAAGCAATAGTTAGAGGAATAAGGAACAGCTTCCTTATAGGAAGGAGTACCTTAGCTGAGCCTTGAAGGAAGCCAAGCCTTCTAAGAGGCAGAGGAAAGAATAGTGTGCCATTTTTGTCTTGATGGATGGCACACACCATCCACAGAGGTAGATGATGGAGGATGGAACGTTGAGTCTGGGGAACATCTAGGAAAACGAGTGGTATAGGAAGAATAGTGTGAAATAGAACCACTCCCAAAGCAAGAAGCAGATCTTTCCATTTATAAAACAGCCTCCAGTGTTTCCCCTTTCTCAGTAGTGGTGCATGGTTAAGGAAACTGCCTCTAATGGCGTTGATTTTTTTTTTGCAAAGCTCAGTTCCAAATGATGCTACTATCCATTCTGCCACTGTTATTGTAGTGACTACAGTGCCAGCTTGCTCAGGCTTTCTGCCTAACCTTCCGATGTCACCAACCTTGCTTTCCTTTACTCTCTCCTTCAATATGCTGCAGGGAATCATTTCTCTACAGCCAAGGATCTCATGGAGGAGATTAGGTCGTTAACATCTGAGAGAGAAGGGCTGGAGGACCTCATCAACAAACTGCTGGTGCTGAGTGCCAGGAATGTCAGGAAATTGGAGAGAATTAAAGAAGATTATAACAGACTGAGACAAGAGATAGAGCATGGGGAGGCTGCCTATGGTAAGTAGTTCACCAACTGTTGACTGACAGAGAGCTTGCTATGACTGTGTTAGGGGCAGAACAGTACTGTTCATGTGAATACTACTTCCAAGGGTGACAGAGAGAACACTTTCCCAGTTGGGAGCTGGGGGTGGGGAAGGTTTTTGGCAGGCATTTGGCTAACAGGAGGAGGCTGGATCTGTTGTCAGTTTTTGTCTTGTTATATTCATGAGTGACATTTTTTTCCCCCTTTCCCTCTGAGTTTGCTAATGGTCTTTTGATCATTCAGCACATTTCTGTTGGCACGGATGTTTGAGCTATTCCTTTGGTTGACACTTATTTTGGTATTTTAAAACTTAACAAGTTGCATCTGTGTGTAAAGGTTGGTAAAGCTGTATTCTCAGGCTTGAGAAGGATGCGATATTGTTGAAGTACAATAGAAAAAAGTTTATGAAAGATGTGAAATGAAAGAAGCAACACAAGAATAATATACATACAATTACAACAATGTAAATGAGAAATGACTTAAGGGAAGCCAAACTCTGAATCCCTAAAAATTCAATAATGGTTTCAGACAACAGATAGCAGGCAATGAAACGTACACCCCTGCTCTCAACAAAGGGGGATGGGGGGACTATGAGACAGAATATTGCGTGCATTATCAGATGCATCCAGTGTTTTGGTTTTGCTTATGTGCTTTTTTTTTTTTAAGTCACAAGACTATTTTGGGGCTTGGGTAAGGATTGGGGGGTATACTCAGAAATAATAGTGATATGAAAACAAAAGACATTCATAAAAATGTATTTAAATAAAATGGAAAAGTTTATAAAAATAGCATCTCCCATGTTGGATTCAAACCACAGATAGTTTTCTATCTATACACAGGTGGGTACCTGTGTATATGTGAAGTGGGCAGGGAAAGGTGTTAGTTTGGAAAGAAGATGAAATTGACGCCTAAATTTCATAGTGTTTGTGGAGTTGAGAATCACTCAGTTTCAGGGTTGGAAGGGACTCCACCCTCCATACTTACTTACCTGTGTTATAGGCATGTCACCTGACTTCTTTGGGCCTCAGTTTCTACATGTGTAAAACGAGGTAGTTGGACTAGTGGTCCCTGAGGGTCTTTCCAGCTCTAAATCTATAATTTGAGGACTCTATGACCTCAGAAACCTTCTATTCCAACCTCACCTGGAACAGAAATCTCCATAATATCTCTGAATCGTTTCATGGTTAAGTGGTGTCTGACTCTTGGTGAAACTCCTTTGGGGTTTCTTGGCAATGGAGTGGTTTGCCATTCCTTTTCCAGCTCATTTTCAGATGAGAAACTGAGGCAAAAGGGTTAAGTAACTTGCCCAGGGTCACACAGCTAGTAAGTGTCTGAGCCCATAGTTGTACTCAGGAAGAAGAATCTTCTTGACTTCAAACTGGCACTTTATCCACTGTACTGTATCTGCCCCCAAAATATACCCAGTCAACTTCCCACCAGTTATAGGGAATATATATCCATTTTTCTGTAGTTGTATTTGTTGGGAAATTTGTCCTTATGTAGATTGTGACATTAAAAAAGTTTTAAGAGATATATTTTCTGAGTAATTTAATCATTTTATTAATAATGCCAGTATATTTATTAGTAAAAGGATAGCCATTTGGTTGTCTCTCTCTCTCAGACTGAAGACAGTCATGGCGGCAGGCTTGTGACTTTTATGTCCTTTGGAAGAGTAGTGTTCCTGAGGACAGCAGACAACTCTGATTGGTTAGCAATTAATAAGAGAATGAATATTGAAATGAGAGGCCAAACTTAGAGACTTTGATTATGTCATTTGTTGCTAAATTACCCTCCAGCCTTGGTCAATCTATTCAAAGAATTTATCCCCACCCAAACCAGGGTAGAGCACAGTGGCTTCCCCATCTGGGTGAGGTCTTAGTCCAATCTCATTATCAGTACTATCCTTCAAGAGACTGAACTTTTGAGATCAGGCCTTTAGAAAAAGGAGAGAACTCTGGATTTCCCCAAATCATTGGTAATTAACAATCATTCCTCCCAGAGCCCACATTGTTTTGCGATTTCCACTTCCTGCTCCTATTCTCACTCTCTTCTACATGACAGCTCTTCAAATATTTGAAAATTTTGAATTTGAAAATAGCTTTCTTGTTCTCACCAGGTTTTCTCTTCTCTAAGCTAAACATTCTCAGCCACTTGAAACATTCTTTGTATGCCATGGTCTCTAGTTCCTCACCCTATTCCCCATTCTCTGCATATGCTCTAGTTTGTATCCAAATTTTGACCCACATAACTCAATATATCCTTCCCAGACTTCTCTAGCTGTTTCATCTACTGGCTCCAGCTATTTTTGTCCTCTTTTATATTTCTCCTTTGCCTCAGCCTTTCCTAGTCACCCCTATTGTGTGTCCTGTCAGTGTTTACTCCCTGGTCCCTCCCTCTGGGAGCCACCATACGAATGACCTTTCTGCCTTTCTTCATCACAGTTGGTGAAGTCTTCCCTTTGAGATATTTTCTTTCCAGTGCCTGTCAGTCACTCTAACTGAAGAGCCTATCTCTCTCTCTCTCTGCTTCTCTATAGGGACCTTCAGGACTGCCTGGAATTGTGATTTCCTACCCTACTAGATATGTTCTGCAAAATATCCCTCATTGATTCATTTTGTTTTTCCCTAACTCATTCATTCTATCCTCTTTCTTCTTTTCTTACTCAGTGACAAATGTCATACTTTTCAAAGTACTTGTAGCAACAAGTACCCTAGTATGTCCAGGATGGCCTGCTAGTACAGGTTCTTAGATATGCTTTTCTAAAAGGAAAGCAACTTTTGGGGGGAGGTCAGTCTTCTTTAATTACATAAACCAACAGAGAAAATACAAGCAGTGAAATAAAGACCAACAGACAGGGCTTCTAACTGTGTGACTGTAAGCAATACATACATCATAGATCAACAGACAGATCTCACTGCCCAACCATTACATACATACATAGTTACCAAAGAAAAAAAGCACCAGCATTTGGGTTTTCAAAGCCAGGGGTCCTTAATGGCTACCCAGAGCCTCATCTGGCACACAAACCTTCTTCTACACAGTGAGCCCCCAAAGCAAAACCTCACCTCAGGGTACACATATACTCTTCAGAGCCTGAGGGCATCAAGACCTTCATGACCCAGGGCCTCATTAGAAATTAACGAAAGATGTGGGCCTTCCTACAAAACAAGCCTCCACTAATCAAGCTTCCCTTAAAGGGCTGTACATGAGGCCTATTAATGGCTAGGGAAAGATCTTTAGCTCTTATTACACTACTTACCTTATATTTCCATTTTTCAAGGTTACTATTTTTCTCTTCTCTCTCTTGTCTCACTTTAGATATCCTGGACATCCTTCCCTCCAGGGCTAATGCCCTTCACCCCAGCATTAATTATTCCAGAGGATCATAGCCACACAATGCAAATCTACGATCCCTGAGGTTCTCTCTGAGTCCTGAGTTGGCATTTATGAAGTCTGTCTTCAGTAAAATGTGAATTTCCTTTTTAAGGGAAGATCTTCTTATCTAAATTTCTTTCCATTTATCCATGAACCTGTGACCTTCATGTAGGTTTAAGCTTGAGGTATATTTAAGGATACAGTTTGGATACTGTTTCTTGAGTTCAGGAAATGAATAAATATGATCTTTGACACAATAATTTACACCTATTTCTCCTATATCTAGTTTGATTACAATTACAAGGTAAAGCAATCTGACTGATAAAATTATAAAAGACCCAGGAAGTATCCCTTTTACAAAGACTAGTTTAATAAGCTATTATAGCTATTGAGGGCAGGGTCTACCAGGCATAATGAATTGCTTATTCATTCATTCAATAAGTATTTATTAAGTGCTTTCTACATGCCAAACACTATGCTAGAAGCTAGGGATATGAAGATTAAAAAATTAAATATTTGAGAGAATGAATTAATATCTAATAGCTAGAACAAGGCTACAGGCCTTGTAACTTGGAGGGAGTTGATCAATGCATGCCAAACTAATAAAAAAAATTGCTTTTGCTTTAGGAAGAATTACTTGAAAGGCAGATGGTGTGATAGAAATAGGAGTGAATCTGGTAACAGAGCACCTAGATTCAAATCCTAACTTTTCTACTTATTACCTGTGTGACATTAGGCAGGTTATTTAACATCTCTGTGTCTGTTTCCTCATCTTTATAATAAGGGAATTGAACTTGATGGCTTCTCCTGTCCCTTCCAACTGTACTACTATGATAAAGATCCTAAGGTATTAATGCTAGCTTGATATAAATGAAGAAAAGTGAGAAAGGCTGTGTTTAAACCATATTGCCCTGGTATCTCTCACTCCAATTATGGAATAGTCAGGGTTACCTTAAAGTTATAAGTTCCAGACAGAGACAGGCTCAGAGTAGTAAGCACAATCCACCAGGTCTTACTAAAGGCTCTTTTTTTCTAAAACATCACAAGAGAAAGATGTACTCATGCTTTTGTTTTTCTCTGGAGTTCCTCTCATGTCAGGCAAAATGAAAAGGATCTTCAGTTATAGTCCTAAGTTGACCATAAGGAGCAAAACTAGGTTTAAAACCCAATATCCTTTAATGGGACAGCTCTGCAAGGCAGGGTGTCAATCTAATTTTTGTCCTTAAAGAAATAATTAGTTTAGTGGGAAAAACAGGAGAATTACAAAAATAATTGGAAAATTACGTGCTTTGAACAGTAGTGGACCTTTTCCAGAATACATAGTAGGTTGTGTTGAATAAATGCTAAAATCTGGAAACAAATAAAGAAATATAGGATTCAGCCATTAGTTTGATTTTTTAGGTAAAAGAGATCAAATTTAGGCTCCTAGGCTGAATTATCTTTAAAGTTCCTTGCGATGGTAGAAAGAGTACTAGGACTGAGGACTTTGGTTGATCTTAGGACAGACAAATCTCTTAAATTCTCTGAGCCTCAGTTTTCTTATCTGTAAAAAAAAAATTGGTTAGACTAGATAATCTCTGAGATTGATTTTAACTTAAACCTATGATTATATGTTGCTATATTCTATTATTTTATATTAAGGTTTGGTTCAGTTGAGTTAATCAATCAATGACCACTTTCCTCACTTACCATAAGTGACTAGATGACATACCTGAGGTGTGAACTAGGTCAAGATACTTCTACTGAATCAGTCAATCACTCTAGACTAAATGTGTGAAGTCTTTGATATTTACAAGTCCTGAAATCCCATTGGATGAAATGAAATGATGCTTCACAGGCAATATTTCCGGATAGGTTGAAGACTGATCATGCTGTGTGCATTTTAGATAAAATAGCAGGCTAAGTTTGGAACCCATGAATTTAAGCATCCAGCTGTTTAGGTGTGGAAGCCTTTCAGGCAAACCTCTGAGAAGGAATCAATTTGGGGAGGAAAGTATCTCCTTTCTCTTCTCCCACCACTTCATTAGAGAAAAGAGGGTCTTCCCCTTCCAGATTATTATTTTTCATTAGATTAAAGAGGCCATTCTCTGCCTCATTTCTTACCTAGACTTGATCACTGAATGAGTGTTGCCTCAGTCAAACTGAGATCTATTGAAGACTAACTAAAAAAGGACAAGGTCTCCCAATGCATTCAGGACCATCTTCAGTCATCTTGATCTGTGTCTTGGCACTGGACCCAGATGACTCTGGAGGAGAAAGTGAGGCTGGTGACTTTGCATAGCCCTCCCTCGCTCAAATCCAATTCACTTGCATGTCATGGCATCACCTCCCTGATGTCTTGGAAGGACAAACCACAAGAGAAGGACCTTATGAATATGAATATCAGAGGCTTAGAGGATTTTGGACTTCCCATCAGAGTCCTAATCTTAGTCACATCTCCATAACAGAAGGCAAAATATTTGCACTGGAAGACAAGGACACAATCACATTGAAGAAAGGCAACTTTAATATTACAAGAAGCTCATCAGAGAACCTGCCCCAATCTTAAGAGGAGCTCTAAGAGCATATCAATAAAGGCAGAAAAAGACTTTTAGCACCCAGAAGCAGTGACCCTTTCCTATATTTGCACTTCAAGTTTGAACCCAATTTCCTCTAGACTCTGTATGTATTGGTGAGAAAATATGTCACAGACTTTTGGGATATGTTTTTATACCAGTTATTCCTACTATACAATCTTAGTAAATATCCTTAACTAAAAGCAAATTGTCTAATTGATATCAACTGATAATGGAAGGAAGCAAACCAGTGGGTACTGGTGAACGATAGAATTAGAAAGTAATTTACTTTCACCAACTTTTAGAGCTACTCCTAAAACCCTGAAGGGAGACATGTCAGCTGAACTCTGGAAATAGAATCTGTCAGGTTGGGTGGGAATTGAAATGATAGGTCCAGAGCATATGCTACAATATGAAAACCTTTGGAGGGGTTTGAATTATTCCTTCCTCTTCATGGGGTCCTGTAAGTCAATGAGAGTATATTTATTGTCAATATACCCTCCCATTAATGTATATTTTCAGTTGGTTTGGCAATGTAGAGCCTGTTTCGGCTATGTATTTTTTCACTTCTGCTGATAAAATGCTTTGAGGAGTTCCCATTTTTGAGTAATAGTAACAGCTCCCATTTATATAGCACAGCATGGTTTGCAGAGCACTGTTCCTTACACCAATTGTATGTTAAGTGCAAATATTATCTACATTTTTACACATGCAGAAAGCTAAGTCTACGCAAGGTTGAACAACTTGTTAGGGTCATATGACCAGTATAAGTGGAAGAACCAGAGCTCCACCCAAGGCTTCTGAATTCATTTATAGGGTTTGTTTGGTCCCCCCACTCCCAAATCCATTGCACACTGAAACATTGGTTTAGAATTAATAATTAGATTGCTGAGAATTCATGTCCTTCCCCCTGTCCTTCCTCCCCACTCCAACACACTACAAAATGGAGTGTGATTTCTTTTGACTTGATTTGTATAAGCAGTATAAATTATCACCATGAATACTTTTCAATATACTTTGGCTTACAAATTGTTTTAAGCTGAATAAGGAATAAAAATCTATGATCTTCAAATACCTTATTTTTGGCACAAAATGGGAATCCTGTTGCATCTAAGATTGTGGGAGTTGTGATGGAGACGGACAAATTTAGTCTAGAGATATTTTAAGTAGAACTGTTGTGCTATTGAAATCCATTAATAGCCTCCATATTTTTTTTTCCAAAGAAAAAAGCATACAGTATTTTGAGGAGCTCATCATTGTCATTTCACAGAGTACTTTTTACGTGATGAATAAAACATAAACAAATGGAATGAGAATTTATTACCATGGAGGATTCCAAATTGCAGATGGCTCATTACCATCATGAAGGCCTTCTTTGTGACTTGCACTGGCTTTTCACTCTATCTCCTCCTCATTCTCCTAGATCCTTTTCTAGAACCTGTTGAGGATAAATGGAGTAGATGATGATTGGTTTGGAAGTGTTTTGGGCTTAATGGAACTTCAGGCAACCAATAGGTGACCTCTTAACCTGCAAGGCAGACTTTCCAAGATGAGGGAGCTAATTCTGCCCGCCCCTGCTCAGGTCAGGCCACATCTGGAACAATGTGTTCACATGCAGGCATTACTATTTTGGAAAGACAAACTGAAAATTTTCCAGAAGAAGGTGACCAGGAAGGCAAAAGAATTAGGGAATAAACTCTGTAAGGGTCAGTTAAAGGAATTAGGGTTTCTTAGCCTGGAGAAGAGACTTAGAGAAATGATAGTGGCCTTCAAGAATCTGAAGGGTTTATATTTGGAAGAAGAATTAGATTTTTTCTGCCTGAACCTAGATGGACAAAATAGTGAGGAGTAAGAGTTGCAAAGAGTCAGGCTCAGGCTCATTTTAAAGAAAAACTTCCTAACAATTCAAGATGACCAGAAGAAGGCCTTCAGAAGCAGTGAGTTCAGTCTTACTGGAGGTTCTTCAGTCAATAATGCTAAGTTTGTTAGAGATGTTGTAGAAGAGTTTCACAGTCAGGTCTGAGGTGGGCTGTATGGTCTGTGGTGTTTTCTTCCGGATTTGTTTTTTACTGGTGAACAAAATGAATAATCTGGAAGGGGTGAAAAAGAGGAACTCCCGACTGAAACAGAGTAATTTGGTTTCTTAGTAAATTCAAGTTTAGTGAAGATAAACCACATTCCACATTCTACCTGTTGTTGGATTTGTGGGTCAAGAAAATATATTTAGCAAAGGCTGTCTGATGTACATTTATAAATCTGGAGTAGGTAGAAGGGAAGACATGAGATATGTTCTGATAAATGCTCCTGGGCACCCCTCCTCTAGGGATTGGGGATGATGAATTAGTTCAGCTGAGAGGCATCTCTTCAAGGTTAGACCAGAAATAGACAGGTCATTTATTTTTCCGTTTCCAGAGGATTCAGGGTGTGACCTCTGGAAAAGAATAAGTCTCTACGCTGGAGGATCTACACAAGGATTGGGAAAGAGATACGCTATCATTGGCATAGGGAATCTCATGAAGAGAAAACTCTTCTGTCTACCAGTGAAGATTAGGATTGTCTCTGAAATTTATAGTCTTGGAGAGTGTCTTGGAGAATGAGAGTTTAAGTCATTTGTCCAAGATCGCATAATCAGTATATGTTAGAGGAAGGATTTGAATTCCGGTGTTTCTGGCTCCAAGGCCAGCACTCTTTTTATTGTATCCCATGTTGCCAATACAGATAATTGTTAATATTCTCACATACCACAGTAAAAACACAAGGGGAAGATGACCCAGGTATCAAGCCTGGAGGAGTCTCCAGCTTTTCTCCTCCTCCTAGATTCCACTCATCTCTTCACCTAGACTCACACAATTCATTTTCACCACATACTCTGCTCATTACTATGTATTAACCATCCTGATCCAAGCCCTCATCATCTCACACCTGGACACTGCAATAGCCTGGTGGATGATCAGCCTGCCATGAATCTTCCCCCTCTCCAGTCCATCCTCCATACCTATCAAAGTGATCAAGTCTGACCATGTCACCCTCCCCACTCCCCCACTCAATAAACATCAGTGACTTCCTTTCACTTCCAGGATTAAATATAAAATCTATTTAGCATTCAAAGTCCTTCATAACCTGCCAGCCCCCTCCCCCTTTCCATTCTTAAATGTTACCCTCTCCCTCTCACATACTCTGTGATCCAACGGCACTGACCCTCTTACATTCCTTCAATAAGACTCCCCATCTTTAGACCCTGACAGTTTTCACTGCTTGTCTTGCATACCTGATATTCTCTCCTTCCTCACTTTTGCCTGTTGGCTTTCATCAAGTTTCAGCTAAAATCCCATCTTCTACAGGAAATCTTTCCCAATCTGCCTTAATTTTAGTGTCTTCCCCTGTGTATTATTTCCTGTCCATAGTTTGTTTGTACATAGTTGTTTGCATTTTGTCTCCCTTGTTAGACCGTGAGTTGCACCTTGAGAGTAAGGACTATCTTCTGCCTTGTTTTGTATCCCCAGTTTTAGTGCAGTGCCTGGTACATAGCAGGTACTTAATAAATGCTTCTTGATTGTCTACTTGCCTTCTACACATAGGAGACCACCATTACACAGACACAGATAATGGAGACGGAATGTAATATACACATAACAGTTGGCAGAGCAATTTTGACTGAAATGGAAATTGTGCAAAGAGGTGTATTATGCAATAAGATTGGAAAAGGAAGTCAAAGACATGCAATTTATGACCTTGCATTGTTAGTTATCTTTATGTATATATATTTCATATCCTCTTCAGTATTTAGCATTCCTTGTTGAGACCCCAGTGTTGCGTGGCATAAGACAAGGGGTTAGTGACTCACAGTGATAACACGATGGGGGCCAGTTTGAGGCAAGAGTACTCAGCACTTACTTCCTGTTGATCCATAGAAGGGAGAGTGATTCAAGAATCAAGGACAAGATTGGGAAACCTGTGGTCTCGAGGCCACATGTGGCCCTCTAGGTCCTCAAGTGTGGCCCTTTGATTCCAAACTTCATAGTTCTGTTGGATTCAGTCAAAAGGCTGCACTTGAAGACCTAGAGGCCCACATGTAGCCTCGAGGCCACAGGTTCCCCACCCCTGATCTAAGAGAGCAGGCTCAAGCAGAAACCAAACATTTACTGGATCAGACTAGATGTTGGAAGAAGCAATCTAAACTGAACAGAACAGGGAAAATTAAACTAGAAAGCACATCAGAAAATGTGTTGGATGTGGCGTCAGGAGACCTGGGTCTGAACCCTGATTCTGACACTAGAAACATGATCATGGGTACATTACATTATTTCCTCTGAACTTCAGTTTCTTTATCTGACAATGGGAATTATAAATAATACATGTACTACCTACCTTACAGGATTGTTCTGATGAAAGTGTGTTGTGAATTTTGAAGTGTGACATTAATGTTTTATTATCTATATTTTATTAACCTCTATTATTAATGAGAAGAATCATGATGGAATGGATAGCGTGGGATGGACTCTGAGCCCGAAGGACCTGGGTTCAAGGTCTACCTCTTACACCTAGTAGTTAGTTGTGAGCAAGGAACAAGTGGTAGACCTTTCATTATCCTAGCCAACACAATAAAGCTGTAAGGTAGAGAGGCATTGCTGATCTCCAGTAATGGAGGGAGTAGCTCTATCATTAGGTACAGATATGGACCTAAAAAGGTCAATATTGCCAATAGTAATCAGGCTGGAAATAATCAGTAAGCCACCACTATAGGAAGCATAGAATTCACAATGGAGGAAAGAGGAAATGCCAGGCTGGGAGTCAGATCTGGCCTCAGACACTTATTGGTGTGTGACCCTGGGCAAGTCACTTAACTCTGATTACCTGTAAAGAAATTCCTATGATGTTTAATAGCTGCATGATCATAGGCAAACCCTGAATCTCATCCTTAAAAGAGGGATAATGACACCTACAGTATCTCTCTCCCATGCTGGTTTAATAGTCAAATGAAATAATAAATGCAAAATGTTTGACAACCTTTAAAGTACTATATAATGCCATTTACTACCATTGTTGGTATCATCGCATGATGAGGAGTGTTAGCCTTCTTTTGAAGGGGTGCCAGTGTACTGATCTTGCCCCTCCTTGCATTTCATAACTGGACATATGGAACAGCCACAACCAGATTCTAAGGGTCTTGAGGATGATGTCTGCCTTCTCCTTCTTTGTATCACTCATAGTGAGTAGCATTGTGCTCTGTGCCTGGTAAATAGTTGTGAAATATTTATAATTTTTTTGTTTACATTTCCACATTATAAGTACAATTTGGAACTCCCGCTCCAGATGATGTTGTTTAGTCATATAATTATCTCCAACTCTTTGTGACCCTACGGACATAGCATGCCAGGTCCTTCTATCCTCCCCTACCTCCTAAAGTGTCTCCATGTTCATTGCTTCCATGGCACTACCTATCCATCTCATTTTCTACCATCCCCTTTTCCTTTTGTTTTCAATCTTTCCTGTCAGATTTTTTTTCCCCCAGTGGATCCCATCTTCTCATCATGTGGCCAAAGTATTTAAGCTTTACTTTCACTTCCACTGAGGAAGTCCGGGAGACTTGGACTCAAGTTGCCATGACTTCGACTCAGATGCTCCTCAGAGGTTACACTTGCTGTGTTAACTCAGGCAAGTCATTTCATTTCCTCCTTGCCTATTTCTATTCAAACATCTATTCTTATTTAAACATCACTTTATCTTCCACTGACTACCCTGAATTAATTTCTTTAAGTATTGATTGATTTGATCTCCTTGATGTCCAAGAGGCTCTCAAAAGTTTTCTCCTGCATAACAAATCAAAAGCCACTGATTCTGTGGATTTCCTTATAGTCCAGCTCTTACAGCTATACATTGCTATTGAAAACACCATAGCTTTGACTACATAGACCTTTGTTGGCAAGGTCTCCATACTTTTTAGCATGCTCTCCAGATTTGCCATAGCTTCCCTTCCAAGGAATAAGCATCTTTTAATTTCATGGCTGTAGTTGCCATCTACAGTGATATTTGAGCCCAAGAAAATAAAATCTGACAGCTTTCGTTTCTTATCCCTCTATTTGCCAGGAAGCAATGGGACCAGTTGCCAACATCTTAGGTTTTTTTTTTTTTTTGATATTAATCTGTTTCAAGTAGAGTTCCCATTTTGATGAAGTTATGGGTACTTGATGGCCTTAACTTGAGAGATAAGATGCTTGCCCGTGTTGTCTGAATAAAGTATGCAAACTGTGGCAGCCCAGAGGAAGGAAATAGCAGAATAGGGCTTTGGTAATATAAGAGAGGTTGAGATACAACAGTGTCTGAACACTTTAAGAGCATGGATGTGAGGAGCAGATGTAATTGTTTTTCTGATTTAAGTGTATCTATCACAAAGGAGAATTCTAGGCAGGGAAATGGGCGGGACTGTGTAACTCTCAGCTGTTCTTAAGACTTCAGGATAGAACATTTGAATTTCATACAGATTTTAAGTGCAGGGAAATTGAATGAAAAGATAAATGTATCTTTCAACCCCTAAATACTTATGGAAATTAACTGTATGCCTTTAATTATTGTATTTGGGAGGGGGTTCGGACAAAATTATTATACTTTTTGCTGTCTGGTGCATATGCTTTACAGGAAAATAATGAAACATTAAGATTTACATAAGTGTTTTTCCATCCCTTGTGTATAAATTGGTAATCTGTATTGTACTTTATTAATATTGTTGATTTCGCACTGTAAGGCAGATATAAGGAAGCAGACGTTAAGGGGAGAGATTTAATCACAGAATAATCAGGGCTGGAATTTTAAATAGGACATCATTAGCATGTTAATGAATTTTCTCACTTGGTGCCAGCTGCCCAAGTATAAAAGATACTGCAGATGTACTGCAAAAATCTGGCTTGGTGAACTAGCAGAGTTCTATGCAGCGGAACCGTCACAATATCAAAGGATTCTAAAAGAGAATCTCCAATGGCAATATTTTGCTTTGCTGTGCATGAATGAAATCTCATTTAGTAACTTCCATTTGTTTGCTTTGGGGAGTCTGGAAAAGGAGAGGGGGAGGTGCTGAACTTGAAAGGGAATTCTACTTTGGATTAGGTGTTTGGAGTTGGTACTTTGCCTTTAGGTTAGAAAGCCCATATGTTCAAAGTGACATAATTGTAGCTTCCTCTTTCCAGGGACCTCATCGTATTGAATGAAAAAAAAAAAAGGATCAGAAAGAGGAAGGTAACGCCCTTTCATTGGGTCTCTAGGTGGTGTAGTGGCTAGAATGCTGAGCCTGGAGTCAAGAAGACTTGGATTCCAACGCACCTCAGACACTCACTGTGTCACCTTGGACAAGTCATTTCATCTCCTCTTTATAAAATGGGGACAATAATAGCTCCTCCCCCAGGATTGTTATGAATATCAAATGAGATCATATTAAAGCACCAAGCATGGAATTAGAGCTGTTATCACTACTTACCTCTTTTCGTGCCAGCTGATGCATCTTTCATAACTTTGCCTCATGCCCACTATACATTCATATGCCCATGTCTGCATATAGAAGCTTGCATGTATGAATATGTAAATATATATGTATAAATATATGGATGTGCATATATATGACTGTATCATGGGCATGAGGAAAATATCTGTTTTGCTGTTGTTCAGTTGTGTCAGGTTCTTCATGATCCCATGGATCATATCACTCAAAGAGTATCTATGGAGTTTTCTTGGCAAAGATACTGGAGTGGTTTGCCATTTCCTTCTCCAGTGAATTAAGGCAAACAGAGGGTAAGTGACTTGCCCAGGGTCACACAGATAGTAAGTGTCTAAAGCCATATTTGATTCAGGTCTTCCTGACTCTAGGTCTAGTGGGTCCACTGAGTCATCCACCTAGCTGCCTCCAAAATATCTATAGCTATATATATATATGTATATATATGTATATTCATATATTCTATATAACTATGTCTCTAATCTCCATCTCTGTGCATGTGCAGAGTCATAGCGACATCTCCAGGAATAGATAAATTTCGATATATAATCTGAATCTGAACTCCAGTGAGGATGCTGGATGGTCTGCCTATAGAGAATGACCAATATTCTTCTCACTCTTTATGAGAATGATTTACTAGAGAAAATGACCACAACAAGTTTTATAGTGTGTGACTAGAGAGTATGACTTCTGGTAAGTTTGAAACCATGGTAGGTAGTGGTGCAGAACTATCCTCACTTTAAGGGAGGAGAGAGAATAGGAATCTGCTGTGGGCTTGATGAATGTACAATCATTTCTTAGTTTTCTTTTCAACCTGAATTCATATTGTTGGTTTAGGTACAGAAAATGTATTACGTATAGCTCATGTAAATATCGTATTTTTGGTGTATTTGGAAAGGTGAAAACTTTTTTGGAGAAAACTTTATTTTCTGATTTAAAAAAAAAATTAAAATGTTCTCAGCAAGAATGTTCTCCTTGAATTGTTCCCTTTTTTGGTGGAGGTTGAAGGTGGTAGCACAGTAATTTTTTAGAAAAGCTTTATCTTTGTGTCATTTTTTTTTCATTTCCTCTCTCTCTGGGTGCCTTGTTCCTTACTCAGCAGGCCTTCTTTATGCTCCTCTGCTACTGAGCTTTTAGTCCAGGCTAATATCTATTCTACCTTCTCTTTCCCTAATGTCTCCATTCTTGTAAGACCATCTTTTTTCTTCTGTATAAAATTTCACTTTGTAGTGTCAGTCCCCTAGCATTTGTTAGCTGCCTACTATGTGCCTGAGGACTGTACTAAGTGCAGAGTATTCATAGAAAAGCAAAAGACAGTCCTTGCTCTTAGGGTGCTCAAAGTCTATTTCCATTATCTTCATTGCTTAAATGGCTCTAATCTATCTCCAATTGACTATGTAACTACTTTGTATGTGTCCCCATACCTTTTAAACCATAAGTAAATTGAGGAGTTGGATTATCAGTAGGTTCATAGAGAGGGAAGAGATCTCAGAGGCCATCAGGTCTCCAGTATTCAATAATAGTTACACTGAACCTAATTACACACTCAGGGTTTCACAGGTTGGGGCAGTTAAGTGATGCAGTGGACAGAGCACCAGTGCAGGAGTCAGGAGGACCTGAGTTCAAATCTCACCTCAGATACTTGACATTCACTAGCTGTGTGACCTTGGGCAAGTCACTTAACTCCAATTGCCTCATCCTGGGTCCTCATCTCCAGTCATCCTGATGAATATCTGGTCACTGGATTCAGATGGCTCTGGAGGAGAAGTGAGGCTGGTGACCTGCACAGCCCTCCCTCACTCAAAACAAAGTCAAGTGTAAGTCATGTCATCATTTCTGTGATGGCATGGCCTTCTTTGGCAACGAAGGACAAACACACACATTTTACAGGTGGGGCTGCCTTCTTCAAGTCTTTCCCCCAATCCATTCTCCAACCACTAAAGGGATTTTCCTAAAATACAGGTCTTATCATGTTACCTCCCTACTCAGTGAAGTGCAGTGGCTTCCCTGGCCTCCAGGAGCAAATACAGAGTGCTCTGTTTAGCATTCAAAAGCCTTCCTAAACTAACCCTCTCCTACCTGTCTAGTCTTCTTCTTTTTAACCTTAGATAGTCTTTGATCCAGTGACACTTGTCTCCTGGCTCTTCCATGAACAAGATATTCCATCTCTCAACTCAGAGTATTTTTTTTTCCCTGGCTATCCTCCATGTCTGGAATGCTTTCCTTCCTCTGCTCTAACTACTGACCTCCCTGGCTTCCTTTAAGTTGCAGCTTAAACTTCACCTTCCCTAACCTTCCTTAGGGAAGCCTTCCCCAACCCCTCTTACTTCCACTGCTTTCCCTCTTCAATTATTTCCCATTTATTGTGTACATAGCTTGCTGTGTATATATTTGTTAGCATATTGTCTTTCCCACTAGATTATAAGCTCCTTGACGGTGAGGACTGTGTCTTGCTTCTTTCTGTATCTCCAGCACTTAGTACAGTACCTAGCATATAGTAAGTGCTTAATAAATATTTATTGAAATAAATGGTAGAAATGCTCAAGATACAAAGGAAAACAGCTCAGGTGTGTGTGTGTGTGTGTGTGTGTGTGTGTGTGTGTGTGTATGTGTATGGAGGGGCATTTATTCCTGGGTATGGCAGTGTCAGAAAAGACATCCCATAAAAACTAGCAGTTAAGTTCTGAACAGAAGTAGGAGGGAGAGATTCTAAGAGTCCGAGATGAGAAGAGAATGCATTCCAGATATGGAGGACATATGAAAAAGCCCCAGAGTGGGAGATGAAATGATGCCCTCAATGAACTGAGGGAAATAATTCCGTTTGATGGTAATGTAGAGAATAGGAAGAACAATATGACAAAAGAATCTTTGATTTTGGTTTTACTGTTTATAATTCATGAAAAGCAGCCTGGCATAGTGGATAGAGAGAGCTAGCCTCAGAGCTGAGAAGACCTGAGTTCAAATCCTGTCTCTGATCCATACTGACCATGTGACCCTGGATAGGTCACTTATCTTCTAAGGGCCCTGGGTCTCAGTTACAGAATGACTGCTGATCTGCATTGGAAGAAATGTCCTCATTGAGCATTCCCTATAGCAGTGAAATCATACATCTGTTTTTTAAAAAAAGGAATCTCAAAAAAAGAAACCTTTCATTAATTTGAAACTATGAAAATATGAGATATAGGCATTTTTAAAATCAAGCCACTCATTTATTTTTTCCCATTTTCTGTACAATTTATTATTACTTCCTGGTGAGAACTAGGGGAAGATTTCTGCCCAAATCTTAATTGATTGTATCATATACAGTCATATGTGCATATGACATAACTTCTGAGCTGAAGAGCATTGTAAAAGGAACCAGAGATATGTCAACACTGCAAAGCCATTAGAGTTGAGGTCAGAAATCTGGCAGCCACTCTGACTTTTTATGTTTTGTTTTGTTTTGTTTCTTTTTTTCTCTACCAGACTGATAAAAATCCAGGAGGACAGGCACCAGGTGTAATTTATTTTTCTTTTTCTAGCCAGGGCCTAGCACAGGTGCTTTGAATAGAGTAGATTTAATAAATATACGCTGAGCTGAGTTGAATGATCTCAGGTGTTACATGTAGGCTAGAGAAACGCTGACATGGTGGGATTGGGAGGCAGATGAAAGGGTTCTTAACATGGAGTTTGTCCTTAACTATCTTTGTGAAGTCAAAAGGTTCTCTGCATTTGTTTTTCTCATCTGCAAAAGGAGGAACTTTGATTAGATGGCCTCTAATTCTCTTTTTAGCTTTTTAATTTCCTAGGATTTCATCAATATCTTTATGTTGGTTTTCTTTGCAGCAGACCGCTTTCCCATATTTCCTTTTTATCTTCCTAATTTCTCACATTTATTGATATAACTATCAAACTGTTTCCCTGTCTTCTTTTAGAATACCCTTAAGACCTCTCCTGGGAAACATCCTCTGATTAAACTATTTACTATAGGACATATTGCATGAATAGAGCCTTGATGGGATAACCCCCCTCTTGTAGGAAGTAGTGGGTAGTACCCAGAATTCAGCTTAATGTACTTGATTATCTGTAAAATAACATTCTGCTTTGTAGATTTTCCATAGAAGTGTAGCATCTTGTCCTTTCACATTTGCTACCTGAGCACTAAACTTCCTATGTTCGGTTGTTTTATTCTGTGGGCAACAGCCAGTGAATAGTATGACTGAACAAACTCCTAGAATATGCCTATAACTTGAAACGATGCCAGCCTAGCTGGAAATGGGGTCAACTGTATCATCATCACTAACAGACTATTTGATAAAATTAGTGACAATATCCACCTCTGCTTTGGTATATTGTGCTGGGATTTTATTGGTGTGGGTTCCCCACAAAGAGGCAAGTAGCATTACTCATGCACATGAGTTTTAATGGCCAAAAATTCTCTTGGGGATAAGCCTCTCTGAGCTTTGGAAGGCTGATGCTCAAATGATATAAACAAAGCCTATCCCTGGGTCTGCATTTGAAGAGTTTGTTACCTAAGAGAGCTTGTGCCCCCTTCCCGTCCCACCCTTAAAGAACCACAAGGACAAAGGGTCACCTTTACTATGTGGTGAGGAAACTGAATGGAATTTGAATGGAGATTACTGCACATATACAAATACATATTGCTATCTGTGCTTTGGAAAAACACAGCATATTTAAATTTAAACAATAGAATCAATTGCACTTACTGTTTTCATTATTTATACTTAAAACCAAATTTGTATGGATAAGAATTCCATAACAGCTTATTAATTATACTGACTACTGTAATAGGAAGGAGTTATTTATAATTTTCTTCACGACTCTTTATTTCACCCATTTAACGAACATTTTTTAGGAGCTTCTACTAGGCACATGTAGATTTGTTATAGCTATTATAGATTCAAGGTATTCTCTGAGTGAGGCACCTTTCTTACTTTCTCGGAAAGGCAGAATCTGAAATACCTCATTGTACAGTCTTTCACTGTAAAAAGTTTGCTCCTTCATCTTTTCTTTATCAGTGATGATGCTTTAATTGCTTAAGACATTCATTCTTAGTCTGATTTTCTTTCCCCTTGCACTGTCCTCCCAGTTTCTTGGTTAAGAAACAAAAGCTTACTGCAGTCACTCCTGAGTGTTCATTTATATTACATTGAGTACACTGATAGGGGCAGTGGATTTTTGTGTGTGCTTCTTTATTCATATATATATGTATACCTCCAATTTTTCATGCCTGAAATAAATTGGCTGAAATCTATATATTTTTTTTACCATAATACGAAGCAGATAGCATTAAAAAAAAAAGATCTGTATTGTTTATTCTTAGCCAAGAATGCTATGTCCCACTCTCATGATGAATTGCATATTTTCTACTAAAAGGCAAATCCTTTCTTTCCAAAGGTTGAATGAGAAGGAAGCTGAGACTCCTGAAACAGACCACGGATGAGTATATTTCTTGAGTGTTGGACCCTTATATTGGGGTTGTGCATTGGAAACATTAATTCACCTCAAATCACTTCTGGCTATTTGTTGTGAGGCAAACAAGTGTTACTTCCTATCCTCCAAACATACCTTGACTCAGTACTTTTCCACAAATGTTTCCCCAGTCTAAAATAAATACTTTTTTCACTTTTGCCTGTTGAATTCTCATGTGTCCTTTAAAGCTTATCTCAAATGCCATTGTTACCTTCTTCTCCCATCAATAATAGCATCCTTCTGCCTTCTGGTAGTCCTTTGTTTTGTACTTCTTTGATTAGGTGCAAAACAGCTAAGTGGCTCAGTGGAAAGAGTCTGGATAGGTCCTGGAGTCAGGAAGACTCATCCTTTTGAGTTCAAATCTGGTCTCAGACATTACTAGCTGTGTGACCCTGGGCAAATCACTTAACCTTGCTTGCCTCAGTTTCCTCATCTGTAAAATGAGCTGGAGAAGAAAAATCGCAACTCATTCTAGTATCTTTGCCAAGAAAACCCCAAATGGGTTCATGAAGCACTGGACATGACTGAAGGCTAAATCAGATGAATTTATGTTATGGTGTATATTAAATTTTTCTGTTTTTGTCTTTTTCTTCTCTTATATTGTAAGGTCCACAAAGGCAGGTTCCAAGCATTAGACACACACACACACACACACACACACACACACGCACGCAGGCACGCACACACGCACACACACACACACTCACACACTCTCTCTCTCTCTCTTTCTCTTTCTCTCTCTATTTAGCATAGTGCTCTGGGCAAGATAGGTGTTTACTAAATGTTGAGTTGAATTAATAAGTTTTACTATATTCATCGTTGGAATTTTTGCCCTGGCTGTCATATTTTTCAGTGTTTGGGTAACAAGATTTCCTTCTTCACCTCTTCCCCCCTCCCCTTTATTCTCTTGCTTAGTCTTAAATTTTAGCTTTCATTCTTATATCTCATTCCTTTTAACCTCATAATTTCTCTTTCTTGAAGCTGTCTTATGCTTGGAAAAACAATGAGCGCTGAAGGAAGTGGTATCCCTGTTTGCCATTGAATTTAAAACAAATAAATGATTTTTTGCAAAGGAAAGAGAAGAAAGAGAGGAGTGATAGCAAAGGTATTTCTGTGTGCCTGGTGATAGATTGTTTTTGTCCCCCTGCCTGTCCTCATGTTTCTTTTTTCTCTAACCCTAGTCCACCAAAGGCCTGTAACCTCTTTACAGCAGAGGTCTCTCCAGCGCATAGAGACAATTTGTAAAGAACTGGGAAGGAGCTGACTCCTGAGGAAGGTGGAGCCAGGAGGACATTTCAGCATGAATGATGGCACTCCAATTTAATATTTATGGTGAAAGATGAAGCCATTGATGGTTACTTAAAGACCTACTGACTTTACATAATCAAATATTTATGACAAAGAATCTTCTCATATTTTAAATACCAATATATTTATAGAACATAATTTTATTTAATCACTATAGTCCTCACATCACTGTTGCAGTTTTTATTTTTTATTTTAAAATAATCCCTTCAAAATAAGTGCATATTTAACTAAGGTTATATTTAAACAGAGTTGCCTTTTTGGCTCTTTTCATTGTCCATACCCAACTACTATCTTACCATTTTATTTAAGCATCACAAATATCTCTCAGTACAATGATGCAAATACTTGTATTTACTATATGTTTACCTCAGTTAAGTTTACTATATATTTACTTCATCCCCCCTGCCTCGAAAAAAAGCCTCTGAAGGGAATTATTCTAAGAAGACATTATATGGTTGGATCCTTGAACTCTTTTGCTGGTTCTGCCTTTGATGTTCTGTGAACTTGGGCTACCATAACATACGGCAAGCTCAAAGGAATTGGAATGAAACTTGGTAGCCCATTGGCTAGACCCATATTTTCCTACTCAAGACAGCTAGGTGGTGCAGTGGATAGAGCACCAGTACAAGAGTCAGGAGGACCTGAGTTTAAATCTCACCTCAGACACTTGACACTCAGTAGCTGTGTGACCTTGGGCAAGTCACATAACCCTAATTGCCTCATCCTGGGTCATCTCCAGTCATCCTGATGAATATCTGGTCACTGGATTCAGATGGCTCTGGAGGAAAAGTGAGGCTGGTGACCTATACAACCCTCCTTCACTCAAAACAAAGTCAAGTGCAAGTCATGTCATTATTTCTCTGATGGCATAGTCTTCTTTGGCAACCAAGGATGAACACACATTTTCCTACTCAACAAACTCCAGTGGTTCCCGATTACCTCTGGGATCAAATATAAATTCTGTCTGACATTTAAAGCCCTTCATGACTTGCCTTCTTCCTACATTTCAAGTCTTCTTTTATACATAAAACATACATTTAGACATTTACCACCTTCTGTTCACTCTGAGGTCCACAAACTACTTTTCATCTATTATTTCCATGCCTTTAAACTGTCTGTTCTTCCTGCCTGAAATTCTCTCTTTTCAACTCCACTTTTCATCATCTCTAGTTTTCTTTAAAACAACTCAAGTGCCACCTTCTAAATGAAACCTTTCCCAACCCCCCAAGCCACCAGTACCATCCTTCCCCAAAAATCTTGTATTCATTTTGTATCCTCACTATGTATAATTAGATGTGTACTTGTTGCCACTGTTAAAATATAAAAGTCTTGAAAGCAGGAATAATTTCATTTTTGCCTTTTGAGCCCCAGCACCCTAAACATTGCCTGATATACCAGTAAGTACCTAATAAGTGCCTGTTGATTGATTATCCCTGGGATATATCCTTTGTTCTTTGTTTTACTTTCTATTTATTCTTTCAACAATTTCCTGTTACTTCCCTCATCCAACCATCAGCTAAAATTTTAAAAAATAATTTAAAAATATTTCTTCAAATATCTGATAGGATTTTGGCTGGATTTCATATTGATTGCACTCTGTCTTTTATTATAGTTACCTTTTGTTCCATTTTATCCCCTCTATTGGAGTATACATTTTTTTAAGGCAGAGATTCTCTTAATCTGGATCCTGTGAATTTGTTTTTTAAAGAAAATTTTTTTGATCACTGTATTTTAATATAATTAGTTTCATTTACAATCCTATGGATTCTATTTTATGCATTTTAAAATATTATTCTAAGAAAGGGTTTGTAGACTTCACCACAGTACCAAAAGGATCCATGACATACAAAAGGTTAGGAATTCTGGTGTGTGATAAAGATTGAATCACTTTACATCTTTGCATTCTCAGAATTGAAAATGGTATTTTACAAATACAGTAGGTGTTTAATAAATGTTTATTGAATTCAGTGAGTTTTGGGACTTTTAGACTCTACCACTAGGCAGATACTTTATTTACTCTGGGAAACCAGTGTGTATTGCAGTTAATTTCTCATTCTCTCGCTTTTTATACCTATTGAGTGGTTACATTTATATTCATTAGACTGGAGCCTTTGAATGATAAAGTGGTATGTAAAGGGACTTTGAAAGTAGGACCATTTGATTCAATTCAACAAATATTTATTTGAATGACTTTCAGTCTTTCAAATGTAATTAAATTTGAGGGCAATACCAAAGGCAATGAAAAGACCCTTGGTGAAGGCTGCACATTGACAGTGAAGAATTTTAACTAAACCACAGTGTAAAAGATGGCAGAAAAATGTATGACTGGCAAAGGAAGTGAGCCGGTTATGTGGCCAGTCAGTCTGTTAGTCAGCAAGCATTTATCAAGTATTTGCTATATGTTAGGCATTGCAGTAAGAACTTAGGATACAAGGAATATAAAATTATCTCTGCTCTCAAGGAGCTTGCATTCAAATGGGGAAGAAGATATGTAAATAACTGGGTACAAATTTATGGTAGATGGGAAGCAAACTGAAAAAGAAAGGCATTAGGAACTGTAGGACTGGGAAAGGCCTCATCTGGAAGGGAAGGTTTAAACTGAGTCTTGAAAGAAGCTAGGGAAACTAAGAGGCAAAGGTAAGGGGATGGAGAAATTCAGGTGTGCAGACAACCAACTGATGCAAAGTCATGGAGATGGAAGATGATGAGGCACATTCAAAAATCAACAGTAGGTCAATATTGTTGGATTATAGGATATGTGGAGTGAAATAAAGTATGAAAAGACTGAAAAGACAAAAGGAGGGTTATTAAGAACTTTAAATGCCAGAACATACACACAACAAAACACACACACACACACACACACACGTATATAATACACATATACATGAAACATTTTTTTTCTACAAGTAATAAGGAGCCACTAGAGTTCATTGAATTGGGGTTGGGGTTAGGGATAGGAAATAGTCAGATCCATGCATTAGAAAGTTATCTCTGCAGCTTAGTATAGGATGTATTGGAGTCAGGAGAGATGCGAGTCAGGGAGATCAGTTAGAAGACTGTTACAAAAATCCAGGCAAGATGCTGTAGTGCCAGTGCAATATTCACAGCACCTATGATAGCTGTAAATATGCCGACACAATTCTGAATTGAAAAATACAGCACATAGAAGAAAGAACTAAAATATTTATTCAGACACCAGAAAGTCAAATCCCTCGTAATCTATACACAACAACAATGCAAAGGACAACACTGTCCCCAAGCCTTCCCAATGCTTGGCTTCCCACAAACCAGCTCCATTAAACCAATCACAAGCAGGCTCCCCTAAACCAAATCACAAGCAAGTCCTTTCACTCATGCTAGCCAGCTGCCTGCTTGCCTGCATCCCTCCTAGACCTGAATAGACTCTGACCAATTTCCTCTCAGCTCTGCTCTAACTCCACCTCTTCCTGTTCCACCCTTCCTGCTCCACCCATTCAGCAAACTCCTCCCATCATAGGTTCCATGTGACTCAGATTTCCATGTGACCCAGGCAGGTCACACAGCTTATTCATGAATGGGAAAGATCTTCCCATTTAAATTGCCATTACAGATGTGATGAAGGCCTGATCAAGAGTTGTGTCTGTTTGAGTGAACAGAAGAGAACGTGTTATGACAGATGTAAAAATAGAAATGACAAGATTTGACAGTAGATTGGATATGTGGGGTGAATGAGATTGAAGAGTCAAGGATTACATTGAAGTTATAAGCCTGGGTGACTAAGAGGATGGAGGTATCTTTGATGGTAGTAGGGAAACTGGAATGGGGTGGAAAGTTTAGGTGAAAAGAGAATGAGTTCTGGTTTGAATATTTTGAGTTTGAGATGACTATGGGACATCTAGTTGTAGATAGAGAGTTAATTGATGTGAGACTATGAGTCAGGAGGGAGGCAAAGGCTGGATATCTAGATCTAGGAGTCATCTGCCGAGAGATAAACGTTGAATCTGTGGGAACTGATGAAGTCACCAAGTAAGAATAGAAATAGAATAGAGAAGTCCCAAGACAAGCCTTTGCAAAAGAGTGAGGAGAAGTGATTGGGAGGCTAGAGGAGAATCTAAGAAGGAGAATTTCCAGGAGAGGGTAAGATAAATAATGTCAAGTGCTACAGAAAGGCCAAGAATGATGAGGACCAAGGAAGGGACATTCAGTTTGGTAATTAAAAGATCACTGATAACTTTGCAGTTGTATTATGAGATCAGGCCAGATTGCAAAAGATTTAGAAGAAAGTGGGAGGGAAGCATCGAGTGTAGATGACTTTCTTAAGTTTAGCAACGAAGGGGAGGAATGATAGAGAATGATAGCTAAGAAATATATTAGGATAAAGTTAGGGTTTTTTAAGGATGGGGGAAATATAAGTAAGTTTGTAGGTGGTGGGGAAAGAACTCTTAGGGAGAGATTGAAAGAGAGAATAGGGATGAAAGTAGGGGTAATCTGCTGGAGCAGTTGTTAGAAGAGGGGATCTTGGGTACCTGTAGGTGGCATTGTCAAAGAGAAGAGCCATGTCTTCATTCAAGATGGAAATAAAGAAGATGATAGTGGGGGAAGATCCCTGAATAGTATAAGATGAAGAGGAAACTCTTAACAAATGGCCTTACTTTTTTTGAGATAAGATGCTTCCTTGAGAGAGTGGAGGAAGGGTGTGCTGTGGGAGACTTGAGGAGAGATGGGAAACTTTAGAACAAACATTGTTGAGAGTAGAAAAATGAATTGGTTAGGAAGGAGCATTGTTGCAATGAAGGCCCAGCTGAGATTATGTAGTGTAAATTAGTCGTGGATTCAATCTGCAAGGTTTCATGATTTTCTTTGGCTTAGTTCATTAGCACGTGAATATCAGTGAATAGTGGAAGTAATCCAGGGCTAGAGTTGGGCATGGCCATACAACTCACACAGTAACATCCTCCACTGATACCTATACAATGTCAAGAGATCTAGAGGAAAACCCCTAGGACAGCAGGCAGCTGACCTTAACCCAGTGAGGCAGATGATGTTGCAGTGGAGAGAGCTCTGGCCTAGAGCCAAGAATATTTGAGTTCAAATCTAGCCTCAGACACTGACTGGCTCTGTAATCCTAGACAAGTCACTAAATCTCTCTGTCTGCCTCAGTTTCCTCAGATATAAAATGGGAATGATAATACCTACATCACAGGTTTGTTATGAGCCTCAAATGAGACAATATTTGTAGAGTGCTTAACCCCCTTCCCCTCCCAGTACCAGGGGGTATTTACAAGATGGTAAAACCAAGACTCAGTTTCACAGGATGAGAAGCCAAAGAAAGTGTATCTCTGTACCAGGGGGAGAGAGTACTCACATCACTAAGATCGTAGATACATCCTAGTATCAAAGTAAAGATATCTTAGTAAAGTATCCTAGTATCAAAGTAAAGGTAAACATGAAATAGATTAGATTTAGATATTGTATGAGCAGAAGCTAGATGACCATTTGTCAGGCATGTTATTGTGGTAATTCCTTTCAAGTATGGATTGGACTCCATGCCTGCCAAGGACCCTTCGAACTCTCAGGTTCTATTGGCCGGGATTTATTCCAAGTTATCATAAGCTGTTAAATGCATACATGTCCATTACCTTCTCTTCCGCACGTGATACAGCACACATCTTCAGGAGTTTATTCTCTGATCCTTCCCTGTTTATTTCTACCTTTCTTAACTGGATACGCTGAAAAACAGCTTCAGAAATCATACAGCAGGCCCACATTCTTAGAAAGGAAGCTATGGCTTATTTTAATGAATGTTGAGTGTCTTTCTTACAATGTATTTTGTCACTGGAACTGGAAATTAAGGAGAAGGGAGTTAATGGGAATTATCCATAAAAGGAAGTCTTGTCTTGGAACAAAGCCAGACAAGATGACCTTTTAAACCATTGCCTAGTTTTTTATTGAGAACTGTTGAGAGCAGTTTGTAATAGTCATCTCTTCTTCTCTCCATGGATAATTAAATCAAAGACCTCCCTTTCATTGAGGATATGGAATCATATGAAATTACTGAGATTTTTGGCATCATGAAAGCACCTTCTTGACTGAGGCAGCTGTTAGTTAGCTTGCTTTCCCACCATTCCAGTCTCTTCCTCCCACTCCTCCTTGTCTCTCTCCCCTGCGTGCCTTAGATAGAGCCTCCCTTCTGCCTTTCCACCTTTGCAACATCCTGTGCCCCTCTCCTCCCACTCAGCTGCTCCCCCACTCCCTCCATCCTATCACACCCTCACCCCAGACAGCATCCTTTATCTTTCTGGCCCTTTCTCAGCTTCCCACGACCTCAGAAAGGTTCTTAATAAAGAACATTAAAAGCCACCTCCCACATATCCAGCCAGCAACTCTGAAACACACAGTTTACTCCATGAAACTGTCATAACAGGCCCCACTGATTTTGCTTTGGGTTCATTATTTGTGTTTTCTTTGACTGCCAGAATTTATGCCAAATTTAAAGACAAGGTCTTTTTGTTCTCTGGCACTTGACCTGGTGTTACGTACTAGAGGTGATCATTTTTGAGACTTAAAATTCTATGATTATTCATAACAGTTTGTCATTTTAATGGAATATTTATTAGCACCCATGAAAAAGTCTGAAGACTATAAATAACCCCAATCTTTGGTATTTATAAAGGGTTTCACACAATATGAAATTTACTGGGGATTTTTTTCTCAAGAGTCCTGACATTAATATTCATTATGAACCCTAAAGTAGAAGCTATAATATTTGAGCATAATGAAGTTTACCATATGTTTCAAAGTCACTAGCAATTGTGCTTCTCATAATGACAATTAAAAAGGTCATCCTGTGTTGCTAGGCTCCATTAGATATATAAACTGGTTCATGGCTGTCTTTCTAAAATATATTAGGAGACTTACATGCAAATAAAAGGAACCATTTTAATATTTCAAATCCCAAAGCATAGATGTTTACACCTAATTGCCAATATGCACTCCGTTAGTTCATCCATTGTTACACATTTACAGATAGGGACATATTTGAAGAATGATGTATTAGGAGATGGCCGTAGCATCAGATTGGTCTAAGACAGATTACTTCTGAATATTGTTTGTAATAGTAAATACTCTAGCATCATTGTATCCTCTGTCTTCCCAAAATGTGTTGATTGAATAAATTGGGCATCCCCAGTAAGTGGCTATTTAGCTTTGGAGGATTATGAGAGTTGGGAGGAGAAGGTAAAGTTGTTTCCTTCCTCATGGTGAATGGGAGGCAGGAAGAGGGATCAGGAATTTGATCTTACTTTATTGCATTAAACATAATCTATCTCCTTACAATAATTATTTTTAGAATTTTCTTTTTTACTGAGTAATTGGTGTAAAAGTACTGCAGAAGAACATACTACAAAAAATAGAATTACTACAAACCTCGGACAAATGGATGCGATGATGTGTATGTGTGTGTGTGTGTGTGTGTGTGTGTGTGTGTGTGTGTGTGTGTATGTGTGTGTGTGTATGTGTGTGTGTGTCCTCTCTACCTCCCTGGTAGAGAGGAGGGATAGTTGAAGATCATTCATTCCACACCCGAGTTAGCAAGAACTGGAATTCTGAGGATTCTAGTGGCTTTGAAAAGAACACCGTAAGAAAAAATAGCTATTTACTCTTTTGAATCCAAAAGACAGAATTTAATATATTTCCCTCTGTGAATTGTCCAGTGTTTTATATTTTTGTTACCTGTATTATTTTGCTGGTTACCTGCTGTTAGGGAAAACTTTTATTTCCTCCTCTTTAAAATTTGAATGACAACTGCTGGATAAGACTTTGCTTGAAGTGGGTTCAATTAACATTGGACAATAGTCTGCAGCAATTGTAGTTTATAGTAGTTTTGAAATCTCATTTAGAAGAAGATTGGTAACGTTATTTGTTTTATTAGGCAACAGGCTTATTGCATTCCATTGCATTCCTTAAAAAGTGGAAAATATTTTCTGTTCATGTAACAAATATTGATAGAGCATTCACAGTGTGTGAGGCACCATGCTGTCATAATTTTTATCCATAGTCTTTAGTGTCCTCAGTCAGGGGTAATGCTCTGTCTGGAATGGCTTACATGAATATCTGCCGGATAGGGTGACTAGATGGGTTTGCAAAATGTTTTCTAGTCTAACGATCTTAATATTTTTCCCTGTATTATAAGGAAATCATACATGTAATCTATATCTATATAGAGAGATATAAAATATCTATATATCTATACAGATATAAAATATATAATATATAAAATATCTATACATCTGTAATATATATGTATGTATGTGTGTGTGTATTTTTTTAAGCTGATATTCTTAAGATACAGAATGATACAAGAAGAAAAATTGAAAGACTTAAAAGCACCTGAAACACATCTTGATTGTAAATTCCTTGAGGGTAGGAATCATGCGTTATTTATCTTTGCAAATCTTCTTCCCCTTATGCCCCAAAGCCTAGTTCAGCTCTTGCATGTGGTATATATTTAATAAATGTCTATTGAATTGAATTGGCAAGAATTTGCATGATGTAGTTTCTTGCAGAAAATAACTTCTTCCTTCTTTTAGCCTAAATAAGTTAACGTTTAAAGAGTGTCTCTTGCAGTCATATTGTATTAAATCCCAAGTTCATTTGGATGTGAATTTAAATAGACATTAAATTCATTTAAAGAGTTGTTGTATATGTTTGCTTAATATCTTAAAACAATATCATAAATTTTTAATGATTGAATTTTGTTTCAGAATGTATGTATTTTTTAGGATTAAAACAATTGTTTAAAAATCTTTGCAGTTATTTTGAAGGAGTTTATGTTGCCTTCAGAGAAATAGTGAAGTTGAGTGTTTAGAAGTTATTGAACTCTCCAGTTTGGAGAGAGCCATACCTTGTGTTAACTTCTGCCAACCCATTTAATGTACTCTCTTCTGACTGTCTCCCAAGCTGGCTGCCATGACATTTGCCATGTATATGATTGCTTTCCAGGAATGGCAACATGCACTCCCTTTTTCCCTATCTGGCATCACATACTACATCAAAGTAGAATCATAAATGGCAAAAATGTGCCACCCATGCCTCCAATCAGAAGGATATCCTAGTTCAAGAACCCCAACTCCTTCACTAACTTGTACTCTTTCTCTCTTTTTTTGATGTATACATTTAGATATGTAAATTTTTCTCTAAGTACTGCTTTGGCTGCATCCTACAAATTTTGGATTGTTATCTCATTATTGTAATTCTCTTTAATAAAATAATTGATTTTTTCTATGATTTAGCCTTTGACCCACTCATTCTTTGGGATTAGATTATTTAGTTTCCAATTATTTCTTAATCTATGCTTCCTTGGCCATTTATTAAATGTAATTTTTATTGCATTATGGTCTAAAAAAGAGTACATTTAATAATTTAGCTCTTTTGTGTTTGGTTGTGAGATTATTATGCCTTAATACATGGTCAATTTTTGTGAGAAAAAGCTGAGAGAAAGGTATACTCCTTTCTGTTCCTGTTCTTTTTTTCTCCAGAGGCCTATCATAGCTAACTTTTCAAAGATATTATTTATTTCCTTAACTTCTTTATTATTCATTTTATGGTTAGATTTATTATAAATTGAGGTCCCCTGCTGGTATAATTTTACTGACTATTTCCTCCTGTAATTCATTTAACTTTTCCTTTAAGAATTTGAATGCTATGCCATTTGGTACATATATGTTTAGGACTGGTATTACTTCATTGTCTATGGTACTTTGTAGCAAGGTGGTGTAGTCTCTATGATTATCCCTTTTAATTAGGTCTGTGTTTTTGCTTTGTCAGATTATGATTTCCACCTCTGCCTTTTTTTTTTTTTACTTTAGCTGAAGCGTAATAGGTTCTGCTCCAGCCCCTTATTTTAACTCTGTGTGTGTCTCTCTGTTTCAAATGTGTTTCTTATAAACAACATATTGTTGGATCCTGATTTTTAATCCATTCTGCTATTTGCTTCTGATTTATGGGTGATTTCAATCCCATTCACAGTTATTATTACTAAATGTTCATTTCCCTCTGTTCTGTTTTCTTTTGTTTATCCTTCTCTCTCTTTTTTTTATCCTGTCCCTCCTCTAAAGTCCGTTTTGCTTCTGACCACTGACTTCTTTTATTTGCCCTCCTTTTTTTTTGGTCAACCCTACCTTTGACTTATCTTCTTCCCCTCCTCTCTGCCATTGGTTAAGATCAGTATGTATTACCAATTGAGTATGTATACATATTTTCCCCTTTTTGAACAAATTAGGTTTGAGTGAGGTTAAAATATTGCCTCACCCCCCCACCCTCTATTTTTTCCCTTCCTCTGTAAAAGTTCTTCTTTGTGCTATGTGAGATAATTTTCCCATTTTCCTGTCCCTTACCACTTCTAAAGGTGTCCCTCTTACTTATTTATCCATTTTAAAAATATTATCTAACATAATCAATTCATTCACATACTCTCTTTCTATGTAGAATCTGTCTGACTGCCCTAATAATGATAAAGTTCTTAGAAGATATATGTAACATCTTCCTATGTAGAAAACTAAACAGCCTTATTGAATTTCTTTTGATTTCTTCCATGTTTATCTTTCAATACTATTCTTGAGTCTTATATTTGAAAGTTAAATTTTCTATTCAGTTCTGGTATTTTCTTCAGAAATCTTTGAAAGCTCTCTATTTCATTAAATCTATTCTTTCTCCTTGAAGGATTATATTCAGTTTTGCTGGGCAGGTTATTCTTGGTTGTAATTCTTTTAGGAATATCATATTCCAAACTATCTGCTTTTGTAACATGAGCTGCTAATCTTAGGTGATCCTGATTATGGCTCCACAGTGTTTGAATGGTTTCTTTCTGTGTTTGAATTATTTTCTCTTTTATTTGGGAGCTCTGGAATTTGGCTGTAACATTCCTGAGAATTTCTATTTTGGGATCTCTTTCAGGTGGGGATTGTTAGATTCTTTCAATGTTTTTTAAAAAAAGTACATGGACCCCCAGGTTAAAAAAAAATCCTTGCTAGAGGGCAGGCTAGAGGTTAACCTACATGTAGATAAATTTCAAGAAGCCAGTGTCCTCCACATCAAGATCAAGCATCTAAATATGTACTCATATATATCTGCTTGATTCATGCCAGAGAGATTTTTATGTTAATTTTATTTATCAGTTTGTGGACATAGTGCTAAGCTTAGACTCTGTAAGACCTAGCTTCAGACTGTCTCCCTCAGACACTTATTAGCTATGTGATCTTGGGCAATTCACTTAACCTCTAGAGGTCTCAGGTTTTCTCATCTGTAAAACAAAGAGGTTGGACTAGATACAGGAGTGGGGAATCTTTGACCTCGTGCCCACATGTGCCTTCTAGGTCCGTGGGTTTGGCCTTTTGACCGACTTTTATTGAGAGAATTTGTTCTGTGAAGTTTGGATTCAGTCAAAGGGCTGCACTTCAGGACCTGGAGGGACACATGTGGCCTCGAGGCTGCAGCTTCTCCTCCCTTGAACTAGAGGATGACCTCCAGAAGCCTTCTCGCTCTTAATCAACGATCAGTGAATACTAATTTTCTGCTGAAGGACCAGGTGTGAATGCATCTTGATACTGGAAAGAACGCTTATTAGTAGAGTAGATTTAACAGATTAGCTAAACTTTATTTTGAATTGTAAGGAGAGCTTGCAGTAAGGGCTCAGAAGATAGAGAGGTAGGAAGAGGGAAGTTTGGCAACAGGGGCACTGAAGGAAAATGATGGGAGGGTAGTTGCTGAATAGGGATAGTTATTAAGGACAGGAAGCTTAGTTGGGACTCCCTAGTGGGCCAGGGATCTTGGTTTTGGACTTTGTATGTTGTGTGTGTATATGTGGGGGAGAAGAGTGGTTTAAGGGAGACTCAGGAACAAAGTACTCTAGGTTTGAGCTTTACTTCTTGGGGTAAGGCTGCCCTGCTTAATACATTAGAATGTTAATGAGATGAGTCAACACTCAGGTACAGATTCCCTTGTTTATTTTGGCTAAAAGTGCTGCTCCATGTCTACTTAAAGAGCTTTTGGTAGCCAGTCTAGGCCCTAGAGGGACCTTGTCTTGAAACCAATTAAAATGTTTTTTGACTTTTTTCTAAGTTTTAGTTTTGTTTCTTTAAAAATCCTTCTGGTTGTAACCTAAGCCTGCTCTGAAGCTAACCAGGACTGTCGATTTTCTGAGAAGTCATTGTACACAGATTAAGTTAAACACCAGATGGGAGGGGTCTGGGGTAACCCCTCTGAGAGAAGAAAAAAAAAAGAATGCAGAAAGGCAGAGGAAAAATCATAGCCCTGGAGGAAGTTTAGCTATCCTACTTGAATCTTGAGAAGCACTGGAAGTTTTAGTTGAACCTTCCTTTCACTGGCAGAGGTGTTTTCCCCCTTATTGTTAGTGATGGGTAAAAATTAAAATATTAATTTCAGATGAGCTACTTCAATTCAAAGAGAAAATTTTAGCTGGGAGTGGATAGAGAGGGCAGTGAAGTAGCTAAGTGGATAGAGCCCAGGCCTGGAGTCCTGAAGACCTGAGTTCTCAAAATGTGGCCTCAAACACCAACTTGCAATATGATCCTGGACAACACTTAACCCTGTTTGCCTCAGTTATCTCATTGGTAAAATGGGATGGAGAAAGAATCTATAGGACTTGCCAAAAGATTGGTTCTAGATGTGTGTGTGTGTGTGTGTGTGTGTATGTGTGTGAAACTGAGGACCTGATAATGATATCTAGAACTTGTGGTAGTTCTTAACCTAGAGTCTGTGAACTATTTTTTTGGCTATTTCAATAAATGATGGTATTATTAATACCAATTAATATTATTGGTTTCCTTTGTATTTTATTTTCGGCATATAATTTTTTTTTTCTGAGAAAGAACTCTTCTAAATGTCCATGACACAAATACGGTTAAGAACCTTTGGCTTTGAGGGAAATTTAGGAAGCTTAGCTAACCCGGTTCCCCTTATTGAAGACTCAGAAATAGGAGAAGAAAGAAGTAATCCAAAGGTAGAAAAAAATCAGAGACTTTTTGACAAGTTAAAATCATAATCAGCTATAAATATTAAGATAAAAAGTTTAATGCAATAACTCTCTGATTAGAAAAAATATTCTGAGAATTTGAATTCTCAAACTTTTTCTAATCAATGAGTTATGTTATGTTTGATCTGAATGTTTCCTCCCCATTGGGTCACTAAATAATTCAGTTTTAGAATTCCAGAAAATTAATTTGAGAGGGAATTTTAAAAGTAATTTTGTCCAGCTACTCCATTTTTCAGGTGAGTAAAGCATAGAGAAGTGAATGACTTGCCCAAGTCTTCCTTTTTCCTTCAGTTCTGACATGTTGATCTCCTTCATGATTTAGTGCTGCTAGTGTGACATTTTAAAAGTTCAAGAGATATTGTGTCTGGGTAATTTAATCACTTTATTAATAAGGCTAGCATGTTATTCATAAAAGAGGTCAATGACACTCTCAAATGCCAAAAACCCCTCTTGGTAATGGGCTCACAATTTATATGCTCTTGGAAGACTGGGTGTTCCTGAGAGTGGCAATCAACTCTGATTGGTTAACAATGAGAGAATGAATATTATAATGAAAAGTGGATTATATTCCAGTGGGAGTCTAGAGGTATGTGATTTGGATCATCCAAGTCTTGGTCAAAGAAATTTAGCAATATCTCTATCACCCGTTTGACAAAAGGGAAAACCCACATTTTCCCAGACCTGTCTGAGTAAACATAATAAGCAGGAACCCACCCATTTGTCTAAACTTAAGATTTCTTTTACTATCTTTGATTAGATCTTAGCCTTCCTGGTTGGGCCCTGTACTGGTTGATTTCTAACTGAGGAAATAAAAAAGGGGAAAAAGCTTGGTCCTGATTCAGTGATTAGTTCTTAATACAAGAAAGAAATAATCATTTCTCTCAGGAGGCAGATTACAGGAGTGACTAGAGACCTGGAAAATTAGGCTGTGATAGCAAAGATATTGTCAGTGCTCACTGCCTCTGACATATCCCTTCTTATCTCTCTAGACTTGTCTCTCAACTTTGATGATTCAGACAACTCTCCTCTTATGTCTGGATTTCCTAGTTCCCCAAGAATTGGCCTTTAATTTCATGAATTTCCCCAATTGTCCACAACTATATCTGATGGTAAGGGTTCTTTCTTTTTTAACCATTTTCATGTGTAACAGGTAACAATAGTATATGTTGCTTATTTATGATCGTAAGATAAGCATCAACTTGGCCTCACCTAAAGCCAAGTTTTATTAGCGGCATCTTCCCTTCATAATATGAATGTGCCGAATTAATTCCGTGGGTCCAAATTACTCTCTAGAATGGCTGGGTCCCTCATAGACTTGGTGCCTTTTTGATGGGTTGTTATTCTTCTAAAAATATTCAGATCTGGTACTGCTCCTCCACCCAGACTTGTTTTGGGAGGCCATAAGAGCCTCACTGACTCACACAAAAGCATGGGAGTTGAGATGGTATCCTAATACTGTAGAATAGATGATAAGCTCCTTGAATACCATAAACTTTTTGAGTACTTTAACTATGGTGTACATAGTTTTTAATCAATAACTTGCTTTAATACAATAACTTGCAGAAACAAGAAGCTGTCTTCCTTCAATATGTCCTTCATTTTGCCATCAAAGTGATTTTCCTAAAGCTCAGGTCCTATCATGTCACTCCCCTAATCAATAAACTTGAAAGGCTCTCTTTCACCTTCAGAATCAAATATAAAATATTCTGATTGGCATTCAAAGTCTGTCATAACCTAGCCCCCTCCTACCTTCTAGTCTTCTTATACTTTATTCCCTACTATATAACTTTGATCTAGTTACACTCTCCTCCTTCCAGTAACAAGACATTCCATCTCTCAGTTTTAGGCATTTTCTCTGGATCTGTCTGGAATGCTCTACCTCCTCATCTCTGCTTCCTGATGTCCTTGACTTCCTTCAAGTCTCAACTAAAATCCTATTTCTATAGGGCTGGGCCATTTCTAGTCATCCTGATCTCTATCTTTTCACTGGATCCACATGGCTCCTAAGGAGAAAGTGAGGCTGGTGACCTTGCACAGCCCTCCCTCACTTAAATCCAATTCACTTGCAAGCCACAGCATCACCCTAGTGATGGTATAGTCTTCTTTGAGAATGAAGGACAGAAAAAAGCACCAGTTTCTATAGGAAACCTTTCCCAACTCCTCTTAATTCTAGCTCCTTCCCTCTGTTGATTATTTTTTTTTATTTATTCTGTATATAGCTTGTTTTGTATACATTTGTTTTCATGTTGTCTCCCCCATTAGATTTTGAGCTCCTTGAGGTCAGGAACTGTGTTTTACTTCTTTTGGTATCCCCAGTACTTAATAAAATGTTTAGTGATTGATAATTTCAGTCAACAGTTGGTTATCCTTCATTCTTGAAGAGGACCAAAATGACATCACCATGATGACGTAAAGTTGCAATGTGTCCAACTATTGCTGATCAGACCAAAATGAGCTCAGCATGCTCTACCACAGGTTGGGCACAGATAGTTCGTGTGAATATTTGGGGTTGATACTCCAAATTTGAGCATTCTACATTTCCTTTGTGCTGTTTCAATTCTGCTTTGCTCATAGAGCACAGCACCCTTTCTGATATGGGCATGCCATGCTGAGTGGTCCTCTCCCATGTCGCAAAATCAAATCCTAAATTCTTGAGAGAGACCTTGAGAGTGTCCTTGTTTTGTTTCTTCCTGCCACCATGTGATCGCCTGCCCCATGCAAGTTCTCCATAAAATAGTCTTTTTAGCAAGTGTACATTTTGCATTCAAACAACATGGCCGGCCCATCAGAGTTGTGCTCTCTGAAGCATAGATTGAATGCTTGACAGTTTAGTTCAAGAAAGGACTTGTGTCTGGTACCTTATTCTGCCAGATGATCTTCAGAATCTTCCTAAGACATTTCAAGTGGAAGTGATTCAGTTTCCTGGTATGGCACTGATAGACTATCCATGTTTCACAGGCATACAACTGAGGTCAGCACAATGGCTCTGTAGACCTTGGGTTTGGTAGTCAGTCTAATACCTCTCCTCTCCCATACTTTTCTTTGGAGCCTCCCAAACACTGAGTTAGTTCTGGCAATGTGTGCATCAACCTCATTATCAATGTGTACATCCCTGGAAAGTACACTACCAAGGTAAATGAATTTACTTCTCCATAACCAATGGTTTCACATATGGATGGTATGGTAGTGGTTGGTGGAGTACCTGTGTTTTCTTGGTGTTAATTATTAGGCCAAAATTAGCACAGGTAGCAGAGAATTGATCCATACTTTGTAGCATCTCATCTTTAGAGGATGCATTGTGTGTACAGTCATCTGCAAACAGAAAATTATGCACCTACACTCCCTGCACTTTGGTCTTCATTTGTAGCCTTTTCAGATTTACCTTGATGCCATGTTCATCCTCACTGAAAGCTTTTGACAACGTATCTGAAAATAACATTCTAAAAAGCATGGGAACAAGAACACAGCCCTGTTTCACTCCAATGGGGACTGGGAAGGCATGAGAGCATTATCCACTATCCAGAACTTGGGCAAGCAAACTGTCATGAAATTGATGTACAATATTGATGAACTTCTCTGGGCAACCACATTTTGACATAGTTTTCCATAAGCCCTCATGACTAACAGTATCAAAGGCGGCCTTGATGAGATCTACAAATGTTGTATATCTACTCTTGGTATTTATCCTGGAGTTGTCAGGCAGCAAACACCATATCGACCATTCCCTTTTCTGAAGCCACACTGGCTTTCAGGTAGATGACCATCTTCCAGGTCATTCATTAAGCACCTGTTATGTTCTAGGCATTGAGATCTGTGCTTAGGATGTAAATAAGAAATAGAAAGACATCCCTAAGGAATTTACAATTGAATAGAGGAAGACCACATAAAGAAGGAACCAAAAAGCATGATTATGAGTACATGGCTAGGGGCACGATGAAGAATGTAGAAAGTATTGCTTGGAGATGACGGAGTAGAAAGACTCACATATGCTAGCTCTGAAACCACAGCCCATGGATTTCCTCTAAAAAGAACTCCCAACAAATTCTGGAACAATGGAAGCTGCACATCAACACAGTGAAGGAGATTTCCGTTCCAGAGAGCCCTGAAAAACCAATCCCAAAGGTCCATCGCGCGCTGAACGGGAGTGGAGCCCACCCCTGCCCTGGCCGCGTGGCCCTGAGAGAATCGAGCATTTCTAAGCAGGCTTCAGGGACGGAATCTCCAGTGGCCGCGAAGGTCCCTCCACCCACAGACTCACAGGTCAGTGAGAGAGATGTCTGGATGGGTTGAGAGGGGAGCGGGGTGTCTCCATGACTCGGGCCCCCTCGGGAGGCAGTGGTAGAGGCAGCGGGTGGCCAGAGGCTCCCAGAGCAGGCAGGAGCTCAGCAGCAGCTCCATTACAGAATGTCTCTGCATAAACCCCCTGAGGGAACTGAGCCTGGGAGGAGGCCCTGCCCCAACCTGAGCACCAGAAGTTAAGCTCCCATTGAATATCAGCCAGGCCTGCTACCAAAAGCCCTGAGGCTGGGGAGCAGCATTTGAATCTCAGACCCCAAGAACTAGCTGGGCAGACCTAGGCCAGGGGTGGAGAGGACTCTCAGAAGACAAGTAACTGGCTGGGAAAATGCCCAGAAAAGGGAAAAAAAAATAAGACCATAGAATGTTATTTTCTTGGGGAACAGATGATTCCAACCTTCCTCTCTGACGAGGAAGAAAACTGC
>CM053770.1:559700528-559720537 GCA_028658325.1 Potorous gilbertii
AATGTTATTTTCTTGGGGAACAGATGATTCCAACCTTCCTCTCTGACGAGGAAGAAAACTGCTTACCATCAGGTAAAGATATAAGAGTCAAGGCCTCTGTATCCCAAAGATCTGAAATAGATATCCAATGGACTCAGGCCATGGAAGAGCTCAAAAAGGATTTTGAAAATCAAATTAGACAGGTGGAGGAAAAACTGGGAAAAGAAATGAGAGAGATGCAAGAAAAGCATGAAAAACGGGTCAATACCTTAATAAAGGAGACCCCAAAAAAGTGCTGAAGAAAATAACACCTTGAAAAATAGACTAACTCAATTGGCAAAAGAGGTTCAAAAAGCCAATGAGGAGAAGAATGCTTTCAAAAGCAGAATTAGCCAAGTGGAAATAGAGGTGCTAAAGCTCACTGAAGAAAATCTCTCAAAATTAGAATGGAACATATGGAGGCTAATGACTTCCTGAGAAACCAAGAAATCACAAAACCAAACCAAAAGAATGAAAAAATGGAAGAGAATGTGAAATATCTCATTGGAAAGTATTGCTTGGTGGGAAATGCCTCTAGGTTTATGGGCTCTGCATTATCTTATGGAAGGGAAAACACTAGTTGGTAAACACCTATTTCAGCTTATTCCCTTCTGTCTCAAACTCTTAGCCTCCAGCTCCATTATATCCATCTTGTATTAGGGAGGTGGTTTTCCCTGAGCTCACAGGATTTTGTTTTAGCCATTGCTTCCATTAGCCATTCTACTAGGGGCACGAGGATTCTTTCTTCACCCTTAAATTGCTATGGTTGTGTTTCTCTCCTTCTCAAATACCAAACTGACTGAAGTGAATGGAGTTGGGTGGGAGGGGTCAAAAGTTGTAATGATGAGGTGATCTGTGGTTGAAGCTAGAAATTCATTCCCTACCTCACTCTGGAATGCTCTGCAAGCCTTTAAGGAGACTGACCCCCTTCTCTGCTGCTGCTGCTGCTGCTGCTGCCAGGTACTTGCCTATTACACCATCCATTGGTCCAGTTAACCCTGTGAAGCCTGGGCCACTTTTGGATATGTTCAGCTAGCTAGTGACAGATTCGGCTCTGGAACTCTGCTCTTCAACCTGCTAGAGTGCTCTATCCTTTCTGACATACCTGATTATTCTGGACAACAGATTTTTAGCACATGGAAAAAACACTTGAAATTCCTTTTCGCATTTAAACATGTTCATGACTTATACTCTGTAACATGGTATGTATAACCGTCATAATCACCATATTGTGACTCAACACCTAATATACCTGAAATGCTCGAGTTGTTAGATACTAATCTGTCACTTTTGCATATAGCTTTTAGGTTTACCAAGCATTTTTCTTCCAATAACAATGTAAGATAGGTTGTAGAAGTGTTATTATTTCCATTTTATAGATAAGGAAACTTAGGGTCTTGAGAGATTAAATGACTTGCCCAAAGTCATGCAATTATTAAGTGTTTCAGGTAGAATTTGAATCCAGGTCTTTTGACTTCCTGGATTTGGACCACTCTCTAAAATAACTCTACCAAGGTAGTCAGGTGATACAGTGGCTAGAACCCTAGGACTGGAGTCAGAAAGGCCTGAGTTTAAATCTAGACTCAGACTCTTATTGGCTGTGTGACCCTGGGTAAGCCATTTAACCTCTGCTTGCCTCAGTTTCTTCATCTAAAATGGAAATAACAATAGCACCTACCTCCCAGAATTATTGTGAGGATTAAATGAGATGATCAATGTAAAGTGCTTAGCACAGTTCCAGGCACGTGATAAGCACTATATGAGTGTTAGCTATTATAATTTTAATTATAGCATATTGACTTACAAGTAAATTGATCCTTTGAGTACGTAAGCTAAAAAAAATAAAGCTGTTGTCCTGGGTGTGGGCTCACTGCAATGCCCTGGAGGGGTCCAGCTCTATTTTGAACAATTGTAAGAATTGATGGGCTAAGAGGCAGACTTAGTCTAACCTATCTTTGATACCACCTATCACAATGCCCCAAATTTCTTCATTAGAGATGAATTTCTTTGGATTGTTTCTAAATATTTTTCCAAGAATCTTTTTTTTTTAAATGAAATTTCCTGTTAAAGTGAGTATAGTTTTGGGAGGGCTCATACTTGGTTAGTTAATGATTTATTCCTTAGGAAGGATTTTGTTTATAAACTCAGATCAGCATATCTTGGGAAGATGGGCGTAGAAAGGAAAGTGGAAGGTGATAAAAATTTTACCTATTTTAAAGCAATAAAAACACTCTAAGTACTTCTCTGGCCTCTGGTCTCATCATATCTAACTATATCAGGGCTTTCAGTGTGCGATAAGGATGAGAAATCATACAAAGTAGAAAGGGAGGAGAGGCTGTGATCATGTTGTTCCCCATGGGGGGCCACTAGTGACCTCTAAGCTTCTACTTCATTTAAATATGTTGCATTTCCAAGGACCTGTCAGTGAAATGAATGATCAAAACAACATTCCCTCTTCCCCTAAATGACTTCCAGAGAAGGAATTATTGAAAACAAAATTCAGTCTCCCTAATTGCATAAATCTCTCATTTGAGTGAGCAAAGATTCTTCCTGCATAGTTGTCTGAAATCGCAAATATCGTCTTTGCTTTGACATTGACAAGGAATATTCAAAAATAACGGTTTTGAGTATGAAAACTGAGAAAAAGAAACCTGAGGGATGTTGGCCCTGATGAGTATAATGCAAGTTGTCAGTCTGTTATGAAATGCGTTTTGATTTCTCCATGCCATAGAGTATATGTCACATAGAAGAATTTGCTCTGTTCTGAATATTTTTAGATCTAAAAGCATAATGTATGAATTAATATACAAATACGTATAACAGAGGAAATGTCTTTTTAAGGGAGTAAGCACTCTTTTAAATATGAATAAAATACCACATCTGATCTTTTAGATTTTCACTTCTTGGTCTTTGAAACAATAACAGTAAATGACAGTAACAACAAGCATTCATGTAGTGCTTAAGGTCTGTAATGTATTTACAAGTATTACCTCATTTTATCCTTACAATCACCATGGGAGGTAGTTACTAGGACTGTTTCTAGAGAAAACCAGAGGCTCTAGCTTTTTGCTGCATTCAACTTATTATCAGCAGGGTAAATCTTCTCCAAATACAAATCGATCAGTCAATCAATCAGCTGATAAATATTTATTGAAGCATCTAGGGGCTGTCTATCTCAAGCAAGCACATGAAGAAGACTTTCTCTGGCAGATGAGATGAGAATAATTTGTTCTAACAGTCGTGGAAACAGCTGAGCAGGCACTGTGGAGCACTTGGAGCTTGGTCAGACATGGAAGACACCAAGCTCATCCACCGCAACCCGAGCATCTCCAATTGTCCCGACTTTCATCTTGCCATTGGACTTTGATGACTCTGGGAGATAGAGTGAGGCTGATGACTTTGTGCAGTGCTGCCTCACTTAACTCCAATTCATGAGCAAGTCAAGACATACCACAGCTCCTCACGATGTCATTGATCTTCCAAAATGAAGGAAAAACAACATTAAGGATCTACTTCTTGCTAGGAAACATGCTAAGTTCTGAGGCTACAAAGAAAGACAAAACAATCTGTGCTTTCAAGGCATGTGCAACTATGTACAAACAAGCCATGTACAGGAAATTGGAAATAATCAACAGAGGGAAGGTGCCAGAATTAAGGGAGATTGAAAGGAAGTTTTTGTATAGAAGGTGGGATTTCAGCTGGTATTTGAGGAAAGCCAGGATGTAGGACAAAGAGGGAAAGAATTCCAGGCATGGGGGGAGAGCCAATGAAAATGCTTGGAATGGGGAGATGGAATATATTATGTGCCAAGAACAATATTTCATACAATTATAGTTTTATGTTTGTTATTTAAAGACAGGAGGCAGGTTTGGTAAGGAAGACACATAGGGTTTAGTGCTCTCCTATGACAGTTATTAACCATGTGTTCTTAGGCAAGTAACAATGTACCTGAAGACAAATTTCCTAATCTGTTGAATAAGAGGATAAGACTAGCTGACCTTTGGGGTCTTTGGTTGCCTTTTAAGAGAAAGTGATATTGATGGTTATGTTTCCCCCAAACCCTTTTCTTCTCTCCTAGCTTCCCTATTCCTGTAGAAGGCAACGCCACTCTCCCAGTCTCTCAGGCTATCAACCTAGGAGTCATCCTGGATTCTTTACTGTTTCTTCCTGCACTCCCCTCCACCACCAATATCCAAGCTATTGCCAAGACCTGTTGATTTCATCTTTCCAACATCTCCCAAATACTCCCCCTTCTCTCCTAGGACATTGTCACTATTCTAGTACAGGCCCTCATCATCTCATACCTTGATTACTGCAATGCCCTGCTGGTGGGTCTGTCTGCCTCAGGTCTCTCCCCACTCCAATTCATCCTCCATTCAGCCACCAAAGTAATTTTTCTGAATTGAAGATCTGACTGTGTCACTCCTTTACTCAATAAACTCCAGTGATTCCCTTTCAACTCAACGATCAAATACAAAGTTCATTGTTGGGCATTGAAAGCCCTTCATAACCTAGCCCCCTCCTCTCTATCCAGTCTTCTACCTTACTGCCACCACAGTCTAGTGACACTGGCCTCCAGGTACTCCATCTCTCAACATTCTCTCCGGCAGTCATCTATGCCTGGAATTCTCTGCCTCCTCTGCTCCCATTACTGACCTCCCTGGTTTCATTTAATTCTTAACTAAAAGCCCACCTTCTACAGGAAGCCTTCTCCAACTTCTCTAAATTCCTGTCTTCATTCTGTTCATTATTTCCTATTTAGCCTGTATATAGTTTACTTTGTTTTTCCCCCTCTCCTCCATACTGTACACTCTTTGAGGGCAGGGATTATCTTTTGCCTCTTTTTTGTATCTCCATACTACACTTAGCACAGGTCCTGGCACACAGCAAGTACTTAATAAATATTTACTGATAAGAAATAAGATAGCAAGGTAGAGTGATTAATTCCAAAGAAGAAGCATTTTGTTTTCATGAACTCTCCATCATAATTAAGCCATGGATGGCAACTACTCTATGTACATTCTTTAATTATTACTTTTTTGGAAGGGTATGGGGAGGAACAGAGAAGTAGATGCATAATGTTTGTGATATAAAGAATTCTAAGATATGAATGTATATGTAGATCCTATATCCGATTGCATGCTGTCTTGGGGAGAAAATTTAAAACTCAAAAACTGGCAGAACTGAATGTTATAAACTAAAAATAAATGAATAAATTAAAAAAAAGAATTCCAAGGAAACTTCCTCTGTGAAAGCAGAATGATGTCTGCTCTGTAATTTATAATATTAAATCTTTTTCTAGAGTATTGAGTGTCTACGGGATTTGCCTGGAGTCACACAGCCTGTGTTATGTGTTATCAGGGGCAAGATTTCAACCCAGATTTTTCTGATTCTGAGGCAGACCTCACTGCCTCTACTTAATGAACAATGATATTAACAACTACTGCTACTATTATGCTTAAGAGAGGCAGTGTGGTGCTATGGAAAGACAGCTGGACTTGAAGTTCAGGGCCTGCCTTCCAATTCAAACCAAAAAACATTTACTATGCTAAACAATGGGGATAGAAAGATAAAAAGATAGGAAGGAAGATAACTTTCTTGAGAAAGATAACTTGCCTCTGCTGGGAGAATGTAACATGTAAACAGCTGATCTTGCCGGTGATACTTGGCTATCCATGTGACTCTAAGCAAGCCAACACTTCTCTGGTCCTCAGTTTCCACATTGTAAAACAGACATAATAACTCTTCTGTATCCAGGATGTGAGGCTCAAATGAGACAATGAATGAAAAATACCTTGCAAACCTCTGAATATTACATAAATCAATGCCTTTCTTATTATTTTTAACCTTATGTGGCATTTCTGATTCTGACTTTGTTAGTGTATTTACCAAGAACCCTTCTTAGAGGATCACAACACTTTATTCTTTTAGGTATATATTTCCCATAGGAGCAGATGCCCACATTAAGATGCATAAATGTGCTTTAAAGGGGGATGATTTGGTTTTTATTAGTAATAATAGGTAGCATTCATTAGCACTTCAAGGTTTGCAAAATGCTTATATAGTCTCAGTCTCAGTTTTCTCAAGTCAAGTCAATAAGCATTTATTAAGTGCTTTCTACATGCTAAGCACTGTGCTAAGTCCTAGGATGATGAAAGGAAAAGATAGTCCTTGAACTATCTAAGTCTAGTGGGGGAGACAACATGCAGACAACTATGTACAAGCAAAATGAATCCAAGAGAAATTGGACCTAATCCACAGGGGAAAGGCCAAAGAATTCAGTGGGCTCAGAGGAGTCTTCTTGGAGAAGGTAGAATTTTATCTGGGACTTGACAGAAGCCATGGAAACCAGAAAAGTAGAGATGAGGAGGGAGAGCATCCCAGGCATGGAGACAGGGGAAATGCGCAGAATCAGGCAAGGGAGCGTTGTGTGGGAAGAGGTCAGTGTCACTGGATTCTGGACTATAAGGAGGTGAGTAAAGTGTAGAAAGACTGGTAAGGTGTAAGGGGGGATCAGTTTGTGAAGGTTTTCAAATGCCAAACAGAGGATCTTTTATATAATCCTGGTGGTGATGGGAAGCCATTGGAGTTCCTTGAATGCGTGTGTGTGTGTGTGTGTGTGTGTGTGGTGTGATGGTCAGAGCTGCACGTTAAGAAGATTTATTTGACAGACAAGTAGGGGATGGAAAGGAATAGACAAAGACTGGAGGTGGGGAGAACAACCACCACGTTATTGCCATAGTCCAGCCATGAGTTCATGAAGGCTTATTCAGAATATTGGCAGGAAGATGTTACAAAGGTTCAGTCAACAGCCTTTGGTCACCAAATGGCTATGCCCCCATAGAGAAACATTTGCACAATGAAAGGATAAGAATAGCCCCTATTTCACAGGATTGTTGGAGAGGTCAAATGAGATTATATATATAAAGCACTTTGCAAACCTTGAAGTACCATATAAACACTAGCTATGATGATGATATTGTCTAATTTGATCCTTAAAATAATGTGATGAGGTAGGTCCTTCTACTACTCTCACTTTACATATGAGGAAATGGGGGCTGATAGAGTTTAATTGACTCATCCAGGGTCACACAGCTCTAAAGTTTCTAAGCCAGATTTCAAATTCAAGTCTTTCAGATTCCAAGTCTAGGATACTGAGTCACCTGGATACCTTTTTACTTTTCCTCTATGTATAAAGAGAAACCCTGAGTCCTATAAATCACTGAATATAGTACGTAGAATCCCAATCTACCTGCCTTTCATTTGCAAAACAGGGAAAATATTTGTTAGTATAAACTTCAGACTTTACTTCTTTGACCAGGCATTGAGATATATTTGCTCAAATGGCCGAAGGTTGGAGAACATGCAGCCTCGAGGCCACGTGTGGCTCTCTAGATCCTCAAGTGCAGACTGACTCCAAACTTCACAGAACAAATCCCCTTAATAAATGAATTTGTTTTGTAAAACTTGGATTCAATCAAAAGGCTGCACTTAAGGACCTAGAAGACTCTTGCTGTTGTGTTTGTCCTTCATTTTTGAAGAGGACCGTGACATCAGGCAAATGATGGCATGACTTGCAGTTGGCTTTGATTTGAGGGAGGGAGGGCTGTGAAAGGTCACCAGTCTCACTTCTCCTCCAGAGCCATCTGGATTCAGTGACCAGATATTCATCAGGATGACTGGAGATGGCCCAGGATGCAATGGGAGACTCTGGCTCTTTTAGACTAAAGTCTTTTCAGATACTCAGAGTGAGACACTGCCCATTCAGTGAATAGATCTCTTTAAGATGTAGTCAAGGGATGGACCCTTTAATTAGAAAAAGAAAAATAATCAAACTGGGAGGGCAAAGCCCTCCAAAGAGGGCTGTTCCAAAAAGAAACAAGTTACCACATCTGGCCTCAAGGCTGTAGGTTCCCTGTCCTTTGATTCTTGAAGAGGAATCCAGTATTCCCAAAGAGTACAGATATGGTTATGTCTACTTCCTAATGGTACTGTAAACTCCAGACAAAAACAAAATCTTTTGTGTGAGCTTCATAAGATACATAAGAAAATGTTTAGGGGTATGTGGAAGGGAAAGTAAGGAGGGAGAACCTTAATTCTCTTCAATCACTATTTGAATAGATTGAAAAATTATAATCTTTTGAGAAAATACAACACATAATTCATAATTGAGAGGATTGTCTCTCCCAGGAAGAGGGACAGAAGGCTTCTCTGAGTGTGTTTCATCTTCTCAAGCTATTTTGGCAGAAGAGATGGGTTGGGGCACCTCTCCAAGATGAGAATCAGCTTTTGGGATGAGAATCTGCTAGTCAAGATGATGTGACTGGAAGATACCATGTTGGTATGAATCCACTCAATATCTGGCAAGGCAATTTGACATTTAACCAAACCTAAGATTAACTTGTCTTTCTTCTCTGAGAAAATATGGCTAATTCATGATGCAATGACTGAGGGTTCCATTTGAAATGAGTATTTAATTGTTCTCAATTTATCCCTTCGCCCCAAGTAGCACCCTGATTTTTCATTATAAAGGATCTGAAGTTGTAGGCTGCTTTCAACCTTCCTCATATTGCTTTGTAAAAGGGTTGTGGGCTAGCTGCCAAAGAATAATATAGACAGGCATAGGAAATGTATAGGGACTTAAGTGACTTTTGTTCCCTGTCTCCCCATGATTCTCCTTCATGGCTTTTTGCCCCAAGTTGGAGAGCTAGTTTCATAATGTGATTTATTTTCCTAGCATATTTAAAGGAGTCACATATCAAAATTTGTTTTTTGATACCTGAGTTGAGAGATGGAAAAACTGAGACCATAGAGAAGGCAGGGGGTGATTTGATCATACTTAATAGTTATTGGTAGAGCTGACAATAAGACTTTGATCTTTAGCCTCCTTAGATGGAAGCTTTTAACCAGCCATATTTAAGTTCTGTTTGAGTTGGAATGTTTGCTGTTTTCAATCTTATTTCTTTGCTTAGTTTTGCACTGAATTATAGTCCTGTATTTAGCCCATCAGGCTGAAAAATAATTAAGATAACCACCAATTCAGTCTCCCCTCTGAGATGTAGTCAGGAGAGAGGATTATAGAGAACACATTTGTCAGAATATAAATGATAATGTGTGGAAGGAGAAAACATTTTTCTTTTAGTGAAAGGAAAATAGGCTTGCAACTAGATTTGTTTCCTTGAATATATAAATCTCCAGTTAAAAGGGTAAGAATTCTGCCTGACAAATATAGCTATGGGTTTAGTTTTTGACCTTATAGCAACTTTAAAAGCCTATACTGTGATTTGTTGGAGCATGATTTTTAGATGTGATGTTTTAAGGACAATGCAGCAAACAAAATCCTGTTCTGCCACCTTTGGCTCTGAAGAATAAAACTGTTCTTTGATGCATGAAAATCTCCAGGTATCATTGTTGGAACTGAATAAAGATTATGGTTTCTGGAGGCATTTGGATTTCTTTAATAAAATCATACTATCTTTGCAAACAGGACTGGAGAAATCAATCAAAACAAAACAAAATGAAAATAAAAAATGAGAATATATGACTATTCTCGCTGGCATCATCTCATATCTCCTCTTCAGACATCTCCTTATTCTTCACCTGGCTGCACTCATTTAGGATTTCTTTTGCTTCTTCACCATATGCTTATTCCAGGTACCTTCCCACTACTCCTTTTCAGATGTCTTTTGTGTATTGTTTCCCCCATTAGATTGTTTTTGATTTTTTAATTTATGGAATTAAACAAGCATTTCCATTCCATAGTACAATAAAAAAAAGATTGTACATGAAACTGCAAATCTCCTATGCACAACTTGCTATTCCTTTGAAATATACAACAAAATTATCATGTCAATTTCTTTTTTTCCCTTTTTTTCTTCCATCTCCCCTGCCTTAGAGTTGGCTACATTGTACACAAATAGGTATATATATGATTACTCTATACCAGCCCCTATTTACCAGTTCTTTCTCTGGATGCTGATAACATCTTTCTTCATATGTCCCTTATGGTTAACATGGATATTTGTAATAGATGAAATAACTTATTCCCTCAAAATCATTCTGAAAACAACACTGCTATTACTGTATACAATGTTTTCTTGGTTTTGCTCATTTTGCTCTTCATTATTTTTATTCAAGTCTTTGGAAATTGTGAGGATGTCCATGAACTGAAGAACGGCTGTACAAGGTGTAGTGTATGATTGCGATGGAATCCTACTGTGCTGTAAGAAATGATGAGCTCAGCGATTTTAGAGGGCAGGCACTACCTTTCTTTTTCATATTTCTATCTCTAGTTCTTAGCAGGGTGCTAAGCTGTACTGTATCTAACTATATTAAGTACTAAGCACTTAGCTAACTATGTCTACTACCTGAGCCCAGACCATGTTTTCTCTTCACATCCATTATCACAAGCCATCTTGTTATTTGCCTTCTATAGTACGCAAACTCCTGTCTTCTTATTGCTATCTGCTTTCTTCTACCCTTGCTCTTTTCTAACTCTTGTTCTAGGCATAATACTCAAGAGAGATAATGCAATAAAATATGTAAAACTGCTAAATTAAAGCTATTGTTATTATATATTGTATTATACTTAATACATATAATAATTATATTCTGTAAGGGCATGCCAATTAATAGCCCTCTGCATTGATTTGCCACCCTTTGGACATCCTTCACCAACACCCCTCAGCCACCACTTTTCTATATGTGCTGTCTCCTCTTATTAAAGCATATACCCCTTGAGGACAAGAATTAACCTCACTTTGTGTTTGTATCCTCTGCATTTGCAACAATGCCTAGGACACACTCATCATTTAATAAATACTTTTTCATTCATGTACAGAAGGGGACTCTCTCCCTTGAGCATCTAATATAATAAATATTTTAATATAGATATTCATTAATACAGCTTTCTGTTTCTCAAGGACAGCTTCTTTGGTTTGCCTTGAGATTAGTTTCTTGGCTCATTCTACCCAAACGGACATTTCCTTTCTTTATCCTGGTCCTATTCAATTTGTTCATTTTTCATGATTCAAGAGATTCTGCTTTCTGTCCTCTAAGTTGCTAATTGATTCAAAAACTGCAACTTCTCAAGCATACCTTTGTTTATTGGACCAGGTGACAAAAAAGCCCCCATTTTTAGTGACAATATCCAAATGGAAAGGGAATTCTTTTGTATATTCTTTTATTGTTCAAATCCTGGTTATTATTTTTTTTGTTGGTTTTTTGCAGAGTTGATGGTGGAGGGAGAAAAGGTGTGAGATAGATTTTGTTTTGTTTTCGTCCACAAAAATCGTGACGTTCAGACTGAGGCTCCATGAATGAATATCTGAATATTGTCCTTCTAGTCAGGAAATTTGGTCTGGTGCACAATCGAACGAAAGGCTTGGGTGAAGATAAACACACACAGGTGTTTGCCGAACTGCATGAGATTAAACAGTCCATTAACTACTAGAATTATTGAGCAGGAGATAAGTTGCCCCATTTTGACTGTAACCTCTCTACTCTCTTGGCTAGATTGTATATTTACATGACAGAGTATGTGAAATGCAGTGAACCAGGTGAAATGTGGTATAGTAAATGAGATCACAGAATAAGATGTAATGAAGGAAAAAGACTGTACATCCAGGCATATGGCAGTTTTCCTTGACCTGCTATATTTTTCTGAAAGGCCACCTAATATTTCAAAGTACAAGAGGCCCAGCTATTGTACCGACTGTAATTTGTATACCTTTTGATGTGCTTTAAGTCAAATCATAGTGTCTGATATGTATCAACAGAGTTCAGTAAGATGTGGATATAACAGACTGTAATGTATCTACATTATATATTCCTATCTACATGCATTTTCTTTGAGTCTTTACTCATTCTTCATTATGATTTTTGGATACTTTGTTGATTCACTTGCCAGTGTTTCAGGCTTTTCTTAAGACTTTTTCTCTTGATATTTTTGGTTTTTCAGGATTTTGGGGGAGAAGGAGGGATTTTCTTATTATTCACTGTTTGGTCTCTCCCTTTTTCTGATAGCAGACCCCAAGCCTATGCTGCAATGCCTCAACATTCTTTTGTTGGGGGATATAGAGGTTTCCAACATGGATCCCTCCCTTCTGTAACCTTTTAAGGACTAGGAACTATTCCTAGCTAGGTTTCAGTTTTTTTCCCTAGGGCCTTGTATAGCCACCAATGCTGGTACCGCACCCTCTAATCTCTACCTGTCCTTCACATAATCAGCCACTGTGGCTTCTTGCAGTATGAGGTAGATATTCTGGTAGAGTCACTGCAAAAGTAGGAGTCCTAAGCTGGGGCTCCAGGAACAGACTTTTGAGTGTCCTTGGGTTTTTGTTGAGTGCACAGGGAGGCTGATGGAAGATGTATGCTTAGTGAGTATTCTGGGTATTTAGAGTTCTCCAATATTAATTCATAAAGAATTTTACTTATCTATTTTATTCTTTTGTATAGTTAGCTGTAACTTTACATCTGACGTATAATTCTTTTTTTAAAGAGTTGAAAATATTTGAAACATATATTTATTTTGCTAATTTTGTGTCCTGTTTCTTCCATGTGATTTTCATGTTGGATTTGAATCAAAGATGTTCTTCATTGCCAACAACAGAAAGCTTACTCCTTGATTGAAGCTTATCACTTGGTGTACAATTTCTGGAGATCTATCGTTCTGGAAGGAACTGAGTGGGGAAAGGCAAGTTATTATGCCTCAACTCATCATTCTAATGGTTAGAAGGTTACTTGGTGTCAATAGCTAATTATGATATTGCCAAAGATAGGTAATACTTATAACAGTACTCTCTAAATTGAAGATGATGACCCAGATGACACCTGGATTTTCCAAATAGGTATTCATGATTTGGAAGTACATCTTTTTCAAAGCACAACTTCTCGTAATACTTTTGGAATTCTGTTCCTCAAGAAATTTGAAGTCTCATTGTAAACTTATGTATCAGGTGGGAAAAGAAAATTGTTTTCTTTGAGTTCATTATTGACCCTCATTGTATCTCTAATTCCCCATCTGTGAAATTAGAATAGAAATATCTACTCCTTTCTCCTTTACAAGAAATGACAGTCACAGAATCCTAGAGTTGGAACACATATTAGAAATAATTTAGTTCCACCTTCCTCATGCGTAAGTCCCTACTCTTACATCTACAAAATGTCAATTATATCTATTTAGAAGTGGAAAGGATTATTTTGGTCATCCAGATGATCTAACAGCCATTGATCAAAAGGGTGAAGAGGAAAATTAAAATGTGATGTGGTAGTTAAAATAATAAGATAATTTGTAAAAGAGCTTTTTGGAAATAAAACCTGTGAAGGTTTGTGAAATTTTCTTTTGTTATTTCAGTGGAGCACATGTTCTCTTACCACCTTCAATTAGCTAATGGTGAGCACAATTAGTTGACATCTATTGATTTGCTCCCATGATTCCTTGGAAGGATAGTTTCATAAGCCTAAGACTTAAGCTTCAGGTTGGAAACCTGTTATACCAACACTATTTTATTTTAATTAACTGAAGACAGTTGGGGGAGGTTGCATTGCAACAGCAGGGAATTGGCCAGTGTGGGTGTTTTCTTCCTACATTCCTTTCATGGCATTTCATTATTGACCTAGAGTCTAGTCTCAGATTTACAAGCAGAATCCTCTTCCCCGGATCTCCCAAGCAAATTAAAATGCCTTTGATTTTAAAGATTCCAAGTATCTTTAATTCATCTCATTTATTTGTTCATGTAAAGAAAAACCAAGGAAACTCCCTAGCATTTTGCATCTACTTTAGTGAGCTTAAGGTAGGACATAGCTAAGAGTCTTATATGATAGACAGACATGGATGGACTGTAATTTGCAATATTTTTGGGTAAGACCACAGGTGTGCTGGTAACAATTTATTAACTGGCTTCTCTCCTCCCTAATCCCCCTCAAAAGACTAGATGAACTTTTAATATAATCTACATACTAACTTTTTCTTTATAGTTTTCTTAAGTCTAGATAATCAACAAAATCATAAGCCAAGCCCTGATTTGTAGTGTTTGTTGATTTTCAAGGTGTCAGTGTTCATATTGAAAATTTTACAATTAGCTCTCAAGAACCACAATTTTGGGTAATAATGCATCACTGAGATCACAGAACTATTTGACTATTGAGATTAATTTGTAACATTTATCTTCCATTAACTGAGTTACTTCAATAGAATGGGCAAAATGCACCCATTTTTATGTAATCCAAGGAACCAGTGCCTTAAGATTGCCTAATAGAACCTTGGTGATATGTGGCATTGATTTTTGGTATGTCTGAAAATGAAATAGCCCAAATTTGGGAGAGATTTGTAGTTTATCTTAGTATCATAGATCTAGAGCTAGTCCAGCCCACCACCTTCAATCTCAAGAAAGGAAAATTGGGTCTCAAAGAGGTTGAGGCTCTCCTAAGGTCATTTATCTTACATAGCCAGAATTTGAACTTGAAGTTCAGTGTTCATTCCACTATAACATGCAGCCTCCCTATATATGACACTAAAAAATCTTAGGAGAGTGTGTTTAAGGTGAATGGAAGCCCTTTTTTTTTTCTTTCAGTAATGAAAGAGTGAGTAATAGATTTTTAGTACACTTTCTGTAGTTAAATACTCTGATATTATCTAACTGGACTCCCCAATTTGTGTGTGTGTGTGTGTGTGTGTGTGTGTGTGTGTGTGTGAGATGGTACCCTTTGACAATTTGGTGAAACCTATAGGCTTCTTCTTAAAAAATGTTTTTAAATGCATAAAGTAAAATATATAGAATTACAAAGGAAACTAATAAAATGCACTTATCAAATAATTTTTTTTAAGTTCACAAACCCTAGGTTAGGAAACCTTTATAATACTACAGATCAGAAAAACGATGAGACGGATGTTGTTTGAGTCAATTTTTTTTGTGGAACTTGGGCAGGGAAGAGAAATGTTACCTGAATGCTCATACTAAATCCCAGGCAATAGAAATTACTGAATAAATAAGCATTTATTAAATACCTAATCAGGCACTGATTGAACAAAGGCAAAAACAAAACAGTCCTTACCCTGAAGGAGCTTACATTCTGTTGGGTGGGAATAACATATACATATGTAAATATATGTCAATATATACAAAATGAATGCAAGGTACTTTTTGGGAGAGACTGAACTAGCAAGAGGAATGAAGCAAGCAATTAAGTACCTACTGTGTACCAGGTACTATCCTAAAAGCTTTATAAATACCATCTCATTGGAAGCTCACAAAGATCCTTGGAGATAAGGGCTATTATTGCCCCATTTTCCTAGTTGAGGAAACTATGTTAGAGAAAGGTAAGTAGTTTGCCCAGGGTCACAGAATTAATATGTGACTTTGACTATCTTTGAATTGAGGCCTTCCTGATTGAAGGCCAGTGACATCCATTGCCTCACCTACCAGTTGGAAGAAAAGAAAAGGAATTCATTCTACGGGTCCACAGTTTCCAGGTAATCTGGAATGATGCCCTAATAACAGTTTGGTCAGTCAGCTAGTCTTATCAATTCAATAATAATATTGAGTAACAATACTAACAGTAATAATTAGTCAAATCCAATCAAATTAAATAATTGATCATCTTTTCCCTAGGGAGATAGACTATTTTACTGTGTATGAGTTTTAAAGATCACATCCTCCAATTTTTTCATTTTAGGACTGAATATTAATATTCTTCCTGCATTTGTAGAGCTTACAAGTTCTCTTTGGATCTTCCTTTTTAATTTTACCTAGGATCTGTGATTTCATTTCATAGGGAAATTGTGTGGAAACTTTTACCAATGGATGCTGTCGCCTCTGTAACATAGAATCTTAGAGAGCTGGCTTGGACATGAAGAGGTTAAGTTGCCCACAGTCTCATATTATGTTAATTGTTATGTTTTTCCTTCATTTTCAAAGAAGACCATGACATCAGAGAAATGATGACATGACTTCCACTTGAGTTTGAGTGAGGGAGGGCTGTGCAAGGTCACCAGCCTCACTTTCTCCTCCTGAGCCATCTGGATCCATTGACCAGATATTCATCAGGTTAACTGGAGATGGCCCAGGATACAATGGGAGGCCTTGGCCTTTTCAGGTACTCATTTAGAGGGAGGTAACACCCATTGAGTGACTAGGCCTCTTTAAGAAGTAGTCAGGGAATGAACCTTTTAATGAGCAAAAGAATAAATAACTAAATCAAACTGGGAGGAAAAGAGAAACTGTTACTATTGATAATCACTCTAAGCCAGCCATTAAGTGGAGCTTGGGTAGGGACCTATTGTTGTCCAACCTATGGGCTTCGGAGGGCACTGGGTTTAAGGTTTTGGGAACGACAAGAAAGGAACAAGGGAAGGAAAGAAAGAAGGGAGGAAGGAAGGAAAGGACATCTAGCCAGTAAATCCTCAAGGAAGTGGAGAGGGCGAGAGAAGGGAGAGGATGAGCTGGGTTACCCAGCTAGCTGGGTCCCCACTCCAGCAGCTCATTCTATTCACAGTATTTGTTCTTTATTTTAGAAAAACAAGCTCTGAAGCTTCTGATACCATTTAGTATCTCCTCTCTACATTAACATGAGTAAGAGGCAGCGCTTGTATCCCACTTCTCCTCCTTACTCCAAGGCCAGGCCTCTTTCCGGTATACCCTGCTACTTCTCATTATGAGCAAAGAATGATTATGATATGAATGCCCATTATTGCTATTACCAGAAAAGGCATATTTTCTTTTCATGGTCATTAAACCTGTCTTCCATCTCAATCTCATACTTCCTTCCTACCATCTTTCTGCTTTTTCATTCTTTTTCTTCATATCCATTCAAATTGTGTTGCTATTCAGATGTTTTAGTCGTATTTCTCTGTGTGACCCCATTTGTAATTTTTTTGGTAGAGATACGGGGGCAGCTTGATATCTCCAGCTCATTTATAGATGAGGAAAATGAAGCCAACAGGGTTCAGTGACTTGTCCAGGGTCACACGATTAATAGGTGCCTGAGGTCAGATTTGAACTCAGAAAGATGAGTCTTCCTGACTCCAGGCCCAGCGCTCTGTCCACTATGGTGCCACTAACCTCCCCTTCATTCAGTTTAGCAATCTTTTAATATGTATCAGTTGTGTGGAGGGGTCTATGCTAGAGGCTGAGGATGCACATATGTAAATGAAACAGTCTTGGCCTTCAGGGAGCCTTCTTTGTACTGGAGGGAAACAGTATGTGTGCATGTAAGTAAATGTGATATATGTGCAAAATAAATGTGAACTAATTTTAGGGTGGGGAGGGTATTAACAAGGGGGTTCAGGGAAGACCTCTTGTAGGATGAGCCTTCAAGGGAGCTAGGGATTCATCTTTACAGCCTCCATTTTTTGTTGTGACAAGCTGAAGGTGACAGCTTTGTAATTCTTTCTAACGTTTCTCTGTTTTTCTCTTTATTTTCATAGAAGATGTTGCAAACCCCAGATTTTCTCCACATGTTCAAATTCTCTGAGGAGTACTCTGTAGGTGTTACCTTATTCTCATGCTTCTGGCATTTGGAGCACTTAGTAACCCCTGCTATGTTACTTTTTCAGTACTTTGAATTAATTGCCAGGGGAAAATGAAATGTTAGAAAAACCAGTGCTTGGGTGTGTATGGCATTTTATGAGTCTCCAGCATGACCTTGAAAAATGATATTGAATGGTCACAGTTCCCTCTATCCCAGAAAGAGTATCCAAAATCCCAGAAGGTATCACTATATTATAATACATATCACAGTTTCTCGGTACTCACTCATCATTGAAAACCACTGGGGGAGGCCTCATGAGCTCATTCCGTCTCTGTAGAATCATCTGGGAGATGATACTGATATATCCATTACACCTCAGTAAAGGATGTAAAAGGTAACACCTAAATCTCTCCTCTCTGCTTCCCTATTTCTTTTGGGAATTAGCACACAGAAGGTGAGCTCAAGCCTTTTCAAAATCTCCATTTCCTTTGACACATTTCCCCCATATTTGCTTTCCTTATCCTGACAGTATTCTTAGCCCACATCCCGTCTTTTCCTTTGTTTTCATCATCAAAATGTCCAAGTCATTCTATTGTGTGATTTCCTTTCCCCTCTGACCTTAATTTCTCTGACTGTTGTTTAAAATATTTTCATTGCATTTCGACCTGTCTTAAGGTCTTTCTCTAGGTATATTCTATATAAGTTTTAGTGTGCACTTTCCCTCACCCCATTACACCTTGACAGGGCTTTTCCAAAAGGAAATGAGACACCATAGGATAGTACAGAATAGTTACCACCGGGAACTCAGGACTGCGGTCTTCTGCCAACTCAGTATTGTGCAGAGGCTGAATCCCCAGATGGTGGATTAGCTAAGGCCCGTGTCCCAGCTCCTCCTACCTTCTGTCCACCTTTTGGCCTTTCGAGTGCATGTCAGGACTTTATTCAGAGAGTACAGAATGGTCGTATGAGAGCATGGAATTCTTCAATCTTTTTGAATCGCAGAATTGACAACTGGAAGAGATATAAATGATCGGTCCAATCTCCTCACTTTTTAGATGGGGAAAGCAAGGCACAGAATGTGGTCCAAGGTCATGATGATCATCAACAGAGTTAGAATTCAAGTCTTTGTACTCTGGCTTCAACTCCAGCATTCTGTCCATTGAACCACAGATTGTGGTGGGGTAAGGGGCTAGGAAAGGAAGCTATAAAATTTGCCTCAACTAAAATTTGGCAATTTCCTCCAGATCACTTGAAATTTTGGAAAATTTGGAAATTGTGGAAAAATGTTTACGGGGCATTACAGTTAAGCACTATATAGTTTCATTGCAGAGTTTGTGTTGCTTTTTAATTTTTTTTATACTTTTGTGCTTTTTTATTGAAGAGAGCAGCTATACTATGGCTACTTTTTACATAATTTACATAATATTTTTCACTGTTCTATATTTAATTAAGACAACAAACATTTTACATACATTTACATAATATTTTTCACTGTTCTATATTTAATTAAGACAACAAACATTTATTAAATACCACCTATGTGCCAGGAGGGGCAGCTAGGTGGCACAGTGAATAGAGTACAAAAATCTGATTTTAAATCTGACCTCAGACACTAGCTATGTGACCCTAGGCAAGTCATTTTATCTTGTTTGCTCAGTTTCCTTATTTGTAAGATAATCTGGAGAAGGAAAGGATAGACCATGCCAATATCTTTGCCAAGAAAACCCCAAAAGGGGTTTTAGTTGTTTAGTTAGCGCAAAAATGTGCCAGGAATTATGCTAAGTACTGGGGATACAAAATAAGACACAAAAATCAGTCCCACATCCCAAGGAGCTCACAATCTAAAAGAGGAGATAGCATGTAAACAAATATGGGCAAACAAGATATACACAGGATAAATTGTAGGTAGTAAAGTTAGCAATACGTTAGTATTAGGAGAGATCAGGAAAGACTTCTTAAAAGGTAGGATTTTTAACTGGGACTTGAAGTGAGCCAAGAAAACCAGGAAAGCCAGAAGGTAAAGATAAGGAGGGATAGAATTCTAGGCATGGTGGACAATCAGGGGAAATACTCAGAGTCAGGAAGATGGAATTCTTTGTTTGAAGGCTAACAAGAAGGCCAGAACATGAAGGAGGAATAGGTAAAAGAGAAAAAGGTACAAGAAGTTTGGAAAGGCAGGAAGGAGTTCTAGAAGCCAAACAGAGGATTTCATATTTGACCCTGGAAATGATAGCATTTTTTTGAAGATTTCTAGTCCCTGGCAAAATTCTAAAATGTATTTTTAAAGAGATGTTAAGTGAACTATTTAGAAAAGGACCTAGTGATCATAAGGCCAGCATAGCTCCATTAATAGTAGATCCTAGCAATCGATACAGCAGTCAAAAGGCATTTTTTACTCTCTGACTATATGTCAAGACACTGTGCTGGGGGCTGAGGACATAAATATAATACATAAAGCCATCCCTATTGTCAAGGAGCTTACAGGGAAATAAGAACATATTATTGAGTATATAAATAATGTA
>CM053770.1:559720637-559744690 GCA_028658325.1 Potorous gilbertii
GCAGTATTTGGTTCATTGAAGATACTGATTAGAATAAGTCATTGGGATAATGCTATTTATTGGATTGGCACAGTAGCAGAAGACTTTCTTGTGATCCTTTTCTTACTTAGATCCTTGGACTTAATTTATACCTAGGAAGAATTTTTACTGTCTACAGAACTTTTCTTCCATTCCAGGATATATTTGACCATCCAAGGTGCCTTTGAAAATGTGTATTTCATTTGACAGTATTTGTAATTCACATTTCTTGCCTCTGAATAACCTGCAGCAAAAAGGTTTCCATGTTTTAAAAGCTGATCTTACTAGTTTGCTGAAATGGAAATGGGAAGGAAGGAGTAAAATATTATATGGAAGCCAAGTGTAAATATAACATGGAAATACATGCAAACAACTCTCCAGCCCCACAGCCCTCCTATCTCTGCTATGGCTTACTGGATGCAAATTGCTTCAAAACACTGGATTAGTAAGAATTCAATTATGATTTATCTAATTATATGTGAAAATATGCCAGTGCAACTCAAATATAATTGGACAGGCTGACTTCATTTAAATTCTTGCCTTTCAATAAAGAAGTAGAGGGTTTTTTCCCCATCTCCTTTTTCTGTGGAGGTCAAGGTCACAGGGTAAGGGGGAAGGGAAAGGACTGCCACAACTGTTTTCCAGAGCTAAGGCCCAGCAATCATGCTGTGCCCTGAGCTTGGCATAACAACAATCCTTTGTGCTTACCCTCTGGATGATCTCACCCTTTGTCAAAATCCCATATTGATTGTATTGCCTTGACCAGGTGTTCTCTGAGCTTGGACAAGCACCAGACAAACTTGGAAAAGTGCCAGTGTTCTGGTTATGAAGCCCTGCTATGAATCTAACTTGTTTCATTGTTGCTGTCAATGTCAATGTCAGGGCTATAGCTCACTGTGCAACCATTGGTATAAGTACCGAGATCTCCCCACACTGCCTCAGGTCCCTCTAATAGGGGCAGAACCTGGCACATGTGTCCTTGCTTTCAGTTCATTTCCCTCGCTTTGAAATTAAACTTCTATTTGATTCCTGACTCTCCTCTCTCTACCCTGCTACATTCAGCTCCAGATATCCACAGGTCAGAGGCTGGTTTGGTTCGATTGACAATACCTTTAGACTTATTTTTATCCTTTGTCCTGAGCTTTTTGAACCAGTAGGGAAACTAGCTAGTTGTTTTATATCCTTATAGGAAGAATGGACCATATCTGCCTATGTCCATGGTAGTCCTTGGAGGCCTCTTTAGGAGCATGGGAGTATATCCACTAATCTAGAGATCAAAAGCCAGTGAGAAGAAGCCCATCACTGTCAAAGAAATTGATGTCTTCTTGGTGAAGCAGTCAATGCTGCCTGGAGACACAATTTTTTCAATGGAAATCTGTACTATACTGCTATCTTCAAAGCAGAAGACTTTTAATGATCTGATCTTGCGCATTGTTTTACTAGAAAATGTTCTGATTGTATAGCTTTTTGAAATCATTTTTTAGGGAATAGAAATATGTAAAGATTTTGGATAGAAATATATAAATGAACACTTTAGTGATTCAAGTCATCATGCATTTTGTTAAGCACCTATTTATAATGGGTTAGGAACTGGAGCCATAAATTTGATTATCAGTTTGTTCCAAATTTTTAAAAATATTCTCAGTTTTTAAATTTTTATGAGTAGGAGAGGAAGAAGATGAAGATTTTTCAGGGAAAATATCTTTTCTCTATTTTTTCCATTTTTTTTAAATCATTGAGTCTTACTAGCCATACTTTGGATTTCACACATTCCTCTATTTGATGCTGGGGATATAGATAGGAAAGGGAGAATAGTTCCTACTCTCAAAGAATGGAGGGAAACAACATGTAAAGGGGCATGATGATCAGGTAGGCATTTGGGAAGTCATAGGGATGGTGGGTAAAGCCACAAGGGAATTGACTGACACTCCCTTTCCACCAATAGCACCGGCTGAAATGATCTGATTATGACTTACAGAGAAAGAGGTGGTTGGTGGTGATGGTGGAGTCTATAATAAGACAAAGGGGAGAATTCAAAAAAATGGTTAGTGTGGATTGGAATGTGAAGCGTAGTTGGAGGCAGCTAGTTATGGTGAAGCATTTGAGTTTGCATTCACATATTCACTAATGAGTGCCTCATGGACTCTAGGGATATAGTTCCAAAGCTGATGGATGAAGTTCCACAGGCTATAGACTCTGAAGATTCAGAGGACTCAGCAGCAGGGCAGCCACAGGAGAAGGCATTCTCCAAAGTGGATAGTATGCTAAGTTATACACCGAAAGGGTATTTAAAAACAATAACAAAATAAAAACGTGACCTAGGTGGCTAGTCATGAAAATGAGAGTAAACACAAATAAAATGTATTGCTGGGCTAAGTTCAACATATAGCATTTTGGTGTACATAAAACCCTCAGTACAGACATAATGCCTCAGACAAAATTACCTTCACGTTGATTCCATAGGCTTGTTTGGCTGTGGATTGCACTTCCTTATTATTTTTCTGCTTCTCAGAATCTAGTATCTTCCTTCCAGGATCAGCTCAGGAGTCATTTCTTCTGAGAGATCTCTTCAGATGAATGTGTCCTTTTTCACCTAAAATACTTCCAGAATACTTTGGAACACTTTATGTCTCAATTATCCCCTATTTTGCATAATACCATGTCATCTCTCCCCCATTTCTTGAGAGTGAAGACAGTTCCTCCTCATCTTTGTATCCCTAGCATCTAGCATGGAATCTTGCATTGTAGATGCTGAAGAAATGTTTATTGCATATAATTTAATTTAATTTAAGAGTGTACACACAGGAATGATTTATTAATTAGCACATGCATTAGCTGGTTGATAGACATTAACTGAAAAAAGGACTAAAAGAAACAACCATAGTAACCTTTTCCATATCTGTGATTCTATGTATTCCCTTTCTTTCAGGGGATGGGAAGAAAGTGGGTTGTGGGTAGTAAAGCAGTACAAAGACTAAGTAAGTTATTTGCTATTGAACAGTCCTTAATTACCAACCGGTGCAACATGTTGACTTATTCTCATTTTTCCAGTTTCTTATCTCATTCCTACCTCATAATAAAACTCTCTACGTTTGATATAATTCAGGGGATGTGAGATGCTACTTTAAGAACTGAATGAAGCTAAGAGCTGGGGAGTTTCTAGAAAGAGGTCATGGCAAAAAAGTAACTCTGGCTATAACGGATCGAATTCCTGAAAAACCCGCAGCAGGGATTGTTCTGTGGGGCAGCTCTATGGGCTTCTTCCATTATGAAGTTGATACTAACAAAACTTGAATAGACATCTGGCCATCTAAGAATAACTCTCTAAAGGGAAGTGAATGCAGGGGAGTTTTGTCCCAGTTAGACACAATGTCTGTTTTTTGTTAACCCTCTGCAGAATCTTTGTGGTGGTGGTATTATAATTAATATTGTGGGAACCTCTGCTGTTGCTTCCCAGGTAAATAAAACATTTCAAGAGAACAAGTCTGAAAATTTCAAACATGAAAGCTTTCAGCTTCTGTTACTATTTTTTACTCTCTTTGAAATCAAGGGACATAGAAGATGTCATGAATTTAGGTGAAAAGCTTATGTAAGGCAGCCTTCAAAAGGATCTTTCTGTATTAGCCTACAAGGCTGACAGGAACCTTTGGACCAATGACAGTGAGCCTTGGATCTTGCTTCACATTGCACAGAAGTATTCAGGTTCTAGTACATTGAAAAGAAATGGGAAAACATTAGCTAGTTTGCTGGTAGTGAGCTATCCCCTCCTGAAAAATTTCAAGGTCAGTACTTCTGGAATAAAATAATTCAGCTTATTTTGTTTCTGAGTTAATTTAAAATTATAATTAGGATTCTCATTACTCTCTCAGTTCTTTTCCTACTTGTCTAACTGCTCCTTCTCAGTTCCTTTTGTTGATTCATCATCCATATCATATCCCTTAAAAGTGAGTATTCCCTAAGGCTCTATCCCTATGTCCCCTGTTCCTTTCTATATTCTTTTGTTGACCTCACCACTTTTCATGGATTTAATGATCTCACCTTTGCTAATAACTCATAGGTCCACATTTCTTGCTTTCTCTCCAGAGTCTCATATTACCAGTTGCCCATTGGATATTCCAAAGTAGATGTCTAGAGATATCTCAGACTCAGCATGCTCAAAACAGAATTCATTATATCCCCACCCTCTCCAACCTAGCTCTCTTCTAACTTTCCCGATTTCTGTCAGATACCACCATTCTTTCAATCTCCCATGCTTTAACCTCAGCATTATCCTTGACTTCTCATTCTCCCTTACCCCACATGTCCAATCAGTTGTCAAATCTTGCCATCTACCTCGCCAGCATCTCTCAAATATGGCCCCTTCTCTATACTTACACAGTGACTATCTTACTTCAGGCCCTTATTATCTCTTGCCTAGATTATTCTAACAATCTCCTAATTTGTCTCTCTGCCTCAAGTTTCTTTCCTGTCTATTTTCCACATTGCTACCAAGCAACTGTGGCCCAAACCAGATTAAAATCTAATTGGGAAATTGGCATGGACAAAAGTACAAACATTTCCCCTCAACATCTGGGGATACACTTTTCCTATACCACCTTCTCCTTGGGGAAAGTGGACTCAGATTTAATATAGTTTCTACATCAGTTGTTCCCATCCAAATATGACATACCAAGGGAATGATTCCGAGTCTCAGAGGCTGGGTCTTGAAGGTTGCTCATTAGGGCCTTGATGCTGGTCATAAAGCCTGACGTGCATTCTGCTCCTGAGATCTCTTTCTTACTGGCTTACTTTCCTGATCTTTCAGAGTTTACAATGTCCTTTATCTATAAGCAGTAGTAGTATAGATACAACAGTGATGGATTCCAAAATACATGTGGAATTATATCAGCCTGCATTCTTATAACGTTTGGATTCGTTGTCTATCCCCTGTTGTAACAGGGGAACTAAAAACTAAACTGAATTTAATAAATTCTAAAATCACAAACTGAATTTAGTAAGATGAAATTGCCAGTGACAAGTGTAAAGTCCTACATTTGGGTGCAAAAAAGACATTTCAAAAATGCAACTAGATAAAAATTTATGGAAAAAAGATTGGGGGAGGGGAAGGCTAGTGTTCTACCCACTCAATATGAGTAAATAATGTAGCAGCTAAAAAATAATCTCATGTCACTTTAGGCTGAATTAATTAAGATGAAGTATCCAGAATGTAGGAGGAAAGTCTTGTCATACTCTGCCTTGGTCAGACTATACCTGGAATATTATTTTTTAAGTTATGGGTAGTATTAGTGTCAGCTCCATCTTTCCCAATTCTTCCTACCCTTTCATTGTATCCTTTCGTACCTTTGTTGAATTGTCAACAAAATGATCCTATTAGATCTGTGACCTCTCTCCCCAGAAATTACTTTAAATTTGTTTTATGTTTACTTATAAGTATCATTGTTGATTTCTCTCCCCTGCCTCTGCATAAACTCCTTGAAGTCAGGAATTCCTTTGTTTTATATTCTTAGTGCCTAACACAGTGCCTGGCAAGCACTAGGCACATTGACTGTATGGATGCTATATAACAGCAATACATATGACATGTCCCAGAAGTCTTAGTGCTGTTTTAAGCTATTAAGGAATAGCTTTACTGAAGTGACTTAAGCTTTATTTAAGCTTAAAATAGTAGTGGGACTTTAAGAAGTGTTCCAGGCAGGCATTAGAACTTAAGCAACTTAGACCTTCACTAAGACTTTTGGTACAGCTTATATCTACAGCATAGAAATGTTCTATTTACCATAAATATATCTGTATATACGTTTGAATATTTTTATTATGCATACACAGCTCTTTCTTTATTTTCAATTTTTTTATCAATTATATGTAAAAATATTTTAACATTTGTTTTTAAAAATTTTGAATTCCTTTTCCCCTCCTTCTTTTATGCCTCTCCTTCTTGAGAAGGCAAGCAATTTTAGGTTATACGTGTGCAGTCATGCAAAACATATTTCCATATTAGTCATGTTGTGAAAGAAAACAGAAAAAAACCTCAAGAAAAATAAAGGAAGGAAAAAACATACTTCATTCTGCATTCAGACTTCATCAGTTCTTTTCTCTGGAGGTGGATAGCGTCTTTCATCATGAGTCCTTCATAATGGTCTTAAATCACCATATTGCTGAGAATAGCTATGTTATTCACAGTTGATCGTCATATGACATTGCTGTTACTAGGTACAGTGTTCTCCTGATCTGTTCATCACAATCACATACCACAACTTCTTCAGCCATTTCCCAGCTGATGGGCATCCCCTCAATTCCTAATGCTTTGCCACCATAAAAGAGCTGCTATTAATATTTTTGTACATATATATAAGGCCTTCTCCTCTCCTTTAAAAAAATCTCTTTGGGATACAGACCTAGTGTTGCTATTGATCGGTCAAAGTGTGTGTATAGTTTTATAGTCTTTGGGGCATAGTTCCAAATTACTCTCCATTGTGGTTGGATCAGTTCACAACTCCATCAACAATATATTGGTGTCTCAATTTTCCCACATCCCTTCTACCATTTCTCCTTTTCCTTTTCTGTCATATTAGCCAATCTGATAGGTAAGAGGTGATACCTCAGAATTATTTTAATTTGAATTTCTCTAATCAGTAGTGATTTAGAACATTTTTTTCATTTGACTATAGATGGTATTGATTTTTTTAAATCTCAAAACGCTCTTCTCATATCTTTTATTCATATTAGTTGGGAGATAACTTATAACCTTATAAATTTAACTAGGTCTTTTTATATTTGAGAAGTAAGGCCTTTATCAGAGAAACTTGCTGTAAAATCCCCTTCCCCTCCAGTTTTCTGCCTTCCTTCTAATTTTAGATTCTTTGGTTTTGTTTCTACAAAAACCTTTTCATTTAATGTAAACAAAATTATTCATTTTGCATTCTGTAATATTCTTTATCTCTTTTTGGGTCACAGATTCTTCTGTTATCCATAGATATTACAGACAAACTATTCCATAGTCTCCTAATTTACTTATGGTATCACCCTTTATGTCTAAATCGTGTACGCATTTTGACTTTATCTTGGTATAGGGTGTGAATATTGGTCTATAACTAATTTCTGTCAAATTGCTTTTCAGTTTTCTCAGCAATTCTTGTCAAATAGTGAGAGTACTAGATAACTATGATCATTTACTAGTGTGTATTACATACCTAATCCCTAATACCACTGATCCATCACTCTGTTCCTTAGCTAGCATCAGATTGGTTTGATGACTACCGCTTTGTAATATAATTTGAAATCTGGAACTGTTAGGTCACCTTCTTTCACATATTTTTCACTGATTCCCTTAATATTCTTGACCTCTTCTTCCAGATGAAGTCTTTTTTTATTTTTTCTGTCTCTATAAGATTATTTTTTGATAGTTGGATTGGTATAGCTCTGAAAAAGTAAATAGATTTAGGTACAGTTATCATTTTTATTATATGGGATTGGCCTACCTATGAGCAATTAATATTTTTCCATTTGTTTAGATCTGACTTGATTTGTATGAAGAGTGTTTTAAAGTAATTGTGTTCATATCATTCCTGGGTTTATCCTGGCAAGTAGGCTCTCAAGTATTTATATTGTCTACAGTTATTTTAAAAGGATTTTTCTATCTTTTCTTGTTGAGTTTTGTTGGTAATATATAGAAATGCTGATAATTTATGTAGGTTTATTTTGTATCCCGAAACTCTGCTGAAGTTAATTGTTTCAACAGCGTAAGTGATTCTTGGTTGAAATCCTAGCTCTTTTGCCCTCTAGAATATCATACTAAAGATTTCTGGTTATTTAATGTAGAAACTGATAAATCTTATTCTATCCTGACTGTGCCTTCATGATATTTCACTTTTTTTCTGCCTGCTTACAATAATATTCATGGGAGTTTTCATTTTGGGATCTCTTTTAGAAGGTGATTGGTAGATTCTTTCAATTTCTATTTTACTCTCTGGTTCTAGTATATCAGGGAAGTTTTCTTTGATAATTTCTTGAAAGATAATATCTAGGATGCTTTTCTTTTCATCCTGGCTTTCATGTAGTTCAGCAATTTTGAAATTATCTTTCCTTGATCTATTTCCAGGTCAGTTGTTTTTCCAATGAGATATTTCAGATTTCCTTCCATTTTTTTCATTCTTATGATTTTATTGTTTCTTGATCTTTCATGGGATCATTAGCTTCTACTTGACCAATTCTAGTTTCAAAGGAATTATTCTTTTTCAGTGAGTTTCTGTACCTCCTTTTTCATTTGGCCAATTCTGCTTTTTAAGAGTTATCTTCAATGAATTTTTGTGCATCTTTTACTTTTTGACCTATTTTGCTTTTCAGATATTATTTTCTTCATCTCCTTTACCAGGCTATGACTCATTTTCTCAGGTTTGTTTTTTATAACTCTCATTTCTTTCCCTAATTTTTCCACTCCTCTTATTTAATTTTTAAAATCCTTTTTGAGTTCTTTAAGAACCTGAGACTAATTCATGTTTTTCTTTGAGGCTTTGCATGTGGCTGCTTTGATTTCATTGTCTTCTTCTGAATTTGTGATTTGATTTTTTCCCTGTTACCATAGTAATTTTCTATTATCAGGTTCTTTTGTAGTTTGGTTATTTTCTCAGTTTATTTCTTGACTTTTAACTTTATGTAAAAGTTGGATTCTGCTTCTGGGGTGAAGGGAGCACTGTTTCAAGCTTCAGGTTTTTCATTCTACTGTTTTCAGAGCTGGTTCTGGGAGTCTGTAGGTTTTCAGTCCTTTCAAGGTGATATGATCAAAGGAGATGTGTGGTGATTCTTCTTCTGACCTGTGCTTTTGTCTGCGAGTAACCACAAGTACTCTTTAATGCACTGGCACTGGGGTCCTGGTTCCTCTTTGTACTTCTTCTCACCCTGGGACTGTGACCTGGAACTGGGTATGGGCTCTCAGCACCAGCAAAGGGTCCCCTGTACTCTCCAACTAATCAGTTGTCCAATTATCTATGGGCTGAGAAGGAAAGCACTTTAGCTGACTCACTTGCTACTGAGGACTGCTGTTTGCCTGCAGGGAAGGACCTGTTCTGGAATGGCTGAATTGTGCTCTGCTCTCACCCCAGTGGCACAGACGTTTCCTGCCAGCCTTCCAAATTGTCTCATCCTGGAACACTGTTTCAGCCCTTCCTTTGCTGGTTCTGCTACTCCAGAATTAATTTTGAGGCTTTAATGTTATTTGTTGGAGAATTTAGGAGGGCTCAGGTAAATCTAACTTTATTCTGCAATCTTGGCTTCACCTATCACACCGATATTTCAAGATGAGAACTGAGACTCCTAGAATCTAAACAAATTGTTCAAGATCACTAATAAGTCAGAAGTGGACTTTGAACCCTGGCCTCCCTGATTCTAGTCCAGTAGTCTAGCCACTGTGCCATGCCATCCCTTCAGATAAGTCTGTTTAGAGAATGTAGAACATAGGCCATCTAGGAATGTATATATGTATGATAGATATACACAAATATACAAACATATATCCACATGCATGTATTCACATACATATGTGTATGCATGTGTGTGTGTATGCGTGTGTGCGTGTGTGTGTGTGTGTGTGTGTGTGTGTGTGTGTGTGTGTAGGCATAGCCACTGGAATGATTCTGAGTCTCAACTACTGGTAGCCTGAATCTTGAAGGTTGTTCCTCAAGGCCCTGATGCTGAACTGTCTGACCACAAAACTTATATATGATATGGAGGCATGTAAATGTATGATGTTATATAAAATTGATGACATATTATCTTTCATTAAATAAGCATGATCTCTAGCTACCATCTTGCTCGCAAAATATGTAAGAAGAACTTTTCCAATAATATTAGCTAGCATTTACATAATACCTCAAGGTTTCTAAAGTGTTTTTATTCATGTTATTTTATTTTCACAATATCCTTAGGAGGTGGATGGTAATTATTGTCAATCCCATTTTATTGATGAGAAAACTGAGTCTTAGAAAGGTTTAACGACTTGCCATAGAGTTTAAGGCAGAATCTGAACTCAGATATTGCTGACTTTATATAATCCCTTCTTAAAGTGAGAAAGCCCACTTTGTTACGCAGAATGATACACGAGGAGAGCAGGGAAATAAGGGATCAGGAGACCCAAGGATTGGTCCCGACTAGCACTAAATCTCAGGATGACTTTGGTGGAGTCACATAATCTCTCTGGGCTGCTTTCTTCATCTCTGAAATGTAAGAGAGTAGTGAGCTGTGTAGAATAACTGAGTTCACAGCTTTCTTCCAGTCCTAAAACTATAGGAAGAGCTCCAAGTTCTGAATTAGTGTTTGGAGAATTCAATAGTTTAAAAAAAATCATATTCATATTACATTGAAAATAAAATAAAAAGGTACACCTTCCACTTTGCAGCTTTTGTGCTCTGGTTGTAGTCATCTGGCCTTGATGATATTATCTAATTAAACAGTAATTAAAGTAATGGTAGGTTTTCTTGCAGGGAAAGGGCGTTAGGGCCACAATCTTACTGCCTTTTTTTGGGCACAAGAGGGCGATGTAGCCACATGTGTTTCAGTTAGTTCTGTGTATTACAGGGGTACAATTTCTGGAGCGGAACTTCAAAAGAAATATGTCACTTCCAAGACTTCATTTATCAACTTCAGATCACCACACTTGATTGCAGTAAAATGCAGAATAAAAATAACAGATAAATCGCAACAATTGCATTCCTCTTCAGTCATAAAATCTTTCTTCTTCAGACCTGATTTGAGAATGCCTTCTGTAGGCTTTGCATTATATTCTATGCATATTATGTAGGTGCTTTTTAAATACTCACCTTTCCATAAGACTCCAGATGGCTGCATTCCTAACAGAAGATAAGAATTAAGTATGATAATGAGGGATATTTTATTTAAATCTGTTTTTTAATCTTTCATTACTAATGCTCACATGTGGTTGGTTATCATAGTATCATCCCATGCTTTTCCAAAATGAGAGAGATTTAAAAGAAAAAAATATTCGGTTAATACATTTTTTTTTGGATGGGAAAGGATAGAAACATAATTCAGTCAGGTAGCTCAAAAGAGTTAAGATTGCATAAAGATATGTCTCCCCATGGAGCAACAGTGGAGGTCTGGAAAAGTTGGATTTAAGAATGAGTGAGAAATAAAAAATAGCACAGCAAGAGATCCAGTAAGAACAGCATCAGCCTATTCATCAGGCTTCTTATTCAAGTCCATCAGTGAGTATCAGAGAGATGGTACAGACACTTTTTATTAATTAGATTGGTAGCAGAACCCCTTTAAAGTTTGCAGGCAGGAGGTATTAATTTTACAAGCCTTGAACAAGAAATGGTTCACAGCAGATCTCCATTTCTCCCATATGTTATCATTGTGTTATCCATCAGTCGGCACTTTGCCTCTTAGGTTGAGCTGTTGCATTAAACAGATCTTTCCAGAGAGTTATATTTGCTTTAAAATAAATATGCAACATTTAATACATATTAGCAATAACATTTAATGTATATTTATAGAAGTACTCTAATAATCAACTGTTTAACTTATTATCCAGAAGATCTTAATTGCAAATGGCAGAGTTGCATTTGTAGTTGGTCACAAGAAAACAGTCTTCAAATCCAGTAAATCTTGACTAATCAATCTGGTTCCTAGGGCCACAATTAGAGGTCAGTGACATAGGGGCACAGATTCCCATTGATAGTCCTGTGACCTATTGATTGGTCTGCCTGCCACAACTCTCTACTCTTTTCAATTTATCCTCCACACTCAGCTGTCAGAGTGATCTTCCTAAACAGCAAGTCTGATCATGTCACTCCCCACTACTTAGTGAACTACAGTGGCTCCCTATCACCTCTGGGATCAAATACAAAAATCCCCTATTTGGTGTTCAAAGCCCTTTTTAACCTGCTCTCCCATCCCTACCTTTCCAATCTTCTTACACTTTGTAACCTCCAATGTATTGAATTCTTGCTGTTACTCACATAAGACACTCCATCTCCCAAGTCATGCCATTTTCACAGGCTGTGCCCCATGCCTGGAATACTCTTCCTTCTTATCTCTGCCTCCTACTTTCCCTGGTTTCCTTCAAGAGTCAGCGAAAACCCCACCTTCCACAGGAAGCCTTTGCCAATTCCCCTTAATTCTAATGCCTTCTCTCTGTTGATTAGCTCTAATTTATCCTGAATATATCTTAGTACAAAGTCATTTGCATGTTTTCTCTTCCATTAGACTGTGGTCTAATGAGGTCAAGGACTTTTATTTTACTTTGTATCCCTAAACATTTAGCACAGAGCTTGAAACTTAATAAATGTGTATTAACTGATAGATCTCCTGTTCCCTGTCTTACAGTCTTCCCTAGCCCTGTACTAGATGACTAAAATTGTCCCTTTGCCCAACTAGGACTCCTATGCTCCCCTATCATTGCAGTACCCCCTTTCCAAGGGGCCTCCTTTCAGCTTCTCCCCATTTCCATTTCCATTTTCTTAAATGCTTTTGTTTTTGAGGGAAAAATGCTGACCCCTGTACGTAATATTCTTAACTGACATTTGTTCGCTGAGAGACCTTGAATAGACAAGACATTTCACTTTTCTGTGCCTCATTTTTATCCTTTTTAAAATGAAAGACTTGAACTTGGAGGAGCTCCAAGCTCCCTGTAGCTCTAACCACCTATATTTTGTATCTGATCCTGTCCTAAGGAACTCCCTAGGTTCCACTTGCTATTGAGGTTAGCAGCCAGAATGATAAAAAACATGCCTACCATTGTTTTAGAGTAGCTGGTTCGGCCCTGCAAGGACAAGGGTGCCATCTGTGAATTTTATTCTTAAGAGGTGAGGTGACAAGAAGCACGGCTTACCTGATGGTTACAAGGTGAAAACTTAGTCAACAGAACAGAACATCTATAAGTAGGTGTAATTTTTGAGTCATTTTTACACTAGATAAAAAAAATTCAATTCTATACAATCTCCTCCTCCCATTTCCCCCATCCAACAAAACATCTGCTTAAATATAACCTTCATAATTTTCAATGTGTTAAAACCATGTGGTGTCTGTATTTAGCACAGGTGCTAGGTAATTTCTTAACCTGTTCATATTCTTTATAAATAGGGCCCTTTTTTGGGAGTGAGAATCATTGTGGAAGGGATAGTTGTTTCTTTCTCTTTTTTCCCTTCTTTTTTTGAGAGGGAAGATGAGTAAAAGGAGTAACTGGAGAGGTTTAATTAGTATCTAACACTAGACCCTGAGTCAGTAGTAGTGAGGTTTGAACTACAGTGAAGTATTGAGATTTCATACTGAAAGGAAATTTTAAGATCTTCTAATATAATTACTTCCTTTTACAGATGAGCCCAGAGAAGTAAAAGTGACTCTCTGGAGAGGATAAGTCAAATGATATTATTTCTAAAGCACAGGTTGGATCAAGTCACTCCTATGCTCAGTAAGCTGTTGTGGCTCCCTCTTGCCTATAGAATCAGTCACAACTCATAGGTTGGTCCTTGAGAGAGACTTTGAGAGAGTGTCCGTGTATCTCTTCTTCTGACCACCAAGTGATCATCTGCTCTATGGGAGTTCTCCATAAAATAGTCTTTTTATGAAGCGTGCATTTTGTATTTGAACAGCATGGCCAGCCCATCAGAGCTACTGCTCTCTGAAGCAGAGTTTGAATGCTCAACACTTTAGTTCAAGTAAGGACCTCATGGTCTGGTACCTTATCCTGCCAGGTGATCCTCAGAATCTTCCTAAGACAGTTCAAATGGAAGCGATTCATTTCCCTGGCCTGGTGCTGGTAGACTGTTCCTGTTCCACAGGCATACAACAACGAGGTCAGCACAATGCCTAATACCTCTTCTCTCCCATACGTTCCTTTGGAGCCTCCCAAACACTGAGCTAGCTCTGGCAATGGGTGCATCAACCTCATTTTCAATGTGTACATCCCTGGAAAGTACACTGGCAAGGTAAGTGAAGTTATTCACAGCATTCAAACTTCTCCATTTAGTGTAACTGATGGTTCCACAAATGGATGGTGTGGCGGTGGCTGAAGGAGCACCTGTGTTTTCTTGGTGTTGTTAGGCCAAATTAGCACAAGCTACAGAGAATCGATCCATACTTTGCTTCAGAAGCTGCCCTGAGTGCACAATCATCTGTAAACAGAACTCACACAGGTCAGGCGATCACGTGGTGCTCAGAAGAAGTGATACAAAGACACTCTCAAGGTCTTTCTCAAGAATTTTGGAATTGATTGTGTGACACTGGCACTGGACCACTCAGAGACACTCTGTGAGCAAACAGTTCAAAGGAAATCAGGATGCCCAAATTAAGGGTATTCACCCCAAATGTTCACACAGACTATCTGTGTCTAGTGTCTGATAGAGCATTTCAAGCTCGTGTTGATCTGATCAGCCACAGTCGGAAACATTGGAACTTGACTTTATCATAGTGAGGTAATTTTGATCCCCTTCCAGACTGAAGGACAACAGCCAACCACAGGTTTGGTATTTAAAGCCCTTTACAATTAGGCTTCAACCTACAGTTTCACATTAGTTTCCTTTAGGCATTCTGCAATTCAACCAAGCTTCCTTTGTGCTTTTCCTTACCCATGACTTTCCATTTACTGTCTTGGTGTGCTTAGCAGGGTGCCTGGTACATGGTAGACTCTTAATAAATGCTTAGTGGATTTATTTTCACAGGCTGTCTCTAGCAATACCCCTTAATTCCTCCTAGATCTTAGAATTCCTAGCTTCTTTCAAAGCTTGGCTCAAATGCTATCTTGTACACACCTTCTCTGGTATCTGCATCCAATAACGATTCTTCCATCCTCAGTTACCTTGTTTTTGTGTTTATTTGCCTTTTAATTTTTTTTTAAATTTTGATCCAGATTCATGAATTCAGTTGTCTAGGGACATTGAGAAATTAAGCAACATACTCGGGGCCACTCTGAGGCTTTTTCTACCAGGGTGATTTTGGGCAAGTCACTTCATCTAAGATTCAATTTCCTCCTCTGTAAAATGAAAATAGGGCTGGACTTTGAGGCCTCATCTCCAGATCTATGAGTGTGTGATTTTTTTTGTAGCAGAAGTGGAAATTGAACTTGAGTCATTCTGACTCTGAGATAGGATCTCTTTTCAATTACACCATTCTGCCTTTGTAATAAGAACAATGTTTTTGTTGTTATTTAGTCCATTTCAGTCATGTCCTACTCTTCATGACCCCATTTGGGATTTTCTTGGCAAATATACTGAAATGCTTTACCACTTCCTTCTCCAAATCATTTTATAGATGAAGAAACTGAGGCAGACATCGATAAGTGACTTACCCAGAGTCACAGCTAAGAAGTGATTGAGATCAGATTTGAACTCAGGGCCTGGTACCACCTAGCTTCCACAATAACAACAACATTAGTGAATATTTATGTAACACTTACTGTGCTAAGTATTTTACAATCTATAATCTCATTCAGTCTTCACAACAACCCTGGAAGGAAAGTGCCAGTATTTTCACTCTCATTTTACAGATTGGGAAACTCAGGCATATCGGTGTTAAGTGACTTTCCCAGGGTCACACAGCTAGTAACTGAGTCCAGATTTGAACTCAGGTCTTCTTGATTCCAGGCCTGGCATCCCAGTATCCTATTCATTATGCCACTCAGCTACCTTCTATCTACTTTGTGTAGATCTGAATTAAGAATATATGTTACCTTCCCCGTAGAATTGGGAGATCCTTGCGGGCAGGGATGGTTTCATTTTTTACTTTGTGTATTGAATGTTTATCACAATGTTTAATAGTAACTTCTTAATAAATACTTATTGTTGAACTGTTTATAGAATTCAATCTGGTGGGAAGCAGCAGAGCCAATATTAGAAACCAGATGCTATAATCTCCAAGTCAGGTATTCCTTTCTGTCTGTCAGGTAGGAAAGTTTGATGGAGAAATGACCTATTTTTTTTTCCTCCAACATCTGTGGTAGGAAAGATGGTGGAAGAATGGACTCTTCCAGAGTCTGTCTCTAGAAGGGCCTTTTTTTCTAGAAGTAGTACACTAGTCTCATGTATGGCAGGGGGCAGCCCTTCTGCAGAGGATTGGAAAGGATGGGTGAGAAAAGCCAGAGAGAAGCCTTGTGTGGCTTACACATTCTGAAAAGAGCAGGGAAGCACTCGCAGGGAAGGTGCTTCAGGAGCGTTAGATAGCTTTACTTTTATGGGAGTGTTGGTCATGAAGGCATATTTTTCAGATGTTAGCAATTAAATGCATATTTTCCCTCATATGATGTCATTTTAGTTTCTTCACAAATCAAGCTGTTGCTGTGGTCTTGCAAACAGTGCATTGGTTTATTTTGTTAAAAAAAAATATTTGGGGTACATTTTAAAAACTTTTAAATTAACACTTGACTACCAAACTCTGACTTTACTTAAAAATGACTTCAAATAGAGGACCTTTATTTTGCACTGATAACCCAATTTTCTTAAATTCAAGTTCTGAAATTTACAAAACAAAAATGATAATGATAGCTGACATTTGTAAAACACTGGACAGTTTATAGCATACATTCATATTCAAACACTGCTGTAAGGCAAAGCAGGGCATCTCTCAGGTGGATATAATCATTTTTTTCTAGAATGTCAACTAACTCATTACTTATTAACTTTGAGACTTTCTAGATGCACATACATGCACACACATATATATACACATACATGAGTATATGCACATATATGTGTGTGTATGTTTGTGTGTATGTGTATGTATATATGCTAGTGGTACAGACGATAGAGCTGCCCAGCCTAAAGTTAGGAAGAACTGAGTTCATATCTGGCCTCAGATACTTTCTAGCTATGGGACCCTGGGCAGGTCACTTAACCCTGTCTGCCTCAGTTTCCTCATCTGTAAAATGAACCGAGAGAAGGAAATAGCAAACCACTCCAGTATTTTTGCCAAGAGAACCCCAAACGAGATCACAGAGTTGGAGCACCTGTGTTTTCTTGGTGTTGCCCACAGAGTTGGACATGACTGAAAAATGACTGAACAACATATATGTATAGACATATAAACACACCATTCATCATACTTACATATATACATGTATAAGTGTGTGTGTGTGTGTGTGTGTGTGTGTGTGTGTGTGTGTGTGTAATATCAGATCGAAGCGTCAGGATTGAAAGTTTCTTATTTCTTAGGACCAGATGCACATTGCCAATTTGGTTCTCAACAAAGAGATTTTGGTTAACAAATTAAACCCCAATATTTTATGCATATATTCTGTTTGGACATAGACATTTGATTATTGTCTCTCAATTAGAAGTTGAATTCCTTTAAGGTAGGGAGTGACACTCCTTATCCTTTCTTAGCAGAAATTACCACAGGGCTTGGTATACAGGAAGTGCTTTATAAGTACTTGTTGACTGACACTTGATTACTAGAGCATTTCTAGAAATATGCTTTAGGTAATATTCAATAAATAATTTATTTTACACATAAAATTATAGCAATTTAATGTGAATGATAAATACACAGAATGATTAAACAAAAAATTATAAAATTTACACATAAATAGGAAATACAATATTTTCAAATACAAAATGTAACATATTTATTTATTAGGCAATGTTATATGACCAGCAAATGGTGATGCTAAGACTCAAACTTATATCTTTTGATTCTAAATCCCCTGGGCTTCCCTTTACACCTACTCTGTCTCTTGGTAGTTTATATGTTGTTTCTTGATGAAGACATCTTCATCCTACCTCAGGGTTTCTTGATGAGTCTGGTTGATCCTGACTGTTTAAAAAGAAGCACCTAGCATAATACTTTTATGGTAAAAGAGTGACATAAGTGGAAATATTAACAAATTTGAACTCAGCAGAGACCTGGGTTTGTAATCATATAGTGACACAAGGATAAAATAGAAATTCCTCTATTTAACTTCAAAGGCTCTTCTCTCTCTTCTATCTTCATTGTATGACATCTTCCTCTCCCTCCTGCATTCTCTGATCCAGCAGTGTTCTTCAAACATGGCAGTTCATCTCCAGCCTCCATATCCTTGCTCTGGATGCCCCCTATGCCTAGAATGAACTCCCTCTTTACTCTTTATATAATCCTCCATTGCCTTCAAGAACCTCGTCCAAGCATTATCTTAGTTTATAAAGACTTTCTCGATCCTCCTGTCTCACCCCAAACACACACCTGTTAGTGTCCTCCCTACATAACTGGATAGGGGCCACTTGGTGCAGTAGATAGAGTGCCAGGCCTAGAGTTAAGAAGTCCTGACTTCTAATCTGGCCTCAGACACTTACTAACTGTGATCCTGGGCAAGTCACTTAACCCTATTGGTCTTAGTTTCCTCATCTATAAAATGAATTGCAGAAGGAAATGGCAAACCACTCTAGTATCTTTGCCAAGAAAATCCAAAATGGGGTCATAGTCAAATATGACTGAAAACAATTGAACAAAATTTATTTCGCATATAAGTATTCTGTGTATACATACACACACACACACACACACACACACATTATTTATACCACTATTTGACTTTTTTTTTTCCAGAAGGTCCTGCTCTTCAGCCTTGTGGATTTTGTTTCTGAGTTCCTTATCTATTGCAGCACCAATGGATAGATTATTTTTAGCAGAATTCCATGAAAGATTTCAGTCCGTTATAGAAAATGCAAATCTGGCAATGCATACTTTTTCTGGTCATAGAATTGTACATAAATCTAGAGAGGAAGTGAAAGGATAGCAAGTTAAACTCATTCATTTTACATATTAAGAAACCAGGGGCAGTCAAGGGACTTGCTCAAGCTATCAGTGGCAAGATTGGAACCCAAGTTCTGTGTCTCCAAAGCTGTTGGCTTTTCTGTTGTACCAGTCTGTGTAGAATGGACTAAACCTTCTAAAAATAGTATCTTAAGCCTGTAGGATTCATTCATGATGGTCACAAAGTGCTTTATATATACTTTTGATATTCGAGCCTCATGATAGCTCTGTGAAATGGGTAGTATAGATAGTTATCCTGATTGTACAGTCAAGGAAAACGGAGGCTCCAAGAGGTGATGTGATTTGTCCAAGACTTCACAGCCAGCAAATAGCATAACTGAGAATTGAACCCAGTTCTAGATTTCAAATCCAGTGCTCTTTGACCTACTCTGTACGGACTTATTAGTTTTATTGAATTAGTAAAATAATCCCTGTTGTCTTATATGACCTCTGAGTGTGTGACAAGAGAAATTTTTCTTGTGCCATATCAAGGACTTTTTACTGTCATTTGTGTCTTATTTAGATTAGAGAATTTCCCAGATGACTCACAATATATTTGATCATAAGCTTCTGCAACCTCTTCATCCATCCGCAGATAGACAGAGGGCCATTAGAAAATGTGCCTTGGAAAACCTTTGTCCCTCTTTTCTCAGGACAGCAGCCCCCTCATGACCAACTCTTGATTATCTCTGCTAATTGGGGACAGGAAGAGGCTGGATAATTGGAATCTATAGATCAGAGTTTTCTCTGAAGACTCAAGTAAAGTGAGTCTTTCCATATATATTAGAACAGAAAAAGATAATTGTCTATGAAACTCTGAATCTATATTATTCTAAGCTTGTTTTTCTTTTTAAATAATAAAGTCTCCATGTCACTTTTAAAGCCATTGTAGTTATCTATGATTCTTTTTTACTTTCCTCCTGTCCTCTTTATGTGCATTAAAAAAACAAAGTTTTCAAGGACCATCTTTCCCTTTTTTTCTTTTTTTTAAAATCTTTTGTTTCACTGCTTTGCCCCTACTCCATCTTGCAAATTGGGGGTAAAGAAATTAAACTTGGTAACAAATATGCACAGTCAAAGAAACCAAATTCCCATATTGGCCCAAAATTTTGTATCCTGAATCCATCTCCTTTCTTCCAGGAGGTGAGCAGCCTACTTCATAATTAGTGGTTGGTGATTGCCTTGATCAGAGTTGCTAAATCTTTCAAAGTTGTTTTTCCTTACAATGTTGTTATTTTATGTATTGTTCTTTGATTCTGCTTGCTTCATTCTGAAGCAGGTATATTTATTCCTAGGTTTATCTAAAGCCATCTTTTTAGTCCTTCCTTAGGGTACACTACAATTACATTATTTGCTAAAAACGGTAGTTTGTTAAGCAATCCCCCAACTAATGGGCATTCCCTTAGTTTCCAGTTCTTTGCTATAACATAAAAAGCTTCTATAAATATTTTTGTACATATGTATCCTTTTTCTCTTTCTTTGATCTCTTTGGGAGGTTAAAGCCTAGTAGTGGTATGACTGAGTCAAAGGGTATGCTTAATTTGGTGGCTTTTTGGGGGACATTCCAAATTGCTTTTTAGAATTTCTAGACTAGAATTTATAGATTATTACAATATTTCAATTTAAACTTTAATTTAAATACCATCTTTCAATAAACCCCTTATATCAGAACTGCTAATGCAGCAAAATTGACCATCTGGCATTTCCCTCCTTTTTTCAAAAAGAAGATTCTTAGACAACACAGTTGGATAATCAGCCCCTAAATAGCTTAGCATTTTTTTTGGTAAATAGTAGGCCCACCATATGGCCTACAGACTTTATTTCCTCTGTCCAAACTTGATCCTTCCACCATATCCATGTGAGTTTCTAGACCAGATATTAGTAACCCCTAAGTGATACTAAAAGGATAAGTCAAGGGTAGGGAACCTTTAGCCTTGAGATCACATGTGGCCCTCTAGGTCCTCAAGTGTGTTCTTTTGACTGAATCCAAACTTTGCAGAACAATCTCCTTAATACAAGGCTTTCTTCTGTAAAACTTGAACTCAGTCCAATGCCCTGGAAGGCCACATGTGGCCTCAATGCTTCAAGTTCCCCACTCCTGGGATAAGTGGTACATGGTCATGTTACTTGCAAACCTTAAAGCATAATCAGAAAAGGTGGTAAAATAGATGAATTTGAGGAATAAAAGACAGAGAGATAAAGGAGAAGGAAGGAGAGAAAAAGAAATGCTAGTCATAGGTGGCTGTCGAGTATCCCCAATGGCCTCTCTCTAGCACTCATATGATAAATTGCTCAGGACTTTTAAGAATCACATTTAATTATTAGAGGTTGGAGAGATCTTAGAGATCATCTGGTTTAATTGCTTGACTCTACAATTGAGGAAACTGATTCTTGGGGTGTAGATGGCTTGTACAAAAACACCATAGCTAATTAGTTGCCAGAGGTAGGTGAAGAACCTAAGGCATTTTATTAGTTCCAGGTTCCTTCTTTCTGTTGGCATGCCATTACTTGGACCATTTTGTCAGTACCACCTATCTTAATCAGGAGAGTTACCAGTCTGGTTATTTGGAATAGATCAATTTTCAGAGTTTGGGGGTCAACATGACTTCTTATTTTTCTTTCTTTTTTTTAGACCAGACCTATAATTTCATTTTGTATGGGGAACTCCCAGTGTCAAAACTTCTTCCAGTTCAGATCAGTAGAGTAAGCCTTGGACACTGAGAAATCACATGACTTATTCAGGGTTACACAGATAGTATGTGTTCAAGGTCGTTGCTGGTGTTTGTCCTTTGTTCTCAAAGAGGACCTTGATGTCAGGAAGGTGATGCCATGACTTGCAAGTGAATTGGATTTAAGTGAGTCAGGACTGTGCAAGGTCACCAGCTTCACTTTCTCCTCTGCAGCCATTTGGGTCCAATGGCAAGATACAAAACTGGACGACTGGAGGTGAACCTTGTGTATTCAAGATGTGACTTCCAATCCACTGTCTCTTTAAGGCTGGGAAAAACCCAATCTCTTTTTGGTTTTTCATGCAATGACTGAATGTCATTGAGATTCATCAGACTTAAGAAGTTCACAAAGCACTCCTGATTAGCAGCATAAAGGCAAGATGACAGATGTTGTAGATGAAAGTGTTATAGTATGGGATGATCAATACTGATGTCTTAGAGGAGAGTTTTAGGCTTCATTGGCTCTTCTGGGTTACACAGTCCACAGTTAACTCCTCTGTTGACATCGACTTTCTTCTTTTTACTCTGTAATGAAAAAAAATGTGTGTACCACACTCATTCTTATTATAATTTCATTTCTTTCAATTTGTTTGCAAACTCCTTTTTTATTTCTCCTAGCTCCCTTTATTGATTTAACTATACCAAAGGCTGCTAAATGTCAGCCATTGATCCCGAGATACAGGCTACTCCAGTGTACCAAGGTCACCTAGAATCATTTTTTTTTGTCCTAACATGCCCAAGAGTCTAGTAAGATGCTGAGTGAAGATTTGTTCACAGAAATTATTTACCTTCAGAGTACCTACATATTGGGTTGGGGAGCTAGGCTTTCTGAATCAGGATGGGGACCATTTCCTAAAATCTGACTCTTTTCTATTTTTTTTTTGCCTGCCACCACTAAAAATTTTGTTGTTATTTACGTATGCTTCAACTTTGTGTGCATCTTTTTGTCCTGTTTTTTTTAAACTTCATTTTATTTTCAACCAATCCAGATGAAAGAAACAGAATCCAGTAGAAGAAAATTCTTATTAAATTACTCATCCCCTAAATTCATTTTCAGTACAGAGTTTATTGTTTGGGGTTAGTATATATTTTCAAGGTAAGTGCATGTTTCAGAGTCAGGTTCCTTGTACCCCAGATAAGCAATTATTTACAAAATTAGCTTTGACATGTGACGTTTGCTTTTGATTTTAATATTTTCTTTTTACCTTTCTAAAGTAATCTCCCACTCCATATTATTTCCCATTGCTGCATGTAAAGATTCATTCCACATTCTTTCTTATGAAGTTCATTTTATTTCCTATATAGGGACAGTTGGTTGTTTTTCTCTCAGTTTTTGATGAGAGTTAATACTATAAGATGATTTCTAATAGACTTTTAAAGATTAAGATATAATATACGTTTCAAATTTCATTGAAAATTTCAATTCTTTTCAAAGTTGAATTCAGCTTTATAATATACCCCTATTAAGAGACAATTTGCAGATGAAAAAACTAACAGTAAGAGTAAATAGGTGAATATCATGGAGAACAAAAGTCAGGGGTAATATTGAAAACTAATCAGTGCCCAAAGATATATCCTTAACCTCTTTTCCCTGGAACCCAACCCTGGGAATTTACTTACTACCTGTGTGATTTTGGAGCTCTGACCTCAGTTTCTTCATCTGTAAAAAGAAAGGTTTGGATTTAGTGATCTCCAAAGTATCTTCTAGCTCTAAGTCCTATCAAACTAAGTGAAGAGATATAGTCTGCAAAGTTAGGATTGCTCCCATTAATTCTGAGACTTTGTAGAAGGAAGTGTTTAGAGTATGGGGCAGGGAATCTGTAGACTTGGAATTGTACTTCATCTGACTCCACTGTAGACTCATGAGCAACTTATGTCACCTATTGGGGCCCTATTTTCCTTATCTGTAATATGGTAATAATACTTAAATTTTTCTACCTCATGGGATTATTATTGAAAAAATACTATGCAAATCTTGAAGTACTGGGTATATATATGCATGTACACAGGTATATAAACATAACACATATATACACATTAGTATGCATGCTAATTTATATATTCATCTACATATATGTCTATGCATAGCCATATATGTATGTATGTATGTATGTATTTGTGTGTTATTAGATGACAGAACAGTAGCCTAAAAAAGTAAAATGACTTGCTCAAGGTCATACAAATATTAAATACATACCATAAGCAGGCTTTAAATCCAGTTTTCCCTTCTCAAATTCAATTCCAAAGAAATATACTCAATTTTTTTCCCTCCATTAAGGAGACTCCTGCCTGCCTCTTCTATGAGAGATAATTTACCCCATTCCATTTCACCCTCTCTCCTCCCACTCCATTTCTCTCTCACTGTTTACCTTGATTTCTTTTAAGATATGATCCCATCCTATTCAATTCACTTTGTGCTCTGTTTCTGTGTGTGCGTGCATGTGTGAATGTGTGTATGTGCACTCCTGTACATGTGTATGTGTACGTGTGTGTATGTGTGTGTGTGTAATACCACCAACTACCCAGATACTGAAAGATTTCAAGAGTTACAAATATTGTCTTTCCATATAGGAA
>CM053770.1:559745190-559779678 GCA_028658325.1 Potorous gilbertii
GACTATTATGGAAGTCATTTGCAAAACTACACAGATACGGCCTATATTGAATTGCCTGCCTTCCCAAAGGGAATGGGTGGGGAGGGAGGGATGGGGAGAAGCTGGAACTTAAAGTTTTAGGACCAACTGTTGAGTATTGTTCTTGCTACTAGGAAATAAGAAATACAGGTAATGGGGAATAGAAAGTTATCTGGCCCTACAGGACAAAAGAGAAGGTGGGGTAAGGGAAGGGAGGAATGATAGAAGAGAGGGCAGATTGGTGATATGGGTAATTAAAATGTCCAGTGTATCGGGGAGAGGGGAGGGGACAAATGAGGAGAAAATTTTGGAACCCAAAATCTTATGAAAATGAATGTAAAAAGTTAAATAAATTTATTTGAAAAATAAAAAAAATAAAAAAAAAAAGAAATATACTCAAGCTGTGAAAAATCCATGGTATGAGATGGAAGGGAGTTCTAGCTCCATAGTGTACTTTACGTACTTCTTTCTCCTCTCTGCTCTATCATCACTCCCAATGTTTGGAATTCTTCTTCTTGGTACATTGGGTTGTCATGTACCTATACTTATTTATGTTTTATTTCCCCCTATTGGAGGAAGGCCAAGGTCTCCTACTGCATCTGTTTCTCACGACTGAACCCTGATGGCTCTGCAGGAGAAAGTGAGGCTGGTGACTTTGAACAGCCCTCCCTCACTTAAATCCAATTCACTTGAATGTCATGGTGTCATCTTCTTGATGTCATCGTCCTCTTCCAGAACAGGAGCAAACAAAAAGCAATTAATAATTACAACAACCACTTCCTATTGGAATATGAACTCCTTGAGAGATGGGGCTATCTTAACTTTTCCATTTGTATCCCAGTGTATTCAATTTATATTTCACAGTACCTGCCGTGCTTGGTAAGCATTTAAATACTTTCTCATTCATTCATTCATCCATCCATCCATCCATCCATCCATCCATCCATGTACACTTGTGGCTCAGTAGGTACCCAGTCTTGGCACTTGATTTCCTCTCCCTTCCAAGCTATACTCCATGTGGTTATACATATATGCTTCTTAATTCCAGTTAAGCAATTCTGTTAAACAAGTATTAAGTAATGCTTTGTCCCTAACCCTGTGCTGGGCAGAGGGGACAGAAATGAAACAGTCTCTTACATTCTATTGTGAGAGAAAACATGTACAAAATTAAATAAATAAAAATACATACAAAATAGTCATCATTAATTTCTGGTGGGGGTAGGATATTTGCAGCTGGGATTGGTCAAGTTAATCTGCATGTAGGAGGTAGCACCTGAGATGGAAAGCGAGGCATTCCAAGGGTAGAAGTGAGGAGGGAGAGCATTTTAGACATGAGTAACAGGAGGAAAACCACCCCTGCACTAGAATCCTTCACATTCCCCACATGAGGGCCAGAATCAATCTCTTACTTTTACGCTTTTCATCTGTACTGCTCATGAGAGGTTGTGTTCATGGCATGTGAAAAAACTTCCTTGACATGTGCTGATTTGTAGAAAGTGTCTCACCTTTGATCTTTCAGTCCCATTTTATATACACAATTTAGGACAACATATCAAGCACCTATGAGCATGTGCGTACCTGTTCTGCGTATCAGGAAGAAGCGCAAAGGTCAGAAACTTGAAGATGATGGTAATGATAATATATGATAGTGTTTCTATCTAGGGGAAGATATGTCATAGGTCTGGTTTTGTATCACAGCTCCATTAATGACTTGAAATAGGGAGTGAACAGTCCCCTAATGAAATTTTTATAGTGTATTATATTGAGAGGGATTGAAAATGATGATAAGAATGAAGAGATTACAGGAGGAGCACCTAGGGAGGTTAGGAGTATTAACAAGGAACAACAAAATGAGATTCAACTTAGAAATTGCAAGGTTTAATAGAGCATTAGCTATCTAAGAACATGGGAACAATTCATAACCGTTGCCCAGAAAGCTCTGACAGACCTTAGAGCTTGTGGGTGAGGTAGAAAGGAGGGAAAGAAGTAAGGGACCTTCAGTGTATAAGAGGTCTTTCCCAAAGGGTCTTGATATGGATGAGGGTTATTATTGTAGACTTTTGCGTGAGGTGTCAGTAGTTGCATAATCTCAAAAGAATGTCATTCAGATATATCCAGTTCAAAGACCACTTTGGCAGGACAAAAGATTGTCCACCCTATTTGCTCTTATAAAACAAACAACTAAAAGATATCAAATCACCCTAGTTAATAAGTATGGGGATTTTCTTGATGAGACATTACAAGGGGAACCAGAAGTAAACTATTATTTCTATCAGAAACAAAATTAAAAACATTATTACATAGTAAGTTATGAGAAACTGACCTATGAAATTACTTTGAGGAGTCTCATGGACTATGAGGGGGCAGTAAAATGTAATGAAAAGACTGCCAAATTTGGAGTTAGAAGACCTGAGTCCCTTACTACCTAGCTGATCTTGGCCAGATTTTCTCATTCTCATTCTTTGGCCCCCTCCTCTTTCTCTGTCCCTTCCAGCTCCAGTTTCTTCATCTTTCCAGCAAGACTAAGAAAACTTTCCTAATTTACTTAGAACAGAATTAGAACAGAACATATCTAGAATATGAAGTCTTTAATCTATCAACCTGGAGCAACACTTCCTCCAAAGAAGTAAATAAAGATGAACATCACACAAAAGATCATAGAGAGGCATCATGGTGTGTGTGTGTGTGTGTGTGTGTGTGTGTGTGTGTGTGTGTGTGTGTGTGTGCGCGCGCGCGCGCAGGGGAGAATATATGACCGATGAGGAACTTTGAAGAATAACAAGAATAAAGGATGTCATCAAGAAATTGTGTAACCTAGTACCTGGCACAGAGTGCATCAGAACTTCTTGATTCATCTTGACTTGACAGAAAGAGAAGGTTAAGGGTTAATGAGAGGAAGGGGGTGACAGGTTGATGGTCAGATGGCATTTTGATGGTGCACTCTTGAGCAAAGGAGACTCCTATCATTCTGATGGGCTTCTTGTAGCAAACATTTGGGGAAGACATAGACAAGATGGGCAGATCCAATATGGGCAAGTATGAATGGCTTACAATCTGCGTGGCCAGAGGGAACTCTTGAGTCAATGAGATAAAGATTCCTTTTGACTGAGTACTAGAGTTGCCTACTTCTCGCAATTATTGTGGGAAAAATGCTTTGCAAAGTGGTCTGTGAATTTTTTTAATAAAAAAATGTTTTGAAAACTTTAAATAGGTTTGGCTTTCATTATAATCCTATATATTTTGTTGTGCACATTTAATAATAACTAGAACTTAAAATATTATTAATAATAATTTTAAAACATTTTCTGAGGAGTCCATGATACAAAAGAGGTTAATAACCTTTGTGCTAAGGAAATTTGAGCTGGAATAGGGAAGGGTATATACACACATACATATATACATACACACAAAAATACTAGGAACGTGCTTTATGAATATTATCTCATTTGATCCTCAAAACAACCCTGGAAGGTAGATACTGTTATTATTTCCCATTTTGCTGTTGAGGAAACTGAAGCAAATAGAGGCTAAGTGGTTTGCCCAGGGTCACACGGTTAGTAAGAGTCTAAGGGTGGATTTGAACTCAGGTCTTCCTGCCTCTAGGTCTAGACCTCTACCCACTATGACACCTCACTGTCATCATCATCGTTATCGTCATTATTCTTTGAAAATAAAAGTTAAAAATATAGATACAAATCAGTGAAAAAACACACGGGTCTCCAAGCATCTTTGCAAGAGTATGAATGTTTCCTTGTATGTGGATTGTTATTAATGGTAATAGCACCAGTTTGGTAGTCTTATGATGTAGGTTTGAGTTAGACTCTGTTGCCTACTACGTGACTTAATTGAATATTTCTAGGCCTCAATTTCTTTATCTGTAGAATAAGTCAGTTGAACTAGATAATCCCTATAGTTCTTTTCAGCTCTTAAGCTAACTCGTGATCCTATTAGATAAGAATTACAGAGTTGAGATAACAATTACTGTGATGTTTAGCACTTATTACCATACCTGGCATGAGTAGGCCTTAATAAGTGCTTATTGATTGACTGAATGATATCAGGTCTATAGGAGCAGAATCACATATTGACTGTGCCAACTACATTTCTTCTTGTTGGACAGATTTTTTCCTGTAAACAAAGCAGAAACTTAGGTTATTGGGGCACGGATTACAGAGGTTTACTGTTTTTCATTCTACTTAATAGAATTCAAATGAGATAGTCAAAGTTAGGAAGATTTGGAAAATGGTAGAGGAAGTCAGTGGTTAGATCAAAATAGGAACCCAGATCTTCCAACTTTGATCCTAGTAATTCTCTTTTCTGTGGCTGATGTGATTTCATGGTGTCTGTGCAGGAGGTAGCACTGTGTGAGAAGATTGCTGGATTTACCATTAGGATACATGGGTTCAGGTCCTTGTTCTTCCACTTTACACCTTGGTCAATTCACTTAACTTTTCTGTGCCTTAGTTTCTTAAATTGTAAAATGAGAGGATTGGTCTAAAGATGACCTTCTGTGATCTATAGGGAGGGTAACAGTACTTCCTATGACTAATAAAAATACATCTGAATTCAGCCTTTTTAGGATTTGAGATAAAGTTGGGAGAATTCAGAATTTAAGAAGCCAAAGGTATTGATTTAAGTCAACAATTAAATGGAATATGAATGTTGTATTTAAGTATTTGTTGGAGCAAAGGTGGGTTGCAGAGGGGTGAGGGGACATGATTGCTGGTTATCAAAGTTATAAAGTTAAAACAATGGGAGTTATTATTTGTGAAAGAATTGGAGTTGTATCTTTTGGGCCACCAATAGCTGGCTTTAGAAGTAGAAGATAACACAAAGAAAACAATCATAAATTGATTGAAAAGAAGTTACCTAAATGACCATACCAAACATCATTTCAGGAATTGATTTGTTTAGAATTAATTAAAAATGTCCAGACACAATAGCCTAACCCCTGCTCCTCCCATCTTCTTCAGTGAATGAGGAAAACAGGTTCCCATGTGGGTTGGAGGTTGGAGAAAAGAACTTCACCAATTCTAGTATTATATTTAGGGATCCAGGACATGGGAGTTATTTTCTCCACACTGAGCAAAGGCTTAGTAAAAGTTTTAACTTACCACTTTGATGGCAATACCATCCTCCCAGTCTCTCAGGCTCACCCCACAGGAGTCATCCTGGACTCCCCACTGTCTCTCACCCCCTAGATCCAAGCTTTTGCTATAACCTGACTGTTTCACCTGACCAACATCTCTCAAATACGCCCCTTTTCTCCTCTGACATTGCCACTACTCTGCTACAGGCTCTCATCACCCAATTTCTGGACTATTGCAATAGCCTGCTGGTGGTTCTGCCTGCCTCAAGTCTCTCCCCACTCCTATTTATTCCCCATTCAGCCAGATTTTCCTAAGTACCAGTCTAATGATGTCAAATCATCCCCCCCCCCCCAATAAACTCCAGTGACTTCCTGTGGCCTCCAGGAGCAAATACAGAATGCTCTATTTGGTATTCAAAGCCCTTCATAACATAGTCTCCTCTTCCCTTTCCAGTCTTCTTTTATCTTACAACCCAATATGTGCTCTTCCATCCAGTGACTCTGATCTCCTGATTTTTCCAGGTTCAAGAAACTCCACCAGTCTCTCTAGCTGCACCCTCACTCTTGTTCTGCCACTCCAGTTACTGACCTCCCTGATTTCCTTTAAATCCCAACTAAATCCCATCTTTTATAAGAAACCTTTCCCAATACTTCTTAATTATACTGCCTTCCCTCTCTTAATTATTTCTTTTTTATCTTGTATATTACTGATTCTCTCTCTTGTGTGTATGTGTTTGCATATTGTTTCCCCCATTGGAGTGTGAACTCCTTGAGGGCAGGAACTGTCTTTTGTCTCTTTTTATATCCCCAGTGCTTAGCACAGTGCCTGACACATAGTAGGTGCTTATAAATATTGTTTGATTGATAACTGAAGTTGACTTCACCAGAATTCATCCTAACTTCCAGCCAGAGAGAAAATCTGCAGAGCCAGATAGATATCATGACCTGACTCATACTGCTTTCTGGCAAACTAGGGCAAGTCACACAACTTTCACACTCTACGTGTGGAACTCTGGGCCACTGGTTTCCGTACTTCCTTGGGCTATGTTTAGTTCTTTGGACAAGAAGCATCAGCATGGTGTAATGGAATGAAGGGGCCAGCTAGGTGGCACAGTAGTGCACAGAATGCCAGGCCTGGAGTCAGGAAGACTCATCTTCCTGGGTTCAAATCTAGTCTCAGGTACTTACTAGCTATTTGACTCTAGGCAAGTCACTTAACCTTGTTTGCCTCAGTTTCCTCATCTGTCAAATGAAGTGGAAGAGGCAATGACAAACTCCAGTATTTTTACCAAGAAAACCCCAAATTGGGTCAGTGAAAAACACAAGCAGAAAACAACTGAACAACAGTAATTGAATGAATCTTGACTGATCTTCAAGAGGCTTGAGTTCTAGTCCTTGCTTTGCTAATAATCATTTAGGTACCTTTGGTGAGGTATTTCAGCTCTGTGGGTTCCATTTTGCTCACCTTCAAGGTGGAAGGGTCAGACTAAGTGGTCTTGGAGGTGGTACAGTATATAGAATAATGCACTTAGAGTCAGAAAGAGGCGAGTTTGAATCCTGACTCAGACACTTCACTGGTGGTTACCCTGGATCAAAGTATTTCACCTTCCCCTCTCTTTCCTCAACTGTAAAATGAAGATAATGATACATTTACTTCACATGATTGTTGTGATGCTCCAATGAACGAATATTTGGAAAGTGCTTTGTAAACTTTAAAACACTGTAAAAACATTGTTATCACCTTCATCATCTTCTAGTCTAATGTCCCCTCTAGCTCTAAGATTTTAGTTTGGCCTTTGGAAAAAAACGTCTCATTCGCTAGGCTTCCTCTGGTAAGTTGTTGACTGAAATTAATGGAGTCATGTGGTCCACTGTCATGGAACCATTGCAGATATTATTTCAGATCTCTTTTCTTATCTTTCTCTCAGGATATAACTGACTACCAATAAGTCAAGCTATAGTAGGAGATCAAAAGGAATAAACCTGCTCTCTGCTTGGAACATCAGGAGATGGATCTGAACCAGCAGTTGAGGCTGCAGCCTCTCATGATCTTGGCTCCATGGTCACTTTGGCTTCTGAGCCCCACAACATGGGGATTCTAGAATGCTAGGTTGCAGTGAGATCAGACTACTTCTATGGTTAGAGTGTTGGTGACTGCTCCTGGACCCAGAGTAGGGATGCCCTGGGTCAGCTCTCTATGGTTCTCTTTTATCTGCCACTGCCTTAGTAACAGAGGACCTGACTCTTCTTGAGTCCCTCATTGTAGAGTACTGTGGTTGTTAACTTTCTTGTTTCTGGTAAGTCAGGTGATGAGTCAATAAGCATTTATTAAGCAGCTATTATTTACCAGGCACCATGCTAAGTGCTGGAGATTAAAAGAAAAGCAAAAAAAAAATAGTCCTTCCTCTCAAGCTTCTCACAGTTTAATGAAGGAGACAATGTTCAGACAGCTATGTACAAATAAGATATATACAAGGTAAACTGGAAATAATCAGCAGAGGGAAAGTACCAGCACTAAAAGGGGATTAGGAAAGGCTTCCTGTAGAGAAAAGGATTTAAGCTAAGACTTGAAGAAAGCCAGGGCAGCCAGGAGGTGGAGATGAGGAAGGGGAATGTTTCAGGATTGGGAGACAGCCAGTGAAAATGCTCAGAACTGGAAGATGGCACAGAATAGCAGATTATGTGGTAGAGAGTATAAGGTGTAAGAAGACTCAAAATGTAGGAAAGGAACAGGTTATGAAAGCTGATTCTACAAGGGCTTTAAATGAGAAATAGAGGTTTTTATATTTGATCTTGGGGCGATAGAGAACCATGGGAATTTATCGAATAAAAGGTGAGACTTGAGTTTTGACAGTTTGAGAGCTGAATGGAGAATGGACTGGAATGGGGAGAGACCTGAAACAAGAAGTTGAGTTGTTTGGCACTTTTCAATCATGTCTGTCTCTTTATGACTCCATTTGGGGATTTTCTTGGCAAAGATAATGAAGTGGTTTGCCATTTCCTTCTCCAGCTCATTTTACAGGTAAGAAAACTGAGGCAAATAGAGTTAAGTGACTTGCCCAGGGTCACACAGATAGTAAGTGTCGGAGGTTGGATCTAAACTCAGATCTTGCCGACACCAGAGCCACAACTCTATGCCCGGCACCACCTAGCTATTTCACTAGTGAGGAAGGAGGATTTTCATCAACCATTGTCAGAGTCAGAGGAGAGATGGTGTATATGAGATATGTTATGAAAGTAAAATGGACAGGCCTTGACAACAGATTGAATACAGGGGGTAGGAGAGAGCAAAGGGTTGAGCATGAAACCTTGGTTGTTGTCTTGGGTGACTGGGAAGATGGTGAGTGATACCTTTGACAGTAATAGAGAAGTTAGTAAGAGGAGAGAATTTGTGAGAAAGATAATGAGTTCAGTTTTGGATCTCTTGGATTTAAGATGTCTGTGGGATTTGCAGTTCAATAAGCAATGGAGATGTGAGACAGGTGGTCAGGAAAGAAGTTAGGACTAGATAAATACATCTGAATGTCATTTGCATAGAGATGATAATTTAAGCCATTGAAGTTGATGAAATCACTAAGTGGAATAGTATATCAAGAGAAGTGAAAGGGCCCTGGTAGACACTCACTGTTAGAGGGCATGGTCTGAATGAATCTAGTGGGAGAGATTGAAAGGAACAGTCAGGTAGATAAGAAAATCAGGATAGAGTTATAATTATTAACGTTTTCAAAGAACACCAATGACATTATGGGTGATGTTTTGATTTGCCTGTGAACTGGATATAAGTGAAACTGATTTACACAGAGTTGTCAGTCTCACTTTGTGTTCCAGAGTCATTGAAGTCCAGTGGAAGAACAAGAGTCAAGATGACTGACAGTGGCCCAGGAGGCCATGAATGATCTTGGGAGTCATTGATGCCTGACCAAGCTCTAAAGCAATGCCTGCTTCAGCCATCTTCATGGTCTTAGGAGAAAATTGCTCTCATCTACCCATTCCACCAGGGAAAGTCCCTATATGCTTGGGGTAGACATCCCCCTAACTCACTGATAGGTTTGAGGCCCTTGGTTTATCCTCAACAAGGTTTAACCCTTCTGCAGTGACATTTTACTGGGAGCCACAGGTGAAAATTGGGTGAGAGGTGGACACCAAAGATGAATGAGCAGCCCTGAAAAGGGCTTGTCAAGCTTGCGCACCAGAGGTGCTAGTCCTCCCTGAACACCCCTTACACATCAGCAGGATAGAGAGAAGAAAATATCAAGGAGAAGAAAGTGATGGAGAGTATGAAAAACTGCAGAGAAATGAAGAAGGATAAGAATTGAGAAAAGCCCATTAGATTTGGGCAGTTAATGAAACACTGGTAACTTCAGAGAAACCTAAAAAGGGGATGATGATGATGATGTTGATACTTCTACTGATAATAGCTGATAGTTAAGCAACATTTAAAAGGTTTCAAAGCATTTTACAAACATTTTCCTCAAAACAACCACATGAGATAAGTCCTGTATTCTCATTTTATAGCTGAGGAAACTGAGAGTGACTTGCCTGGGGTTCTCTAGCTTGTGTCTGAGGAAGAATTTGAAGGTTTATCTTTTAGTGTACCATGTCTGAGAGTGCTGCAAACTAGCTCCTGGGACCTCTTGCCCAGATGAACACTGCTAAGTGCTGAACAATAGTCAATAAGGCTATCCCCCAGTTCAGTGACTAGTCTAATACCATGCCCAAGAGAGACAGTACCACTAGTGAATTGACTGGTAGAAGTTATCTGAACATAGGGTCAAATCAGTGGCCTTTTGTAAATTTCCCTTAAGACTAATGAGATGAAATGAAGAAAGTGAACATTTAGTTTAAATGTCAAGGGACTCTTCCTGATGACAAGATCCATTAAACATAGAGAAATCTTCTACCATCACATGGGATGTGCAAAATGAGGCTGGTTCCACAGCTGCAGAGTATTTCGTGGTACGGAAGCTTATCTTGACCCCAGGAGGATGGATTAGATGACCTGAGATGGCTTTTTCATTTCTAATTTCCTTGTTTCTAGGCTATTGACAAGCTATGTGGTAGCTCTGGGCATCAGGTTCCACTAATGAATTAGAGTGAATTTAACATCTGAATCAAGACTGATTCATGGTTATAGCTTTACCCAGAGATCTATAGATTATTAGAACAGAGAACAGTTGAAGGATCATTGTAAAGCACTTTATAAATCTTAACATGCTATATAAAATGCTAACTAATGATGATGATATTAATATTTATCATTTTCTGGACAATTGGGCAAAACAGATATTTTCCTCTGATATTCAAGTTGCCTCTCTCCCTTGTTAGTAGAGAATGAAGCACGATGCCAAGGGGTCCCAGTTCTTTCATTGGAAAAAGGGCATGTAAGGTCTGCTGTATAGGACTTTGTGATGCAGATCTCTTGTCAGCTAGAATGTAGTGCTAATTTATGTGTGCTCACAGCACCTTTGACCCATATGCTTCTGCATGGCTGAGTTTACATTGTTTTTATGTTATTATAACATGGGACATAATAATTCTTCTGAATTTTGGGGTATTATCTTGAAAAGGTTATGTGCACTGGTGATTTAATAACTCACGTAGCATGAAGTATTACACAGATGGTCATCAGCATCTCTGCTCTATTTTCGTTGAGGAAAGAACCTGAAATCTTGGTTTTACATTGCAGTGGAAAGTAGAAGTTAAGAATGATTTCATACCTCCAGTTTTTAGGGATTTGATAGAGAACCTCTTTTTCTCTCTTTTATCATTCCATTTTTATTTTTGCTTTGCCCCCTTAGCCTATTTTTCATTCCTATTGGGGCTCTTGAAGAGCATATTGCAATGGCTGATAGAGTTATTGCAGTGGCTGTTGTTGGGGAGAAATCAAGAATTTTAATGACCTTCTAGCCTTCAATGGAACAGGATCAGTGACAGTGAAGCACAATGGGAAGTGCAGTTGAAAACAAAAACCCCTCCCCGCAAAGAACTGACAAACAATTGCCACATGATGGCTTGATTATTCTCTAGACCATAAACAAACACCTTCAGAAGGACCTGCAGAACTGGCTGGGTTTCTGTCCGTTGGAAGAACAGAAGGAATACCAGCAAAAAACAAGCAGCAACAACTAAAACCAATTGCTAACCATTGTTAAGAAGAAAAAATTATTATAGATAAAACAATGCAAACTAGAGTATTGTAGATTGGAAAAAGATAATTTTTACTGATAAAATTTACTTTATTTAAGGTTATATCAAAACCATTGTCCTAAGAAATCCAAGTAAACGTGTAATATTTAGAAATCTTTATCAAAATATAAAATATCCCCCACCAAAACGTTGTGGGGAGTTTTCATTTCCAGTGGGCTTGGACATCCTATTCCTGTAGAAGAAATTACACACACACACACACACACACTCACATACACACACAGCTATAGAATAACAAAAATTCTCAAATGGAAATAGAATACATCCTTGTACCATGGCATATATAATGAAAGGTCAAAAAATGTATCCCAGACATGGAGATAAACATGCTTTAGTGGCCTGGGAACTTGCCCAATTTAAACCCCATTGAAAAACTCTGGGCTATAATGAACGCTAAACTTGGAAAAAATGGGCTGCTAATCAAAAACATGTTTAATATTTAATGTGATAAATGTATGGTTTCATGATGAATTAAAGCTGTGGTTCTGAAAGTGTGGTCGTGGGATGCCCTGAGACCCTTTTAGGGAGTTCATGAAGTCAAAACTATTTTCTTAATACTAAAACACTTTATTTTCTAATATAGTAAATATGGATAGCCATAACCCACAATAACATGGGCAACAACAATAATAAATCAACTAGTTCCTCGTCTCCATTTTTCAAATGAGTAAAATTAGAGCCGAACAGGCTGAGTGATATGAAACAAGGTCATGAACCTAGTTAGAGTTGGGCCCTGTGCCCAGGTCTCCTGATTCCTAGTGCTTTGCATTTTTTTTTTTTACTATATCATGTGGCTTCTGCTCTTTTATCTCTTTAGGAAAAATTAGGCAATGCAAATATCTCCTCTGACATTCAAGCTGCATATCTCACTTATTAATAGTGAGCATGAAGCATAGTGCCATAGGGTTCCTCTGTTCTCCCAATGGGAAAAGTGTATATAAGGTCTGCTGTATAGGATTGTGTGATGCGGATCTCTTGTCAACAAGAGCACAGTGGTATATTTTTTGGAGGATGCTCAATAATTTTTAATGGCATAAAAGAGATCCTGAGATTTAATCACTGAAATAAAAAAAAAGTGTCAAAATGACATCAGAATCTTGTCCTAAGTCATGTAAAAACAAATCATCATAGCAAAAGGAGAACATATTGTCTATGAAACCTTTTTTGTAAAGATATTATAAACCAGAACTCAAGATCGTTTGCACATGACTTCTCATTGGTAGACAATGATAATTTGATGCACTCTACCTACATGAGGGACAGAGCTGGTGAGAGCTTGGGAAAAGATAGATCCTAGTTCTTTTGGCTTTCTGCTTCAAGAGAAAACACACATGATTTCAGGCTCTCTTTAGTAAGTTGTCCCTCGAGGGAGAGAAAACCCTGGAAAGAAATCAACATGTAGAAGAATCAGGACCTCCATCATGTCTCTGTTTCCAGTTCACCACACTAAAGACTTCAGGGAATTTCCCCTTGAGTGAAATTGGGACTCTATGCTCAACTGAGATACTTTGTTTTCAGTGGGGGAGAGCTCATTCACTCTGTGTATTATTTGGCAAATTTTAATCTATGTAATTTCTCTTATATTTGTTTACTATCAGCTAGATAAATCAGTTTATTTGCTTTTCACTGTGTGATGGTTTTTGTGTAACTGGTATTTAATAGGAAGGGACTTGAGCCTGAGCTTGTGGTACTCCCCCATTAAAGGGATAGTGGCCAAGAGTGTAGCCTGAATCTAAAATTTATTTCCTCTAAAAATCTAAAATAGAATATTCCTAATAGTATTTAGTGGTGAACACACACACACACAAATACACATATGTATATATATACATATATATATACACATACACAATATCTATGTATAGCATGACTATATGTATATGACATATATATGAATAAATACAACATAAGTTTCTGCATATGTATGTATATATACACATACACACACACATATATTCTAGCCTGGCACCCCCTTTCTGAGGAGAGCAGAGCGGCCAGCCTTGTATAACCCATTTCCTGCTGCCCTCCTGGCAGGAATCAGTCTGCTTTGGAGAGTAGTGGGTAAAGGAGACTCTTGACATATCTATTCATTCCTCCTTGAGAGCTGTTCTTAGACCCATGTGGACACATACATGCTACATGAGAAACAAACTTTACTAAGGTGAGAATTTGAGGGTTTATTATATGTCAACAAATTGAATAGTTTTCCATTGTCATGAACCATTGCAATTCTGTACTGCTATCTGTTCTTGAAATCTTTTTCCCATTGTCCTGTTGTCTCATCACTTACCAATTTGTACCTAGAGTGTGGGTCTCTTCCACCAACTGACTACCTTACATGCTGCTGAATTCATATAACAATATTGATGATAAGTTCATGTTATGTAACTGACCCCTTACAGCAGCCACTGATTCTCTGTCTTACAGCCTCTTCTCTCCTCAAGCCTTGTACACCTTCTCCTCACCTTCTCCTTTTAGTGGAGTATCTCACTTTTTATTTCCTAAGGAAATGAAGACATTTTATGTGAGTTCTCTCTTCTCTATCTCAAACTTCTTGAAGTCACCCCCATTCTCTCCTTCCTTCCTCTAGTCTCTAACAATGGGAGAGACCTTCATGCCAAGGTCTACTACCACATGTGGCCCTCTAGGTTCTCAAGTGCAGCCCTTTGACTGAATCCAGACTCTGACAAATCCAGACAGAAGAAATTTGCTCTGTGAAGTTTGGATTCAGTCAAAGGACCTCACCTGAGGACCCAAAGCATCAGTGTGGCTTGAAGGCTGCAGGTTCCCCACCCCTGGTTCACTCCTTTACATTATCTTTCTTGATCCCATCATTTCCTATCTTCTACAACACATTGAAATAATTTTGAGGACTATAATAAAATTATAAAGAACAAAATTAGCAGAATCAAAATGAGCAGAAATTATACAATGCCTACATTGTAAAGATGGCTTGGAAAGCTGTAAAAACTACAGTCACCATCTGTAATTAAGAGAAATCACTGGTTGTTTTCATCCCATCATCATCTTCCTCCTCTTCCTTCTTCTCTTCCTTTTTCTTTTCTTCCCCATTTCTCCTATTTTCTCCCCTTTTCTTTCCCTCCCTCTCCTCCTTTTCCTTCTTTTTCTCTTCCCACCAGCTGGCATGGGTTTTAATATTATCTCTAGCAAATAACATATCTATATGTTCGTTCCCCAGTTTTCCCCCTAAGCTTTAGTCCTCTATTACCAGTTACTTAGTAGATATTTCAAATTGATTTTTCCAGAGACAATTCAAATCCAGCATGTCCAAAACAGAACTCATTATCTTCCTCCGCCAAATTGTTCCTTTTCCAAATTTGCCAAATTCTGTCAAAGGCACCACCATCTTTCCTGCTTCCTCATATTGTAACATTGGTTTAATCCTCTGGTCTTAGATTTCCCTTATCCCACATGTCCAATCAATTGTCATATTTTAGCATTTCTATTTCTACATTTCTCACAAATCAACCCTTTTTTTCCAACTCACTTAGCCATACCCTTACTTCAGATGCAAGTGATCCCTCACCTCAATTATTGCCATGACCTCCTGATTACTGCCCCTTCCCTCGAGCTTGTCCTTCACACTACTGTGAAAGTAATTTTTTTCAAGTAAGGATTTGGCCATGTCACTCTCTTGCTCATTGAATTCCATTGCTCCTGGGTCAGATATAAATATTTTGTATATACAAATATATTTAGTATACAAATAATTTTTATATTATATAAACAATAATTTTATATTATATAAAATATATTTCATATTATATAAATAATTATAACTATATATAATTTATAATTATTTACATAAATAATTTATGTATTTTTAAATATACAAATATATTTTCTCCAGGGTTAAATATGAACTCCTCTATTTATCTTTTAGATCCCTTTTCAACTTGACTTCAGCTTATCTTTCTATCATTACTGAACTTTACCCTCTCACATTTGATGATCTAGTTCTGAATCAGTTCCCAGCATGTCTTTTAAATACATACATTTACACTGACTTTTTTGTACTTCTCCTCAAGCTTCCCATTCTACCTAAAGACTGATTTTTACCATCTGCTAATGTCCTTCCTCCCTAATTACTATGCATTTTGTTACTTTGTGTGTATTTATATTTATTTTCTTTGTATGTTTTACATATACTTGTACTTATTGTATCTCCCATTAGGATGTGAGAACTTCAAGGGTAGGAATGATCCCATTCTTTGTATATGTAAGCCCAGAATTAGTATGATGTTTGGTATACAGGATGTGCTAAATGAGTGCTTATTGATTTCTTATACAAAATAGGATAACTTTTAGAGAGGAGTTAGGTCCATTCTTTATGGAAGCAGGAATGTAGGTCAGCCATCTTCCCAAGGCTCTCTCTAGATCAGAGGATCTTAACTTTTTATGGAACTCTTTAGCAGTTCAGTGAAGCCCATGAACCTCTTCTCAGAATAATTCTTGTTGTCAACATTCATAATGAATGTCAAATTTCACACATGTATACATATATATGCATACGGAAATTTCTGTATATACACATATATAAATTTCTAATCTAAGTTCTCAGATTCCTGAATTTATCCATGACCCTCAAGAGTTCATACATACCAAGTTCAGAACTACTGCTTTAGAATTTGGACTTGGTCATTTTCCATTTTTATACCTATTATCACGCTTCCCAACTATCTGTATGATGGAAAATTAGAACACATTAAGTCAATTATTTGATAAATCTCTACAAACCTATGGTCCAATTTAATAATATGTATTGAGGAACTACAATAGCTATATAGTTTGTAGTAAAAAAAATTAATTTCCAAGAATCAACAAATTTTCTGAAAAGGTAGCAAATTGACCTGTTCCTCTGCTACTTTGTTCATAGGGCATTATTTGTATTGTGTTGGGATTGATTGATGAATATGCAGGGGACAAGAAGACCTTCAACCATACAAGTACTTCATTGGTGAAGAGAACTAGATTGTCTTTAAACAAAGGATGATGAGTACTCAGAAAGAATAATACACTAATAGGAAGACAACATGGGTGAAAGGCAGTATAGTGTAGTGGATAGCACAATGGAGTTGAAGTTAGGAGAGTTTGAGTTCAAATCCCATCTCTGAATTTACTAGTTGTGTGAACTTGGGAATTCATTTAACTTCTCTCTGCCTCAGTTTCCTCATTTGTAAAAGGAGGATGTTGAACTCAGCCATTTCTAATAATAACTAGTATTTATATAAAGCTTTTAAAGGTCATCAAGTACTTTATACACAGTTTTTCTTCTGATTCTCACAACATAATAGGTGCTATTAATCCACTTTTTATAGCTGAGGAAACTGAGGCCGGACTACAAATCTGGTACTTTATGTACTGAGCCATTTAGCTGCTCTAAGGTCATTTATGATCTAAATCTATGATCTTAAAGGTGCACTAAGACTTTACCACAGTATCCCCTGGTAGATAAAGCAGCATGCTCTTCTCTTATCACATAGTCAGAGAGGTCAACATGGAAGCTGCTTACGTATCATGTTCAGAGAACTGAATCCTCTGGTAAAATGTTGGCAGGCCTCTTCAGCCACAGATTTTTATTCATCTCAAGGAAGCTAGAAACCAGAATTTGTGAGGTCCAACCAGGATCAATCAAGGCCCAGTTTTAAGGATAATAGTGGCAAGCGAGACTTCATTCTTTGTTAACATTCTTGCAAATTGTAATTGAATTGTTGAGAGCAAATGTCTGAAAAAAAAAGTTTTTAAAGCTCACATTTCCTTTGAGTGTGCTGTTGATCTCATGTCAAACTAGACTTTTCCAGGGCATGGGTCCAATGTCTCTGTCTGGGAAAAGAAATAATCATTAAGAATAGCTAAAGTCATGAGGAACTCTTTGGGAAAGAAGAATCATTCTTTTGGCCTCGCATACTCTGTTTCCAGTCATCCTATGGGAAGTGATTTCTGAGGTTCTGTCTCCTGTGCATCTCCTCTCCCCCCAGCTCAACCATGTCTGTCTCATTTAGAAGGAAAGAAAGAAATAGATGGAGATAAGGAGGAAGAAAGGAAGGAAAGAGGGAAGGAGAGAGGGAGAGAGGGAAGGAAGAAAAGAAGGAAGAAACAGAAAGAAAGAAAAAGCTCACTTCCTTAGAATTAGATTCAGGTGTCATTTAAGGCAGAATTTGATATGTTTGATTTTTTTAAATTTCTTTTGAAAGCAGTTCATTTCTCATTTAACTAGTCAGTCTATCTCCTTTCTGTTTATAAGTAACCTTCAGGCAAAGTTTGAATAGATAATGTTTATTATGTAATGTCTACATAGAGTATCCATATATTATAACTGAGTTTTGGTCTTCTGCGTGAGAAAGGACTTATCACCCCCTAGCAATTTTTTCCCATGAATGATGTATATGCTAATGAGCCCTTGATCAGAATCCCAAGGCAGTCTCATAAATAGCTAGGCCAATAAGTAGTATCTTTGGAACTGGGATGAAATGTCCAGAGTCATATAGGCTTCAATTTAGAGGATGTGAGCAATTGAACTTCATCAGTTAGCCTTAGATTCATGTCTGGGCTTTGGGGATAGAGGAAGGAGACATCAATAGAACTTTAATTTGGGGCCACAGTATGTGCCTGGTAGGTACTAGAGTTGCTTTTTACCATTAGGATGTAATGCTCTGTGATGTTAGTTTGGCAAATCCCCTTTTCTGTTATTATTCTTGATTATAAAAAAGAATGTCTGCCACTTTGGTTCAAAGAAAACCAGATGGGTAATAAAAGGGGAGTCCTGAAGAACTGCCCTAATTCATTCCTGCAGACAATGACATAGTAAAGGGGCAAGATACAGAGACGGCTTTGGATCTGGATCTGTGATGAGGGAAGAGAAAGGAATGGACAAAAGGAGTTGAGGGCAACTACTCTTATCACCAGAACATTGGAGAGAACATGTTTAATGCACCTAGGCAAGTAGTGTCAGATACCAAGAAAGAGGGCAGGGAAAAATATGAAAAAAAATTTGCTAAAAAAAGTCTTTTTTAGGGTACCTCGTGCCTAGGACAGGTGGAATTTGCCACATCAGTTATATCTTAGAGTTAGTGGTAAGAATTGTAAGAAACTGAGGATTTATTTCTGCAAGTATGAAAAACAGAGGCAATATTGGGGATCTGAGGAGCTTACGTTACATTGATATTTCTTCCAGAGCCACGTAACAACTATGCATGTGCAAAATGTAGATTTACTTTACAGCTAGAGGAAAGGGTGAAAGGACAAGAAGAAATTCCTTTTTACTTAGTGGATTATTTTAGGCAATGGAAGTGATCTTTGACAAACATTGAATAAATATTTCAGTTGGAAAACAAAGAAGAAAAAGAAACCCCAGTACAGAGGGAAATCCAAACCTGTATCTGGAGAGTGGGAAACAGATGACTCACTGGACTGTTGGAGCTCTTTAATGTGCTTCAGGCTCTTTCTATAGAGGAAAAAAAATTAATTTCCAATATTTCACTTCCTGGTCCAAGGAAGGAAAGATTGATCTTTGGTTGTTGGTGACTGGTTCATCAGATGAGGGATGATCCAGAACCACAGTATTTCAGAGATGAAAAGGATCTCAGAATCTAATCCAATCATGATAGGAACCCATACAGCAGCATTTGGTGTTTGCTTATACCTCTAGTGAAGATTTCTCTACCTCCTGAGGCAATTTATTCCAATTTTAGGTATATCTAATTCAGAAGTTTTCTTTACATACATTATATTATTTAATGTAGGCATTTCATAAACCTTAAAGTGCTAAACACTTCTTTTTCTTCTCCATCCTTTCCTGTGGAGTTGAAGTTTGCCATTTTGAAATGTCTGCTTATAGTCCCTTGGCCCTCTGAGGCCAAACATAAAAAGTCTAATCATCCCGCAATACTTAAAGACAATTAGCATGTCTTTCTGTACCTCCTTGCTTCCTGCTCCCAAAATATTCTAGGAGCACGCTGCTTGGGCCTAGTAATAGACAAACAAAAGCTAAAGGATCATTTATTACTTGGTATCAAATAGAATATAATCTTGTTCAGGCATGGGTGTGTTAGATGGTCCTTGAGGCTCCTTCTGACGCTGAATGTCTGTGATTATTTCTAATTAATCAATAAACAATCATCAAATGTTTACTAGATTCCTGACATGGTGTTAGGTCCTGGTGAGTCAAAGACCTGAATGAAATAGTCCCTGTTCTTCAAGAAGCTTATGTTCCATCAGTTCCATCCATTAGACATTTATACATATACCAAATATATACAAAATAGACACAATAATTTTGGGGAAGGCACTAGCAGATATGAGATTCAAAGTGGCAAGATGTAAGTCTCTTGCTGTGATTTGTGTGGCCAAACATTGTTGATGTTTAGTTAATCTTTGTTATAATTTTAACAACTTTTTAACATCTAGAGACAGAGATTGTGTAATGGAAAGAATTAAGAGGACCAGGGTTCTATCAGCATGTGACCTTGGGGAATTATGTGTATTTCATTTCATAAATACTTTTTTATTCATTCATTCTCGCAGCTCTAGTTTCCTTCTTTGTAAAATGACAGTACTGTACTAAAGTCCATTCTAGCACTAAGGTTTTATAAACTTCTACAGTATTGTGGAAGGAATCCTTCTGGAGGTGGAGAAAGGATGTATTTAAGTGAAGAGTAATTGAGTTGTGACTGAATACAACAGGGAGGTTCCTGCTTCCCCCATTCTTCCACTCTTAGGATATCCTGCCTTTCTGTATTCCACCTGGTCAGTTGCCTCTTAACTCAGCAAGTTTAAGAAATTGTTATTAATAGCTAGCAGAGCTTGTCTTTATGAAACAGAGGGAATTACAGACCCTTTCAACTGATGCCTGGTTAGCAAAGTTATAGTTTGACACCAGCTGGCAGTAGCTAGCATTTTAATAAAACTTAGCTTGGAGTAAAAAAAAAATGCTGCCTCAGAGATTTTGTATAGAAACACATAGGAATAACTGACAGGTGGGATCTATCTTGCAAAACTTCTGCTGGGGCTGAAAGAAAATATCTGATAAGGTTGTTTGCCCACCGGCAAGGAATTAATTGGATTTTCTATCTTGCCCCTAGTTGTTCACCCTCTGTTATTATGACACAGCCACAGAAGTTTTTAAAGCTGAATCATAGTTTATATTTTTAAGTGTGAGTGTTTGTGCGCTGTGCATTTGTGAGATTGAGGATGAAGGGATAGAAAGAGATGGCCATGAAGCTCCTGTAATTATCAAAATTAGATTAGAAATTATGTATCCATATTTGGATGAGATTTATATATCCAAGCAGGAGCTCAGGAAGGAATTCCAGACCATAATTATTAACCATGCCATAGGAGGGCAAAGCTTAATTCCAGTCACTTTTCTTCTAAGGTGTTAGGGTGCCTACACTTGTGATGGGAATCTAGCCCCCACTTGCACTTGGGATTTGGGTCCACACAATATGGCTACTCCATCTTTCCTCAGGGTTATAAGAGTAACCCTAAGAACTCGGGGGTGGGGAGCCTTCTTGGTATGAGTTGGTATAAATAGTCTACATAAGAGTCCAGGGGAAAGTGGGCTCAAGCACAGAAAGCTCAGGTGGAAATGGGATAAACTCAGAGCTCCTCACTGCTAGAAATCTTTTTTCTGCTTTGTGAGGTTGTAACGCAGTTCTCCTTTTGCAGGTTGTAACTTTCTACTAATATCATTAAAAAGTCTTGGTGTGACATTTCTTTACAGTGTGTCTAGTTTATCCTCAGCTCACAATGCAGATGCTGCTGTCAGTTATCACTGTTCCAGGGACAGTCATTGGATGTCCATGGAAGTTCTAAATCTTTTAACCTTTTCAGGTTCACAAGATGATGTTCTAGTTAAGGAAGGTGGGAGAAAAAGAGGCTTTCTCCTCCCTGCTTTCCCCTTAATCTTAACCATTTCCTTCCCAGGGGCCTGGTTGGAACTGTTTCCACTAGGCTGCTTTGTCATTAGAATGCTCAGTTCTAAACTAGCTTTCTGTTTTTTTTTTAAATTCAAGCTATTTATTTATTCTTTATTTTAACTTCATTATTTCATCAAATTTATTTCTTTATTAATTTTTTTATTCAAAAATTTTTCAGAAGTTTTTTCATTAGAAAAGTAATTACTGATTCTTTAACCAAAAGTAGTGTACTTCTCATTCATTTTATTCAATGAGTGGGAGATTTTTGCTTGTTTCAAATTGATTAAAGATTATTTGGGACTAGGTGACTGTCTTTGATTGATTCAATAGCTGTGATTTCCCTTGATAAAGATATCCAAGTGCAGTGTCTTTTTAATTACCTTAAGTGTGTGTATGTGGGGTTGTGTGTGTGTATGCTGGAGCTGGTTTTTATCAGCTTGGCAAAGCTGATGGTTAAATTTTTAGTATGAGCATGTACACTTCAGAAACAGGCAAATACTGCAAATCAGGGCTTGGTATATGTTTTATTGACTTCTAGACTTTGTAAAACAATGAAAAAATATTAATGATGCAGATTAAACTTAAGAGTGTGATCCGTGTACATTATTCCACTTGCTTGTTTTCCCAAGCTGATTGTTAAACTTGGGTCAGGGTAGATGATTGATTCAAAAAATCACAAGCAACATGAGAGGAAAAAAAAATATGTTATTAAAGAATCCCGGTCCACTGACTTTTGTCACAAAGTTGTCACTGCTCAAACTCTTCTGCTTTTAATGTACCCAAGAACTCATTTCATCAAGGAAAAGCACACAAGACTGTCCTAAGACAGCTATAACCTAGATGAGCATATATAGAGGGGGAGATCCACCTGGAAGAGCAGACACCACAACATTCTGCTGTGAAGACGACTTATCTAGGTCTCTCGCTTGCTTTTCTGCAAGCAAATCAATGGGCTAGTCTAAAATACAAGTCCAGAGGCTGTTTTCCCCTGCCTTTATCTACTGCCTTGGTTCCTTTCCATGTATCCTTACAGTACTTACTACATGTGTTTTATATATATACTTTTCTTCCTCTCTTTTTTTATTCTTTGTTACAAGGACTGACTCAATGGAAGGGGCAAAGAATGTATTCAGAAATAAATGTAAATGTAAAATAAGTGCATGGTTATAAAAATAAAAGATATCAATAAACATTTTAAAAGCAAGAAATTGAATGTTATAAAAACCCTTATGTGAGGACATTAAGGAAGCCAGTGCATCTGAGTAGTTATGAGTGAATAACAAGTACCCTATATAGACTATGGTCCTAAGGACTGGAACTTGTGTCTCACCCTGAAGCTGCCTCCATGTTCTAGTCCAGGGATGGGGAACCTATGGCCTCGAGGCCACATGTGGCCTTCTAAGTCCTTTGACTGAATCCACTGTTCTGTGGAGTGAGCTTCCAGAATGAAAAGATTTCTATAGCATGGTAGGAAAAAAAGGTGAAGAATTCCTGCTGCAAGGTTATCCTGTGTCTACTCTGCTTTATATTTTACATATAAACACATACACATATAAACGTTTTCCAGCCCTCCCACTGGGTGTGAGTATTTGATTCAGTAATAAACAAGGGGGAAGAGGAGTGGGAATAGCCATCTGTTAAGGGTCTGTTGTGTACCTGGCACTGTGCTAAGGGCTTTGCAGATATTCTCATCTGAACCTTACAATCACTTTGTGGGGTGTAGGTGCTTCTGTGATCTTTACTACACAACTGGTGGACAGAGGTTACTGTGACTTGCCCAGGTAGCACAGTGATAGATTTATGTATGTATATATGTACATGTAAATACCACATTGGCATGTAAGCTCATTGAGGACAAGTACTGTTACCACATTTTGTGGGTTATCCGCAGAGCTTACCTTAGTAGACACTTAATAAATGTTTGTTGATTGAATCTTTTTAAAAAATATCATTAGCTTTGGATGGCAAGGAAAAAGGAGGGTGAATGAGGAGGAGAAAGAGATTCAGTGTGTGGAGATCTGAGTAAACTGAAGCTCCAAGACTAACCATCCTTCCAGAGATGTGAGAGGCCTTATTAAGGCAGGGAGTGATAATCCCTGAATGACTCAGTGATTAGATATTGCTGACAAGGCTTCCTCTCTTTGTGGTTGGCTTGTGCAAGCCTTCAAAGCCCTTGGGTTCTCTCTATACATTTTAACATTACAGGTGAAGTGAGTGATTAAGGAAGGATTTCCCATGAGGAAAATATGGACCTGCATTTTTAGTCAAAATAAATAAGGGAAGGCAATGGAAATAACCCTTGTTCCCCTCTTTGCCAGCCTGCAGACACTCTTTTTGAGTCTTCCTAATTGCACATGCCTGTTATTAACCACAAACACAATTTGGGATAGGTCTTAAAATTTACCTGTAATTTTTGTCACTTCTGAACAAAGTTTTAAAAAATGATTTAAAATTCCAGGTGACAAAATAGGCTGAAGATGTTAAATATAATGTGGTTAAAAAGAAAAAAAACCCTAAACTAAATAAAATAGACTTTGTCATTTAATTCTTGCTTTACCCTGTTTAGTCATTTCCAGGGTTTGAGACAGCTGGTTCTTCTGCTGACGGAGACAGAGACAGAGAGACTAGTCAGTAGTGTCAAAGTGGTGACTCCTTCTGTAGCTGCTGACTTTCTCTTTTCTTTTTCTGCCTTCTTTCCCATCCACCTCATCCTCTCCAATCTCAGCTCATCATAGCACCCAGAGGCTTGCTGGAACTGTTCTGTGTTATATAGCTGACTTCTTTTCTTCCCATTCTTCAATTGAGGGAAGTATGTGAATCTTTTATTCTGGGGCAGATGGTTTTGCTCTACTTATGGAAAGGGCTCCCTTCTTTAGGATACCAGAGTAACGGTCTACTGTTCTCTGCTCTCCTCCCACCCCCTTCCCATTCCACATCCACAGATGGAAGTAGCTCATTATAAAGGGCAGAACCACCGATGATTGAAAATGACTAATAGTCTTTTTAGACAACCAGATTAGTTCAAGCTGCATATATAAACTAAATAAAGATCCTCCAGCTTGAACCAATCATTTGGAATTTAGAGAGATCCTGAAATTCTCCAAACTTCATGGCTCTCACTTCTGATAGAATGTTCTTCCAAAGTTTGCAATGGAATGTGACCATCTGAGAGCACTTGTGGAAGGAAAGAAAATGTTATGAGAGGATCACCTTTCTCTCTCTTTTTTTTGGTGTTCTGTTGTCATTTCAGGATCAATGAAATATCAAGGGATCTGTTCTCCTTTACTTTTCCTTTCAAAATGGAAGATTTGGATTTCCACTGAAAATCCTCACTCTTCCTTTGGCCATATCTGAAAATAATCCACTTCCTTTCCCTCTGCCTGTCATGTAAATTCTGGTGGACCTTGTGGAATTGTTTATAAAAGAGAAAGTCTTAGTAGATCACTGGCAGATATTTCCTTTTCCAAAGTCATAACAATGATCCATCAAGACCAAGATACTTTTGTGACTCAAGAATATGTTATCAATATTTAGATAATTGCTCTCTGGCCTGTACTGATTTCAAGGTCTTTGGAGTCCAAAGGAAAAACATATTCCTTGCTTCATACTTTAGTTAGTGAGGACTTTTATGAGTTCAGTAAAACTTGGGACAGCTAGGTGGTACAGAAGATAGAGTACTAGACCTGGAGTTAGGAAGATTCATCTTCATGAGTTCAAATCCAGTCTCACATTACTTACTAGCTGTGTGATCCTGGGCAAGTCGCTCAACCCTGTTTGCCTCAGTTTTTCATCTGTACATTGAGCTGGAGGAGGAAATGGTAAACCACTCCAGTATCTTTGCCAAGAAAAACCCAAATGGGGTCATAAAGAGTTGGACCCAACTGAAAAACAACTGAACAATAAAAATCAATAAAACCTGAATAACTTGAATAACGGGAGAGAAGTCTATATTAGTAAATAAATAGGAAGAGAAAATACTTTCCTTTTAGATTATCTTTCTCAAAATATCCTTTCTGTGACAGCAAACAAAAGCTCATTTCTTTTTGAAAAGGATCATGAAATTTGCTGGAAAATTCATTCAGGGTCTTGTTTTGCATTGTGGAAGTTGATCTGGCTTGTGCGTTGGTCACCACGCTGGTCTATTCATTCACTTTTTAAGATTTCTTCCATGGGCTCAAATTGTCTCATCTCATTAGGATGCAGCATAGATAAATTTCTGTTGAGTACTCTGTCCTAATCTGGACCCCAGGCTGTGATTTTTGACCAGTAACCCTAAATGATAAAAAGATATTTGCAGATACGACTTGGACATTACTTTGCATTTTAATAGTAATAGTTAGCATTTATATGGTGCCTTAAGAATTGCAAAGCACTTTACAAACATATGAATATCCACAGTTAACCCTGGGTACTAGGTGTTATTATTACTCGAATTTTACAGGTGAACAAAGTAAGGTAGGTTGAGGTTAAATGAATTGTTCAGGGCTACACAGCTAGTCGGTCATTGCCTGATTTGAACTTGGGTCTTCCTGAGTCCAGGTCGAGTGCTCAGTCTACTGCACTGAACAGCTTGCATTTTACTATTCATCCTGTCATACTTAGTCTTTACATGTATTGCTTTCTTTTTCATGATTTATTAAAATTTTATCAATTAGTCAATAAATATTTTATTAAGTGCCTTTCATGTAGAATAATTTAATAGGGTGAATTATTTTTGCTCTGTTCACATATTCTTATGTTCTAATGATCAAGTTATGCTACATATGATGTCTTCATACCAAATATATTTTCGCCTTATTTACTCTGAGTGCTATGCTCAGCATTTTCTTTCTCTAGTAAAGCTCCATTTGTGATTCTTATCTCATGTCAATTGATGCATTCAGTGAGTGGGACAAAGTGCTGCCTGTAGACTTTGACCATCTGTTTTTAAAGCCTTGCTGAGTCTTCGTGGAAATTATTGGGTAGGGATGCTCCTACAGTGAATTTTCTTATCAGTTATAATTTTCTAGCCCGGTGATTGTGCAGTCTACTTCTTGACCAGTGACTATGCAATCTACTTTCACCAGTCATTCTGAACACAAAGTGATCACCCCCTACCGTCACAAAAATCATCTGGAGATTTAGTTTTGTGGCTGTGTGGCTGTGCTGATCTTATCTGCCATGGTATAAATTAACTGGAACAAAGGAAAACAAATGTATTGATCTACAATAAACCATTTTGCATCTTAAAAAAACCCTTTTAAATATGCAAAAATGTCCTTTTTTGGAAGTCACTTGTTTTACATGATGTGGTATTAAGTTCACAATATTTTGACATATGTTTTTAAATTCTTTATGAAATAATGCTTTTATCATGTTAGCTATCAATCATAGCTTTTAGTAAGTCCATTTTCCCAAGCCTAGCCTTGATTACAGCCCATAGATTTTTCAATGACATTTAAGTTAGGCAAGTTCCTAGGCCATTAGAACATATTTATTTCCATTTCTTGGAAACATTTCTTAATTTTTAATGATACATGATATGGTACAAGGTCATATTGCAACATTCCACCTTTATTCATGAATTTCTCTAATTTCAAAACAATTCTGTTAGTATGTCAATATAATCATGAGTATTTATCATTCCTTCCCTGGCCTCTCAGGGCCACTAAAAATAAACATTCCCAAAACATTTTTTAGGGGTGGTGGATATATTTGTTGAGTCATTTCAATTATGTCTGACTCTCTGTGATCCCATTTGGGGTTTTCTTGGCAAAGATAATAGAGTGATTTGTCAATTTCTTCTCTAGTTCATTTCACAGATGAAGAACTTAGGCAAACAGACTTAAGTGATTTGTCCAGGGTCACACAGCTAGTGAGTGTCTGAGGCCAGATTTTCACTCTGGTCCTGACTCCAGGTCAGTGCTCTATTTACTGCACTGTCTAACTGCCTGGTGGATATATTATAGTTGGTTGAAGATGTCCAGATCTTGCAGATGCACATAAATTTCTTTTGATGATTTTAGTATACCTAGACTTGAATGAAAAAAAAGTTTCATCACTAGAAAGGACAATTTTCCAGCCTTGAAAACTATGTTCTTTGTACTGTCTTGCCCAAAACATCATTTTTCTTCCTAGCAGTGGTTAGCGGGTTTTAATTTTTCTTGGTCTTCTCTCTGTTCGTGCAGCTTCAAGAAGACAGTGCTATACTTTAGGGAACTGAAATACCAGCTGCCAGGTTCTTTAGGTCTTTGCTTTTATTTTAGGGATTACTTAAGCTGTTTAACAGATATACTTTGCTAGTCAACAAGTAGTTGGCAATGTCTTTTTAATTATTTTTGACCACACTATGCTTTGTGTAACTAATTTTGTATTATTGTGAGTTTTAATGATCTTTTATCTTCTTGACTCACCCACCTAACAGTTACCATACTATCTCTAAAAGTCATGGTATCTCTAAAAGTTCTTTTGCATGTTTCTGGTCTTCAAAACCAGAATCAGTCAGCCAGCATGCATTTGTTAAATGTTTATTATGTTCCAGGAATTGTGCTAAGTGCTGGGGATATAACGAAAGGCAAAAGACTATTGCTGCCCCCAAGGAACTCACAGACAAAAGTGGGAGATAACATATAAACAACTATGTACAAAAATTATATATATATACAAGATAATATGGAAATAATCTCAGAGGAAGGCACTAAGATTGAGGAGGATAGAAAAGACCTCTATGCTTCTTGCAGAAGGTGAGACATTATTTGGGACTTGAAAGAAGTCAGAGAAACCAGGAGATGGAAATGAGAGAAGAGAATGTTATAGGTATGGAGACAACTGAAAATGCTTAGAGTCTGGGATACGACAGGTATGCAAGTAACAGCAAGGAGGTCAGTGTCATTGGATTGTAGAATTGTAAAGGAATAATGTGTAGAATAACTAGAAAGGTAGGAAGAGCTCAGGTTATAAAGACCTTTAAAAACCAAATAAAAGATTTTGTATTTGATTTCAGAGGTAATAGGGAACCACTGAAGTTTATTGAATATGGAGTGTCATGATCTGATCTCTGCTTTAGGAAGATTGCTTTGACAGCTGAGTGGAAGATGGACTGAAGTGGGGAAAGCCTTGAGACAAAGAGGTCAACCAGTAGGCTATTACAATGATCCAAGTTGAGGTGATGAGAGGCCACACCAGGGTGGTAGAAGTATCAGAGCAAAGAAAAGAGCGTATCTGAAAGCTGTTGTGAAGGTAGAAACAACAGGGCTTGACAATTAATTGCATATAGAAGATGAGAGGGTGAGGAGTATAGGAACACACCTAGGGTGTAAGCCTGGATGAATGGGATGATGATCATACCCTTGACAATGAGACAGATGTTAGAAAGAGGGAGAAGCTTGAGGAGATGACTAATGAGTTTAGGTGGATATGTTGAGTTAAAGATCTCTATGACATTTCAGTTACAGACATCCAATAGGCAGGTGGAGATGTAAGATTAGAGGTCTAGAGAGAGGTTGTTGTTGGTTAGTCATTTTCAGTCATATCTGACTCCTCCTGACCGCTTTTTTGGGGGGATTTTCTTATCCAGCAAAGATACTGGAGTGGTCTGCCATTTTATTATCCAACTCATTTTACAGAAGAAGAAACCAAGGCAAACAGGATTCAGTGGGTGAGTCTCTATTCACTTGTCCTGGTTAGGGCTAGACAAGTAGATCTGAGATTATAATTTAATTCAAGGGAACTGATAAAATCACCAAGTGGAACAGTACTAGAAAAGAAGAGAAGAGGGTCCATGACAGAATCTTGAGGGGCATCCATCATTAGGAGGCATGACCATAATGAAAATTCACCAAAGGAGACTGAGAAGGACTGATCAGACAGGAAAGGGGAGAATACATAGACAACAGAATCATAAAGAGAATATCAAGCAGAAGAGGGTGGTTAATGGTGCCCAAGATGGCATGCAGAGAGGTTAAGAAAGGTAAATGAGAAAAAGCTATTAGATTTGTCAATCAAGAGATCACTGGAAGGCACCTTCAGTTAAATGATCAGGTCAGAAGCCAGACTGTAAACAGTAAAGTAAAGAGTGTGAGGCACCTACTGTAAATAACCTTCTCAAAGGGTTTAACAATGAAAGGGAGGAGAGATACAGGATGGATAGGTAATGGGGATGGATAGATCAAGAGAGGGCTTTTATTGAGGATGAGAGAGATATGGGCAGGTTTGTAGGCAGTAGGGAAATATGCAGTAGATAGGAAGATATTAAAGATATTAAAATTTTAATGAGAGAGTAGGAATGATGAAGAGGGGGATAATCTGCTGGAGAAGATGTGATAGACTGGGAACACCTACATTAGAGAGATTTCCATTGGTCAGGAAAATGGAAATGACTCCATGTGAAATAGTAGTGAAGGAGAAGATAATGACAAAAACCACCTGAGTGATATGAAATGAGAAGGGGAGAAAGAAATCCTGTGCAAATGTTCTCAGTTTTCTTCAGTAAAATATGAGGCGAGGTTCTCAGCTCAGAAAGTGGAACGGGAGGAGATTTGCAAAGGGCTGAAAAGGTTTAGAGAATTTTCTGTGGTGACTGGGAGTTATTGAGTTTATTTAGAAAGTATTAAAGGATTGTCTTGCCACAGTGAAGGCCCAATTGAGATTGTCTACAATAAATCTATAGTGGACCCAGTCAGCAACAGTTTTGTGATTTTCTCCAGCTTCTTTTCAGCAGCATGTAAATAAGAGTGAGAGCAGTAGATGGTGGGCGTAATCTAAGACTGAGGTTTGACAGGAAAAGATCTTCGATGGTGGTAGAGGAGGAGTCAGGGAGTGACAGTGGGTAGCAAAGAGTATTTCTATTCCCCAACCATAACCAGTGACTCAGTGGGTATCTGCAAAAGTATAAGCAGAGCTGGAGAGCTACTAGGGAATTTATATCATCAGGAAGGACCCTATGGTCTCAGTGAATGCAGGAAGATAGAAGATGAGAAAAGGAAAAGGTTTAAGATGAAAGCTAGTTTGTTACCAGTGCAGTAAACATTCCAAAGAGCACAGTGCAAGGGTTTGTTAGCTTTAGAGTGGGATGTTGGGAAGGGAAGGGATGGGTTAAGAGGGATAGATTAATGAAGACTTCAGTGCAAGATGAAGAATGGACTTTGAACAATGTCAGCTGAGGCAGGATAGAGGGAAGGAGTTTTCCCAAAGTAGATGATTAATCATCTCCCACAAAATAATAGAAAAGATTATTGAATGGATAGGTTGTAAGCCCATAAGAAAAGGAATCAATGACTACTGGATACCAATAAAGATTAAGAACAAGACAGAAAACCTGCATTTTAAATTTTTGCTCCAGTATTTATTCTATAAGTAACCTGAGTCATTTCATCTTTTTTGGTCATTTTCCCCATATTTTCCTAATCCGTAAGATAAAGTGTTGTATTAGAGGACCTCTAAGTCTTCTTCCAGTTTTTAATCATCTGATTCCAAGTTATGCTCCAAACTTATTTGCTTAAAATTATGTCACTGGTAGATCAGGAAACTATCACAATGTAATGTCTGGCTCACCATGGCATTTGACAAATTGTCTCATGATATTCTGTTTTTCATGAGAAATTATCAGGACATCCTAATGAAAAAAGTGGCAATATGGGAGCTGATAGTACATTTAGATGGATATATAGTTGATCAAGCAGCCTTATTCAAAAAGTATTAATTAGTAAATGTACATGGAGGTTTCTAAAGGCTTGTTGCAGGGGATCTGTCCTTGGCTCTGTCCTGTCAACATCTTATCAGTGGTTTGAATTAATACATTAAAGTCATGTATTTATAAAATTTAGAATGGGCACAAAACTGGAATGGGTAGCTAATACACTGGATAATGAATCAATATTCAGAATGATTTCAGTCTCATAGTCCAGTCTCATAGATTAAAAGTAAAAACATGAAATTTTATAGGGATCAATGTAAAGTTTTATGTTTAGGTTCAGAAAATCAATTGTACAAGCATGAGGTCATGGAGAATTAGCTTAATAGTAATTTGTGGGGAAAATACTCTGCCATTTTAATTGACTATAAGTTCAATCTGAGCCAACAATGTGAAATGACTGCTAAATACTTTAGGGAAAATGTATTGAATTGATGGACATCTAATGCATAGAACAAGGGATATAATAATACTTTTGCCCTAGTCAGAACACATCTGAAATCCTTGATTCTGTCCAAGGCACCATATTTTAAATGGTACAGTGGCAAATTAAAGGTTGACCCTGGGGCTAAGAGGGGACTCATGCCTCATGAAGAACAGCTGAGGGCATTAGGAATATAGAGTTTCAAAGAGAACTTTGGCAGGAGGAGAAGAGAATGGAATGTGATACTTGTCCTTGAATAACTTAAGAGCTATTATGTGAAAGACGGATTAGATTCATTATGTGATCTGAGAGGACAAAATAAGGAACAATTAGTAGATATGATAGGGGGATAGATTTTAAATCAAGAGAAAGATTTTTTCTAAATAGAACATCCCCAAAGTGAAATGGAATGACTCTTCAGAAAGGATGTCCTTTATCATTGATAGTGTGTAGGCATTTGTTGTATAACCTCTTAGGAATGCCATAGAAAGAATGGTAGAAATTGGCCTGGATAGTTTGTAACTCTAACATTGTGTTCATGTGATTAATTATAGTAATTTAGTAATGGAAGTACATTATATTTAAAGAAAAGTCTTATTTATGTGACCCTACCTCCCCTTGCTTCCGAGTTACACATGAAATAATTTCATCCAAATGAACAGGCAGAAATTGTTTCCTTAGGCAAAAGAAAATGTCAGTAGGTTTGTGCTTGTGACCTCTGTGGCTTATTGAGGAGGAAGGTAGAGAATCCTATTGGATGCCTATAGTTTCCTCTGTTTTTAGGATCTAGCATTTATAGTTAGGGTACACAAAAACCTTCTTAGGTCCATGTGAATCAATATAAGAGTCAGCAGTGTAGCATTTTTTTACTGATCTTAAAAATTTACTCAATCTTAGGTTGCATTGATATAAGCATTATGTATGGAATGAGCACCATCATATTCCATACCAGACAAACCACATCTGAAATATTACATTTTGTTCTTAGTACTACATTTTTGGAAACACATTTACAAATTGGAGAGAATCCAGAGAGGTCTTAACATCATTCTACATATGAGTAGATTGGAAGAACAGGAGATATTTAACCTAGAGAAAACTTGGGGATGATGGGATGGGAAAGAGAACCAGATAGATGTTTTTACATATTTAAATTCATAAAGTGGTTTAGACTTATTCTTTTTGGTTCCAGAGACTAGTACCACAAGCAGTTCATGGAAGAGGCAGATTTTGCTTCTTCGAAGGAAAACTAACAAAAAATAGAACAAAACTTTTAACAGTTAAGAGTTGTTTAAAGTGAAAAAGGTTGCCTTGGGAGTTAGTGAGTTCTTACCACTGTAATTCTCCTTATGGATACTGGATGACCACTTAGTGTTGGGGGTGTGTGTGTGTATGTGTGTGTGTGTATCTCAATATCTAGGAGATCCCTTCTGACTCAAGATTTTCTGATTCTATATGCCTGTGTAACTTTCTGTGGTTCTCCTAAAGCCTGTTAACTCTTTTCAGGAACCTTCAGCTGTGATAAATGGTTGTGGCCAACACCCACCATCATCATTTATGAAATGTATCTACTGATTTTTCTTTTTAAAAAAATACTTAAATTTATTTTTAGTTTTCAACACTTCATTTCCACAAGATTTTGAGTTCCAAATTTTCTCCCCATCTCTCTCTTCCCCCACCCCAAAACATCATGCATTCTGATTACCCCATTTTCTCTCTTTGTTTGTAGAGCAAGATAAATTTCTATAACCCATTACCTGTATTTCTTATTTCTCAGTTGCATGCAAAAACAATTCTCAACATTTGTTCCTAAAACTTTGAGTTCCAATTTCTTTCCCTTCTTTCCTTTACACTCATCCCCACTGAGAAAGAAAATAATTTAATATAGGCTATATATATAATATATGATACATATATTATATGTATACATATGTATATATGTATATATACATATATATAGTTTTGCAAAAGACGTCCATAAAAATCATATTGTGAAAGACTAACTATATCCCTCCATCCTATCCTGCCCTCTATTCTATTCTCTCTTTTGACCTTGTCCCTCCCCTAACGTGTTTACTTCTAATTACTCCCTCCTCCCATTTGCCCTCCCTTCCATCATCCCTCCCTCCCTACTTATGCCCTTCTTTCCCATTTTCCTGTAGTGTAAGATAGATTTTCATATCAAATTGAGTGTGCACATTGTTCTCTCCTTAAGGCAAATGTGATGAGAGTAAGCTTCACTTTTGTGCCTCTTGCCTCCCTCCTTTTCCTCTCCATTGAAAAAGCTTTTTCTTTCCTCTTTTTTGGGAGATAATTTTCCCCATTCTATTTCTTCCTTTCTCCTCACAATATATTCCTCTCTCACCCCTTAATTTTATTTCTTTAGATATCATCCCTTCTTATTCAACTCATCCTGTGCCCTCTATCTATATATATGTGTGTATAATCCCTCCAACTACCCAAATACTGAGAAAAATTTCAAGAGTTACAAATATTATCTTTCCATATAGGAATGTAAACAGTTCAACTTTAGTAAATCCCTTAGGATTTCTCTTTCCTGTTTACCTTTTCATGCCTCTTTTGATTCTTGTGTTTGAAAGTCAAATTTACTATTCAGCTCTAGTCTTTTCATCAAAAATGCTTGAAAGTCCTCTATTTCATTTGTTGGGTAGGTGATTCTTGGTTTTAATCCTAGTTCCTTTGACTTCTGGAACATCACATTCTAAGCCCTTCGATCCCTTAGTGTAGAAGCTGCTAGATCTTGTGTTATCCTGGTTGTATTTCCACAATACTCAAATTGTTTCTTTTTTGGCTGCTTGCAATATTTTCTCCTTGATCTGGGAACTCTGGAATTTGGCTACAATATTCCTAGGAGTTTTTCTTTTTGGATCTCTTTCAGGCAGTGATCGGTGGATTCCTTGAATACTTATTTTGCCCTCTGGTTCTAGAATATCAGGGTAGTTTTCCTTGATAATTTCATGAAGGATGATGTCTAGGCTCTTTTTTTGATCATGGCTTTCATGTAGTGCCATAATTTTTAAATTGTCTCTCCTGGATCTATTTTCCAGGTCAGTTGTTTTTTCAATGGGATATTTCACATTGTCTTCCATTTTTTCATTCTTTTGGTTTTGTAATTTCTTGG
>CM053770.1:559780178-559846746 GCA_028658325.1 Potorous gilbertii
TGATGATGGTGATGGTGATGATGGTGATGGTGATGATGGTGATGATGATGATGATGGTGATGGTGATGGTGATGATGGTGATGATGGTGATGGTGATGATGGTGATGGTGATGATGGTGATGATGATGATGATGGTGATGATGATTACAACAATGATGAGGATGACAAATCAGCAGTGGGAAATTGTGGGATGATGGCAAGGATTTGGTCTCGGAGGGGCCCAGGTCCCCCACAAACACCACAGTAAGGCATTAAAATTTCATCAGAAGGAGTAATGATTTTAAAAACCCACAACCATAGTGAGCTATCAACTCCTGTATCCAGTCCAGTTCTATCTATCTGTCTGTCTCTCTGTCTATCTAGCTATCTCTCTAGCTAGATATCATCTATCTATCTAGCAGCTAGAGATGAATAGATAGATAGATTGCTAGAATTCTGTGAAAGTTATGAGTGGAGAAAATCTAGGATGAAGTCCACTCATTAACAGCATAGTCCTAAATCAGGAAACAGAATCATTGTAGTACCTAGTGCAGGGTGGTCCCATATGTTCAACCACAACAGGAAGTAGGGTCAGAATAGTACCCAATATATAAGAAATCTGGAGTCCCAGCCCCAGCAGGAGGCAGGACCAATCCAAGACCTTGAGTAGAGTGACCCACAGCCCCAGCTGCAACAAGAAACAGAGCTAGAGCACCACCTAGACAGATCAGGCCTGATGTACTATCCAGGCATCCTGTGCCTGGATCACAGCAACAACCAAGGGCAGATATCTACTGAAGAAAGCAGACCCTCATGTTAGCCACCATACCTGGGTCCATGCAGGATACCCCTTTCAGAAGTATGGAAGGGACCAGAGTACGACCTAAGCACAAACCCCCATTATAGAACTTGAGGCTAGAGCTATGAGTAAACAGAGAAAATCTTTGTTAGTTGACGTGATATGATTCCTCTTTTCTTCTGTGTTTACCTCACAGTGAAGAAATATTGTTGTTGTGTTCATCCTTCATTTTCAAAGAAGACAATGACATCAGAGAAATGATGACATGACTTGTACTTGACTTTGTTTTGAGTGAGGGAGGGCTGTGCAGGTCACCAGCCTCACTTTCTCTTCCTGAGCCATTTGGATCCAGTGACCAGATATTCATCAGGGTGACTGAAGATGGCTCAGGATGCAAGGGGAGACTTTGGCCTTTTTAGGGTAGGCTTTTTCACTACTCACTTTGAGGGAGGTAATGCCCATTGAGTAAATAGATTTCTTGAAGAAGTAGTCAGGGAATGGTCTTTTTTAATGAGCAAGAGAAAAAATAACTAAAACTGTGAAGGGAAGAGAAACTGTTACTATTGATAATCACTCTAAACCAACCATTAAGAGGAGCTTGGGCAGGGAATTATTGTTGTCCAACCTATGGGATTCAGAGTGCACTGGGTTTAAGGTTTTGGGAATGAGAAGGACGGATGGAAGGAAGGAAGGAAAGAAGGACATCTAACCAGTAAACCCCAAAGGAAGGGGAGAGGGAGACAGAAGGGAGAGGATGAGCTAGGTTACCCAGCTAGCTGGGTCCCCACTCAGGCAGCTCAGTTTACTTACAGGTTGTGTTTGTCCTTCATTTTCAAAAAAGATCATGACATAAGAGAAATGATGACATGACTTGCGCTTGACTTTGTTTTGAATGAGGGAGGGCTGTGCAAGGTCACCAACCTCACTTTCTCCTCCTGAGCCATTTGGATCCAGTGACCAGATATTCATCAAGATGACTGGAGATGACCCCCATGAAGAAATACCTTGGACTGAGAGAAACCCAAGAAATAAACCCCAAAGCAGAGAAGCTTCATCAGAAATCCAAACAGAACCTCAGAGAAAACAATGTCCTGACCATAAGATTTACAGACTAGTTGGCCAAATTGGCTCTAGTTTGTAATAATCCTATGCCAATAAGCAAATAAACCTGAGAGGAATTCATTTTTGCAAAAGGAATCTCCCTAGAAGTGGTCAAATAGGATTTTGTTTTATTTTGTTTCATTTTTGCTCAAAACATCACCTATTTGGCCTCCAACCTAAAGGTCAGGAGTTTGGGTAGAGGTTAAGGTTTTTCTAATACATCTTTTTCCTCAAGGGTGGAGAGTCTGCCAAAACTGACTTAGGAGAATCTATGTCCTCATTGTGGCAATAAATCCTGTCTTGTCCCCTGTATCCTCAGTAGTGACTATTTAACTAATTAAAATGCTGCCTCTGCTTCCAAACGGCCAAGGATCACTGATTCATTTTAAGGCTAGTGTTATCCGCGTAGCAATAAGTATTCATTTAGAGCTTTGTTCTCCTTATGTATCTTTTTAAATGATCATTAGCATTAGCATCAAAATTAGAGATGAAAAAATCACACCAAAGTATATTTTTAGCATCTAGGTACGAGCTCTTGATTATTGTTTTGTGGCTTGTCTGTCGTTCTTATCATTGCCAATAAAAAGGAAATGTGCTTGTGACAATGTGGGGCCAAATGGCTTTATTGGAGTTGACAAAACTTGGAGCCCTTGCCTTCTGATATTAATATTCTGCTCTCTGTTGCTCTTTCTAGCACATAACTTTTCTAATTCTTGCAAAGTACACCAGACGCACATAATGATATTTGTTGGATTTCTCTGATACAAAGAGAACGATAGAAACTATCTTAGTGTATTTATTTTGAAGGTTTCTTACTTTCAGGAACAGCTTCTGAAGCTGTGCAGTTGGGAGAGAAAACACATTTTAAAATGTGTTAGAAACCCTAATGTGGAGTCTATTTTTCTAAATTGGACTGGCCAGCACATTGGATTTAAATCTCATCTGTTCCCTCCTCCTCCCTTTAACTTCTATGTCCTTCAGGCTTTGTGGTTAAATCTTCCTCTTCCTCCTTGTCCCTCAGGAGAAGATGGCTATTATCAACTGACTGAAGCAAGGCAAAATCAGAGCACAAGCCTTTGTATCCAGAACCAGGCTGGCTTACATTCTCCGCTCTGGGACAATGCCATTGTCAGAGACCGGAGTCACAGCTGGTCTGCTGGAAAGACATTTGATCCTAAGCACCACTGGGTTCGGTTAGATAAAGAACTGAGAGAGCATTACAAACAATCATTTTAATTGGCTTAACCACTTTGTAAATACAAGTCTCTTCTATCATGTTCCCCAGAAACAGAAACACTTAGAGCACATAGGAAGCATAGAATGAATGAATGAATGATTTGTCCAAAGTTAAACACTGACATGGTCAAGTTGCAACTCTGGTTTGGAGTAGCTTATTTTGCTTCAGGAGCTATATGCCCTTTAATCATGGCATTGTTCCTGGGAAAAGAAGCAAGCTTTCCTGAGGTCACATAGAAGTGTCTATTGCAATTTTCTGTGGTTATTCCCTTCTTCCCAGAATCACTTCCCTCAAAAAGTAGATCAACCAGCAACTGGAAATTCTATTCTGAGTCTATCTGATTAGCACTAACAAGGAGGAACTGGTTGTAATGGTGGAAGTAATGGAAACCCTGATGAAAAATGATCACTGCCTCCTAAAATATGTGATAGAAGAGAGGAAATCAATGCGTAATCTGACTTGCACCTTAAATTTTGATGAAAACAGATTTCAGAGTGTTCAGAGGAAAAATAGGTAGAATCCTATAGACTACTGGGGAAGTTCACCCAGAGATGAGATGTTCAAGAATTAAATTCTGAATACTACCATCAACCAATCGATAAACATTTATTAAGTGCCTACTATATGCCAGGCATTTTGTTAAGTGTGTGTATGTGTGTGCGTGTGTGTGTGATTTACAAAAAGAGTCAAAAGACAGTTCCTACCCTCAAAGTATTGCAATTTAATGGGAGAAGCATCATGCAATCAATATATACAATACATGCCATTTACAGGATAAATGTTCATCCTTCATTGTCAAAGAGGACCGGTGACAACATGGGGTGATGCCTGAACTTGAATCTGAATTGGATTTCAATGAAGCAAAGTTGCACCAAGTCTGTCTTTCAGAGTCATTGAAGTCCAGTGGCAAGAGAAACCTCAGGCTTACTGGTCATAGCCCAGGATACAGCAGATGAGCTTTGACATCTTCAATGACTGACCAAACTCTAAATGCTCCACAGCACCTGCTTCAGCTGCCTTCATCTCTTATGTGGGGGCTTGTTGAACCCTCCTTGGGATTGCTCATCTACCTGTGATGTTCATCTCTCACTCAGTTCTCACCTGTGGCTCCAAGAAGTTGTAGCATGCACAGTCGCCACATCCCAGTAAACCATCTGGGCAAATAGGCTAAACCAGGTCCAGGGTAACTGAAATGTCCCAAATCCATTGTTGAGTTGCAGAGATATCTACTCCAAGCATATGAAAATCTCTTCAGTGGAATGGATAGATGTTTCCAATTTGTTTCAATGACAGGATAAATAGCAGATAATTCAAAGAGGAAAAGCACTGGAATTAAGAGAGGTTAGGAAAGGCATCCTGTAGTATGTGGGATTTTAATTGGGACTTGAAGGAAGCCAAGGAAGTCAATAGTCAGAGTGAGGGGGTGGAGCATTTCAGGTATGGGGGACAGCCAGAGAGACTGCTGAGAGTCAGGAGATGGAGTGTCTTATTCATGGAATAGCCAAAGAGTACATACTGGGGAGTAAGGTATAAGAAGACTGGAAAAGGTAGCAAGTGGTTAGGCTAGGTAATGAAGGATTTTGAATGCCAAACAGAATTTTGTACTTATTTTCCTTTTCCTTGAAGCTATGCCTAACATCTCAGCATTTTTGGGTGCCACATTATACTGCTAACTCACATCGAGTTATAATTCACTAAATCTTTTTTAGAACACCAACTCTTTACATGCTTCCTCCATCTTATACTTGTAAAGATTCTTTTTCTACCCAAGTATAAGACTTATAAATATTTATCTCTATTGCATCAGATTCATCCCCATTCTCTCTGGGTTAGCTATCTCACTCAGCTTTGTGTCATCCACACATTTGAAAACCACTATGCCTTTAACTAAGTAATTTGTAAAAAATGTTAAATAGCCAAAGATCAAGCAGAGATCCCTGAGGCACTTTACTGGAGAATTCTTGCCAAGTTGATGTTGAACTGCTTTCATCTACTCTGAGACTAGCCATCCAAACAGTTCAGAATCCATCTGATTCTATTTTGATCTAATCTATATTTTTGTTTCTTCTTCACAACCTAAGATACTATATGATAAATCTAGATTTAGACAAATGACACCCACAGAATTTCTGTTATGTAGTAATTTAGCAATTCTGTAAATAAAGAAAATGAGGTTAGGTTGACATGACCAGTTCTTGATGAAACCTTGCTGGTTCCTTGAGATCACCATTTCCCTTTCTTACCCCCAGTTCTTACCCCCAGTTTGTTACAAACCCAGTTACCAATTCTGCCTCCTTGTATGAAGTCTTTTCTGTTCCCCCTAAGAGTTAGTGCTTCATTACTAAAATCATCTTGTATTTGGGGGTTTAAAGGCATAGTCAAGTATCTCCTTTTGAATTACAAAAGGCTTTTTAGAACTCTGGTTTTTTTATCCATGTATTTTGCATATGCTTTTATACATTTTTTCATTGTTCTAGACATGTCTTATCTGATAGGTTCTAAGCTCCTTGTAGGTAGGGAACATGAATGAACAACATTCATAATGCTTTGCGTGGTAAAAATTATACTATTTGGTGCTAAATACATAGCTGTTGATTGACTAATTGACTATTCTCCTTGATTCTCTTCTTTGGTTTCACAGAATCATCAAATTTTAGAGCTAGAAGTAACCGTACAGATCATTTAACAAAATGAAGAAACTGAGGCCTGGGTAGATGATGGGCTTCATCTCTACTTCCACCACAAGTTAATGACAGGAGCCCCACAATAGAATGTGAGTTTCCTAAGTCCCAGTCCACTGCTTTAGCAAGCTTTCAAAGAAATCAAAAATAGGCTTTCTCCTTAAAAAAGAGAAGACTGTGCTTTAGCATAACAGGAAGATGGGTAATTTTCATATGTGGTAGGTAAGAAGAACTGGCTTTTAAAAAATTTACCATTTACCTCCAGAAGTGGTTAGTTAGGTAGTAATCATGTGTAAAAGAATTCTGTTTTCCATTTTACTGTTACATTGCAGAATCCATGGCAACATGTCGCCTAAAATAAAAGATATTTCTGTTTTTCCTAGTCTCCTATTAAACTATATAAACAAGTCTTTTCTTCTTCCCCCATCCCAATCCTTTAAACAATTAGAATGCCTCATTTCTTTATGCCCTGAGTACAATTCAAGAGCTGTATGTTAGGCTATTGCTCTTGTTAAAAGTTCAAAATCTACTTGGGACCCTTGAGTTTATATTACTCTGAAATGAAAATTGAGTTTTCCAGGAGAGCCCAAGTTTTCCTACACAAGTTTATTTGCCAGGGGAAGTTTCTGTGACCAAGCAGCTGCTCTGGATAAACAGGTTACTATATAGTCACAGATCCATACAGCTGGGAAATTATCTCCTAGAGTAGGATCGTATGTCACATAGACTTTGGCAGTCTAGTGAAGTATATGGAGTGTTTCTCAGCATAATTTTTGTGAATACATAAAATGAAATATGTAGAATTGCAAGGGAAACCGGTGATATTGAAATATAGTTATCAAAATACTAAAAATAAAAGCAAAACAATTCCTAGAGCCTATTTTTAATGCCTTGCACAATAAAAGGCTTAGTATTAAGTGCTTAATATGTAATTGTTGATTGATTGGCTGAAGTCCCTCACCTTTTATTTCATAACCTCATCCATGCAATGGTAAAATGGTGGGATGTTTACAAAGTTCAAGAGACAATTTCTGGGTAATTAATCATTTTATTAATAATGCTAGCATTTTGATGAAAAGAGTCAGTGGTGCTCTCAGATGCCATGGACCCTCATCGTGGTGGGCTAGCAGCTCATATGTCTTTGGAAAAGTGGATGTTCTAGAGGGTGGCAGTCAACTCTGATTGGTTAACAATTAATGAGAGAATAAATACTACAATGAGGGCCTGGACCTATTCTAATGAATTTTGATTATGTCATTTCTAAATTGCTGGGGGCGGAGAGGGGGCAATCTAATCAAAACATTTTCCCTGCCCAAACCTAAGTGGAGTACTATAGGCTTCCCTACCTTACATGAAATTCCTGGTAAGTTTGGGTGGGGTCTGACCAGGCTGAGGAGGAAGATAATTCGTCTTTCAGACTGAGCTTTGGAAAGGAGGACTTTAGAAAAAGGAGGAAACTCTGAATCTTTCCAAATCATTGTTTATTAATAATCATTTCTCTCAATGGAAAATAGTTAAGAACTCTTCCTCCTAGAGTCAAATTTATTTGTTATTTTTTTGTTTTCCCTTGGTGGAAGAGATTTATTAAAGTGGTAAATCATATTTGTCCACATATTTGAATCTCTGTCTTTCCAGCATCTTTGCTGTAGAAATTTCTGATGTCTTCTAGACCTTCAGGTCAACTCTAGCTACCTCTGTGATGTGATATATGTTATGGGGAGTCCTATAGGGATTATCACAATGACAAAGTAAAATCGGAAGACTGTATTGCTGAATATAATAAATGAGGATCAGCATCTGCTGAGATAAGCGTTGTTTGTATGTTTCATTTCCTGTCATAGCCAGAAGGTTGATTTCTTCTTTAGACTCCTGAATGACTCATGCCACCACCCTTCTGATCCTTCCCCAAGAATAGTTTGAGTTTTTTGCAGGAGGATGGCAACAATGAGACGTCAGCAGCCACATGAAATCAGTTTTGAAGACAGGCTGTTTAGTGATGAGCTAAAATTGAGAGAAGGAAGAAATGACCAAATAAAACTGTTGTGTTCATCCTTGGTTGCCGAAGAAGACTGTGCCATCAGAGAAATGATGACATGACTTGCACTTGACTTTGTTTTGAGTGAGGGCTGTGCAGGTCACCAGTCTCACTTCTCCTACAGAGCCAAATGAATCCAGTGACCAGATGTCAGGATGACTGGAGATGACCCAGGATACAATGGGAGACTTTGGCCCCTTTAGGCCAAGGTCTCTTTGGTATGTTTATATATTGTATGAGCATATGTGTATGTTTGCAGAAGTATATGTGTACATACACATGTATCTCTGTGTATGTGTGTATACACACATTCATATACATACAGATTTCCATAGATCTGTGATCTCATAGATATAAGAAGTCCCTCCACTGATGCAAATCAAACCCATTTACCTCTTCTCATAGCCAGCATCATGTTCAAATCTTACTATTCTGCAAGATTAAGTCAGCCTTGGCACTCTCATGTCATCCACTGATTGGACCCTTTGACTGGAGGAGGGCAGAGCCAAGAGGTCCAGGCTCTCCAGTTAAGGAGGGGGCCCAGCACAGTCTTCTCCCCATTTCTCACAAGCTACATTGCTTTTGAACTTCTCCATCATGCCCCTAGACAGGATACCTTCTATTTCTGCCCTGCCACCATTCCTCTGATGTTTAAACTTCCTTTGGTGTATGGTCTAGCCCCATCAGATTGTAAGCTCCTTGAGGGCAAGGACTGTACTTCTGTTTGTATCTTCTGGGCTTAGTACATTGCCTGGACCATAGTAAGCCCTTGATAAATATTTATTAATGGTTGACTGACCCACTCGTGCCTTCTTATCCCATTTGTAACTTGTTTCTTATATCTCATTTTTCTTTGTATCTTCATGTAAATTCTCTGTAGAAGATAGCCCAAGGTGTTACTTTGAGCATTATAGGATGTAATGATAAGTCCAGTCTCATTCTTTAAATGTTTTATGGAAAATAAGATAGTCCCTGCATTATCACTCACTTTTCTTACCTTTTCCTCATCATATCCCTTTTCCATTTCTAATCAAATGTGTCCTTGATGGTGTCTTCCATTTGATCTATCTTATGATTGGTGATGTGCTACAAGCTGTTTGCATCAGTCACATCTCTTTTCATTGTCATTTAGGGAACCTGCAATTGTGATTCATTTGAGATCATGGTATATTTCATGATTCATTGTCATAAAGTTTCAATGGGAAAGTAGTGATGTTAGAAAAATAGACTTTGGGATTAGTGGGACAACTTGAGATGTTGGGAACTGCTGCACAGTTTCCCAAGTGTTGTACAACTTGATCTCTTCCTTCAGTTTATTATCTATTCAAGTTTATTATCTATCATGTGCTATATGAGGATTGATCAACGCAATGACCTATCAAATTTTCATGTCATAAAGCTTAATAATATGCATTTTCATCCACTTTATTTTTCCACTGTGGATAGTTGTATTGATCTCTTGAGGGATTATGGATTTCATCCAGAAAGTTATATAGTATTCTGGGGCTCAGGGAAGTCATCCCTACTCCATCTGTAGACAGGCACATTTGGATTGGGATTTCCATCAGTTTTGGAATCTCTTTTCTCTATGAACTTTGAACAGCATAACCTGCATGACATTGGTGATTTTTGTCGAGTTGTGTAACTGCTGTGAAGTTCTTTATATGATCACATATGACATGGAATCATATGATTTGAATATTTGTGTGAGAGGTACCTTGTTTGATAAGAACATTTAGGACTGAGTTTTGTTCTACTGAGCCAGTTTTTTTTGGTTAGCAATAGAACTGGCAGAGTCTTTCATTTGATTATGATATATAGCTAATTATATAATAACAAAAATAACTATTATCTTCCCTCTGCCTCTCAATCCATTTTGTGACTGAAGATATGAATTATGTAAAAAATTATCTGCAAGATTGTCTGAGCCCATGCTTATACCAGCATGGCCAATGTAGGAGGGGGAATGGCACATCCAATTGGAGAGTATACATTAGAAAAGGGCATAGATGGAGGGATACAAGCAGCCAGAATAAAGGACAAGGGCTTTGGGGAGATGAGTCAGCTTAGACAAATAGTTCACCTCATAATTTACTTCTTGGTCCAGTATTGACATTGCCTGAATCTCACCACAACTTTTCCAACAGCATTTTCTCATTATCTCCGTCCCTTGGATTGCACCACTCCAAAGAAATCTGGGTAACAGCATGTCCTGCCCTTTTGGTTTAAATTTCTATAAATTCCAATTTGTACAATGGCCCTTTCCCCAAGTGGGAATTGTCTATCCTCTGCCTTGGTGTTTGCTTCATCATTGACACATGACAATAATTTCCAGATCAGAGTATGACAAAGCTTCTCTATTCCCTGATCCTATTTTCATCAAGGATATTTTTGATGCAAACATAGATCATTCCTATAAAGATTTTATGAAAATAAGAGTAGTAATATGAATCAGTAGTTGAGGATGTCTTATCAGTCACTTTTCTTTGGTAATAATGCTGTCTGACATCTTTTTCATTCATTTTAAATCTTCTTTTTGAGATATTATGAAAGTTGATTTCTTGCTTGACCAAGAAAAATTGTTGAAGAATCCACATGGTGGTTAATTCCAATTAGAGATGAGCATCCAGTCTACCCATAGTAACATTAGTGGTGATGAGGACTTCTGTGGCTGAAGTTATTTTAGGGGAAACTGGGAAGGGAGGATGACTTCATGAAGCTTTTCATCAAACCATCCAAGTACCCAGAACATGGTAAGTGTATAAAAGGCTCAAACTATCCTTGCTCTTCCAGTATCTGAGACTTCTCCCTGAACTTATAATCTTTTGCCTAATCCTCAAAGCCTATCCTCTTTTAGTGAGTATCATTCTATTTCCTGCTCCTAACTTCTATATTTAGCCCTTAATATCTTGGGAAACTTCAAATTAAAAAATATTTCTGAGGACTGACCAAATTCTTCTGACCCCTTCTTGAATGAGAAACTTTTTGTTTTGACTCTTTCTGATCCCTGACTCACAAAGCTCTATCTTGTGCTGTAGGAGAAACTCAACTTCGGACAATTCTCATCTCCTTTACTTCTGTTCCCAGTGTACTCTGGCACCCTGGTCTGTAGGGATAAGGGGACTATGGTTGTAATATAGGGATAGCATAAGTGAGATCCAAAGCAAGAATGCATTAAAAAATTTTTGAGGAGTATTAAATTTGTTACCACTATTACAATCTTTCCTTCCTCTGCCTTCCCTTTTCTTCTCCTCCTGTCCCACATTTTAAATATTTTAAAAAATATTTAGTGTTCTCTCTCTCTCTCTCTCTCTCTCTCTCTCTCTCTCTCCCTCCCTCCATGTCCAGTTCTCCATCCACTATGCAACATAGTAAAAATCTCTCTATATATTAAAATCTTGAAAATCTAAAACACTGGGAAACAGATATTCTCAAATAGCCATTTTCCTCCAGATAAGTGAAGGATATCTCTTTAAGCCTCAAATATTTTTTGTTTTAATCATTTTTGATTGAAACCTTTCCAAATTATATCATAGGCTTTCTTGCCTTTCTCTGAATATACTGAATATAATTTAATCTTTTCTTTGTGACTCAAGATTATTGTTACATATATCTTTTAATGTAGCAGTGCCTCAAATTCCTGTAGTATCTTATGGTTTTCAAAGTGTTCTAACATCCACTAAGGCAGTGTGGTACAATGGAAAGAGCATTGCCTTTGCAGTCAGTAGACTAGGGTTCAAACCCTACATCCCACCCTTCATGACCTTGGACAAGTAATTTAACTTGAGATAGGTGGTGCAATGGAAAAGTTCTGGGCCTGGAGTCAGGAAGACCCAAATTTGTATCCTGCCTTAGATACTAGCCTTGTGACCCTGGGCAAGTTATTTAACATGTCTGTCTGAGATCTGTAAAATGAAGATAATTAATAGCATCTCCCTTCCAGAGTTGTTGTGAAGACCAAATGAAATAACATTTTACAAACCTTAGCTAGCTATTGTTATTATTAGGTATTAGTAAATTCTCCATGCCCCACTTTTTTCATCTGTAAATGAGAGGATTAGACCAGATGGTTTCTGAACTCCTTTCTAGCTCTATATCTAGCATCCTATGATCTCATTTCATAGACACAACATTCTGGTGAAATAGACAAGGCAGATAAAATTATTTCCTTCTTACAGATGTGAAAGTTCAGAGACTGGTATGTTTGAATAGCTAGTAAGTGGCAGAGCTGGGCCAAATCCATGCTACCCAGAGTAAGGTTTTTGATGTCTGTTGAAATATATAGGCTATTTGCCTACATACTAACTGACCTTATAAGGACTGATCTACTTTTCAAGTTATTGTTTCTTGCTTTCCATGGTTTTGTTATGACTCTATCACTTCTTAATATTAGCTTATAGCAATCCATTGTTTCCTTTGTTTTTATGACTTTTAGTTTCCTAACAACTTGGAAATCAGATAACAAGATTTGTTAGAAATTTGTGCAGAATGAGGAGGTGAAGGTAAAATAGTAAAGGCAGGGACTCATCTGAGCTCTCCCAAATACCCATCCAAACAATATTAAAATAACATTGAATTAAAATTAAATTATGTATTTATATATTAAATAAAATAAAAATAAAAATAAAATGAGTTCTGAAGTAGTAGAACTAATAAAAGGATGGGATAAAACAATTTTCTAGCGCAAGGTAACTTAGAAGGCCAGCAAGAAAGATCTGTCTCACTGGGGTGAGAGTGGTATGTGGTCCAGGGAAGGTTGTACCCTGTAAACCAGCAGCAGACCTTTGGGTCAGAGTCAGCAGCAGTGCTGGCTTCTGGAGCTCTTAAAAAATAGATAATAAAAGAGTTGAACAAATGATCAGGACCCTTTGATGGCACTGGGAGCAGGACTCGGTTGCATTGCCAATACATCATTCTGGGTTGCAGTCCCTGGGTGAGGAGAACCACTAGCAGAAAACTGCATGTAGGGAACCTAGATACAATTCAAAGCCAGAAAAGAGTGCTTGTGTTTGTCACAGACCAGGGCACAGGCTAGAAGAACAGGCAACCACACCTTTCCTCAGATCATACAGCCTTAGAATGACTGAAAATTTACATACTGCTAGAACCAGCTCTGAAAACAGCAGCATGAAAAACTTGAAGCTGGTAACAGTGCCCCTTACATCTTAGGAAAAGAGCCCAATTTTACCATAAAGTTAAAAGTAAAGAAATAGATGGAAAAAAATGACCAAATGACAATAAAAAGGAGCCTAAACTTAGAAAGTATGTGCTGAAAAGGAAGATCAGAACACAAACTCAGAAGAAGAAAGAGAAATCAAAAGACTGCATGCAAAGCCTCAAAGAAAAAATATGAATTGATCTCAGGGCCTTCAAAAATGAATTCCTGGAAAGGAGCAAAAACAATTTTAAAAGTCAAACAAGAGAGGTATAATAAAAATTGGGAAAAGAAATGAGAATGAGGCAAGAAAGCAATAAAAATAAGTCAACAGCTTGGTAAAGGAGGCACAAAAAATAGTGAAGAAAACCACACCTTAAAAATAAATAGACCAAATTATAAAAGGCTCAAAAATCCACTAAAGGCAACTCCTTAAAAAGCACAATTCACCAAATGGAAAAAGAGGAACAAATGTTCACTGAAGAAAATCACTGAGCAAGTAGAAACTAGTAGTGACTCAATGAGACATCTAGAAACAATAAAATCAAATCAAAAGAATGAAAAAAGAAGAAAATGTGATCTAACTTAGTGGAAAAACAGTTGACCTGGAAAATATTTTGAAGAGAGATAATCTAAGAGTTATCTGAATTTAAGAATTAACCTGAAAGTCAGGATCAAAAAAAATTTTTTTTAAAAGAGCCCAGTTATCACCTTTCAAGAAATTATCAAGAAAAACTGCCCTGATATCCTAGAACAAGAGGGTAAAATAGATATTGAAAAATCCACCATCATTTCCTGAAAGAGAACCCAAAATAAAAGCTCCCAAGAATATTTTAGCAAAATTCCAAAGTTCCCAGATCAAGGAGAAAATATTGCAAGCATCCAGAATGAAACAATTATCATAGAAGAATAGAAAGGTTAATACAAGATTTAGCAGCTTCTACAATGAAGGATTGGAGGGCTTAGAATATGATATTCTGAAGGGTAAAGAAGCTAGGATTACAACAAAGCCTCACCTATCCAGATAATTCTTCAGAGGGAAAAACTGACATATAATGAAATAGAGGACTATTGAGTATTCCTGATGAGAACACCAGAGCTGAATAGAAAATTTTACTTTGAAATACAAGACTCAAGAGAAGCAAAAAAAAGTCAACAGGAAAGAGAAATCATAAGGGCTTTGATAAGATTCAATTGTTTGTACTCCTATATGTAAAAAATAATACTTGTAACACCTAAAAATTTTATCAGAATTAGAGCAATTAGAAGACATACATAGAGGACATAGGTCTGAATTGACTCTGATGGGATGATATCCAAAAAATAAAATTAAAGGGTGAGAAAGAGAGATGCACTGGGGAGAAGGGGAAAGGCAGAGGTAGATGGAGTCAATCATTTCACATAAAAGAGGTGCAAAAGAACTTGTATAGCTGAAGAGAAGATGGGGAGGAGTGGATAATGCTTTTTAATTTATGGGATAAACCAAGCATTTCCATAATATAGTACAATAAAAAGAGATGATTGCATATCAAACTGTAAATCCTCTATGTACAACTTGCTATGCCTTTTGATTATACAACAAAATTATCACATAAATTTTTTCTTCCCTCTCCCCCAGCCCTGGAGATCACTACCATTAGAACAAATAGGTGTGTGTGTGTGTGTGTGTGTGTGTGTGCTTATGTGTGTGTATCTCATTAGACACATAGGTATACACACATATGTACAATTATTCTATACATCTATTTATCACTTCTTTCTCTGGATGCAGATAGCATCTTTCTTCATTCTCCTTTGCAGTTAATTTGAGTATTTATTATAGTCAAAATAATTTATTCAAAGTTGTTCTTGAAACAGTATTGCTGTTACTGTAAACAAATGAATCATTTTGATTACATTAAATTAAAAATGTTTTGCATGAACAAAACCAATGCAGCCAAAATTAGCAAGAAAGCAGGAAACTAAGGGAAAACTTTTTTTTTTTAATGGCAAGTTTCTCTCATAAAGGCCTCATTTCTCATATAAAGAGAATTGAGTTAAATTTGTAAGAATATAGGCCATTCCCCAACTGATAGTCAAAGGATATGAATGGGTAATTTTAAGAAAAAGAAATCAAATTGTAGTCATATAAAAATGTCTTGAATCATTGAAGATGAAAGAAATGCAACCTTTCACGTATAACTATACCATAACTATCAATTGGCTGTTATGACAGAAAAGGAAAATGACAAAAATTGGAGGGGATGTGGAAAAATTGCAACTTTAATGCACTATTGGTGGAGTTGTTTTAATCCAAACATTCTGGAGAGCAATTTAGAACTATACACAGATGATAAAGTGTGCATTCCCTTTGACAGAGAAATATTCCCACTAAATCCCTGTCCCAAAGAGGTCAAAAAGGGCGGGGGGAACCCTATATGTACAATAATATTTGTAAGAGTTTGTGTGTGTGTGTGGTGGCAAAAAATGGAAATTGAAGGCATGCCCATCAACTGAGAAATGGTTGAACAAGTCGTGGTATATGATTGTGAAGGGATACTATACTATCCTATATGAAAAGATGAGCAGGATGCTTTCAGAAAAATTTACGTGAACTGATGGAAAGTGAAATGAGCAGAATGAGGGGAATAGTGCACACAGCAGCAGCAATACTGTACACTGATTTATTGTGAATGACTTAGCTACTCTCAGCAATACAATTATCCAAGATAATTTTGAAAGACTAATGATCAAAAATGCTATCCACCTCCAGAGAAAGAACTGATGAATTCTGAATACAGATTGAAACATACCTTAAAAATTTTATTTTTCTTGTTTATTTTGGTTTGCATTTTCTTTCACAACATGGCTAATATGGAAATATGTTTTGTATGACCACAAATGTATAACCTATATCAAATTACTTGCCTTCTCAATGAAGGGAGGAAGGGTGAGAGAGAATTTGGAACACAAAATTTAAAAAAAATGTAAAAGTTGTTTTTATATTTAATTGAAAAAGATATTAAAGTAAAGAAATTTGTGCAAAATAAGACAAAATAGGCTCTGATTCTGGGTCCGAATAATGCTTCTAGGAGTCATATGTATATACTTTAGTAGATCTATTTTGGGATATACTGTCTCTTTAACACACCATCCTTCGTTAATATGTGGATCATGACAAGCTGAGATTTCCAATCAAGGTTATAGGCTGCTTTCTTAATGTGTCTATTTCCATGGTAGAAGGGCACAAAACGTTGGCAGAAAGAAAGGAGAGTCACAAAGTGAAAAGGAAAAGAAAACTGGAAGAGGAGAGACTGGAAACAGAAAGAAATGGAGGTTAGAAAAGAAAGAGGTGTTCCTATGATAGGGAATAGAAACATGCCATTAGCAGTCACCTTTTGTATGAAGGAGCCAACCCACAGGTGACCTAATTGGTTGCATAAATTCTGTATTCAGCGTCCTATATCAGAAAATTTTCTCTAAAGAGATTTCAGCGTAAAGATATAATCTGCAGAAATTGGAGATATTCCTCACAAATCCTAGTTGTGAGGGAATGTGGTTTCCCAGTCCTATTGCCAAACTTGTATATCAGATTTTTCTAATAGATTTCCTCCTTTTGTTTATATGAAAATTTGTTACTGATGAATGAATAGTAATGGTTTTGAGAAGTAGGAAAGTTCATTTTTCCTCATAGATTGAGTTTCTTCTTGGATCATAAGTGTAATTTCTATGTAACTCAGTGACACTAATTTCCTTAGTTTTTTTCTTAAAGACTATTTTGTCAATAGCCTTTTGCTCTTTTTGTGCACTTTACTATTAATAAATTATCAGTGTTATCACTAATTTCAGTAAAATTAAAAATATGATAAAGGATATGGCAAATAAATATACTCATTCTCAGGTATCTAAAAATTTTGTTTTTCTATTTAAAATTTTTAAAGTATCCCAGCCATAAATTTTAAAGTAGAATGGGGATAATGTGTCTCCCCAAGAAAAACCATTTGCAGACTGGCATTTATATAACAGGAAAACAAATGCCTGATTTTTGGCAAGTGCAAGTAACTTTGCCATAGGGATTTGGTTTAAACTTATCCTTAGCTAATCTCTTAATTTTATTGTAGCAGATGTACAACACTGAGAATATTAATGATGAAACTGAAAAGGGTGAACATTTCTGATAGGTTTGTAATCTCTGGTTGGACTTGGACTGAAAAGGAACTTTAGTTGGGGCAACTATTTTTGGCCATATGTAATACCTCTTTGCAGTCTCTCTCACAAAGGGGCAGAATCTGGTGTATAAAAATAGTATTCAAACTGGCTAAAATAATTTTAGAATTCTATAATTCATTTTAACTCCCAGTGATATCTCTCTGTTGTAGTTAGGAGCTTAAATATAAGTTCTAAATCCCAATATAAAACTTTTCATAACTCCCTCTGCCAGCCCCCTGCCCCTTCCTGTCTTCCCCCAAGAACATTTTGCAACATGTACCTTCCTTTTCCTGGCTTTAAAGTACAGGGGCCAGCTGTTCCTATCATGTCATATACTTGTATAATGTTTTCTTTTCTGACTCAACTTGCATGAAGAAACCTCCTTACTCTTGTAATTTTCTCTGTATAAATGTTAGTGGGATATTTAGGAGGGTCAAAATCATACCACATAAAAATTGCTTGAAAAAGCAAGGCATGCTTAGCCCAGAATGAGAGAAAAGAAGACAGCGTGATGTGGAACTTGTCTTCAGGTATCTGAAGAGTTACTATATGAAGAATCGATTAGATGTTCTCTGCTTGGTACTGGTGGTCAGAAATAGTACTAAAGGGTAGAAGAGAGGTAGAGTTTGGCCTAACATAGAGAAAAACTTCCAGTTGCAACTATCTAAATATAATATGGACTGTTATTGTTTTGCCATTTCAGTCATGTCTGACTCGTTATGATCCCATCTGAGGTTTTCTTGGCAAAGATACTGGAGTGGTTTGTCATTTCCTTCTCCACATCATTTTATAGGTGAGGAAGCTGAGGCAAACAGGGTTAAGTAATTTGCCCATAGTCACACAACTAGTAAGTGCCTGAAGCCAGATTTGAACTCAGGAAGATGAGTCTTCTTGGCTCCATGCCTGGCACTCTATCCACTTTACCACCTTGCTGCCCTATATTGTGAGCTACCTTGGAGCATAGTGAGTTCTCTACCATTGGAGGTCATCAGTCATTGGCTGAATGGCAACTTGTTGGAGATATTGTAGATGGGTTTTCTTCTTTGGATAAATGTTGAACTAGATGACTCAGAAATCTCTTCTAGTCCCATAATTCTATAATTTAATATTTATCCTCTAAAGATAAATACTATAATAAGCATTCTTATTCTAAGAAGATGCAAAAATATTGATATGTGACCATCATGTTGTAATGCCACTAGAGTTCTGAATTAAATTTGGGTTGAGTCGGGGATACATAGGAATTAGGAATAATTGGAATATGGAAACCTAAGATCTGCCAGTAGAGATAGTTATCATCAGAACAAAGCACTGTTTATATGAGAGAAGGCAGTATAGGGAATTTTTGAAAATACATATTCTAGGCTTCTAAACTTGTACAACTAAATATGTGTTTGTATTCCTTTGACAGTTATGTTGTGTTTCTTTTATGTGTCTTTCCCTTCTATATTATGTTCTCATATCATCTATTCCAATATCTCTTTATTTCCCATGCAAGTGCAATAATTTAATCTTGGATATTGAAAAGCTTGTCACATTAATATATATTTAAAGGAGAAAATAAAGGAAAAATGAAGGATGTTTTTTTCAAGTGAATAAAGACAGGAATAAGTGAGCTGAAGAGAAATATTAAAAATAAAGAAAAGAGAAGGAAGAAGGGATTGACCTGTGACAGCTTGTCCTTCTGCTGGATCCCATCTGTTCTTGGGAGAATAGCCTCCATGCCGTTATTTCTGATACATTAGCTGTCGAGCAAACACATACAGCTGTGCATACAAAGATTGGCTTTGTATTTACTCAGCATGCTAGAATCTGAAGGAGCATTATTGTTGAATTAAGGACACAGCCAATACCATAGTTACAAAACAAAAATATTTCAGTTAAAAAATCTACCCAAGTATTTGTGTGTCATGCCGAGCAGAATGCGTATCCTTGGGTGGAAGTGAATGTATGTCTGAGTATGTCGAACGAGGATAATATGGTCATTTCAGGTCTCCCAGGGGAAGAAAAAGGCAATGGAATTGGGGAGCCTGGTTAAGCTCATAAATCAAATAAAAGCACACCACCAGGGTCGATCCTCCCAGTTGAGTTGTGAAGCTGTTGCTTGTGTTGACAAAATGTGGGGCCCTTTGCAAACATGAGCAGTGATGCTTCTATGGTTCTTTGCTCAGGTTCTCAGACAAGCTCCAGTCATTTCAGCATTTGTCCTTGAGCCCACAAAATTGAGGTAATGACAGAGTTCACTTGGTTCTTGTGATTTCTTTCTTCTGGTGTAGTGAGAATCTGAAACCACCTGTCTGAAAGTCATTCCAGCAGTTTGTCGCCTTCCCTAGAACAAGTAACATTCGTGCTTTGTGATCATGGAGATAGGAATTGTCTTTAGGTGTTTGTTCAAAATTTCCCCTTGCGCTTGTCAGTGGAAAAATCAAAGGTTAGGACTAGGGATTTGCAGTCTAAGCTTGCATTACCCCCAAATAAAGGGGAGCGTTGCGTGTTAGCTTGTTGCAATAACAAAAGCAATCTAATATTTCTGTTTCCAGATGGAGTGGGGAAGAGTAAGAAAAAGTGGAGAAAAGAAAGAATGTATTCTATAATTACCAAATAAATTCTTTTTTGTTTGATGATGCTTTGTCAAGTCAGCCTCAACTATAGGTCAGTTAAGAAGTGCTTCTGCTTAGTTACTCAAATGCACAGAATTTAAAATGTTAAAAAAACTCCAACAATCTAAAAACATTAAAAACAATTCAAAAATCAAAAAGTCAAATGAATCAAGTATCCAAAACTTTAAGAATAAGGATTCTTAACAGTTTAACAAATTATACCTACTGAAATCAGTTTATATTTGTAGTACAGGGAAAAAACTAGTTTAATGTGATTAAAATGTGCCAGCTGATAGCTTGACTGCAGCCTAGGGCACTTTCAACTGATGTGAGATGTACGAGAAGATCAGTCAGCTGTGAATGATCATATGTCCTCATGCTGGGGTTTTAGATATCAAATGGGGACTGAAAGGGGAGTATCTACTGGCAATGCAACCAGCAAAAGGGATCCAATCAGACGCTGCCCAAAAGTTCTGGGGGAGGAGACAGAGGTGCTTCTCCAGTCAGTGCTTGAGACTGTTAGGCCATAGAATGGTGGATTGGCATCCTGTACTTGGTAGGAAACATGGGCTTGAATCTTGCTTTGTCCCTTACTAATTGTCATAACCCTGGGGGCAAGGCACTTAACCTCTATGGGATATAGTGTCCTGATCTGTAAAATAAAATGTTATAAGAAAAGAGCTTTGTAAATCCCAAAGTGTTATAGAAATGAGAATTATTATGGCTGTAGAGAAGATGGGCAAAATGAAGTCTTATCATTTAAGGAGGATTTTTAATATGACTTCTCTTTCCCTTTGGGAATCTAATTTTTTTTAAATATCAACTTAAGGAAATAGAGACTTTCCTAGAAGGTAGAATATTTCATTTTCCATTGGTGCTGCCTAGAAGTCTCATGGCTTCCTGGAATTTCCTTTAAGAATTTCAGATATCCCAGCAATAATTTTCATGCACTGCAATTTTTGCTAACAGTGTTAATACCGAGTCATGTTGCATGTGTGAATTTTCATAACCCAATTTCCAGATAGCCTCAGGGGATGGCTAATAGTGTTTGGATTATTAGCCTAAGAATGAACAAGAAGAAAGAAGATCCTTTATTATCTGGGGCAGGGCAGCAAGCACAGAGTTATCCTACATGGGCTATAGAAATTAGAGACTCACAAATCTGTCCCCTTCCATTCAAATCCTGACCGAAGTCATCCTAGAAAAAGAGGTGTCCTGTCCCGTAAGTTTTTCAAGAAAAGAGATTCCACACCTCCTTGACATTTTATTCCAGGTTTTATCAAATAAACAAAAATTATTGAATGCCTACTATTGCTGACTAGGTGTTGTGGAAAATACAAAGAGGCCAATGCTTGCTTTTGAAAAAACTTTATAATCTAGTTGGAGAGACAAAACAAAAACATAGGAAAAGCTATACAACAATAGCAAGTAGAAACAAATTTAAGAATCATGCCAGACACTGTTCTAAGCTGTGTGTGTGTGTGTGTGTGTGTGTGTGTGTGTATGTAGTGGGGAAGGGAAAAGGACGATAGCAAAACAGTCTATGATCTCAAGTATCTTACATTCTAAGGGGAGAAATAATATGTGTAAAACTTACATATAAGACACTTAGAGCAGATACAACATAACTATGGATAGTAAACTGCCTCTAGGGGTTGGGGAGACAGGAAAGGACCCCTGCAAGAGTGATACATCAGCTAAATTTTTCATTAAAATAAAATTTCATTGATTTTATTGGTATTTTCATATGACCCAAATTTCTACCTACATAGAAATTTGGACTACCTCCTTGCCAGAGATCTGCTCCACAAAATGAAGAATATTTTTGAAGAAAAAAGAAAATAAAAGAGGAAGAAGAAAAAATGGTATCAATATATTGACAAGTCTGACAATACATGCAATATTTCAAACCCATGTACTCTTTACCACTGCAAAGAAATGAGGGGAGGTGTTTTCTTGTATTTCTTTCTTAGGGACTTACTTATTCTTTGTAATTTTCTAACTTTTTTTTTATTTTTGTGGTTATTCTGTCTATTACATTATTATAGTTATTGTGTATATTATGTTCTTGGCTCTACTTTACATCAGTTCATTTAAATCTTCCTATATTTCTCATATTATTAGTTTCTTGTTTCATAGCATTATTCCATTATTTTCATGGATCATGATTTATTTAGCCACTTCCCAGTCAATGAACAACTACTTTTGAGTTAATTCCTGAAGGAAACCAATTTTTTCAAGAGGTAGAGATATGAAAAATAATAGAAAGAAAACAATTTGAAAAAGAGCATAGGACAGAAAGTACCTAGTTAATTACTATCACATTGATAAAGGACGACGTATGTATGTGCATGTAGTGCCCATGTGTGTAATATAGATATCCAGTCAGCCAACTTAAAATATATAATATATAGTATATATAATATAGGTATATTATATATAGTATATATAATATACTATATATAATATAGGTATAATACATAATATATGTTATTATATAACATTTATATAATATATTATACATACACATGCACATTATATGTGCATATTTGTGATGTGTAATATGTATATATATTATTTATCATGCACACATATATCTATAGTCACACACACACACACACACACACACACATATATATATATATATATTTTAAGATTGGTGTCTGGATGCAAATAAACATCAAACACATATATACACATACACATATTTTTAAAATGGCTTGCTTAGCATTGTCCTTTATAGTCAAAAAAACAGGAAGAAGCTACATTAATTGCCCTCTCCAGAGGTCAAACTCACAACTATGACTTCATTAGACATATCTCACTGTGCTAAAATGACTACAAAGAAAAATGGTAGCATAGTATACAGGGACAACAAGATCATTCTTCTACTATGTTTAGCACTGGTCAGCTCATGATTGACTGCTGTAATATCTGGGGTTGTCCTACAAAGATGGAATTGTGAGGGTGGTTGGACAAATTATATCTCTAAGGGGAGTCTATATGTGTTTATAAAGACTATATGTTATATAGCATTAGATATACACAAATATAACTTTACATATTTGTAGTGTCCATCTGAACATGTATTATGTAAGCTGTGTATTTAACAATGCATATTATATCCATATAATATACATGTATATAAACACATACACACTGCTGCCACCCACCCACCCATGCTCTACTGGTCATAATCAGTTATAACCCAGGAAGAGATTATCAGGCTAGAGACTTATAAATCCTTTGCAACTTCCTTTGCATTGATTGTCTATTTTCCTGGAATATGATACTTCCTTCCGTCTATTTGAATGTTGTATTTATAGATCAAATACCAGTTTCTCCATGAAGGCTCTGATGTGAGGTGCATGGAGAGGGTCAGTCTGGATGAATTATTGTGTGTCCCCATGTTAGAATCCATCTAGTTCCACCTGGATCTCTGAAATCTGTCCTGCTCCATTCCTTCACTCAACTACTAGTGCCTTCACTCACCTAATTATTCTTTATTTTGTATATACTTACATATGTATGTGTGTCTAGAATGAAAACTCCTTGAAAGTAGGGGCTATTTCATTTTCTATCTTTGTGTCCTCAGCACTTTACTTGACATGTGGAAGGCACCTTATAAATTCTTGTGGTTTGATTGACAAGATGACTCAACTCAAGCTCTTCTGACTGTATCTCAGATTCATCGTATTTGTATGTGAAGGATAGCACATTGCCACTACCATCCAGGATCGTAATCCTCTGTTTATAATCTTTCAGTAGCACAATACTACTCAACTAACCTAATTTACATGACCTGTGCCTGTCTCTCTGCAGTTTCTTAAGATATGGCTCTCACTGTTGGGACCCAGATAATGATATTTAATGGAGGGCAATACCACTAGATGGGAAGTCTTTCCTTCCAATGTGGACCCTTGATGTGGGAAGACAGACTCTCTTCTGTTTGAAATGGATCAGATTTTAAAAGAGCAAACACTGGCAAATACTATTGTGTTCTTCATCCTTCCTTTCCGACATAACTCTTCATACTTCTGACAAAAAATGGAAATCCTGTCCCCAAGTAGTCTCAATCACAATACTGTCCTTCTCAGCCAAATGAATATATTTTTAACTATAAGACATCACAAATAAATTGAATCACTCATTCTGTCGTCTATTAGTCTGCCCATATATTGTTATTTTTAAATTTTTTATATTTTATCTCCTGTTTAATGAAACTTTTAAATGCTACTATGAATCAGGAGATTAGCTTCAAGGAAAAGGTACACCCATCATTAAAATGTATAAGATTGTCTTTTTTTAAAACCAGAATTGCTACAGGGAAGACATTTACCATAGATAAATTGGGAAAATGTACTAACTGTTTTTCAGCCGACTGGAAGATTAATATTGCCAATACAATTGACAGGAGAGAAGAGGAGTTTTTAAAAATCATGTTAAGGCAAGATGGATTAGGATTAAGGTTCTACCTGGTTCTTCCTAGAACTTCTATTTTATGGAAAATGCCCACATCAGCCATGTCATCATTCCTTACAGGTTCCACCCTTGACTTTCTGTGCTTTCTCTCAATGCCACAGAAATCTTCTTAGCCTGGAAGTTCACTGCACCCCTGGAATTCTTACCCTAGAAGTATTTTCTGCCCTTAGATCCCTTCCTTTTATTCTCTGGTTTCTTCCAGAAATTCTTTTTTTAAAAGAAATGCCTGGGAAAGTCATGTCTTCATTTTCTATGGGCTCTACTCCTGACTCTCAAGACTTTCTTTACCACACCCATCCAAGCACCCTCTACCCTACCCTTCAGCTTCTTTTAATGTGTTGTCTTCCTCTGTTAGATTGTTAACTTCTTGACAGCACAAACTGTTTTTCATTCTGCTTGTATTTATATCCATAGTGCTTAGTACAATTCTTAGCACATAGTAAGCACTTAATAAATACTTGCTGACTTGACTTACACCTTATTATGGAGTAGAAATGAGTTGCTTTAACTTTTCCTTGGTAAAGAGAGCTGATGGCACAATGCATAGAGGGCTGGACCTATAGTCAGGCAGACATGAATTCAAATTTGGCCCCAGACACTTATTAGCTGTGTGGCCCTGAGAAAGTCACTTAATCTCTATTTGCTTCAGTTTCTTCATCTACAAAAAGTGAATAGTAACAGTACCAACATCATAAGGTTGTTATGAGGATCAAATGAGATATTTGTAAATTGCTTAGCTTAGCAGGTGCTGCATGAGGAGTGAAGATGCTTGAATCAATTCGGTTCCATAAACACATACTAAGTATCTGCTACATTTAAGGCACTAGAGATACAAAGACACAAATGAAATAGTCTGTCCTGAAGGAGCTTATATTCTACTAGCATGATAGAATATGGGTAAATATAAGCAAATAAGGAGGACGCATAAAATAATACAAAGGATTTTTCAAGAGGTAGAGAATATTCACCACTAGCAGTATCAGGAAAGACCTTATGTAGGAGGTATCATCTCAGTGGAGCTTTGAAAGAAGTTAGCGATTTTATGAGGCATAAGTAAGGAGGGAGTTCTCCCTGACAGGGTGACCTTTTGTAAAAGAGCTTGGAGACAAGAGATGGAATGTTATGTTCAGGGACTAGCAGTAGGCCAATTTGATTGTAGTAGAGACTATATGAAGGAGACTGATGTGAAATAAAACTGGAAATGTGTATGGGAAGCAGATTGTAGAGGAACTTAAAGGTCAGGTGGAAGACTTCATATTTTCTCTTAGAGGCAGTAGGGAGCCATTGAAATTTTTTGATCTTATGGTTTAGCAAAGCCCAAAAAGATACCTCTCTGGAATACTGGGCAAGAAAATACTTTCTGTTACCTTCCTATTATTTTTTTTAAAGGCAGGTAGCCTAATATATCATAGATAATTGTTTGCTCCCTACAGTATTCTTATTCCTGGCTTCTTGGTGGTTGAGAAAAGACTTTTATGTACATGGGTAGAAGAGCCAGCATTAAGAGAATAGGGTGCCTGAAGACTGAGTTACCAAGAATTACATACATTTGGATTCCTCATGACAGAGCCTAAACTCTATTTTAATCCTGTAAGCATAAATACATATATGTCATCAGTCTTACCACATACCTCAGTACAGAGAGTGAAACATTCTCTTCCTCATGTGGCGCCATTGAGGGATGCTCTCTGAGAGTTTAAAGCCGTGTCTTCTGATTTTGGTACCACCTTGTGATGTGTAAGGGAGTTTTTTTTTTAGAAAACATTTTATTAATAATGGAGCTTTAAAATTCTTTCAAATTTCCCTATAACTGACAGGGATACTATCATGCTTCCAGTTATCTACGCTTGTAATAGTCATATCATCTTCAACTTCTCCCTCCTACTTACTCCACATTATTCAATCTTTTGACCAGTGTTATTTCTAACTTCAGAAACACTTCTGATTCATGTTCCCTTTTCTCCACTCACATGGCCACCATCTTGATGTAGACTTTCATCACTTCATGAATGGACCTTTGCAATCACTTTCTGGTTCTTCTCCTTGTCTCAAGTCCTTTCCCACTCTAATGCATCTTCCACTCAGATGCCAAAGTCACTTTATGAAAGCACAGTCTGACCATCTCACCTCCCCCATCCCAATCAATAAACTCCAGTTCTTACTTCAAAGATTAAATATAAAATCCTCTGTTTGGCATTTAAAGCCAAAAGTCCATTTATGAGGTGAGAAGAGTCTGCACCAGGATGGTGGCCATGTGAATGAAGAGAAAGAACAAAAATTAGAAGTGTTTTTGAAGTTAGAAATGATAAGATTTGACAACAGATTGAGTATGTGGGATGAGTGAGGAGAGAGGAATTGAAGATGATACCAATATTACAAGGCTGGATAACTAGAAGAAGGGTGGTTTCCTGGACAATCATAATGTGGAAGAAGGGGAAGGTTTGGGGAGAGCGACAGTAAGATTTTTTTTAAACATGTTGAGTTTGAGATGTCTATGGGTTATGCAGTTGCAGATTTCTAAAAGGGAGTTAGTGATATGAGGCTGGAGGTCAGAAGAGGTTAGGGATGGAAATACAGTAGAGATCTTAGAATCATCTACATAGAGATGAAAATTGATGTGATCACTGATCAAGAGAGTAGAGGGAGAGGAGAAGAGGGTCTTATGTATCCAATTCCCTCCCTCTTTAGACCATCCTCCATGTAGTTGCCAAGATAATCTTTCTAATGTGCAGGTTTACTCACATTACTCTCCTGATCAAAAAACTTCACTGATTTCCCATTGTATATTGAGTGCAACATGAACTCCTTATTCTGGCATTCAGGGTCCTCCATAATCTTGTTCCAGCTTACCTTTCCAAGCCTATTTCATGCTATTCTGTTTCATTTACTTTATGTTCCTACCAAACTGGACTATTGGTTATTCTCCAATTTTTCCACTTCTTCACTTCTTGATATTATCTGTCTTCAAAGCCCCATTCATATGCCAATTTCTCCTTGAAACCTTGATTTCCTTGAATTAATCATGCCAATATAGTATACATTTAAACATATGACAAAGTGTCGTAGTTATTTGGTTATTCCCTCCACCACAGTTAAATTTCTGGCTCTTTGAGGGCAGACACTTCCATTTAAAAATCTTTGTATTACCATGTACCCTACTTTACAAGTGGACTATGTTTAGAAAGATACTCTGGGAACCTACCTATCACTCAGAAAATTTTTTCTATGGGAAAAAATAGCATGCTGAAGCTTACTGTGAGAAGGGAATTTGGATTTCTTGGGAACATGTCTTCCTCCATTACCATGGTGAACGTTACTCAGCTTTGCTGCTTCAGGATAGTCTCTGGTTAGGCCTTCATATAGATAAGTTTTCATAAATGAGCTGTGTAGAAATGGGATTCTCTATTTTCTGAGGCCAAGAATTGCAAAGATATTGTGGGTTGTGTTGAGAATAGGGAAAAGAACATCTATTTCACTCTACGACATTTTTGAATGAAATTCTTCTGGGAAAGGGATGTTTTTGCCAAGTGTGTCAGCCCAAAGCAAAAATGAAACAGATGAGTTGTTAACCTCCCAAGTAAGAAATATTTGAAGAGGCAATTAGCTCTTTTCCGTATTTAATGCCAGTGGCAGTGATCTGGCCAAAGGACAAAACATGGATGCAATTTGTATACTGACAGTTTGGAAATTATTCAGTACTAGAGATAACAAACCAGATCTCATTTCATTTTGAGGGATATACAGTATAGTTTAGGGAAGCTAGGTGGTGCAATGGATAAAGTGCCAGGCCTGGAGTCAGGAAGACCTGAGTTGAAATCTGGCCTCAGACACTTGCTAGCTGTGTTACTCTTTCCTCATTTGTAAAATGAGCTGGGGAAGGAGATGTCAAACCACTCTAGTGTCTTTGCCAAGAAAACTCTACATGGGGTCATGAAGAGTTGGACATAAGGTAGCATTTGCTTATTTCTATGATATAAATGCTCACACTGAGAATTTAACAGTCAGCTTGCACAAGCTCATATGATCTAGCTCCAGTTCACCCCTGTGTCATAGAGCTACCTTGGATCTCTAATAACATTTGTTTTAAAGGAACAGCAGCTCCCTCGACAGAAAAGCCCAGATGCATGAGCAAAGTAACTCACATCTTTAGAAGTTTTATGTCTTTACAATGTCATGATTGGGTCCTGTTTCTTCTTATTTTGTTCTGAATCTCTTCAGTCAAGTCTTCCAAGGTTTCTCTGAAACTAGCCCTTTCATAATTTCTTATAACACAATAATATTCTGTTACATTTATGTAACATAGTATTCATTCATTTTCCAATTGATGACTATGCCCTTTGCTTCTGATTTTTACCACTATAAAAAGAACTACTTTATATAGTTACAGAAAAAAGAACACTCACGGCAAATGTTGCAAAAGTATAGCAACAATTATCATCGAAGGGAATGATTTATTGGAGTCTCTAGGTTCCTCGTCATTCCCGGTTTAGCTTCATCTTTCCAAAACATTGCTGAGCACAAAATTAAATTTAACATCTTTAATTTTTTAAAAGAACATTTAATAGTATATCAATATAATTCTGTTTATATTTGTAAAATTTTTTTTGGAGGGAAGCTATAAGAGGGAAATGAAATTACAGTGCTGAAAAATTTTAGATTTTAAATGAAATTAACATTGAAAATGTTAAGACTTTAAAAGATTAGGGAAATAATGCCTTGGGAGCATAGCTTTATGGTTCTGTCATCAGCAGGAAAAGTCACTGAAAAGGGTTTGAATGAAGCTCTACTCTTCCCCTGCCAAGGGCTCCTGGACCCTCCTAGCTTTAGAGTGATTATCAGTAGTAACTGTTGGTGTTTCCCTCCCAGCCGGATGTCTTTGTTTTTCTTGATCTCATTAAAGGGGCCATGCCCTGACTACTTCTTAAACAGGCCTATTCAATGAATGGGTGTTGCCTCACCCTAAGTGAGGGCCTGCAAAGACCTTGGCATAAAGGGCCCAAGGTCTCCCAGTGCATCCTGGGCTGTCTCCAGGCATCTTGAGGAATGTCAGATCACTGGATTCAGATGGCTCTGGAGGGGAAGTGAGGCTGGTGACCTGCACAGCCCTCCCTCACTCAAAACAAAGTCAAGTGCAAGTCATGTCATCATTTCTCAGATGGCATGGTCTTCTTTGGCAATGAAGGATGAACACTAATACAATTCTTCCACAAACTTTTCAGGGACCATTAAGAACCTCCACAGGGTCTAATTAGTCTTCCAGTTGCTCCTTTTATAAACCTATACCAGAAATCAGTAACATTTTAAACTCTGATTTACACCAATAAGATTAAAGTAAAGAGAGGTATAGACAATAGAGAAGAAATAATAGTCATAATTCACTTTTATATAGTACCTTAAGTAAATCAATCAATAATTATCTACTATGTACCAGATACTGAACTAGGTAAAGTACAAAGGATACAAAACTAAAAGGGAAATAGCTCCTAACCTCAAGGAGCTTGTATCCTCTCCAAGGAAACAACATTTTTTTATAATATTTTTAGCAAGTGCACTGAAGTTACCCTTCAGGCTTCTACCAGAAGCATCATTCATAAATTATATTTATCCCTTTAGAGTTCAGGGGTAGCCTTGAGGGGTTGGGGTTCATCTCCTACCATAACTCATAATGTACTCTCCTCCCCCAAACCTGTGTGCTTCTCACCATTATTATTGGTTGATGAACTGGATTTAAGTGAGGCAGAGTTGCCCAGACATGACATCATCCATGATGTCATTTGTCCTCTTCAAAAACAAAGGATAAATTGCAACAATTACTTGACAACAGTTAACCAGATTTAATTAGTTTTTAGAAAGGGTTATTTTTATGATAGTGATATAATTGTTATAGTTGGTAGAGAAGGATACAAATATTTCCCAGAAGTCTAAACATATTCACCCACCAAGACGTACAGATTCTAGGGGAAAGTGGGTTCATGCTTAGAGTGCATGTGTCAAAAGGGATAACTTATACATCCTGGAAGTCCTTTTTCTGGAGCTCTCAAGATGTTTTCCTTACAGAATACCACACACAATAACTTTCTGATGGACTCTTTGTAGAGCAGTCTATCCTTTGCCCCTCTTGCAGATACTGCCATCAACAATTGCAGAGATTCTGTAGGGACATTGAAAAGGTCAGAAGTCGGGAGTCCGAGGTCTGCAGTCTTACTCCTTCTTAGTTGATTATTACCTCAGGGGTTTAGTTGGTACATTCATTCCCTCTGGATTATTCAATTTCGTCTATTCTAAACAAGCTCCTTGATTTAATACATACTCTATAGAGCATCAGCAAGTCTCTCACTCAAAGAATACATTTCTTACCATACTTAGTTGAAATATATTTGACTGATTCAAGAAGTTTAATCTAGTTTTGATTAATTCAATCAGAAGTGCTCTCACTCGATAAATATGTCAGAACTAAGTGGACAGCCTCTTATCATTTCAAGTGGGATGGGGTAATTGACTGTCCAACTCCATGACCTTATATGTATGTATGTATATACACACAAATGCAGGTATCTGCATATTCTCACTGCCATATATGCAGATATATGTGTATAGGCATATATTTATATAGATATATGCACAAAATAAAGACATATTACATTTGGAAAGGAGGACTCTAGAGACTGGAGTATTAGGAAAGGCATGATGCAGAAGGTGTCACTTGAAATTGGATCCTAGAGGAAAAAGGGATTCTGAGAGTAAGGTAAGGGGAAGTGCATTTCTGGCATGGAGTACCGAGCAGAAAGATTCAGAGAGAAGAGATGGAATTCAGTGTGTGAGGAATGGCAGGAAGTCCACTTTTAGCTAGCCCATAATGTGTGTGAAGGAGAATAACATGGGCTTTCTAAATCGGATTTCAAGATTTGCAAAGTGCTTTATCTATGACAACCTTGTGAGGTCAATATGCAGGTTCTCTTAGTCCCATTTAATAGACAAAAATCAAGACTCAGGAAGGTTATGTTATTTTATCATCTAGAAAAAGGGAGAAAAGAGAAAGAAAAGCAAATGAAAGGGAGAAAAGGAAGGAAGAAAAAAGAAAGAGATGCATGGGGATAGTGACTTTTTAAAGTTCAACAACAGTTGTCATAGGTATCACTCAGTAGTACTGATGGATAGTTGCCTGTCTGTGTCTTAGAGAAAGCACTCTGATTTCCATCCTCCTATTTTTCTCTTGCTTTCTATGTCCCCATTCCTGCTCTGCAATGCTAACTGGTTATTAGCTATTTACTTAACTTCTTTGAAAATTCTGAGCTAAAATCCAATTTACCCAACATTCAGCATATAGTTTTGTAGGAAAGATACTCACCTCCCTTCTCCATACACCTCCAAGCTAATTTATCCAGTGTACATGGAACACACTAATGCAGATATAATGTCCTATTAGCTAACTGTGAGTAAATACTGTTGGGGTTTCCAGGATCAGTTTAGCTCATTCTTTTTGTCATTTAATGGTGTAGCTTAGTGGTAAAAAAAAGGAAATAATTAAACAAAATGGTAACATAAACCCCAGTAGAAACATTATCCCCACTAAGATGGAATTCTTGCAGTTCTAATTTGTTTTAAGCGTAAGTTTCTCTACAGCTGTGAGAAGGTATGTATTATAAATGCTGATACCTAATTGGATGGAAAAATTACTACTCCAGGAGTAATTCATTAAGTTTTCTTTTACTTCAGCACTTAATTTGTTGATCAAATTAGGGAAATTGTTAAACTTTTTTTGTTCTGCATGAATGAAAAGTAATTCACCTTCCTATACAGAACTCATATTTTCAAAATAATGACTGATAAAATATGAATATACGCTTCTTGCAGTGAGTGTACCTCATTGGTCCACAGAGTCTTTCCATGTCTGGGGAGGACAGTACTTTTATACTCAGGGTTTCTATCCAAGGAACTAGTCAGATGACTTGGTTAAATTGATATACAGGGTTTGTTTCTTCTTCCTGCTGTTGTTTGAGCAGCCTGCAGGGATTAACTTGTGCCTGGGTATGAGCCAAAGAGATAAATGACACAGTCTCAATGTGTTCACATTCATTAGAGCCATCCTGCCAACATGGAGCAAAGTGGAGTCATGTCAAAGTGAGTTAATAACATCTTCATACCATAGAGTCTATTCTATTGGCAGGCCCATGAAGTGGAGCTTAGCCCACAGAGATGCATCAGATATTCTGAGTACTCAGTGTGCAAGTGATCTGATAGAGGAAATGGCGCCTCTGGGGAGCAGGGTTGGGTGGGTTCCTTTTTTTTTTCTTGGAAAGAGAGAATGTTGTTTTTTCCAACAACCTTGTGAAAACAAAGGAAATTAATCCACATGAGGAAAACTCCACTACCCAGCAATAAGGTGACCCTTAAAAGCCTTGCCAGTCAACAAAAGCAGGAAACTTAATAAGGTTAAGCCTGTAAACATATCACAAATGCAAAGCATTGTACCATAGGGATCCTTAACAATGAATGATTTAGCAGAATAGATACCGAAGCAAACTCTTCTATGTAAGTTTTCTTTCCTTTAGAATAATGTTTGTTTCCAAAGGGTGGTTCCTTGTTCAGGAAGGCAATTCGGACGTTGCCATGGGCTGACAGTCTCTTACTTCCATTCTTCTATAAGCCTGGTAATGACTGCATAACCTTAATAAAGTAAGCCATTGGTATGTGAGCTCTTTCTGTTTTGGGGATTGTATTTCCTTCACTCTACCTCTGTTCTGCCTCCAAGTTGTTCACAAAACGTTAAAATTTAGGGCTGAAACATATGGTAAGAAGGCACAAGGAGGAGGAATGTGTGTTTGAACACACACACATATATGTTTGAAGACACATATGTCTTCATATATTTGTGTGTGTGTGTGTGTGTGTGTGTGTGTGTGTATGTAATAATCTCTGACTTCATTTGTAAAAAAAACCTAATTAAAGTGATTTCCAGGATAGGCATTTTTTTCTCATAGGACAAACTTCAAAAACCATGCCCCAGGATAAGCAGAATGAAATGGTCCTGAAAATCAACTTTAAGAGAAATCTTGTTGGGGGAGAGGGAGGTAAATGGAAAAACTGCATGAATGAAGAACAGAGGGGTGAGGGATGAAAGCTCACTTGGAGACAGAAGCTTGGGTCAGAAATGAGGTCACCTAGGAGCATACTCATTTAATAATAAGTCCAGGTGTGAGCATTCTCTAAATTTCAGCACCCTAAGATAAAACTCGTTGCCCCTACTGTAGTTGCAGTCTTGTTTTTTACATTTTGACTTCTCTCCATAAGAATGATTAATAGTGAATTAACTGTAGCTCATTCCATTTTGGATAGCTATACAATTGCTAGAGTCAATGAATTATCATTTTAGTCCCAAATCAGTTAGATATCAAGTACAGTTCTCTTCTGTATATCAATGGTATCAAATTTAAATAGAAATAATCACTGCTGGCTGCATATTGCCTCACAAAATTCACAAATTAACATTTTCTTTGTTGTATTTTTATATATTTTGTTAAATACTTTCCATGTACATTTTGATTTGATCTGGCAGCCCCCGGAGTGTGTTTGACACCTCTATGTTATATAAGTAGAGAACCTAAGCTAAATGTCAGTTTCTAAATCCGGTTGCACAGTATCAGAGACTGAGTTTTTATGAATGCAGGTGAGTCCATTTGGTCTCATTCAGCCCTGCTTTAAAGTCAGACTTAGTGTTATCTGTGCCTTTAAGGCTTAGAACAGAGTAGAGGTAGGAACTAGGTGTGTGATTTTATTGTATACCCTGATGAGGAAATTGTCTCTACCAAAGGCATGTCAACACCTTCTCTGCAACTGATTATCTTAGAAAGTTGACAAGTGAACTTAGATAGTGGTCTAGGGTCATGTATTTAGTATGTGATTTGAACTCATGTTTTTCTGGATCCAGTGTCAGCTATGTACTGTGCTGGGAGCGATTCAACAAATTTCCTTAAAGCTACCCAATTTAGGAATCAGAATTTTTTTTGAAGACGTTTTTGAGGAAAGAACAAAAGAAAGGCAGCACATTTCAGGACTCTGGTTGAAGACTCAAAGAAGATGAATGTACTTGGCCAGTATATTCTTGGATAGGCAGAAGTTCTAGCAGTCAGAAGCTTTTCCTGAGCTTTGTCCAACTGCCCCACTGGTCATAAGGCAACTAGGTGGTACAGTAGATAAAGCACTGGACCTGGAGTCAAAAGACCTGAGTTCAAATGTAGCTTCCCACATTTAATAGCTGGGTGACCCTGGGCAGGTCAGTTAACTCTCTTTGCCTCAGTTCCTCATCTATAAAATGAACTAGAGAAGGAAATGGCAAAACACTCCAGTATCTTTGCCAAGAAAATCCCAAATGGGGTCACAAAGAGTTGGAGAAGACCAAAATGACTGGTCCTAAGCAATTAATTATAAGCCCTAGGTGGAGCTTTAGTAGAATGTAAATATCTTGAAAGTAGGAACTGGTTTTTCACTTTGTATTTCCAGTCCCTAGCACAGCACAATCACTTAATAAATGCTTATTGAATTGAGCAAGGTATGGTTGTGTCTGAGAAGCATGAAGGTTTGTTCCTCCCATTGATTTGAGCCAAGCAATACTGGTGAGTGCTTTGTATTTGTATTTCCAGTTATATTAAGCCAGTGATTCTCTCTTTTTTTCCCTCATATTCTTTGCATTGTAGTTCATTGAACATTTAAGCCAGAAATACAACAAGAAAGTACAGAGACTTGTACATTCTCAGCATGCTTTCAGAAAGAGCAGCTATTTTTATTGCCTTCTTTGTGAATTCAAGGCCTGATGTATTTGGAGGTTAGTGTTGTATGTGTAACAGGCAAGTTTTATTTTGTAAATACTATGCTTATCATGCTGTGTACACCAGGGAAGTAAAAATTAGAACAAAGTTAGCTACAAATTTTCTCTTATCTCCAGTAAGAGAAAATCCAAAATTCTGTAGTACACCTAACAAAACTCACAGCTGTGGCACATCCTTTGAGAATCACTGTAGTAAAACATGACTGCTCATAGAACTAGTAGAAGTACATTTCTGTAGTTTGGAGGTAAAGTTACATTGAAAACTTGCAACCATAACGAATTTCTAGGGTCTGTCACCACCCAGAATCCAGAATGTTTTGCATCTTATTTTAAGGAAAGGTGATGAATTAAGTCTAATATGAGATGTTGCTATGGATAAAATTCCAAAATAATAAACTTTCGAAACCACTCAAGACCAACTTCCTTTAAAAAGCAAAATGAGATTTTGAAATAGTAACAGGGATTTTAAAAATTTTACTGTTGTATAATCCAAAACAGGTATTAAATTTCATCTTTTTTTTTGGTCAAAAAGGTCACCAGTCAGCTCACATTCTTTATAACATATCCCTATGATAAGAAGAAACAGCATACTTATCTGTGAGCCTGCTGACAGAAAAGGGTATCGGAAAGAAAGATACTACAATCCCTCATGTACACAGTAATGTGAGATGAAAATTACACTTTAATCTGCAGTCTAACAGGTTCTATCTTCCATTAACATTATATCCCCCCTTTATCATACGGCTTAGAGCAGGTTATATATAACTTTCTGGAAAAAAAAATGTGTTTTCTGATCCTGTTAGAGAAGATAGTTTCTCTGGGACCATCTTTAAGCCAATACTTTCCAACTGAATTCTTCCTGAATCTGTAGGACATTAAATTATTAAACACAATAGGATCTGACCTAACATATTATAAATACTTAAAACAAAAAGCAAGAAATTAAGGAGAAAGTAGGAATTGTGTGTGTCCAACAGGATTTTTCTTTCCTGCAGATGTCAGGAGGACTAATCTCTCAGTGGTTTGGTTATGAAAGGGTTTTATCATCTGTCTTTTGTTGGACTGAACAGGAGAGAAAATATGCATGTGGAGATGAAAGTCAAGCTGATTATTTCAAAATCAAATTCATGTGTATGTAACTGACGAGGTCCTGGAAGATAGCCAGTCTGACAGCACTGAAGCATTGCCCCCTGTGACATAGCACGTGTGGGCAATGGACAGACAGATATTAAGGTAGCTAGCAGCTGAGGCATACTCAGGTAACTGAAATTAGGTAACCCTAACAGGAAGGACAGAAAAAATGGAATCAAAATCCTGTTCTTAAATAAAGAATCCTCTGCAACAGTGGGATCCAACTGACTTGGTATGTCATGTTAACATTATGAAGATACTATTTGGATCTTTGATTAATTTCAGAAAACTCTGACCCAGACTTCTTAGACTGGTGCCAGGAATCCCAAGGAATGAAGGTATCTAATATCCCCTTGGATGCAAGGCAACAAGATCAAAGGATCTAAAAGGGCCCTAACCTAGTCTAACCCTCCTATTTTACAGATGAAGAAATCAAGGCCAAGGGAGAGATTAAGTCACTTGCCCTTGGTCTCACGGGTAGCTAAGCATCAGTTAGGGCTTGATTTTTTCCTCTGTCTCCAAAGCTCCTTGTCCTCTGTCTCTTTTAGCAATACTACCCTGTTTCCTACCCCTAAAGGCCTACCCCTGTAACCTTATTGAAATGGCTGATAGAGGAGGTAGAATGGGGTAAGATCTAGAAGAGTAAAATTCACCATAGTGTGGAGGAAGGCTGCTTCTTCCTGAACGCTCCCCTTTTGTGCTAGACTCAACTCAAGGGCTATCTTATATACCATGTCTTTCCTGCTCACCTCGTCCCTTTTCCCCTTCACAGAAATGGTTTCCTTGCCCATTCAGTGTTCTAGTATGTAAGTGGTTGGTATATACTCTTATGTGTATATGTGTATATGTAAAATATACACATATTATATACAATATTACACAAATATCTATCTCTATGTATATATAATATGTTGCATTTAAATATATACTTTTATAGATACAATTTCAAATATACATATTTCTATATAAATATAACTTCGAATATATTACAATATGATATATGATTATAAACATACATGTTATAATATATAAATATAATTATAAACACATGTTGTAAGTAATATAAGAATAATTATAAATATTTATCATAGATTATATAAATATGATATAGTCATAAATACATATTTATAATATAGCATATATAAATGTGATATATTTGTATAAGTTTATGATTATATTTATAATATATATTTACGTGTTCTCTTCCCTCATTAAGTAAGTTCCTGAAGGACAAGGGCTATTTCACTTTTGATTTTGTATCCCCCAGGACCTAGTGCCAGGACTATAGTAGGTGTTTAAGAACTTCTTGTCAATTCATTTACTGACCAGAGGGACATTGAAAAACTTGGATGAATTTACTGGAAATTTTTGAGTACTAGAAAGAGGGAATCTTAGGCAATCCACATCTGACATCTTCAAATCTCCTCAGTGAATTAGGAGGTAGAATTATTAGGTGTAAGGACAGGGATAATTCCTTTTGCAGGGAGGAATGAAAATATTTGGAGCATTGACTGGGATTGAATAGGATTGATTGTCAAACAGCATGGAGGGCCTAAATGAAGTTGTATACTACAAATTGTAGTAGACAGAATCCATTTGATTTTGTGACTTTCTCTAAAGTTCAGTATCCCTGGAGCAGATAAATATTAAAGGCCTATTGCAGTGTTTGCCCCAGAAGATAAGAATTAGAACTCTTTGATTTGTTTTTCATACTGGGTTTCCTGTATCTTATACTGTTATTTTCAGCATCAAATAGTAATTTTGGGAAGACCCACTGATAGGGATGGCAGGGAAAAGAGAACAAGATAAGGCATCTGAAGATGTTGGTTTGAGCCCTGTCGTTGGTACTCAATAAATATGAGTTATTTTGGACATGGTATTTCTACCTGTGTAAGATGAGAGGGTTGAAGTAATGACTATGCAAACCCCCTTCATCTCTGACATTATGAGTATATAACTATAGTGAATAGGTCATTGTACAAACAAAATTTTAAAAAAATTAAAATCCTAGACTAGTCTACACATGCCAAAAATAACATGAAGTCCAGTTGCCAAAGTCTTAAACAGAGAAAGCTGCTGCTAATCCCCATTGTTACCAGTATACAGGCATTCTCTTTACTGTTAGTACCAGGGATCTTTAAAAACAAAACAAAACTTTTTTTTTCAGTCTCCTTTGTTTTTGTATCACCCCAGTTTCTCTCAGCATCTTTCCTTCTTCCCCCTCCCAGATTTCCATTCCATATAACAAAAACTATTGTTTAAAGAAAAAGTGGTGGGGTGGAATCAAGATGGCAGAGTAACAGGCACTCCCACCAAATCCAGCAAAATACCTGTAAAAAATGGCTCTAAAGAAATTCTGGAGCTGCAGAACCCACAGAATGATGGAGTGAAGCAAATCTCCAGCCTAAGAGAGCCTGGAAGATTTCTGGGAAGTATCTATTGCAGAGTACAGTCTGGTGTGGGCCACGAATACAGTCCAGTGTGGGTTGTGAGGGCACAGAGGGGACCTGAACAGGCCATGGTGGGGACTGAATCTCTCCCATCTGCGTTGATTTCCAGATTCCATGACCCCAAAATGTGGAGGATAAATTGGAAGGTAATTGGGAAAAACCTGTGGGATCAGTGTAGGAGAGTGGAGTGGTCTGTCCCCAGCCCTAGGGCAGAGGGGAGAGGAGTCAGAGGAACCCAGGGCAGCCACAGCAGCAACAGGGGCAGCTGCAGGCACTGTTTATGGAGCTCTAGGCCCATAGATTATGGGGGAATTGAGCAGCTGACAGCACCCCTCCCACCCCCACTGGAAGCAGAGAACTACCTTGACAAAGAACTCAAAAGTCAAGTAAATGGCTAGGGAAATGAGCAAAAACTGGAAGAAGAATATAGAATCTTATTTTGGTGACAAGGAAAACCAAAGCATGCAAACAGAAGAAAACCAAGTCAAGGCTCCACTATTCAAAGCCTCCAAGAAAAATATGAATTTGTCTCAGGTCATGGAATAGCTCAAAAAGCATTTTGAACATCAGTTAAGAGAAGTAGAGGAAAAAATTGGGAAGAGAAATGAGAGTGATGCAAGAAAATCATGAAAAACAAGTCAACTGCTTGCTAAAGGAGACCCAAAAAATGCTGAAGAAAATAACACTTTAAAAAATAGACTAATCTAAATGGCAAAAGAGATCCAAAAATTCAATGAGGAGAAGAATGCCCTAAAAAGTAGAACTGACCAGATGGAAAAGAAGATTCAAAAATTCACTGAAGAAAATAATTTCTTAAAAATCAGAGTGGAGCAGATGGAAGCTAATGACTTTATGAAAAATCAAGAAATTATAAAAGAAAACCAAAGGAATGAAAAAATAGTAGACAATGTGAAATATCTCATTGGAAAAACAACTGACCTAGAAAATAGATCCAGGAGAGACAATTTTAAAAGTATGGGACTACCTGAAAGTTATGATTGTAAAAACAGCATAGACATAATCTTTCATGAAATTATCAAGGAAAACTTCCCTGATATTCTAGAACCAGAAGGTAATATAAATATCGAAATAATCAATTGATCACCTCCTGAAAGAGATCCACAAAGAAAAACTCCTAGGAATATTGTAGCCAAATTCTAGAGTTCCTAGGTCAAGGAGAAAATATTGCATGCAGCCAGAAAGAAACAACTTCAGTATTGTGGAAATGCAATCAAGATAACATAAGATCTAGCAGCTTCTACATTAAGGAAACTGAAGGGCTTGGAATATGATATTTCAGAAGTTAAAGGAGTTAGGATTAAAATCAAGAATCACCTACCCAACAAAACTGAGTATGATACTTCAGGGGAAAACATGGTCATTCAACGAAATAGAGGACTTTCAAGCATTCTTGATGGAAAGACTGGAACTGAATAGAAAATTTGACTTTCAAACACAAGAATCAAGAGAAGTATGAAAAAGTAAACAGGAAAGAGAAATAATAAGGGACTTACTAAAGTTGAACTGTTTACATTCCTACATGGAAAGATAATATTTATAACTCTTGAGACTTTTCTTAGTATTTGGGTAGTTGGAGGGAATTATATCCATATAACCAGAGAGCACAGGGTGAGTTGAATAGGAAGGGATGATTTCTTAAAAAAAATAAAAGTAAGGAGTGAGAGAGGTATATATATATATATATATATATATATATATAAAGTGGGGAGGTGAGAGGGAAAAAGTGAAGCTTACTCATCACATTTGACTTAAGGAGGGAATAACATGCACACTCAATTTAATATGAAAATATATCTTACACTGTAGGAAAGTAGGAAAGAAGGGCATAAGAGGAATGTGGGGGGATGATAGAAAGGAGGGCAAATGGAAGGAGGGGATAATTAGAAGTAAACACTTTTGGGGAGGGACAAGGTCAAAAGAGGGAATAGAATAAATGGGGGCCAGGATAGGAGGGACGGAAAACATAGTCTTTCACAACATGACTTTTATGGAAATCTTTTGCTTAGCTACACATGTATAACCTGTATTGAATTGCTTGCCTTTTCCGTGGGGATGGGTGGGAAGGGGGGAAGGGAGAGAAGTTGGAACTCAAAGTCTTAAAAACAAATGTTAAAAATTGTTTTTGCATGCAACTGGGAAATAAGAAATACAAATAATGGGGTATAGAAATCTATCTTACCCTACAAGAAAATAGAAGAGATGGGGATAAGGGAAGGGAGGAGAGTGATAGAAGGGAGGGCATATTGGAGGAAGGGGCTATCAGAATGCACAGTGTCTTGGGGTGGGGAAGGGAAAAAAATGGAGAGAAAATTTGAAACTCAAAATCTTGTGGAAATGCATGTTGAAAACTAAAAATAAATATTTTTTTAAAAAGAAAAAGTGGAAGAAAAAAATGAACAAAACTGATCAATACATTAAAAAAAATCTGAAAATATGTGCAACATGTTGTACACACATTGACCTCCCTCTGCTTCAAAGAAGTGAGAGAGAGATATCTTCTCATGTATGTTCTTTGGGGCCATAATTTTTCTTTGTAATTTTGCAACATTCATTTTTAAAATTGTTTTATAGTTCTTTCCATTTTTATCATTGTAGTCACTTTGTACATTGTTTCCTTTGCCCTGTTTATTTCCCTCTGCATCAGTTTATGATGTCTTCCCATGCTTCTCTGTAACAGGAATATTCCATTACACAAATGTACCACAATTTATTTAGTCATTCCCAATGGGTATCTATGTTGTTTTCAGTTCTTGGCTATACTACAAAAAGTGTTGCTATAAATATTTTGGTGTATATGGGGACTTTCTTCTTATCAATAACCTCCTTGAAGTGCATACTTAGTATTTGAATAAAAGCAGGGCTTCTAAACTTGGGGTTCATGAACATATTTTTAAAAAATTTGATAGTTATTTTTCAATATACTTTATTTCCATTGTAAACTTACATATTTTGTTTTATACATTAAAGACATTATTCTGAGAAGATATTCATATCCATATGCCTCACCAGACAGCCAAGGGTGTCTGGTCAACATGACCCACAGAAGGGCTAAGAACACATACTTAGAAGCTGGCTTCAATCTCCCTTCTCAAAAGTCTATGCCAAACATCTACATAGCATCTATCTCTCCCTATATCTTTTTTAAAAAGTTTCTTCTCTTAACTCCGGGACTTGCAATTTGAAAGATGATTTTGCTTTATTGCTGAAAATGAGACAAAAGAAGAGAAATATAGTTTGGGAAAACACTGAATTTAGTGTCAGAAAAACTGGATTTCAACTCTAGCTCTGTTACTGTCATCTTGAACAATTTATCTGACCTTTCATGACTTTGTTGTACTTATCTGTAGAATGCAGTGATTGGGCTAATTATAATAGCTGATATTCATATGAACTGTTAAGGTTTGAAAGTGATTTTACATGTATCTTTCCATTTGATACTCTCAGCAACCCTTTGAGGTAGGTGTTATAATTATCAACATTTTACAGATAGGATAATGAGGCAACTGGGGCAGCCTTGCACAGTGGACAGAGCACAGGGTCTTGAGTCAGAAAGACCTGAGTTCAAATCCAGCCTCAGACACTAGCTGTATGATCAGGACTCTATCCATTATAAACATCACCTAGTTGCAAAGATGGTTTCTAACACTTTGTTATACTTCTAAATGCACTGATCTTTTAACTAATTGGCCATGGAATATATTAAAGAAGAAAGAAAGAAAGAAAGAAAGAAAAGGTGAAGTTGAAGACCAAGAATCAAGAAAAGGGATAGAAGAATAAGAAGGAAGAGGAAGTAGTCAAAGGAAAGGAGATCTTACTTCCTGTGATTACATGAGGGAGAGTCTATGACAAGTCAAAGAATTGCATTAGCCAACGGGCACCAGATTATGCCACCAAGTATTTGTAGGTACAATTATAAGTGTAAATGCATTTCTAACTGCTGTGCCTTAGGTCCTACATTTTGAAAATTAGATTTTAAATGTCCTCTTTTTCTCATTTATGCCTTATGGATCCAGGCATTTAGTGCATAATTTGAATGAGGTAGAGAAAATTGTTCTCACTTAGTTTCTTGTATGTGCAATTTACAATGGGCTATTTTAAAATGTCCATGCATCTTACGCTCTTTAGTGTATGTTTGTTGAGAGGGACAAAGGGACTTTTATTTTTAATTTTAAAAAATTTAGTATTTTTTTTCCTGGTTACATGTAAAAACAATCTTTAACATTCATTTTTAAAACTTTGAGTTCCAGATTCTCTCTCTTTCTTCCTCTCCACTCCTGCCTTCTCATTGAGAAAGCAAGCAATTAAATGTATGTTATACATGTGTAGTCATGCAAAACATTTCCATATTAGTCATATTGTGAAAGAAAACATAGACCAAAAAAACCCAACCCCCAAACCACAAGAAAAATAAAGGAAGTAAAAAAGAGCATGCTTCAATATGTATTCAGACACCATCAGTTCTTTCTCTGGGGATGAATAGCATTTTTCATCATGAGTCCTTCAAAATTGTCCTGCTGAGAATACATCATTTTATAATATGGCTGTTACTTTGTACACTGTACATTTCATTCTTTATCAGCTCATGTTAGGCTTTCTAGGTTTCTCTGAGATCATCCTGCTCATCATTTCTTATAGCACAATAGTATTCCATCATAATCAGATACCTCAATTTGTTTAGCATTTCCCAATTGGTGAGCATCCCCTTAATTTCCAACTCTTTACCACAATATTTTTTGTACATATAAGTCCTTTTCCTTTTTATTTATTTCTTTTGAGATACAGACTTAGTAGTGGTATTGCTAGGTCAAAAGGGTTTTATAGTCCTTTGGGCTTAGTTCCAAATTGCTTTGTAGAATGGTTTACAATTAACCATTGTAACAATTCTACCAACAGTACATTAATGTCTCATTTCCCCATATCTCCTCCAATAGTTGTCACTTTCCTTTTCTGTCCTATTAGCCAATCTAATAGGTATGAGGTTAGTATCTCAGAATTGTTTTCATTTGCATCTGTCTAATCAATAGTGAGAGCATTTTTTTTTCATATGGCTATAGATATCTTTGATTACTTCATCTGAAAATTGTTCATATCTTTTGATCATTTATCAATTGAGGAATAGCTTTTTTTGTATAAATTTGACTCAGTTCTCTATAAGTTTGAGAAATGAGGCTTTTATCAGAAAAACTTGCTTCAAACTTTTTCACATTTAATATTGCTAATTGTATTCCCCTCCATCCTATTTTCCCTACCTTGTTTAGTCTATTCTCTTTCCTTTCACCCTGTCCCTGTTCAAAAGTGATTTTCTTCTGAGTATTATCTCCCCCAATCTACCTTCCCTTTTATCACCATCCCCTATCCACTTCCCCTCCTACTTTCCTGTAAGGTAAGATAGATTTCTATACCCAATTAAGTGTGTATATTATTCCCTCTTTGAGTCAATTCTGACAAGAGTAAGGCCCACTCAACTCACTCCTCTCTCTTCCCCCTTCTCCTCTACTGTAAAAGCTTCTTTTGCCTCTTTAGGCTGATATAATTAATGCTGTTCTACCACTTCCTTTCCTTTTCTCCCAGTACATCTCTCTCTCGCCTATTTTTTTAAATATCATTTCTTCATATTCAACTCACACCTGTGACCTCTGTCTATATATGCTCCTAACTGCCCTAATAATGAGAAGGTTCTTATGAGTTACAAGTATCATCTTCCCATGCAGTAATATAACCAGTTTAACTTATTTTATTTATATATTTTTTATTTATATATTATAAGTCCCTTATAATTTTCCTTTCCTGTTTACCTTTTTATGCTTTTCTTGAGTCTTGTATTTGAAAGTCAAATTTTCTATTCAGCTCTGGTCTTTTTGTCAAGATTGCTTGAAAGTTTGAAAACATTGGAGGCCATAGGAATAAACGAAGCCTTCCTTAAAATAATAAGCAGTATCTAACTAAAATCACCAGCAAGTATTCTATGCAACGGGGAAAAGCTAGATGCATTTCCACTAAGATCAGGAATGAAACAAGGATGCCCATTATCACCACTGTTATTCAATATGGTACCAGAAATGCTAGCTCTAGCAATAAGAGAAGAAAAAGAAATTGAAGGAATTAGAATAGGCAAAGAAGAAACCAAGTTATCACTCTGAAGATGCTATGATGATATACTTACAGAATCCCATAGAATCAAATAAAAAACTGCTTGAAATAATAAAAAAACTTTGGCAAAGTTACAGGTCACAAAATAAACCCAGATAAATCATGTACATTTCTATATATAACTAACAAAGCCCAACAGCAAGAGATAGAGAAATCCCATTTAAAGCTACATTAGACACTTTAAAATATCTGGGAGTCTACCTGCCAAAACAAACCCAGGACTATGTGAACACAATTACAAAACACTTTTTGCACAAATAAAGTCAGGTCTAAGTAAGTGGAAAGACATTATTTGCTTGTGGGTAGGCCAAGCTAATATAATAAAATTGACAATTCTACCTAAATTAATTTACTTACTCAGTGCCATACCAATCAAACTACCAGAAAATTATTTTCTAGAGCTAGCAAAAAAAATAATATCAAAATTCATCTGAAAGAACAAAAGGTCCAGAATATCAAGGGAATTAATGAAAAGACATGCTAGGAAAGGTGTCCTAGCCCTACCAGGTCTCAAATTATATTATAAAGTGCCAACCATCAAAACCACTTGGTACTGGCTAAGAAATAGAGGGGTAGACCAGTGGAATAGATTAGGTACTCAGGACTTAACAGTCAATGCATATAGCAGTCTACTGTTTGACAAACCCACAATAAGAGCTCACTGTTTGACAAAAACTGCTAGAAAAACTATGTAACAATGTGGTAGAAACTAAGTATAAACCAGTACCTGACACCATACAAAAGAATGAAGTCCAATTGGATACATGATCTAGGTATAAAGACTGATACTATAAAAAAATTAGGAGCAAGGAATAGTGTATTTGTCAGATTTATGGGGAGTGGAGAAACTTATGAACAAACAAGAGATAGAGAACATTATGAAGTACAAAATGGATAATTTTGATTACATTAAATTGAAAAGTTTTTACACAAACAAACCCAATACAACTAAGATTAGGATGGAAGCAGAAAACTGGGAAAGAATTTTTGCATCTAGTATCTGTGATAAAGGGCTCATTTCCAAAGTATATAGAGAACTGAATCTGAATCTCTATTGATTAGAGAGATGCAATCCAAATAACTCTGAGGTACCACATCACACCAGTCAGATTGGCTAACATGACAAAACAGGAAGATGAAAAATGTTGGAGAAGATGTGGTAGAGTTGGAACACTAATTCATTATTGGTGGAGCTGTGAGCTGATCCAACCATTCTGGAGAGAAATTTAGAACCATGTCCAAAGGGCTACAAAAATGTGAATACCCTTTGACCCAGCAATATTGCTTCTAGGACCGTATCCCAAGGAGATAAAAAAAATGGGAAAAGATCCTACATGTACAAAAACATTTAAGCAGCTCTTTTTTGTGGTGGCCAAGAAGTGGATATAAAGGGGATGCCCATCAATTGGGGAATGGCTGAACAAGTTATGGTATGTGAACCTAATGGAATACTATTCTGCTATAAGAAATGATGAACAGCAGGACTTCAGAGAGGCCTAGAAGGACTTATATAAACTTATGCTGAGTGAAATGAGCTGAATCAGGAGAACATCTGTAACAGCCATAGTGTATGAGGATTGTTTCTAGTTGACCTAGCCCTTCACAGCAATGCAAGGACCTAAGACATTCTCAAAGGACTCTTGAGGCAAAATGCCATCCACATTCAGGGAATGAACTATGGAATCGCAGAATGAAGCAGAATATTTTCTCTTGTGTTTTGTTTTGTTTTTCTCATGGTTTCTCCCATTCATTTTAATTCTTCTGTGCAACATGACACATAAAAATGTGGTTAATAAGAATGTATGTGTAGAAGCCATATAAGATTGCATGCTGTCTTGAGGAGGGAGGGGGAGAAAATCTAAGACTTATGGAAGTGATTGTAGACAACTGAAAACAAATAAAAAAAGAATGCTTAAAAATCCTCAATTTTATTGAATGTCTGTTTTTACCCCCTGAAGAATTATATTCACTTTTGGTGGGTAGGTGATTCTTGGTTGTAATCCTAGTTCCTTTGCCCCCTGGAACATACCATTCTAAACTCTGATGCTTTAATGTAGAAGTTGCAACATCTTGTGTTATCCTATCGTGATTCTCCCATACTTGAATTGTTTCTTTCTGACTGCTTGCAATATTTTCTTCTTAACTGGAAAGTTTTGGAATTTGGTTATAATATTGCTGGGAGTTTTCATTTTGGGAAGTCTTTCAGAAGGTGATTGGTGGATTCTTTAAATTTCTATTTACCCTTTGGTTCTAACTTGTTTTTCAAAATGCTGTTTGAGCTCTTCCATGGACTGAGACCACTTCAGAAATTTCCTGGAGGCTTTGGAGATAGGAACTTTGACTTCGTGGTCTTTTTCTGAGTGTTTTCTTTGATCTTTCTTGTCACTATAGTAATTTTCTATGGTCAGAATTATTTTTCAGTTGTTTGCTCATTTATCAAGCCTATTTCTTGACATTTTTAACTTTTTGCTAAAGTGTATCTCTGCTTTTGTGGTGGAGGGAGAACTATTCCAAGCTACAGGGATTTTGTGTAGCTGTTTTTAGATATACTTCTAGGGACCTGTAGGTTTTCACTCCTTCCAAGATAGTATGCACTAAGAAAGAAAGATGTGCTTCCTACTCTCTTGGTCTGTGCTCTGGTCTGTGAGTGGCTGCAAGCACTCTTTTCTGCCCTAGGATTGTAATGAGGGTCCCTGCTCTACCATAGCTGCAAGCTCCATTGTGAAAGTGCTCCTCCTCACCCTGGTGCTTCCACGCAAGATCTGAGTATGGGCAAAGTAAGAGTCATGTCTCAATGCTCATAAAGAGACCCTGTAATCTCCTTCCAACCATCACAACCCAACCCCTGTTTGTGGGTTGAGAGCTCCAGAAGCAGCTGCTACTGCTGATTCAGTGGCTCCCAAAGCCTTATTTGCTGGGTTTGAGTCTGTGCTGGCACATCCTGTGTTAGACTGTGCTCCACTTTCACCCAAGTATGACAGACGTTTCCTGTTGAACTTCTAAATTATCTTTGGCTAGAAAATTATTTCACCCCATTGTTTTATAGGTTCTGGTACACTCAGAAATATTTTATGGCATTACCTAAAGGTGTTATGAAGGGTCTTGGGAGAACTCGAATGAGTTGTTGCCTTTTTGCTGCCATCTTGTCTCCACCTCCAAGAAAGAGACTTTTAGTAGGTTATTGAAGATGATACATTATTTTCTCACTTTCTTTTAATATCTTGCTTTCACATGATTATAGCTCAAAGCCTAATATTCAAAGGTAAGAACTAGAGGTGAATTTCAATAATATATTAGTGATTAGCCAGAAAGTTGTAACCAAGAATATTTTCACCTAGGGTAGAAAGAAAAACAATTGACTTGAATTGAGGGTACTTGGTAAAAAAAAAAAACAGAAGAGTGCAGAAGGGTGGCTTATCACCACCCCACCCCGACCTGATCCCTTTAGTGTTGGGAGTAGGTTAGTGAATGCTGGGATAGGACACTCAAGTGACAAGACCCTCAGAACAGTAATGTCATATGCCAGCACAGGTTCTCAGAGGACATGACATAAGATAGGAGTATTTGTATCACTCTAGTAGGAGAAACCACCTCCTTTGTTTTCTCACATATTGGTATCCGAATAGGTAAGAATTTTCCTTTGCACCATTTTACTTAGAGCTCTCTCAACCAATTTCATCATCATCATCGTCATCATCATGTAGAATTATGGCACTGTTTTTCTACAGCCTGACAACTTCAGTGTTTCTTCATTATTTGTCTATATTTTGCCACCATAAAGTATTTGTCTGAAATATGGGAGGAAGGAAATAAGCATTTATTATTTGTGACAGACACTGTTCTGAGTGCTTTATAAATATCACTTCATTTGGCCCTCATAGCAACCCTAGGTAGTATGTGCTATTTTGCCATTTTATAGTTGAGGAAACAAAGGCAAGCAAAGAGCCAGTGACTTGTCCAGGGTCACATAACGAGTAAGGCCTGATTCTAAGGCCAAATTTGAACTCAAGATCTTCCTGACTAATCCCAGCACTCTATCCACTGTGGCACCTAGCTACCTAATAAATAAGTTACTTGGAGGCAAGAATGCATTTTCCAATAGGAATAATGCTATAAATAGTGGTGAGCTATTGTTGAAAGAGAACTATTAGTATTACATTGCTGGTACATTATAGGTTATATTGGCTTTTGTGGTCTAGCCTAGGAATCTAACGACCATGGATAATGTTTTTACTATGAGAAAATGTGTCTCAAATTCTGAGCAACCCATCATCAATAAACTTTTGGAATACAGCCATTTGTAAGATGTTAATGCATACAATTCAATGACAAAATTCACTGACAATCCACAGATTGAAATACCCAACAGTATTGATCAGTGCCCTTCATACCCCTCTTTAGCCCTTAGTCCAAGGTAAGAGCCATTGGTGTTCAGTCTTAGGGAACATCCAAGTGAGAATCCAGCAGCCTGTTTTTCAAGGAGCAGATGAACTGTGTCTGCTTGGCCTCTCATTCCTTGACTATTAGTAGAACAAAGTCAGTGTGCTATGACTGGCATTTTACTGTGGGTCCTCATCAACTCTCACCCTAGAAGAAGGTAGAAAATGGCAGAGCTAGAATTGGAACCCAAGTCATGGGATCATAGCTTTAGAACTGGAGGGAATCCTAGAGATCATCTCATCCAACTCCCTCATTTACATATGAAGCAGGGTCATATGGATTAACTTTCCCAAATGTCACACAAGGATTAAATGACTGAACTGGGATTTGAATGCAGGTCCTGTGCCTCTAAACCAGTGTTCTTTTCCACTGTATCTGGGTTCTTGAAGATTATCTAGCAGAGGACAATCTATGGGAGATTTTACCATGTCAGAACAGCTTCACAATGACTGCCAAGCAGACTATATCTGCTTTCCAAAGGCTAGCCTATTGTATTCATCCTTCGTTGCCAAAGAAGACCATGCCATCAGAGACATAATGACATGACTTGAACTTGACTGTTTTGATTGAGGGAGGGCTGTGCAGGTCACCAGCCTCCCTTCTCCTCCAGAGCCATCTGAATCCAGTGACCAGATATTCATCAGAATGACTAGAGATGACCCAGGATGAGGCAATTGGGGTTGCCCAAGGTCACACAACTAGTAAGTGTCAAGTGTCTGAGGTGAGATTTGAACTCAGGTCCTCCTGACTCCTGCACTGATGCTTTATTCACTGTACCACCTAGCTGCCCCCGCACGCTACCCTAGCCAAGCACCAAGGGTTGATGTTGGGTCTAAACTTGAATAGGAGGAGAGCAAGCTTTTAATCATTCATGTTTATCAGTGACGTTAAAGGTGCACCACCATTATCCTTCTGACAATACTAAAATTCTTCAGATTTTGGAATTCCACAGTCTCTGAAGGATTTATGGTGTGGTTTAAATAAAAAGCAGGAGGGAGGTACATACTATGTGTTCATAGACTACTATAGTAAAAAGAAGAATTGTGCAAGGGAAGAAATGTAAAGGATATGTCACTGGAAATGTATGACCGGGATAGGAATAGACGGATTTGCAATATAGTTAGATTGATGGATAATAGATGAATAGTTTGTGTGCTTTGTTGGTATTTATACACGTCAGGAGAGACCTAGGAGGAGAACTCCAAGACTGGATGGATCTCTTTGTAGGGCAGGAAGCACATAGGACAAGAAGGTACAGATCACTTGGCATCTGCAGCTTCAGAGGGCAAACTCATATAAATGAGATACAGGTCCACAAGGCTATTAAAATAAATTCCACCTTAGTATTTAATCCATTGTTCCAACTCAGGGAAATGTGTTTCAAAATGTGGTTTTTTCTGATCTTAACACTTTCATATAACGCCTTAGTTATACCTACAAGCTTCAAGTTATACCTGCATTTGAGTAGCATGCTTTCTATATCCCCTCTATCCAAGTCACTGCTAAAATTATTGAATAGAGCAGGACATAGGACAAATCTCTAGAACATGCTGCTAGAAACTTCCCTCAGGATGCTGTCATTCAATTTATTAATACTCAATTCCAAAGCCACCTAACAGTATTACTTTGGAGCCCACATCACACCATCTTGTCCACCAGGATGAGAGATTTAGTCAAGTGCCTTACAAACTCTGTGCATGTCCATGACAGTCTCCTGATCTACTTTCCTAGTAATCATATGAAAAAAAGAAAGTAAAGTTAGTCTATTAAAATCTCTCCTCCCTTTTCCTATGTCTTCTTTTCAGGAAAAGACTAAGTGGCAAAATGGATTGAGAGGTGGGCCTAAAGACAAGGAGACTTGAGTTCAAATTTGACCTCAGATATTTACTAGCTAAGTGATCCTTAATTTCTATTTTCCTCAATTTTCCCATCCGTAAAATGGAGAAAATACTTAATATATCTACTTCCCAAGGTTGTTGTAAAGATCGAATGAGATAATTGCAACGTGTTTGACACAGTGCCTGCCATATAATAGTAATTATTATAATATTATAACAATATTATTAATATCACAATATTATTTTATATATTTATATATAATTTATTGTTATAATTAAATTATGCTAGTTATTTTATTATATATTAATTATTATGCTATAATTATAATATTATTATAGCTATAATTTTCCGCTATTTTGTTGAATGAATAAGGATGCAATAACAATGTTGCTATAATTCATAAATTTTGAAGTAAATGGAACTTTAGAGAGCCTTCAGTCCAAACCTCATGTTTTACAAATGATGAAAGGAAGTCCCAGAAAGATAAATTCTTGTCCAAGGCCATACAGATAACATATGATTAAATCAGAATTTGAACCCAGAATCCTACCCCCATTCTAAATCCAGTACTCATTCTAATACTTCCTTTTTTTTAAGCCTATTTTATTTTAAATTATACTACATAAGCACCATGAGGCCAGGGTAATTGCCTTCTCATAACTTTGTATTCCCCAGCACCTAACACTATATACAGTAGAGACTTAATGAATCTATATTTCATTATTTTGCATACAGTAGGAACTTAATGAATATGCTTTGCATACAGTAGGGACTTAATGAATAGATTACTTTGCATACAATAGTGAGAATGAATACAGATTTCTTTACTGGAACCCATCACACCTCTTTACAAAATTTCTAAGTCAAAAGTATGGCTAGCTGTGGGACCCTTGACTCTTCTATGAGTGTCTTTTGGCAAGTTATTGCTGTTTCTCCCAGCAGCAAGCTGTTGGTGTGTCACATTCTACACATCATTTCCTAGTTCTGTGGAAAACCAAATGTTATGTTCCCTGGCCAATGTTTTGATAAAGCTAAAATTCAGCTGTTTTGTAAAGTCATGTTCACAGCTGATAAGAGTTACTTTTTTTCCTTCTTCTTTGCACATTTTTAAATTATTTGTAAGTTGTTGGTTGAAAAGTATTTGGGAATTCATGTTTTAGTGGATAAATGAGAGATCTGGTTTTTTTTTTACTCCATGTCATTTTCCTGTAAGACTTTGTGACTTTAGTGTCTTTTCTTACCTGATACTTTCATTTTGATATTGGAGAAAAGAGTTACTCAGGTTTTTCCAGGACTGACTGATTCTCTATCTCCCTCTCCCTTACTTTCCTTCTTTCACTCTCTCCCATGCCTCATTTCCTTCTCCTTCTCTTACGCTCTCTTATAACCCCCTTCTTCCTCTCTCCCTTATTCTCTTCTCTTTCTCAATATCCCTTTTCCTTCTTCTACCAAACCTTCTTTTCCCCCTCCCCTCTGTCCTTTCTTTTTCACTTCTTCCCTTCCTTGTTGTTGTGTCAAGCAGTATTTATGACAATTTCCCATAATCTTACCCTGTAATATTTTACAGATGAGTTTATATACTTTTCCTGTCTCTAACTGGCAAAGACATCAAGTTATTTCTCAGTTGAGGCAACTGCTTATTCTCTCCCCCTCCTCTAAAAATGTTGTAATGGATAGAGTGAAGACCTTCACCTATATCCATTGTTTGAAGACAGGTTGGATCTCCAGTAATTTTCTGAAGTATCTTTTCATCTTTATCCTTTGCGTAGAGACCCTCACTTTGTTATTTATATTACTAGTAATAGTAATAGCCAACATTTCCTTGGTATTTTAAAGCATGTCGAGCACTCTCTCTATGTATTATTTCGTTTTATCCTCACCACAGAGCCCTGACACAGGTGATGTTATTTTCCTCATTTTACAGATGAGGAAACAGGTAAAATTTCTTGCCCAGAGTAGAACAGCTAATAAACTAGTAAGTCTGTGAGGCAATATTATAACTCAGGTCTTCTTGACTACAGTTTGATATGACCTTAGCCCGAAAGGGCCAGGGTCTCCCACTGCATCCTGGGCCATCTCCAGTCATCGTGGTGAATATCTGGCCAATGGACCCAGATGGCTCTGGAGGAGAAAGTGAGGTTGGTGACCTTGCACAACCCTCCTTCATTCAAAGCAAAGTCAAGTGCAAGTCATGTCATCATTTTGAGGTCATGTTCCTCTCTGAGAATGAAGGACAAACACAATAGCAATGATGACAATCTAGCTTTCTATTTCCTATGTAGTACAGTTTCTGGCACATAGTAATAATGTAATTTAATTACTAATATTACTAAATAAAATAATGGTGGTTGATTAAGATTTATTGGTCTCTACTCTAACCAGTTAATTATCTATCAACAGCTGATACAGGAATGACTCTTCCTGTTTCCCTCTCTCCCTCTCTCCTTTTTCCCCTCCTCTCTTCTCCCTTGCTTGTCCCCTTTTCCCCTCCTCTTTCCCCCTCAGGGTTACAGTCCATCTAAGAATTATAGGATTTTACCATACTCTCTCCCCTTTTCTATCACTCTTCCACCTTCACTGTAGAAATATGAGAGAAAATATTTGACTGTGGACCATTTTGCTTTTCTCCTGTTTCACCAATTGCTAGGACAAACTCTGGATAATAGTGACAGAATCATCACAGGATTTGAGAATTGGAAAGGACCCCAGCAGCCATCTAGTTTGACCCATTCTTGAAAGGATTCATCACTATAATATAGCTGTTGCTGTTTAATCATTTTGGTCATGTCCAGCTCTTAGTGACACCATTTGGGTTTTCTTGGCAAAGATACAGGAGTGATTTGCCATTTCCTTCTCCAGCTCATTTTACAAATCAGGAAACTGAGGCAAACAGGGTTAAGTGACTTGCCCAAGGCCACACAGCTAGTGAGTATCTGGGGCCTGATTTGAACTCAGGTCTTCTTGACTCCAGGCTTGGCACTCTGTCCACTGCATCACCTAGCTGCCCCTGAAAATATGGAGGCAACATAACTGACAAATGGTCAGCTGAAGATCCCCATGTGAGGGGAGCCTATCATCTGACTAGGCAGCCCCTTCTTCTTTTAGGCAGATCTAATTGTCATAAAGATCTTCCTCATATCAGACCTAAATTGAGGTTCACCTCTTACTCCTGGTTGGGCCCTCTATGATACAAAAGAACCAGTTTAATAGCTCCTCCAAAAGACAATTCTTCCAATGTTTGAACTTAGTTATCATGTCCCTTAAGTCTTCTTTTCTTTTGGCAGCTGATCCTCATATGTCATGGATTCAAGGCCTTTCACGATCCTGGTTGTCCTCCTCTGGACATTCTTCAGTTTCTCAATTCACTTCTTAAACCATGGCACCCTGAGTTGAACACTGTGTTCTCAATGAGGGTGATAGTATGAAGTCACTATCTTTGGAAACTATGTCCCTCTTAATGCAACCCAAAATGACATTAACCTTTTTTTGAGCTATCACATCACAATACTTGTTCTGACTATACTTTTGTGCATTCTAACCACCCCCAGATGTATTTTTTAGAACAGCTGTTGTCTACCTATGCCTTTCCCATCTTGCACTTGTAATGATGATGATTTTTTTGTACCCAAGTGTAAGACTTGACATTTATCCCTATTGAATTTTCATCTTACTAGATCCAACTTAATGCTTTAGCCATTGATCTTTGCCTAATCTTATCTGAATTTGTGTTTTATCCAAACTTGATGAGTATATCATCCGTGCCTTTACATGCATAATTCAGTACAACTCAAATAGTACCTACTGTGTGCTAGGTACTAGGATACAAAGACAAAAATGAAACAACCCTTCCCTTTATGGACCTGGTATTTTTACAGTGCTTTACCATTCTAAAGCATTCTAGGTAGGTAATCTATTACAGCCTCCAAACACTTTTATGAAGACTTCATGTACTGTATTCTCCTTTTGAAAGATGAGCAAATAGGCTTAGTGAGATTAAGTGACTTGCCCACAGTTACACAAATGTAAATGGTGCATAGAGCTCATCTGACTTTGTCCAATACTCTCTCCACTGCACCACACAGTCTCTGAGGACTATAAGTAATGAGTATAAGTATTAAATTTTTGTTAATATAAGTAGAAGTTTTGGCAATCTGTCCTTGCACTTCACAATGACTTGCAAGATAACACCTGGTCAGGAAATACTTTGTACCAATGACAGTGTTAGTTTTGACCTTTAAAAATAGAACAGCCCACTTTTGATCTGTATTTTCCCCAGGATGAAGTCCGTTAGGTTTTTTTTTTAAGAAAATATTTTAAAAAGCAGATTCCACTATGTTGTTATCAAGGCACACACGTAAGAGAAACAATAATAACTGATGAATAGGACAGTGTTTAATGATTCCAAAGTTCATCTCTTTAACAGCCTTGTCTCTCAGTGATACTGTGTGACTGACCATGAGTCATTGGAGACCATCAGATGCTTAGAACTGAAATAATAGGTAACTCATAACTAATGGAAGGATGCATGATAAGCTTAAGCATTATGCAACACATTACCAATAAAGACAAGCATGCAGAGTGGCATAATACATTGCCAAGGATGTAGCTCATCAGAAAAGGAGGTGAGCCAGCCATGTGGTGAATGTTTTTGCTGAGTCATGTCAGACTCTTTGTGATCCCATTTGCCATTTTCTTGGCAGAGGTACTAGAACGGTTTGCCATATGCTTTGCTAGTCCATTTTACAGATGGGGAACTGAGGGTTGAGTGACTTTCGCAATTTCACACAGTTAGCTAATATCTAAGGCTGGATTTGAATTCAGGTCTTCCTGATGCTACCTAGTTGTCACATAATGAATATATAGGTTAACAAATGTATAATCTAAGTATTATGTAGTTATCTCTGAAATACTAAAAGAGAAAGATTATTTCTAGTTTTGGGTAGATTCTTTTTTAGAGGATTTATGGTTATATTTGTATGAGACATTCTTGGGTTAGTAAGATATAGAGGAATTACAGCTTATATTGGAAGGGGAACTGTACTCACTAGAGGAATCACAGATCCAACAAAAGGCTTAAAAAAGGGAAGCGAATAGTCATCTCTAGTTTAGAGGTTCTGTGTGTGTGTGTGTGTGTATGTGTGTGTAACAGATCCCTTTGGCAGTCTAGTGAAGCCTAGGGACCCCTTCTCTAAAGAAAGTTTTTAAATGCACAAGATAATATACACAGGATTACCAAGTAAATCAATCATATTGAAACACAGTTATCAAAGTATTAAAAATATATGTGCCTCAGATTAAGAATCCTTGTAAACTAATCTTAGCTGATGCCCATGGTGTTTAAAAATGGAAATTTTTAAACATGGTTTCCTTTCTCCTTTGTCTTCTCCTGATTTTTATTTTTCCCCTCCTTTCTGTATTTTTTAGACATCAGACGCAAGTAGCATGGTATCTATCTAAGGCCACACCTGGAGGTCATGTAATTACTCAGATTGTTGCTATAAGCTTCCCACCCCTGCCTCCCCTGTTGAAATCTGTTGGCCTCATGGAGCAGGTTGCATCTGCGCTTCTCACTCTGCCACATGTGCTGACTGCTTGCTTACTTGCAAAGGCAGGCCAAGGTGTTGACTTCAACTCCTGAAACTCCATATGGTGAGGGCCCTCCTGAGCTCATAACGGGCCCCCCTTGCCTCTGAAGTAGAGCACCATCAGGGCATTCCTGCTGAGTGTGCCAATATTTATCTTTCAAGGGCAATAGCTCAGACTAACACTTTGGACCCAGTATGCTCTGGGAGTTGATGGGACCATGCTAGTTTGATACCTTTAACAGCAACCTGGGGTAATCCATTATACTGATGGAAAAGAAACCATTGGTTCTTCAATGCAATATAGTCTTAGATGACATTAGGGTAATTCTTCAATTTTTTTCTAATGTCAGACAAGGTTTTCTTATTTTAATAATAATATGTTTATATAGTATAATAATGTACATAAGATATATAAATTATTTATATAGTATACATATATATGTACACATACACCATATGTATACATATATATGTAGCAATAATGTTGATAAAAATTTTTTCTACCTAGTCCTTTTCCAGTTTATAAAAAACCTTCCTTATAATAATCTGAAGGGAATTATGATACCTCTATACTGCTCCAAGTTTAACAAACCACTTTTCTTATAAAAAGCCCATGAAAGAAAAAGTACATGTATTATTTCCATTTTAAAGTCAGGGAAACTGAGGTTCAGAGAAATGAATTTTTCACAAGGGCACACAGCTAGTAAATAAGAAAAATAAGAATTAAAACCTGGTCTCTGAACCCAGTACTCTTTCAACTCTACCACATTAAGAGTATTAGTTATGGATCTTGATGTGATTTCCATACACCAGTTGGAAAACTGCTGTTCTGTTCTTAAAACAAAGTCTAAAACTTTACTCCTTACTCTGTCATCAAGTAGAATAAATGGCCCTTTACAATAGGCTAATCAGAAGGTGTAGGATTGAAGGTTGAAAGAAATCTAGCCCAATCTCCTCATCTTACAGATGGCTCGTCTCTTGTCCAAGGTCTCATGGGTATTGTCAGAGTCATTGTTTGATGCCAGCTTTCTGATGCTAAATCCAATGTTCCTTCCACTATCCTATTCAGTGACTCTGTGTGCACACCACACACACACACACACACACACACACACATATTTTCATATATATATATATATATATATATACATATATATATATATATATATGTATATATATATATATATATATATATTGGAAGATTGTAGCAATGGAAAACTTCCAGTGTTTACTCCTGGGCAAGGGAAATAAATAGAATTTTAAGGCAATTAAACAACAAGAAAAAAAAATTAAGCAATGCTCCGAGAGACAACTCTTATCAATTATATACATTAGAAAGCAAGAATATAGTCACAGCCTGCTCTCAGCAGGAAGGGCTGCTGAAAGTTATTGTGTCTTTGCATTTAGCTAAAACATTTGGTGAGGGCCCATGTCTGGGGAGCCTGCTGCTAAGAAGTTGCTTTGAATGGATCATGTTAGCTTTCCAATGACCTGCTTTCTCTAACTGGTGTGCTTGTATTTTACTTTTTTTGTCATTGAATAGTGCTGATTTATTAAGCTGTGTATTTCAAGGGCATTGAGAGATTACGCGTAGGGGCAGGACTGAGCTGGGAAAGTGAGAATTACTGTATCAGATCATATCCAATTAAATTGTGACAGGCACAGCAGGTGAAATTGGAACTTGGGGTTTATCTTTTATGTAACATAAGCGCTCACTATCTATCAGCTGGCAAGGAAGTTTAAAGCAGTTTGGTCTCCCAGAGCATCACCCTTCCTCTGCCTCCTTTGCCATGGCTCTCCTCACCACTAAAGGAATATTTTTTTTTAAATTGGCATTTGTATCAGGAATAATAAGTCCTTGAGAGGTAATGTCTAATGTTTAAGGGTCTTGTGGAAATGACATTAGGAACACTACTTCTAATCACAGAGAACTGTTTTTGAAATTGTATTTATTTTTTCCAATTACATGTAAAGACAATTTTTAATATTCATTTACAAAAATTGAGTTACAAATTTTTCTTGCTCTCTCCCTTCCCTCACTACTTCCTAAAATGGTAAGTAATTTGATATAGGTTATATATTTGCAATCATGTAAAACATATTTCCATTTCAGTCATGTTGTGAAAGAAGAAACAGACTAAAAGGATAAAACCACCAAAAGAAAATAAAATAAAATTAAAATAGTGTGCTTCGATGTGCATACAGACTTCATGGAATGATCTACTTTTAAGGCACATTTTAGCAAGTAGCTGATAGATTAATATGGGCTTTAAAGTTTACTAGGATTATTTATGTTTTGGGTGTTAATTATATATATATAATTATATATATTATATATAATATTATATAATTATATATGTATATAATATATATATATATATATATATATATATATGTATATGTATATGCCACAGGAAACAGAAAGTTGCAAACTGTGCTCACAGTACTCAAAAGAAAAACTGGGCAGGGGAAGCTACCCACTCCCTTCAGTCAATCCTCAGTTATCTGCTTTGTGGATTATCCACAGTCACTATTTAACCCCAGGCATTTTTCCTCTTACCACCTCACATACTTTAGAGTTGTCTTCCCCTGGTATGCCATTATAAGATTTAGAGGTGGAAAGGACTTTAGATATCTTCTGGTCCTACTTTTACAAATGAGAACATGGATCCCCAGTATGACCAAAGCTGAGTTCATAGTGGTAGTGAAGGATATCATCCATCCTTGGACTCCAGAGCCACAGGTGTGCTGTTATAACAAGAACACATTTGAAAATGAGTCAAAGAAAATGCAATTGGGGAGATGTTACTGTTGCAAACAAAGATGTAGCAAGAACAAAAGTGACCAAAAATATAATGAATTTTGAATCTTTTACATGATTAAGCCCTTATTCCTTTTCATTAGTATGGATTATCAAGGGTGGGTAGTAGACAAAGAAATGAGTTAAAACCCTGCTAGTGCTTTGGATAGAGTACTTGACTAGGATAGGGACCTGTATTTATATCCTGACTCTGCGTGGGCTTGCTCAAATTTCTTTGTTTTTATCAATACTCCATTTCCTAATCTGTAAGCAAATGAGATAATATGCCTGAAAATGCTTGCTAAACAGTAAAGCATTGTTTGAAGATAAGGAATATTGGAGTAGCTATATGGTCCACATGATTATATGAACTCTCTAGGCATCTATTATGTTTTCATGTTTTATGTTTCCTCCATTTATAGATCTAGAAAAGTCAAAGTGTGAGACCTCATTGTGTACTGGGGCAGAGGAAAGCATGCAGGATTGGAGTCTGAAGATCCAAGTTCAAATCCCAGTGCTCTAATTGTGTCTTTATGCAAGTCACTTCCCTGCTTTGGACCTCAGATTATTTTTCCTGTAAAAATGAGAGGTTGGACTAGATGACCTCTTAGGATCCTTCCAGCTCCAAATCTATGCTATTATGATCAGTGGTGAGGGAGGGATCATGCCACATGGCAGTATCCTGTCTGCCACTTGCAATGATTGGCATTATTTTGGGAGGGAGGCACAATGGAAAACGGGCATCCAAGGGGTCAATCCTAAAAGATAATGGCATAAAATGCCTAGAGAGAAGAGCCTAGAATACATACCTTAGAAACTTTAATAAAATGATCACAAACACAGAGAAAAGAGTGATGCCAGATAACTGGCATATAGGAGTCATGAATCAGAGAATGAAGGCCTACCCTAAACATAAGGAGAAGGTGGAGAATGTAGGAAGTGAGAGAAATTCTTTTTGGAAAGAGATGTAAATATGAATTTAAAAACCCCTAAAGAACAAGACTAGCCAAAGGAGAAGAAAGGAAGGAGGAAACTACTTGACTGAGGAGAAAAAAGAAGAGAAGAAATATGTAAGCAGATAGAAAGAATTAATACATAAAACCCTAAGGGGAAAGGGATAACAAACAGAAAGAAGAAATTGGGGCAGGGGGAAGAGAACCAGTAAGAAGAGAGTCACCTTAATAAAAGATAAAAGTAAAATAATTAAAGGGGGAAAATACTGTGTTTAATGAAATGGGAAAATTATAATTTTTTAAAAGCCCAATTTTAGAGACAGATGAAGGAAAATATAAACATAATTTTTATAACTTTAAATATGAATAAATTGAAAATCCAAGAAAATGAGAGACATTGGAAAGAAAACTTTATGAAGCACTGCTTACAGATAATGTTTGCTTTTGGTTTTATATGAATAATGTTTGTTATTTTAATGAAAACTCCATTTATTCCTATGGTTTCTAGTATTTTTAACAGGAATGTGCTATATTCTGTTGAAAACTTTTCTGTATCTACTAATGTAATCAAAAGGTTTTTCATGTTTTTTTGTTAATAATCAATCATAGTTTTTTTCCTTCCTAATGGTGAACCAATCCTGTATTCCTGATATAAATTCACTCTGATCATAGTATATAATCTTTGTGATATATTGTTATGGTCTCCTTCCTAACATTTTATTTTAAAATTTTGCTTCAATATTCATTAGGTAAATTGTTCTGTAATTTTTTTCTCTTTGTTTTGATTCTCTCTGGTTTAGGTATCAAGACTTTATTTGTGTCATAGAAGGAATTTGTTGGATCCCTTCTTTGTTTATTCTTTTTCAATTTATGCAATATTAGAATAAATTGTTTTTTTAAAAAAATATTTGTTAATATTCATTGGTAAATCCATCTTATCTTTTTTTTCTTTCAATGGGAGTTCATTTATTACATATTCAGTTTCTTTTTCTAAGACAATTATTTAAGTATTCTGTTTCCTATTTTGTTCATCTGACCAGTTTATATTTTTGTAAACGTTCATTCATTTCATTTAGATTGTCACTTTTATTGGAACACAATTAAGTGAAATAGCTCCTAATAATTGCTTTTATTTTTCCCACATTGGTTGTGAATTCATTTTTTTGATATTGATACTTTGATTTTTTTTAAATCAATAGCTTATCCATTTTGTTCTTTTTAAAAGAACAGCTCCTAGTTTTATTTATTCTTATTTTTTAAACTTTCAATTTTGTTTATCTCTCCTTTGATTTTCATAGTTTCTATGCTGGTATTTAACTGAAGATTTTTAATTATTTTTTTTTTAGTTACACACTTAATTTGTTGATCTGCTCTTTCTCTCTATTATTAATTAAAGAGATTAGAGGTAAAAGTTTTCCCTAAGCACTGCTTTGACTGCATCACAAAGATTTTGGCATGTTGTCTTGTTGTTATTATTATAATGAAATATTGATTATTTCTATAATTTGTTCTTTGAGCTACTCATTCTTTAGGATTATTTAGTTTCCAATTACTTTTTAATCTTTATTTCAAAGATCCTTTATTGAATGTAATTTTTTATATTATTAAAGTCAATGAAAGATTCTTTAATATTTCTGCTTTTCTACATGTTGATGAGATTTTTATTCCCTAATACATGAATATGCCATGCATAGTTGAGAAATAGATATACTCTTTCTATTTCCATTTAATATACTCCAGAACCCTATCATAGCTAAATTTTCTATTCAGGTCCTTAACTTCTTTCTTGTTAATTTTTTTGTTCATTTTATCTAGATCTGAGATGGATATATTGAGCCTGCTGCTATTATAGTTTTAATGTCTATTTCTTCCTATAATTCATTTGACTTTTCCTTTGATAATTTATGTATCATTTGGTACATATATGTTTAGTGTTGATAGCAATTCATTATCTGTTGTATCTTCTAGCAAAACATAGTTTCCTTGTATACTATCTCATTTAATTAGGTCTATTTTTGCTTTTGCTTTGTCTGAGATCATGATTTTTACCCCTGTCTTCAAGCTTCAGCTGAAGCATAATGGATTCTGCTCTCCCCCTTATTTTAACTCTACATGTTCTTTCTGTTTCAAGAATATTCCTTTTTGAGTAGTTGTTGAGTTCTGGTTTCTAACCAATCTATTCTCTTATCCTCTTCCATTTTATTAATGAGTTCATCCCATTCTCATTCACAGTTATTATTGCTAATTGTGTATTTTCTTTCAGCCAATTCTCTTGTACTTTTTCTTCCCACTCCTTTCCACCTTCACCCCTCCCCACCAGGTTCCTTTTTAAGAGTCTGGCTTACTTCTAATTCCTCTCCTGATCTACCATCCACTTTGTTTCCCATTATATCTCTTAACCCCTTTCTTTCCAATTTTACTGTTGGATAAGATATATGTCTATATCTAACTAGGTGTATGTGTGTGTACGTATATAAATATATTTTCCCACTCTCTTGACTAGCAGCTAAAAGTGAGATTTGTGTTGTCCTCTCTTCCCTCTACCCTTTCCTTGTTATATAAACTCTTCTTTGTGTACTCTACTTCTATGAGGCATTTTTCCTATTCCTTCTCTCCTTTCTCTTTTTTCTTAGTATACTCCTCTTCCCCACCCATTACATTTTTCTTTTTGAGAGCATCCAAACATAACAGAATCAAACCTAGGCCATCTTTGTAATTAGACACCCTCCATTATTCCTGGTGATGATAAAATTATGAGGGGTTGCATGTGCCATTTCCTTATATAAGAATATAACAGTTTGCCCTTCTTTAGTCTCTTTTGATTTCTCACTCATGTTTATCTATTTATGTTTCCCTTCATTCCTATGTTTTTATGTCAGGTTTTCTACTCAGTTTCTACTCAAGAATATTTAAAAGTCCTCTATTTCATTAAATTCCCATTTCCTCCCATGTAGCATTATATTCAGTTTTTTTTTCTGCATGAGTTATTCTTCGTTGGAAATCTAGATTCTTTGCTTTCTGGAATATCATATTTCAAGCCCTCCATTCCTTTCCCAAGCTAAATCTTGTGTGATCCTCATTATGGCTCCTTGGCACTTGCATTCTTTCTTTCCCACTGCTTGCCATATTTTTTCTTGATCTGGGAGCTCTGGAATTTGTCTATATTATTCCTGGGAATTTTCATTTTGAGTTTTCTCTCAGGAGATGGTCATTAGATACTTTCCATTTCTACTTTGTCCTAAAATTCTAAGATACCTGAATAATTTTTACTTTTGATTTTTTTATCCGTTCATGGCTTTCAGGTAGTCCAATGGCCCTTTTTAGCACTTTTTAAACTGTAGGTCGTGACCCCATATGGTTTGTGACCCCATATGTGTCATGACCCACAGTTTAAGAAGTGCTAAAGGAGTTATGGGAAAAGTTTAAGAAACTCCGCAAGTAATCTCACTTTACCTATTTTCTAGGTAAGTATTTTTTCCCCTATGAAGTATTTCCAATTTTCTTCCATGCCTGCTCCAACAATTTTTTAACTTTGTTTTCTCTTATTTCTTTATATCTCATGGAGTTACTTGCTTCTATTTGGCCAATGCTAACTTTCAAAGAGTTAATGTCCTCTGTAAGTTGTTGCACCTCTTTTTTTCAAACTCTTAATTTTTATATCTTTTTTCCCTTGCTCTTGTCTCTTTTCCCATTAGATTCCCTACTTCTCTCATTTAATTTTAAAATAATCTTTAGCTTCTTATTTTACTCTCCAAGAATTCTTGTTGGACTGTTTCCAAGCTGCATTTTTATTGAGACTTTGATTGTACCTCTTAACTTCAGATTTTAAGTTAGTATTGCATTCTGTACACTTCCTGGGAGACGGAGGGCATATCTGGCCTGAATCTATCCTTTTACATCCTTCTGCCCCTTTCACAGCTTTGACTAGAGGCCTTCAAGCTTTCAGGGGCTGAATGAGAGGTTTTGCAGGTTTAAAGCAACTAAACTCATGGTTCCCCTTTGGACTGGAACACTGCCTTATGGTCTTGGGACCAGAGCTATAAAGCTATCATTTACTTTCCAGAAAGAGATCACTCAGGGTCTCTTTCTGCCCCAATGCTTCCTGATCTGGCACCCAGTCTTAGCTCCCCTTCTTTTGCCGGACTCTGAAACACACCCTCCCTCTTCAAGGATTCATGGTCAAACTCTTTCCCCCAGTGTCTGCAGATTTCTTTATCTGTCTTCCTAAACCATGCTGGACTGAAAAAAATGACGCAATGCAATGTCTTCTTGACTTTTCCAATCAGAATTCAGTCTGGTAGATTATCTTAATCTTTGTTGAAAAGGTGTACGTGTGTGGAGGGGAGGAATTGGGGAAAGGCAAACTAGCCTTTAATCCTTCCACTCATTCCATTGTCTTGGGTCTGCCTCCCTGTAGTTTTTCCTGGACAAGCCTTTTGATCTTTGCAACTTTGTCTATCCTCTGTAAAGACTTCATACTCCCTCCCTTCTTTCTCCTCTAGTGACTGCCCATCAGCTTGTCTTGTTTCTGAAGAGTCTATACTAGCTGCTGTGGTGTATGACCATAATTCTGTTGTATTGTTTGCATTTAGACTCCATTTGTATTTTTTTTTCACAGCTCTGCATACTCTCCAGACCCTACTTCCCATATTTCAAATAACCTGTATTCTAGTTATTTGGATTGACTATAATATAAGTTGAGTGCCTAAGATTGGAGCTAAATTGTGGTACCGTAAGTGCTAAGCTAAAGAGTTTGCCTTTGACATAAGCCTGAGCACAATCGGACCCCTTCTTTGCCTTGCACTCTTCTTATACCCTCCTTATCTCCCTCCACACATTCTTTGTCTCTTGCACATGATCTTCCATATGCCATCGCTCTGCCTTTTCACTGGCTATTCTCTTACATGGCTATAGCATTTTTCCTTCTCATGTCTGCTTCTTAATGTGCCTTGCTTATTTTAAGACTTGACTCAAATCTAATACCTTCTGTAGGAGGCTTTTCTGATTCACTGAGCTGCTAAGATTTTCTCCTTTATGGCTATCTTCCATTTAATCTGTATATATCTTACATGTACATATATATCTTCCATTAGAATATGAGTTCCTTAAGGGTAGTGACTATTTTTGTCTTTCTTTGTATCTTAATGTCTGGAACATAGTAGGTATTTAATAAATGCTTGTTAAATGATTACTTTCAGCAACACAGTGATATGGTCATATCTATGCATTAAGAAGGTCAATTGAGAAACTATGTGAAGGCTAGATGGACGAAATGAGAGATAGGAGGCAGGTAATCTAGGTGAGATTCAGTGAAAGCCAGAACTAGCATATCTTCTTCTGTGGCACTGTGACACTTTCTGGATTTTGTCAATGGGTACATAAGCTAGTTTCACAAAATTAAGTAGAGAAGATGGCGGAGTAGAAAGACTCACCTATGCTAGCTCCGAAACCCACAGCCCATGGATTTCCAATAAAAAGAACTCCCAACAAATTCTGGAACAGTGGAAGCCATGCAGCAACACAGTGAAGGAGATTTCTGTTCCAGAGAGCCCTGAAAAACCAATCCCAAAGGTCCATCACGCCCCAGAAGGGAGCGGAGCCCTCCCCTCCCCTGCCCCGGCCACGTGGCACCAAGAGGAGTGAGCAGATCCGAGCATGCGTCAGGGACGGAATCTCCAGCAGCCACGAAGGTCCCTCCACTCATAGACCCACAGGTCAGTGAGAGAGATGTGCTGAGAGGGGAGCGGGGTTTCTCCAGGACTCAGGCCCCCTCGGGAGGCAGTGGCAGTGGCAGAGGCATAGCCAGCAGGCGGCCAGAGGCTCCCAGAGCAGGCAGGAGCTCAGCAGCAGCTCCATTACAGAAGGTCTCTGCATAAACCCCCTGAGGGAACTGAGCCTGGGAGGTGGCCCTGCCCCAACCTGAGCACCAGTACTTAAGCTCCCATTGAATAGAAGCCAGGCCTACCACCAAAATGAGGCTGGGGAACAGCATTTGAATCTCAGACACCAAGAACTAGCCACCTATACTGAGGGTGGAGAGGTCTCTCAGAAGTCAAGTAACTGGCTGGGAAAATGCCCAGAAAAGGGAAAAAAACTAAGACCATAGAAGGTTATTTT
>CM053770.1:559847246-559864809 GCA_028658325.1 Potorous gilbertii
TGGTGATATGGGTAATTAGAATGTTCAGTGTATTGGGGAGGGGGGAAGGGGACAAATGGGGAGAAAGTTTTGGAACCCAAAATCTTGTGAAAATGAATGTAAAAAGTTAAATAAATAAATTTATATATAAAAAAAATAAAATGAAATAAAAAAAATTAAGTAGAATGAGTGGCTGACTTCAGTACTTAGCCTACTTCTTATTCTTTTGGGTATCTAATTAAGTCACCAATTTTATACTTCATAGAGTATATCTAGACTTCAGACTTATGTTCAACCACTAATATCTATGTCTGGCTCCATTCCTTAAATGAACTAAAAATCTCACTATCAAATCACTTCATCCAAATGCAGAACAATATAGCTTTGCTAATTTTGTAAATTTCTGAGAATTCCATTGAGTGGCTCCTTTCCCCTTCATCTCCTTTGTTTATCTAGGAGTTTCTATTAAAATAAAGCTAATTTTATGCAGATTGATCCACAAGGTCCCTTGAAAGCAGAGAACTATTTCCCTGAGAGAAGATGGGGCTGTGTTTCATTTTCAAAGCACATCACTTGGGAGACTTTTTTTTTGGTCCTAGAAAATGTCTCATGCTCAGTCAGTGTTCAGTGATCAGTGATAAAGTGAAGTGACCCTTGTGGCTTTCTCTTTAGGTCTAGTGTAGTACCACGGTATCCCTGCGGTCATTCTGTTTTCAGTTGATGATGGTGGTGATGGAGTTCTCAGAAGTTACTTTGTTAATCTGATAGTGTCATTCCTCATTTCCTGAATTGTTATTATGACAAATACTTGAAACTTCTTATTATGTAAGTAAAGGAAATAATACGGAAAACCTTTTTGCCCTTGCAGACTTAGGCAAAAATGATAATGGGAGAGAAGGAAAAAACAAGAAAGTGACATGATAACTTTATTATATATGTCAAAGGAATAGCAAGTTGTACATAATAGATTTATAATTTCATGTATAATCATCTCCTCCCCATTCTGTTGTATTTTTGAAATGCTTATTTTATTTCTTAAGTTCAGAATAAAATAAAATTTTAAAATTTTAAAAAAAGAAAGATTGATTGAGCTATAATTACATTGTAAGTATTAGAAAGCAAAGAAGGAAGAGATATAATCCTACCTTTAAGAAACTAGTTGCTACAGAAGAAATGTGACCAATGGAATGCTAACATGTGTCCAAGCAAGAACAGAAATCTGACTTTTACCAATAACAAAACTAGGATTCTGGAGCCAGTATTGCTATTGACTGGTTGTACAGCATTGAATACATCCCTCTACTTGTCTAAACCTCAGTTTATGCATCAGAAAATGAGAAGTTTGGACTTGATAGAGTTGAAAGGAATTTATAAATTTAAGTCTAACCAAGAGGGAGCTTTCCTTGAGTCCTGACAACTTTAGGTATTAATTGCATTGCTATGATAACTGTGCACATGCCCTCATTACCCTCTAGTGAGGCTACCATGCTTGTACCATCCATTCATCCCTACCCCAGAGGCTAGACTTTTCTTCTAAGCCTCAACTGGAACAGTGTAGGAGCATCCCAAGTTCTCAATATATGTGGTACTTCTCAGTTCATGACTTTGTATTTTAATTCCAGAGGGAGTTACCAAAGTTTACTGAGCAAGAGAGGGATATAGTCAGATATATACTTTATGACTATTACTTTGAAAGGTTAGTGAATGATGGATTACACAAGGAAAAGACTTCAGGCAAGGATACTAATTAGATATATCATGTAACCTCTCTGAACCTCCATTTCCTCATCTGTAAAATAAGGAGATTGAACTTAATCTCCAAGTTTCTATTCCTAAACCTATGAGTATCTTGCATTATTGGGATGTTTTTGTTTGTTTTAATTTGGAACTGTGGTTTCATTAGCATAGGGAATCTCTGGTGAGGAAACTGTCTCTACTAACGTATGTTATCATCTGCTCTGAAATATATAGTCTTAGAAGAGAAGGGGAGGAGAATAATCATTTACATTGTGCTTATGATTTGCCAGTTACTGTGGTAAGCACCTCTAAATATTTGATCCTTACTACAACTTTGTGAGATAAGTGCTGTTATTATTTCCATTTTGCAGTTGAGGAAAATGAGGCAAAGATTGATTAAATGACTTGCCTAGGGTCACACAGCTAATAAGTGTCTGAAATCGGATTTAAAACTCCTGGTCTTCTTGATTCTATCTATACTCAGTTCTGTTCACTGCATCTCCTGGCTGCCAACAAGAACTGCCTGGGTCACTGATGAGTTGAGTTGACCAAGGTGACAGGATTACTAGGTGTTAAGGGTCAGGAGTGAATCCGAATCTTCCTAATTCCAAAGAAAACTCTATCCCTTCTGTTATGTCTCTTACAATACTGGTAACCAGAAATTAGAGAAACTGTTACTTCCTGCTGTTCTTCACACATATTATTCCATATCTGATCTTTGGGGATTTTCACTGGCTGTGCCCTATGCCTACAACTCTTTCCCTTCTCATTTCCATCTCCTGACTTCTCTGTATTCCTTCAAATCTCAGCTAAAATCTGACTTGTTCAAGAAACCTTTCTTATCTTCCTTAATCTCCTAAATTTCCTTTCAAGACTACTTCCAATTAATTCTTTTTATGTTTTATAACTTTTGTTATATTTATAAATAATTGTATATAATTGTTTAGTTTAGTATAATTGTACAGTTGTGAGGTCCTTGAGAGCAGGGTCTATCTTTTACCTTTCTTTGGAATAAATACTTCTGGACCTGATTTGACTTGGTCCAGTAAGATTTCTGTTCACTTCAAAGATACATTTGCATCAAACTAGTACAGTAGTTACTATATCTCTGTGCTCTGTAAAGTGTTTTACATGATTGGGCATCAATTTTGTTATGGCACAGGCTTGACTTCAGTCTTACCAGACAAATGCTTCTCTTCCTCTTCACATTTCCCTCACACCTCACATAGTACTTTGCAACTTTCTAATGCACTTATTATTAATAATGTATATTATGGTGATCTGTATTTTCAGTCCCTTGATCAAATGGGAAATTCATAAGGGTAGGAATGGCATCTTACCTAAAAATGTATAAACCACCTATGCACCAGCACCTTGGACCTCATGAATGTTCTGTGGGTTTTTTATTGATTGATCGAATTCAGGAATGTTTAAAATGAGGGAAGGGATTAAGCCAACTTCCCTCTCACCAAAGAATTAACCTCAGAAAGCCACTATGAGCATGTTTTCTTCTTCCTCATGTCCATTGTGGAGTCATAGAACTTGACCCACACAACCTGTGCTCATTCTATTGAGCCTTAAAATTTATGCCTATGATATATACAATCCAGAGGCACCATCTTAGAGGTGCCTGGTCAGGTTGAAAAATGAAGACCATGAAAGAATTTAAGGAACAGACAAAGAGGAAGAAGGAGGAAAAGAAAGAAGAAATAAATGAGGAAAGAAGAAGAAAAAGATAAGTTTTTCAGAAGTTCTAGGTCATACTTGATCCCCAATATCCTTGGGCAGTTAATCAATAAACATTGACTTGAGAAAAATATGTCTAATTCTCTCCAGCTAAAATGAGATAATATTGTGCTGCCTCATGTGAATGTTGGGGGGGGGCAGGGAAGTGGATTTAAATATATGTTTTTACTCTTGAGACCTTTGACTGTGGAATAAATTCCATTATTTTTTGCCCCAAAGTAATAGTTCGAGCTTACTGCTTGAAGAAATAATAACTCCTGTTTGTTTACTATCTTAAGATTTATGAAGGACTTTCCTCAAAAACAGCCTGTATGGTCTAGTCTAATTATTAATATACAGATTTTATAGATGAGGACACTGATGTTCAGAGAGGTGACCTGCCTTGCCTCTGATCACTGAGTTAGTAAGTGAATGGAACATGTTCCCAAAGTGTTTTTGCCTGCAAGATGGCAGCCATGTGGCACACAAAATTACCTGTGCTTTTATATTAGTCTAGTTAAAGTGATCCCTAAGATTCAGGTCACTGGAACTTCCAGTGGTTGAGGGAGGGAAGGTTTTGTTTTCAGAAATATATTTTCAAAGTGATCTCTAGAGGATGCTGTTCTAACTAAAAAAAAAAAAGAAAAGAAAAGAAAGAAAGAAAGAAAACCAACCAATCAGGTGTATTGTTCTCATTTAGGTATTTACCTCTTGGGAGGCAGTGAGGTTTTGTGGTAATCAGAAGACAAAGGAAAAGCCAGAGATTTGTTGTTGCTGGCAGATATGTATAATAAAACAGGAATATGGATGAAGATTGGGGGTGGGGGTGGGGGTGGAGGAGACAATTATTTGACCTGCTTCACTTGCCTTTTGTACTTGCTGTATTATTTTTTCCGTGATAATCAAGGAGATTGTTGGCAGGCAGGTAGACTCCGTAGTCTTAGCCTCTACATAGCTTCTGTGGGGATTTTTTCTACAGAGTCCCCAAAATGGGTGTTGGGAACACAGGATCCAACAGGAGTCAAAAAGAATTCCTAACTCTACTTCCCTATAGTTTTTGTGGGACCCTAGGCTTCAAATTAGTACCAGAAATAGTCAAAAGAATACAACGACTCAATACGAGGACATTCTAGCTTTATTTTGTTGATTGTGACTAAATGTAGCAGTTTATATCCTGAGACAGAAACTAAAATTTGTCAATCTACCTTGTTAGGGAGAGGCTTTTTAGTCACTGCACCCTTTCAGAAAAATGATAGCCCCGCCCCTCCTGCCCCTGCAAGTGGCCCTGAAGAGCAGAACCCCAGAGTACGGTACGGAAGTTTAGCAACTACAAGACCAGCAGAGATGCTGAGCAGAGACAGGTAATGTTTAGTAGAAAACACAGTGGTACCTAATGCCGAGATAAGATACCTAGCAATTATGACCTGACAACCAGAAATGCATTGCATCTTTGGGCATAGGATGGTGTCCACCCTGACCCAAAAGAATTCATGCACCTTCAAACCTTGAGCAGCTGAGTAAGACTAACCATGTTTTATTTATTTGAATTCTCTGCTGATAATGCTAGCAATGGTGCACCTCTCAAGTAGTAGTATGACTACTGATTCTTCCACTGGTTTTTGTCTTCTGATAAGCACCAACCCTGCTTTTTGGTTCTCAGAGGAGGCATAAACATGGGATCCTATATGTAAGTGTCCTTTACATGTGGAAGATACTGGGCAAGTCACTTAATCCTTCTGAGCCTTAGTTCAGAACCGTAAGTTGAGGGGCTTGGCCTTCTCATAGGACAAGATGTCTTTACTTTTTGGGTGCTCTTGGTCAATTTATTCACTTTCTTACATTACATTTATTTTTTTCAACAGAGAACAGTGTGAAGGAAAATACTATGAAGTACATGGAAATACTCGAAGATAAATTGCACAGGTGAGGATATTACACAGATAAAATGCCATTAATGAACTCAATCAGTCAAATATTTGTTAAGTGCCTACCATGTGCCTACCTGCACTAAGCAGGCAGAAGACAGTCTCTAACCTCAAGGAGCTCACCATCTAATGGGGAGACAACATACAAACAAATATACACAAAGAAAGCTACATTCAGGATAAATAAAAATGCTCAACAAGAGAGAAGGCACTGGGATTTTAGTTGGGTCATAAAGGAAGCCAGGGAGTGCTGGTGGAGTGGAAGAGGAAGAATATTCCAGGCATGGGGGATAGCCAAAGAGAATGAGATGAGAGATGGAATGTCTTGTTTTTGGAACTGGCCTCCTGACTGTTCCACAGGTGTAAGAATATTGAAAAGATAGGAAAGGGCTAGATTATGAAGGGCTTCCCAAATAGTTTGCTTGTAGGAGAATTTAGTTAAAATTTATGCCACCTTCAAGATGTTAATCCTAGTTTTGGGAGGTCCTGAAAATGCAACAGAGTACAATCTCTTTCTATAATATGTAAGCAAGCTAACAAAGGAGCTTTGAATATGGGGGAGAGCAGGTATCATGTATGCTCATTCCCCACCCCCTTTTCACTCCTATTTTTGGAGGAAGAGGGAACCAATAAATATATTCCTCAATTCTGAGATTAGGAAGAAATGCAGCTTGAATTTCACATTTCAGAGTAAAGAGGAGAATCTTGTTGATGTTGCTAAAATCTGAATTTGTATCTGTCTGTTTTCCTTTTACTGTCATGGCTGAGGGGGTCCTGTGGATTTTAAACCAGTTCATGCATGTTTTGGAACAATGAAAAAATGCACAGCATAAGTTCTGTTTTGAATCCTAAATCAAAACTGGCATGAAAATTCTTGGTAGATTTTTTTTTGCCTCGAGTAGGAATGCAGATTTGAAAAATGTATATGATGTTATAGCATGTCAAGAAATTTTCAGTTCCTGAAGACATGTCCTTTAAAAAAAGCAACCAATAAATCTCAGCTACTAGGATCTGCTCCTAATTAAGAAAGCAAGTTCTGAAACATAATAAAGACCTTCTTCCTAGGTAGTTATTTACTTTTATGGAGACAGTTTTGCTACTATTTTAGAAACTGCTAAATGACCCACCAGTGGGCTCTTAACACATTGCCTACTAACATAGACACTATGGCTAAAATAATATCTTCTCAATAATTGATAGCAAACTAGTGATAGTTTACTAGCTATTAGAAACAATTATCTAGCACTAACTTCCTATTGAGTTAGCTTGATTAGTCTGCACTAGTCAACAGATCAGAGTCTATCCATTTATATCTTGGGAAACTGGATTCTAGACATTCAAAATTCTTGGCTGGTAGTACCCAATATGGGCTGACAATCTGGCTTTCTTATCAATAGTCTCATGAACTTCTAGGGTGATTTCATATCAGTATTTGAAAAAGGATCTCATGTGTTATAAGTAATCCACTTAGTCATGTTATATTAATACTACATACACTTTTTCCCATTTCTTGCACTGTCGCCTAACAGATGAGAAGGATCACAAGATGGGTACTTGATATAGAGGTTTTTGAGTGCCCTCAAGTAATCCCTAGTATCAATGCTGTGGCCATTACACCTGCTTCCCAGAAGATGGAAGAAGAAACTTGAGATTCCTTGACCCTTCTAACATGAAATAGAGAAGCAAACAATTATTTTCTCAAGTTATTTTTGTGGAAAAGATAGAGAGCTGTGGCCTAGGTGATAGGTTGGGCTTGAGAACTAGCTGAATGGCCAAACACAAAGATTAATCATTCGTTGTTGAATTTCAATTTTAAAATATTTTGTTGCTGCATTTTGTTTCTATACCCTCCTTACATTACCTTAATCCCTTTCCCCACTTAACCATCTATTGTAACAAAGAAAAATATTTAAGCAAAATCAACATAGGCACAGTATAGCCACTGTATCTGATAGCATACATGATAGCATGTACTGCATTCCATATTCATAGGCACACATACTCTACTGAGAGAACAGAGATAGATTATTTCCTCCTGTCAGCTTTTGGAAGATCTCTAGTTGACTGCCCATATGTAATTTTTTTCACCCATTTTTTCACTATCCTTTTTCCCCACCATTTTCACCAATTTTTATCTGTCCATCAATGGCAAAAATAGCGTATTTATTAAACTTGGGAGGTATAACTAAATGTTGCACAGGATCTTGAAGTTAGTTAAGTGTCTAGAGTCAGGAAGACTTGAGTTCAAATCTATTTTCAGATATTTGCTATATAACCATGGGCAAACTACTTAACCTCTGTTTCCCTCAGTGTCTTCATCTGATGAATGGAAATAATAACTAATTCTACCACCCTGGGTTGTTCTGTGGATCAAATGAGAAAATAATTGCAGAGTACTTAGCATCGTGCCTGGCACACAGTAATAAAGAAGTGTTAGCTGTTATGATTGTGATAAACTAGAATGTGAGACTGAATCCAATAAGATGATTTTTAATTGGTATAAAGGTATAGTGTATATAAAGGTAAAGTCTTACCTTTCAATTTAAACAAATTTCATAAGTAATCTAGATAGCAACCTACCTGAAAAAGTTTGGTAAACTTAATGGACTGCAAATTCAGTGTGAGTTAACTACTTAACATGGCAGTCACAAAGCTCATGCATTCCTAAGTTACATTAGGAATTGTAATGTCCGGGATGTCAAAGAATAGTTTTAGGACACTGTTCTGATCTGGCCATGTCTGAAGTATTTTGTTGAGTTGCAGATGTCTCATTTTACGAAGACAGTGGATAAAATGCAAAGTTTGCAGAGAAAAGTGACCAGAACAGAGATCCATTAAGGAATTAAAGATATGTAGCTTGAGGAAAAAATTTTGGAGAGTGAGGGATATGATAGCCTTGTCCAAGCGTTTTAAGGGTTGTCATGTAGAAGACTTGTTCAACTTAGTCCTAGAGGGCAGGACTAAGAGCAAAGGGTAAAAATAACAAAGAAGCAGATTGTGCTTTAGTGACAGAAAAAATAATTCCTTGTGATTTGAGTTATCCAGAAGTTGAATGGGCTGCCTCAGTATGTTTTACATAACCCCTATTGAAAGGCTGATAAATCAGAGGAAATAAAGATGCATTTTTTTTTATCTTAAAGACTAGATGGAGGAAAAATCCATGAGTAAATGGAACAAAGCTCAGTTTACCTCTTTGAGGGCTATCAGGTTTGGAAATCACAAGCTCCAAGTACTTGTGAACTGGAGGGACTATTTTTCCCCCTAGGGTTTAATAGAAGAACTTCTTATAAGCTAGCACCTAGGAGCCAGAGTTAGATTTAATCATTTGCTGTTTTGAAAACAAACCAACCAACTCCTGAGAGATGACATTAAGGCTACTTTGTAGCACTTCAAGCTATGAAAAGTCAGGTGTCCAGGATGACAGAATAAAATGGAGGCCTGTTTGAAGTCCTTACTGAGTACTTGATAGGAATGAGATTTTATGGATAGACAGACTGATTGATCAATGGGTCGATGGATCGGTTGACTGATAGAAATGTTCTAAGCACCAGAACACAAATACAAGAAAAGAGACAGTATCTATTCTGAAGGAGATTAGATTTTAAAGGAGGAGGACTACACATAAAAAGGAACTGAAAAAATGGGGGAACTTAGGGATGGGGGATAGAGAGTCAAGTCGGGACAGTAGGCTTCTGAATCATGTATGTATGACTGATGTGGGTATTTGGTAAAATGGAGGTTACTTATGCCTTCATGCAAAATCCCATGTCTCATCAAGTGAAATTTGCCTAATGTTAAATGAAAGGCACAGTTGGCATTTATTTCATGGACATCAATTATACAACCAGCATAACTGCATATTTCAGGACCAAAGATGAGTCCTTAGAATGTATTCACGATGGGATTTGCTTTGGGGTATCAGGAGTCATGGGAAGTTTACCTTAATGTGCCTCTCCTTTTCCCTAATTTAATATCTGGGTTTTTACCTAAAGGAGAGGTCTCATTTGTGTTTGTTATCATTTCCATATGCTCTAGGCTGCCTGTTCTTTATCAAGCCTGCAAGGAAAAAAAAAGTTAGGAGAAGAGAGCAGCTGGAAGATCTAGTTCTGTGCAGCCTTCCAGAGTCAGTGACTAACTAAAGCGTGCCCTGTGAAACAGAGACAGTGGCCTGCCAAGGAGGCAGAAGCTGAGCCTGCATGAATTGACTGAGTACCCTGTTGTCTGCTTTTCTTGTTCTCCAGGTCTTAATGGTATGCAACCGAGCCAGGAAAGTTAAAGCTTTCTGCTTTAACGGTGGAGGCCTAGACCCTTCCTTTTCTTTTAAGCTTAGAGTTGCCAAAACTTTAAATTTAAGTCTCTTGGCCCTCATAATCAAACCTGGTTTTATTCCCCATTAAATCTACAGTTCAGAGATACATTTCTTAGGTTCATAGATGGGTTGCATTTTCCTATAGATTTTATTTCCAACTTCCCAAAAGTTTCTCAGAGAAAATTAATTACTATCAAATAGTAGATGGCAAGTCTTCAGGTATGGGTGGGCCAAGTCTCTCCCACCCCAGGCGGCTATATTTTCGCACACACACATGCATACATACATACATATACATGTTTGTACAATACATTTCCTTTTATCCCTCCTCTTTCCTTCAATTTCCATTTGCATTCTGAGTTCACAGTCTACTTAAGAAATCTACACTTGGATTTAATTTATATTACAAGAAGCTAGTAAATACCAGATCAAAGGTATTTTTAATGTCATAAAGAAATAATTTTATATTATAGATATAATATAAAATCTTAACAGAAATTTACTTGAAATTTTAGGAACTAATTTTTATTTTTTGTTGTTAAGACAGGAAGAGGGCTCATTGGGCTTTCTTGCTAGACTTTTCTCCTTCTCAGTAATGGCAGCTAACTCACATACCCCTAGCTACCTTCCAGCTACTTGAACTGGAAGTTGCCATGGGCATAGTGTGATACATATACACATGATATTGCCCAAACAGGGAGAGGATAATGTGTGGATTACATACACCCCTCCTCATCATGATGAGCTGCCTGATGATGAAGGAACCCCTCAAAGTGCTATGAGAAAGCTGAAGAGAATGGGGAAATTTTTAGTTGGAAGGTGGAAGGCTCAGGGAAAGTGGACTATAGGATATAGTCTTATTGGGACCTAAAAGGAGGAGTCACTGAACTACAGCAGATGGAGATCATTCCAAGAAGAACAGATGGCCCGAGCAAAGCCATAGAAGAGGGCAGGACAGTAATACAGATGGTGGGTAATTCAGTTTGACAAGAAGGGGAGTAATGGGAAATAAAACTAAAACGTAAGATTGGAACCAGATTGTTGAGAGCCTTGAATGCCAGAATCAGGAGTTTGTACTTTTTTTTAGTAAGCATTGGAAGGCTTTTAGTGATGTGATCAGAATATCTTGTTAGGGCAATAATTCAGGCAGTGACCTAGAAGGTGGTTTATAAAGAGTATAGAGAGTAGGCTGGGGAATTTGGAGGGTATTATAAGTGAGGAGAAGAGATAAGGACTCAAACTTGGGTGGGTTTGTAGAAATTAACGGTGAAAGGAGGAAGTGACTATAACTGAAAAAGGAAGATGAGAGTATAGGGCAGTGAGAAAAATGGTCAATGTCCTGGATTAGCCCTTAAGATCTTCACCCAGAAGCTCATGCCCCTTAATCACCTCTGAGGTGTTTAATAACATGACAGCTGAAGGTATAAGAAAATTCTTTTTTTAATTTATTTTTAGTTTTCAACAGACACTTCCATAAGATTTTAAGAAAATTCTTATTCTAGAAGTGCTTCTACTTATCTTTACCAACTGGTGCTGGTGTTTGCAATGGACTTTGAGATTTTAATCAGTTCACAGGCAGAGCTTAGAAATGAATGAGATCCCCAAAGGTATGAGACATGACTTTTCATTAAAACAAACAAGCAAAAAGAATAGAGGGATTTCAAAATTTCCTATGGACCTACTGTCAGCCGTTTTCAGTAGCATCATTTCTTAGAATGAGTCAGGGAGCTCCTGAGATTAGAGTGAAGTGCCTCAGGTTCAAGAGGTGTTGTCTGAAGGTTCAAAGATTAATGGAGAAAGTGTACTCAGGACTCAGCTGCAACTCAAGCAACTTGTGGAGGAGAGGGAAAAGGAGGTGGTCCACAGATAACCAGCATCTTGGTCACAGGGCCATTGATGTAAGGAAAGAGCATGAAGTACAATCTCAGGATGCTTGAGTTAGGAGATTGGGCTACTCCACCAGTGAGGTTCAAGCAGAGAGATTCTTACAAGGTAAAGAGGAGTGTGGGCCCAGTGCATATCAGGCTTATTTGAGTCACCCTAAGGTGGTTGGTATTACATGCCTCAGTTGGCTTACACCTGTAATCTCTGCTTCTGGGGAGGCTGAGGTTGATGGATTGTTTGCTTTAGGGAGTTCTAAATTGAGTCTGCTAAGTCTTCAAAATGGAGCAGGTCAGAACTTCTGTACCAACCAGTGATGGAATCTAGCCTGTGATGAGCCACTCCTAATCTAAAAAAGTCCCAGTCTTAAAAAAAATCACTCACCCCTTGATTTGTAGTAATTATTTCATTTATCTCCTTATTCCTAGTATGTATTGGACATCTTTCATTTTACCTTGTAAATCACTACCTGATTAATCTCTCCTAAAAATAATTTCATCAGATTTTGTCTTTATTTAAAAACCTTCAGTGACTCTCTATTGTTTATTAGACAAATTCTAGTCCCTTGACATTCAAAAACTTTTAGAATATGATTTCAAACTACATTTCTAACAATGTTGCCCACTATTTTGCTAGTCATTCCTGAACTCTAGTCGTATATCACCAATTTTCTATAGGATACTTGACCCTACAACCCATAAGAATCTCAAATTAAACATATTCCAAAGAAAATTCTTTAACTCGTTTCTTGTATTGCTCCTCTTCCAAATTTTTCTGTTTATGTCAAGGGAATCATTCTTCCAAACACCCAATTTAGCAAGCTTGGAATCATCTTTCACTCCTTGCTCTATCTGATTCCTGCCTCCCCGCCCTCATATAAAATCAGTTGACAAGTCTTGCTGATTCTACCTCCATAGCATCTCTCACATATCTATTACTTTCTCTCCACTCATAAAACCATTACTCTAACTCAGTTCTTCTCGTCTTGATTATTGCAAGAGCTTCTTAACTGGTTTTCTTGAGTCAAGTCTCTGCATTCTCTCATCTATCCTCCTCTACACAGCTGTCTAAATGATTTTCATAAAGCATGGATCTGACCTTATCATCTCCCGATGCAATACTCTTCAATTTATTGAAAATCAAGTGCAAACTACTCTTGGCACTTAACCTCCTTCACAGTTGTACTCCAATCTACATTTGTAGATTTATGCATTTAATTTATTTTTAATTATTTAAATAAATTAATTAAATAATTTAAAATTATCCCTTTAATTATTCTATAATCCAAGTAAACTCCTTCCCATTCTTAATATGTGACATTCCATAACCTGTGTCTCTTCCTTTATAGGGTATTCCCATTCTTGAAATAAACCCTTCCTTACCTCTGCTTTTTAGATTCCCAAAGATGATTTCAAAATCCATCTCCTTCATGAGTCTTTTTCTGATCTGCCAATTGCCTTATCTTATATTTACACTTAATGCATATATTTCATATATACTTAATGTATATATGTTTTCCTACCAATAGAATATGAATTTCTTGAAGGTAGGGACTGCATCATTAGAACTTCATCCAATTCACACTGCACTGAAAACAATGCACACAAAACAATGAAATACTTTTTTGCCTTAAAGAAACTTTCACTCTCTTTGTAGAATGAAGACCAACTTCTTCCTTGGGAGGGCTAAGTGTAATCCTGAGGGCTTATAATATGATGCTACTGAGCCCCCATCATGTGAGCACTTCAATGTCAACTTAGCAGTCAATATCAGTTTCTAGAAAAGGATATTTACTGAGAAGACAGAACAAAAACAACAATTATACATTTCTCCCATCCTGGAGGCACATTCTTCCTTTGCACATGTATACAAGTCCCCAGGGAAAGTGATCTCAAACTTATAAAACCACAGAGACTGAGGAATACATCAGTAAGATGCATGTGGCTAAAGGTTACCTACTTTCTCGTGTCTCTAGAAATTCTTTTCTCCCTATAGAACATTCTACCTTTAGTATGGCTCTCTATACTGGTCTCTGAGATGTGGTGCTTTTTGAGAGTCCATGGGCAGACTTATTCTCTATCATAACACATCATTTTCCCTGAAATTTCTTCACCCTTGGGGGACCATCATTCACCTCCATCTGCAGGCATGTCATGACCTCTACTAATCAGTTTGCTGGTGGGACCTCTCCTGATGACTCTAGTGGACCTCCTAAACTTTTGAAACTCACCAAAAAAAGAGAAGTGACTTAGACTAAGGTAGGGTGGTGGGGAAGCAATTAGCTCTTCCTGTTCCCACTCTCTCCCCTCTTCCCTAAAAATATACCCAAAAGCTCAAAGCAACCCTCCTCACTTGAAAACTTCCAGGGAAATGAGTGAAAGATCATTTGCTCAAACCTTTTGCACGTACACTTAGTTCTGGCTCAGCCTCTCCTGAGTCATCACTCCTTCTGCCTCCAAATCAAATTAGAAAGATTTTTTGCCTCTTTACGCCAACCTCTCAGTCACTCATAGCTGGAAACTGCCTCCTCAAAGTTTCATGTGTTGGATTGGAACCAAACAAGAAATACTTGGCACCTTCTCTGTCTAACCCACCATGAAGGGCAAATGCAAACATTCTCAGAGGACCTGACTCTCACTGGCCAGTCTGCTCCCCCATTACATTTACATCTCCAGTGCTTGCAAAGTACTTGGCACATAGAAAATGAGGAAATAGAAATGCTTATCAATTGATTTATTTATGAAACTTCTGTTCTAACTACAAAGGTCTGTTTTATTTTCCTGGAGTTTACTGGCCTTTCTACATCTGTCCTTTTTCTCATGCTCTTCCAGGGAGACCATCCACTTTCATCTTTGCCTATGAATCCCCTCCATATGTGGTAATATCTTACATTCATACAATGTTAGTAAAATACTTTTCTCACAATAATCTAAGTGGGAAGGTATTTTAATTATGATGTTGTACAAATCATTTAATCTCTTCCAACCTATTTTCTGGTCTATAAAAATGGAGATTTAATATATCTACTATTTACCTTATAGGCTTTTTGGAAGGAAAATGGTCTTAAATCTTGAAGTGTTATGTGTGTTGTGGTTGTTTTCGTCCCTATTTAAGGTATCAAAATGGAGGTTCAGCATGGTTACAGGGTATCTTGTATTAATAACAACTTATATTTATATAGTTTTAATATTTGCAGAATATTTTACATATATTTTCTAATTTGATATTTGTAACAACACTATAAGGAAGGTTCTAATATTATGCCCATTTTATAGAAGAGTAAACTGAGGAAGACAGAGGTTAAGTGACTTGCCCAGAGTCACATAGCTAGTAAATGCCTAAGATTAAATTTGAACTTCCTTACTCCAAGTCCAGTGCCTTATTGAATACATTCATATTCCAACCTAAATGATCTGAATGCAAGTATAATATTCTTTTTTCTATGCTGCCTGCCTGCCTGTCTCCACTATTCAAAATTGTTTCCTCTCTTTCAAAACTCAGTTCAGATTTCTATGTCTTTGAATCCTTCTCTAACCTAGGTTCAAATCCCACCTCTGTCATGTACTAGTTGTATGACCAGTACTAAGTCATTTAATGACCTAAGATTTCTGTTATCCAGTCCATAGTGATCTTTCCCTCCTCAGAATTCCTATAGAGAAAGAAATCTGTTCTTGATTTAAAACAACTAGTTAACTTTGGTCTCTACATGCAAAAAGAAAAATGAGATGCACCCTAGATAGATCTGACTTACTAATTATGTGACTCTGGGCAAGTCACTTAACCTCTGTCAGCCTCAGTTTCCTCAACTGTAAAATGGAGATAATATTAGAAACTACCTTGCAGGGATACTGTGAAAATCAAATGAGAGGATGAAAAATGCTATGCACCCCCAGAGAGAGAACTGATGAATTCTGAGTACAGAATGAAGCATTCTTTTTTTCACTTTATTTTTTTTGCTCTTTTGGTTTTTGGCAACATGGCCACTATGGAAATATGTTTTGCATGACTTCACATGTCTAATAGGTATCGTATTGCTCACCCTGTCAATGAGTGGGGCAGAGTTGGGAGGGAGAGAATTTGAAACTCAAAATAAAAACAATAAAGTTAATTAGAAATGGTTTAAAATACATATACTATAAAAATGCTATCAAAATATTAAATGAGATAAGTTGGGGAGCAAGGTGATACAGTGGGCCTGGATTTTGAAAGGCCCAAGTCCATATCCAGCCTTAGCCACTTACTCTGTGTGAACCAGGGCAAGACATGTAACCTCTTTCAGCCTCAGTTTCTTCAACTGTAAAATGGAATAATAACAGTACCTCCCTCACAGGATTATCATCAAAGATAATATTTGTAAAATGCTTAAAACAATTCCTAGAATATGATAGATACTTAATAAATGCTGGTTCTTTTCCTTCCCTTCTCTCCACACTCAGTTCAAGATGCCCTTAAAAGTTATTGCCAGATAAACTGATTTCCTTGTGAGGAAATGCTGCTGACCTGTCATGACCAGAGTGTGAACTTTGGGTAGATTTTCTCATCCAAGTCCCTTCCTCTCTTCCTTACTTCCTTCCCTTTTCCTACCTCATATATGACAACACACTCTGGAAATTAGATAGTGGGCAGTCAGTCAGTCAACAAACCTTTATTAAGTACGTACACTCTGCTAGACATTGTTCTAAGTGCTGAAGATGAAAATACTAGAGAAAATATAGTTCCTGCTCTCAAGGAGCTTATGTTCTAATGAGGGAACTCAATATATAAAAGGTGGAGGAGGGAAGAATGATTAAAATAACTCACATAGGCATTGAGATGTTAAGAGAAAATTAAATAGGAAATGATATTATAATTAGTGATACTCTCCTAGTGCCATATGTGCCTAATTTATTTTCAGATCTCTGAGTGAATACTTTCAGTCAGAAATTTTCCTCCCTAAAATGTTCAAATTATGTATCATTAAAGGACTAAATGAAGTTGCTTAGAGGGACAAAAAAAACCCAACCCAAAGCTATCTTCATTTATAGCCCTTAATTTCTCTCAGTAAGAAAGCTTTTTCTTTTAGAGTAAAAAAGACAAAACGATTGCCATCTCAGAAACCTTGTTCGAAATATCAGGTCTATTTTTTAAATATATAATTTATTTATTTTCAGTTCTTAACATTCACTTCCACAAGAATTTGAATTCAAATTTTTCTCCCCATCTCTCACCTCCTGCACCCCAAGACAGCATGCATCCCATCCACCCCTTCCTCCAGTATGTCCTCCCTTGTATTACCCACCCTTCTTCCATCCCCCTTCCCCTCTCTTTTCCTGTAAGTCAAAATAGATTTCTATACTCCATTGCCTGTGTAGTTAATTTCCAGTTACATGCTAAATCAATTTTTAACATTCATTCTTAAAACTTTGAGTTGCATATTCTCTCTCTCCCTCCTCATCCACCATCATTGAGAAAATGAGCAATTCAATATATGTCATACATGTGTAACAATGCAAAGAACTTCCATAATAGTTATGTTGTAAAAGACTAACTACATTTCCCTCTGCCCTATCCTCCCCTTTATTTATTCCATTCCCTCCCTTGACTTGTCCTCCCACAATAGTACTTACTTCTGATTATCCCATTCCCCAATTTGCTGTCCCTTCTATTATCTTCCATCTCCCATCCCCTTCCCCCTTGCCTTCCTGCAGGGTAAAATAGATTTCTATGTCCAATTGAGTGAGTGTTATGCCCTCCTTAAGCCAAATCCCATGAGAATAAGGCTCAATTATTTTCTTTTGTCTCCCCCACTTCCCCTCCATTGTAAAAGCTCTTTCCTTCCCCTTTTATGTGAGGTGATTTGCTACATTCTACCTCTCCCTTTCTCTTACTCCTAGTACATTCCATTCAACTGTAAATTGTACTTTTTAGGCATTCTCCATTCATATTCAACTCACCCTGTACCCTGAATCTGTGTGTATGTATGTATGTATATATATATATATATATATATATATATATATATATATAT
>CM053770.1:559865309-559930519 GCA_028658325.1 Potorous gilbertii
ATGTACATATACAAACCTACACATATAAAATATATGCATGTATATATACCCATACCCAACTACATTTATATATATATATATATTCCCTCTAACTACTCTAATACTGAAAAAGGTCTCATGAGTTACAAATAACATCTTTCCATGTAGGAATGTAAACACTTCAAATTTAATGAGTTCCTTAAGATTTCTCTTTCCTGTTTACCTTTTCATGTTTCTCTTTATTCTTGTATTCAAAGACAAATTTTCTATTCAGCTGTGGCTTTTTCAGTAAAAATGCTTGGAAGTCCTCTATTTCATTGAATTCCATTTTTTCCCCTGAAGTATTATACTCAGTTTTGCTGGGTAGGTAATTCTTGATTTTAATCCTATCTCCTTTGACCTCTGGAATATTATATTCCAAGCCCTTTGATCCCTTAGTGTAGAAGCTGCTAAATCCTGTGTTAGACTTGTTGTATTTTCACAATACTTGAATTGTTTCTTTCTGGCTGCTTGTAATATATTCTCCTTGACCTGGGAACTCTGAAATTTGGCTACAATATTCCTAGGAGTTTTACTTTTGAGATCTCTTTTAGGAGGTGATTGGTGAATTCTTTCCATTTCTATTTTACCCTCTGGTTTTAACATATCTGGGAAATTTTCCTTGATAATTTCTTGGAGGATGATATCTAGGCTCTTTTGTTTTGATCATGGTTTTCAGTTAGACCAATAATTTTTAAATTATCTCTCCTGGATCTATTTTCCATATAAGCTGTTTTTTAAATTTTATTTTTAATTTTTAACACAGTTTATAGCAGATAAAACAATTCAAACTTTTGGTCAGGTGATACTTCTTTTTAAAGCATTTACAATATGGACCACAAAAGAATTTTTTTAAACATTAATCAACTGAGACACAAATAATATTTATGTTGCTAACTTCACAAGCTCTTGACCTAATTGTCTCCACATTATCACTAAGAATTAAAGGACCCTAACTTATTGTTGTTGGTCTAAAGTCCTATGCCTAATAGCTTAATTTTAGACTTAACCTTGGATGTTCCCCTACCAATAAACTATAATTGAATAAATCTGGTATTAAGCTTACAAACCTTTTGAATATAATAAATTGCCACCAAGAGTAGGGACATTGCAGGGATACAATATCTCCCCAACGTCATGTCAATTCCAGACAGGATTAGATTATCCACTTGCATTCAGTCAGGCTTAACATCTGCCAGGTGTCAGTGGGGAAATTGAGTCAGGAGAATCCTACCTTAGCTCAGGCTAAACAGCCACTCTACCACCCTTTCTATGAAATCACCTTTTGCAGTTCATACCATCATCTCACCAACTTACTGACATCATGGATTGGAGCTCAGATTGCCTTTCTTGCTAGCCAAACCTGAAGTTAGACTCAGAAGAACATTCACTTAATAATCTCATAGCATCTAAAACTGGCGAGTTCCAATAACCAGGTTGCAAATATGATTATAGTTTCACTTTGGCTAAGGAACATTTTTTGAGGCCAGTCTTAAGCGGCTTACATGCCTTTCTATATATGTTCTAGTTCCTGATTAAATAGCAATCATAAAATAAAATTTACTATTAAAACCTTAACTTTTCCATCAATGCCAAATAATACCCAAGGTTACCTTCCTCTAGGAAATTTAGACTGAAATTCTTTTCCCCAAACTAAAGATGTCATTGATTTATTCTCAGTAATTAATTCAGTCAATTGTTTTAATACTAATTGCTTTTACTTCACTTTGTAACATGTCCAATTTTTCTCCCCATCACCCCCCTCCCCCCACTTCCTAATACCTTGCATTCTGATTATTCCTTCTCTCAATGTACCCTCCTTTCTATCACATCCCACCCTTCCCTTATTGCCATCTCCTCTCTTTTCTTGTAGGGTGAGATAAATTTCTATACTCTATTCCCTGTAGTTCTTATTTCCTGATTATATGCAATAAAAATTCTCAACCTTCATTGCTAATACTTTGAATTCCAACTTCTCTCCCTCCTCCCCCTCCTCAGCCCCACTGAGAAGGGAAGCAATTCAATACAGACTAAATATGTATTCTTTTGCAAAAGACTTCCATAATAATCATGTTGTATAATACTAATTATATTGCCCTCTGTCCTACTCTATCCCCCCTTATTTTTCCCCCCACAATTGACTTTGTCCCTTCTCAAAAGTGTTTTTTTCCTAGTGACTCCCTTCTCTCATTTGCCCTCCCTTCTAACATTCCCTTCACCCCACCTGTTGCCTCCTCTCCTACTTTTCCTGTGGTGTGCTATAAATTTCCATATCAAATTTAGTGAACATGTTATTACCTCCTTCAGCCACATGTGGAGAGAGTAGCTTCATTTTTCCCCTCTCCCCTTCTCCCTTTTCTCTTCCATTGAATAAGATTTTTCTTATCTCTTCTATGAGTTATAGCCTGGCTCATTCCATTTCTCCCTTTCTCTTCCTGGTATTTTCCTCCTTCACCTCTTAATTTTTATTTTTTTTATTTTTTGTGTGGATATTCTCTCTTCTGTTATAACACACCCTATACTCTCTATCTATATATGGGTATATGTGTATATGTGTATATGTGTGTGTGTGTGTGTGTATACAATCTCTCCATCTACCCAAATACTGAAGAAAGATTCAAGAGATAAAAATATTTTCTTTCCACGTAGTAATGTAAACAGTTCAACTTTAGAGAGTTTTTTATGATTTTTCTTTCCTGTTTACCTTTTCATGCTTCTCTTGATTCTTGCCTTGGGATATCAGATTTTTCTATACAGATCTGGTCTTTTCTTCAATATGAATGATTGAAAGACATCTATATCATTGAATGACCATTTATTCCCTTGAAGTATTATACTCAGATTTGCTGGGTTCCAAGCCTTTCAATCCCTTAATGTTGAAGCTTCCAGATCCTGTGTTATCCTGATTGTATTTCCACAGTACTCAAATTGTTTCTTTCTAGCTGTCTGCAGTATTTTCTCCTTGATCTGGGAACTCTGAAATTTGGCCACAATATTCCTAGGAGTTTCTCTGTTCGAGTCTCTTTCAGGAGGTGATCAATGAATTCTTTCAATATTTATTTTGCCCTTTGATTTTATAACATCAGGGCAGTTTTCCTTGATAATTTCATGGAAGATAATGATAGATAGATAGATAGAGATATGATGATAGACAAATGATAGATAAAGATAGACTCTTTTTTTGATCATGGCTTTCAGGTTGTCCCATAATTTTTAAATTGTTTCTCCTGGATCTATTTTCCAGATCAGTTGTTTTTTTCCAGTGAGATATTTCACATTATCTTCTATTTTTTCAAATTTTTGTTTTTGTTTACTAACTGCTTGGTTTAACTCATAGTCATTCATTTCCCTGAAGTCAATTCTTTCTTTCAACAAATTATTTTGTTCAGTGAGCTTTTGAAGCTTCTCCTCCATTTTAATTCTGCTTTTTAAAACCTCCTTCTCATTGGCTTTTTGGACCTCTTTTTCCAATTGAGTTAGCCTGTTTTTAAAGCTGTTATTTTCCTCATTGGCTTTTTGGACCTCTTTTTCCAATTCAGTTAGCCTCTTTTTAAAGCTGTTATTTTCCTCAGCATTTTTTTGGTTCTCCTTTAGTAAACTGCTAACTTGTTTTTTAAGGTCTTCTATTGCCTGAGCACAATTTAAGTTCCCTTTGGATACCATGGAGGCAGAGACCTTGATTTCCTCTGGCATTATGCCTTGTTCTTCCTCATCTGAAAGGATGGGAGGAGACACCTGGTCCCCAAGAAAGTAACCTTCTATGGTCTTATTTTTTTCCCCTTTTTTGAGCATTTTCCCAACCAGTTACTTGACTTCTCAGTTACCTCTCCACACCTACCTCACCTCCAGTTCTGCCAAGGCAGTACTGGACTGAGATTCAGATGAGCTGCTCCAAAGCCTTAGGGGTTTTAGGTGGGGGCAGGGCTGCTATTCAGTGTGAGATTAAGATCAGCTGTTCAAGTAGGGGCAGGGCCACCACACAGGGTTCAGTTGCCTCAGGGAGTTCACAATGAGACCTTCAACAATGGATGTGGGCTACTGCCTGCTTTGGGAGCCCCATCTGTTGCTGCCTCTACTGCTGCCTCCTGAGGAGGCCTGAGTCATGGGGATACCCTGCTCCCTTCTCGGCTAGCTGAAAAGACCCTCTCACTGACCTTTGACACCTGTGGGTTGAGGGATCTGCGCTGCTGCTGGACATTCTGTCCCCAACGCCTATTCAGAGTTGCTCCTTTCAGTGTCACATGGCCCAGGCAGGACTGGGCTCTGCTCCACGTCTGGTGCTCAACAGACCTTTCCCATAGGTCTTTCAAGTCTCTCTGGGATGGAAATCTCCTCCACTCCATTGTTCTGTGGCTTCTGCTGCCCTAGAATTTGTTGAGAGTTCTTCTTTACAAGTATTTTATGGGCTGTGGAGTAAGAGCTAGCATATGTGTGTCTTTCTACTCCACCATCTTGGCTCCCTCCATATGTTGTTTTTCCAATGAGATATTTCACATTGTCTTCTATTTTTTCATTCTTTTGGTTTTGTTCTGTAATTTTTTGGTTTCTCATAAAATCATTAGCTTCCATCTGCTCCATTCTAATTTTTAAAGAACTGTTTTCTTCAGTGAGTTTTTGAACCTCCTTTTCCATGTGGCCACTTCTCTTTTTTAAAGCATTCTTTTTCTCATTGACTTTTTGGACCTTTTTTGCCATTTGGGTTAGTTTATTTTTAAAAGTGGTATTTTCTTCAATATTTTTTTGAGTCTCCTTTAGCAAGCTATTGATTTGGTTTTCATGATTTTGTTGCATCACTCTCATTTCTCTTCCCAATTTTTCCTCTGCTTCTCTTTCTTGATTTTTAAAATCCTTTTTGAGCTCTTCATTTTTTGGAAGTTTTGAAGGCAAAAGTCTTGACTTTGATATCTTCCTCTGATAGTATGATTTATTCTTCCTCATCTGAAAAGGTAGAAGAAAGTACCTGTTCACCAAGAAACTAACCTTAACCAAGTCTTATTTTTTCCCCTTTTTTTGGCATTTTCCCAGTCAGTTACTTGACTTTTGAGTCCTTTGTCAAGTAGAGAGTGTACTCTAGGGAACTGTAAGTTCTCAGTTCCTCCAAGGTGGCAAAATCAAGAGAGAGGAGTTTACTTTTCTCCTGACCTGGGCTCTTGTCTGGGAGCAACCACAAGCACTCTTCTGCCCAGGATCTGCAAGTAGGATTCCCTCTCCAGAGCCTCCATCAGCTCCACCATGCCAGTGGTCCTCCTCACCCCAGAACTGTCACTCAGAGCTGAGACTCAGATCAGTCCCTTGATTCCCCTAGAGTCTTTGGGCTGAGGGCTCCAAAAGTGGATGCTGATGACACAATGGCTGTCACTGCCTACTATGTGCCAGGTACTGTTCTTTATAATGCTACAAAGACAGAAACACAATAGATTCTGCCCTCAAGGGGCTTATTTTCTGGAGACTGAGGGGTAATCAATAAGCATACAGAAAAGTAGATATGAAATATTTGCATAGTAGATACAAAGTAATTTTAGAAGCATTAACAAAAAATATGGAAACAAACAGGATTGGCATCCTGCAGCAAATTCGTATCTCAGTTAACCAAAAAATGGCCCAAATCAGAAAATTTTGAGGGTGGGAGGTGGGAGGGAAATAGGGGGAGAATGTGGGATGGACCAGAAACCTTGAGATCTTCATTGCTCTGTCTGTTTCTTTGTTCTTGCAATCAAACTGAAGAGTTGAGAAAATCTAAAGAAAAATTAATCATGGTGTCAGTAGGAACCCCAGTAGATTAAGTGACAAAGCTTTTTAATGATTCAAAGAAAAGTTGTCAAGATTACATGATAGTTTAATTTGCCAACAGGTTATGAACCTGTTAACTCCAACTACATGATTAATAAAAGTAAAACTCCTCTTGGAACATTTCATGGACCCATTTCTCATGTGGTACCATTTTACATGCACCTTCTTAATGCACTTTTCTTACTTTACTGATGACAGTTCTCTAGCAGCCTGGCAAGTGCAGATTAGACAAAATACTGCACATAAACTTTCCATTGACTCATTTCGTGCCTTTTTTCCCCAGCTCCCCTCTCCCACAGCCCCACTCCCCAGCTTTCTGGAGTCACACAACAGGTGTGTGAGCATTAGTTACAAAGTAGGGAGCTCCACACACTTTAGATCCTGGGATGCTTCCCATTATATCTCCTGGCCTACACAGCATTGGGCCTTAAATCCCTTATCGCAACTGCCTCAGGCAGAAAACAGTTTTTTTCTCTCCCTGTAGCAGCTGATGTAAAGATGACATTTCTTGAGCCGAGGGAATTTAATATGATTGTACTGTACTCTAAGCCTCAGAAGATAATTCTGTCACTTCCATTCATCACAAAAACAGGGCCTTTGAGTTGGGCTTTTTTCCCCTTTTCTCCTTAAATCTCCTTGATAGAAATCATAAAATTATTTAGGGGACTGGGGAGAAGGAAATAACAAAGATGATGACTTGTGACAATTACACAAAGCCATTTGATTGAGTTATTTCCCTTATTATTCTGGAAATGAGAAAATAAATGAACACTCCCTGGTTCTCACAAGCGGTTTCACTGAGATGGTTGTATTTTCCCTTGCAGAGTGATAATGAGGCAGGGCCATCTTACTTTGCAAATGAACACCGACCAGTCCCTCTTAATTCATTCTCAGTCTCCACATTTCCCTTGATTTATTGCTACTTGGCAATGTTTGTTCTTGATCTGAGGATGGCATTTTTCAGTTTTTTGGTAGCTACTGAAAAGGGAATGTTCAGGAGTGAACGTTCTGGCTTTGACATGAGATGTGCTGTTTTGGGCAATTGCCTGTTTACTAGACCATGAAGGGGAGAGATCTTTCTTGGAGATCTCTTGCTGCCCTATTTTCCAAAGGAAGACAAGAGCACAATTTTGTATATCTAGCCTGGAGCATGTATCACCTGATTTCACACATCTAAAAGAGGCATCTTTCAGAGAAGCTTGTTCAAGTGAAAGCAATTTGGGAAATTTGTCTTCAGCTTCTACTTCCCTCCTTTTTTCCTCCCTGCCTCCCCACCTCCAAGGCTGTCTACGCTCATTTTCTTATGTAATAGGGATGATAATGATGTCTGGCTTCTGGTGTCTTAGATTACATTCTAATGGAGAATTATCCTCAGATAAGATTCTCCTGGACAATAGCCATGGTGACTCGAAATGAGAATTTGGCTCCCAATTAACAGTGGTTTCCTGAAAAAAAGAGGAAATGGAAAATCTCCTAATAAAATCCATAGGACCATGAATCTAGTTTTGAAGGGACCTCAAAGGCTTCCTAGTCCAACTCCCATATTCTAAAGGTGAGAAAACTGAGCCCCAGGGAAGTTCAACAACTTGACCACAGTCACAAAGGTGGTGAGTACCTTTGTACTGTTAGAGCTGGAATTCAATCCTTGGTTCTCTGGCTTCATCACATCTTCCATTGTGTCAAGAAGCAGTGTGCCATAGTAGGAGAGATTTCTTTTGGAATCTGACCTGAGTTCCTTTTCTGTCTCTGATTTGTACTAGTCATGTTGATTGATATTAACAATGAAAATTAGTAAATAGCTGATGTCCTACAACCCATTAAGGTTTACAAAAGCACTTTTCATAGGTTATTTAATTTGATCCTGACAGTAGCCCTATTGGATAGAGACTATCCTCATTTTACAGATGAGAAAACTCAGGCTGAGAGCTATTAAAAGACACAGTTAGTAAGTCTCTGAAGCATGATTTGAAATCAGGCCTTCCTCGCTCATGATTCAGGGCCACACAGTTAGTAAGTCTCTGAAGCATGATTTGAAATCAGGTCTTCCTAGCTCATGATTCATGCACCTCTCAATGCCTTGGACAATTGTCTAAGACTGTTGCAATGAGTTGCCTCTTTCCATAGAGGCAAGCTTTCACAGCTAGCATTACCTGTACTGATGAAATCATAGACCCAGACTCTTCTCCCTACAAAACAATAACTAAGGTCTTAAGCTGTTGATGTTAGCAAAAGTGACTGCCTTCATGTTTTCAAATCTGTTCCTCATCTTACTGTTACTCTTATATACTCAGATGCCTTACCTTTGTACTGGAGCTTGGGAGTATGAAAGAGAAACAATTTCTCAACATGAAAGAGCATCCCCTGAGCCATGTTCACTGCATGAGGGGCAAATACGTGTGAAAGCTTTAATATAAAAAGAAAATAATCTTTAGGATGGTCTCCACGTGTTCTTCATAGGGGATAGTGATAGTTCATAGGATCAGCCCTGGACAAAGTTGTGAAGCAGCTGATGCCTCAGTTCTGACACTGTCCTGTGTTAGTCAATGAAGTATTTGTTAAGTATCAACTATGTGCCAAGCCTTGTGCTAGCTGATCAAGGTAAAAAAACAAAAGTGGCACAATTCCTGTCCTCAAGAATCTCCAGCAGAGATCATACAGATATAGACAAGTAGGTCAATGAATCAATCAACAAACATTTATTAAGTGCCTACTATATAAATAGGCACTATGCTAAGTATTGGGGGATACAAAAAGAGGCAAAAAAGCAGTTCCTGACCTCAAGGAGCTTCCAGTCTAATGGGGGGAGACAACATGCAAGCAAATACATACAAAGCAAGCAATATACAGAATAAATAAGAAATAAATTAGCAGAGGGAAGTCATTTGAATTAAGAGGTTTTGGACAAAGCTTAATTTTTTTAATTGGGACTTAAAGGAAGCCAAAGAGGTCAATAGTTTGAGTGGAGGAAGGTGAGGGTTTTAGGCTTGAGAGGTGGCCTGAGAATATGCCTAGAGCCTAGAGATATATTTGTATGTACAAAATATTCATAAGATAAACAGAAATCCATTTGTTTTTCCCTGTCATCATCCTCTTCTTCGGGTACACTGTTTTCATGCTACACCTTTGCTGTCCTGGGTCCCTAGTTGCACTTTACTCCGTGCTTTCCTCAACTTCCCCACATCTCCATCCATACTTACCTGACATCTGGCCCATTTCCCTCGAGTATCTGTTCTGTGATAACTAAACTAACAGACTAATATAGACTTACTCCTTTTTAAACTCTGTGGAGTTAACAGATCATTTGGTGCCTCTCCCAAGAGACAACTGGATTATGGATTTAGGGACTGGAGCATTGCCTGAGGTGAACCCTGTTTTTGCTATTTTTTAAATCTGGTTAGACTTCAGTTAGGGGCAGCAAAATGTTGCAGTACCTAAAGCACCATACCTGGAATTAGGAAGGGCTGAGTTTAAACCACAGACACTTACTAGCTGTGTGACACTGAACAGGTCACTTAACCCTGTTTGCCTCAGTTTCCTCAGCTGTAAAATAAACTGGAGAAGGAAATGCCAAACCACTCCAGTATCTTCACCAAGAAAACCCCGAATGGGGTCACAAAAAATTGGACACAGCTGAAGCAACTGAATGGCAGGATGTGCCAGGCATTATGCTACACACTTGACAATTATTATATCATTTGATTCTCACAACAACTCTGCAAGATGCATGTCGTCATCTTCCCCTTTTTACATTTAAGGAAACTGAGACAAACAGAGATTAAGTGACTTGCCCCAAGTAACACAGTTAATAAAGCTGAGGCTGGATTTGAACTCAGATCTTCCTGACTCCAGACTCTGTGCTTTATCTACTGTTCTACTTAGATGCCTCAGAATAAGCATTTACTTTTTAAAAGGACCTACTATATGCCAGGCGTTATGCTAAACATTTTACAAAAATTATCTCATTTGATCCTTACAACAGTACTGTGAGATTTTGAACTTGGGTCTTCTTTATACTACATTCAGGGCACTATCTACTGCATCACCTAGCTGCCTCTAATGACAAATATTTCCTTGTTTTTTCTTTTTCCCATTTTTTTCTTCCCCCCCTGCAACCTTAGAGATGGCTACCATTAGATAAAAATGGGTGTGTATGTGTGTGTGTATGTATACATACACACATATGTATACATATAAAATATGCATATATGTTATATATGTGTTTATATATGTATAATTATTCTATATATACTTTTGTTTGTCAGTTCTTTCTCTGGATGCAGATATCAATGAGAAATATTTTCAAGAATTTGTAAGTCAAGGAACTAGATCTATTCTGCTTGCCTTTAGAAGATGGAACCAGGAGCAGCAAGTAGATATTACAAAGAGATAGAAGTTTGATGCAAGGAAAAGTTTCATAGCAAGGAGAATTTTCCCAAAGTGGATAGACTGCTTCAGGTCATGTAGTGAATTCCCATTTGAAAGTCTTCAACTACAGGCTAAACAGCCAATTGTTGGGGCTGTTGGAGAAAGGATTTTTGGTTAAGGTTGTACTAGATCAGTGGGTTCATAGCTTCAGGTCCCCAAACACCTCCATGTAAATATATATATATATATGTATATATATATATATATACATATATATATATATACATATATATATATGTATATATATATATATAAATAATATATATCATATATATATTATACATATATATGTATTGGGAATTCTATTCTGTTTACTTGGATGGGAAAAATATATCTTTTTGTCTTCATAATCTTGTATATTTTAAATTACATGCTAAAAACATTATTCTGAGAAAGACTCCAAGGAGTGTTCATGATACATAAAAAAATTAAGAATTCTTAGACTAAGTGGTCTACAAAGTCTCTTTCAGCTCTCTGTTCTTTTTTTTTGCTTTAAATCTATGATCCTACTATTTGTGATTTAATTACAAATAATTATTTGCATTAGAACGTTTAGGAGACAAAATCTTTGTTCTTCTGTGCGATGGTAGCAATGATGGCTTGACTGGTGCCAGTGACCTTTTTTAGTACTCCTCAAATTCCACAACATTGGCAACTGCTTCCTCCCCCTCTTCATAGAGTGGGCAAAGGTAAAATGTTACCAACAATATATGAGATTTTTTTTAAAGATGCTGTGACACAATAGATAGAAAGCTGGCCTTGGACACAGGAAGATCTGGATTCGAGTTCTGCCTTTCACACACTGGCTGTGCCATCCTGGGCAAATGACTTTAGTGCTCAGTGTCCTAGGCAACTTTCTGTAAGACCTTAAGTTTCGGAGAAAGTGTTGATCTGCATTGATAAAGGAAGCTTTTCCTTGAGATCTCCCAATACTGGTGAAATTCAGGTCCAGTTAAAGCACACATACATATACACACATACCCAAAGGTTTTCTTTGATTTGGGGCACTGCATTTCATTTTACCCTATTAAACAACTCTGAAGTCCTCTGTTCCAGTCGATGATCTCACTGGGAGTTGATAGGCTACTCACCCATCATTACCTTAAATCCGCAGCGAAGGAAATAAATATTTTCCTGCCAGTAGGGATTGTAGTACATTCATTTTTGGAAGGAATCTAGAAGGCAGGCATTAGCTAATTCTCTTAAGCAGAAATAAGTGCCGAGGTCGATGCTAGAACTCAACAGGTCACCAGGAACAGGCACAAGCTGGAAAAGCAGGCTGCCAATTATAAACAGGCAAATGAGCCCACCAACAGCTCTTGCCTGAGCTCTGACTCTGTATGCCTGGCACTAGAACCACAGGGAACTTTTGAAAACTGCAGCCATTTGTGGTGGGAGGATATTTTTCCTGGCCTAAGTGTATATGGCTATCAAATTACACTCCCCACAATCTTAGCTCTTCAAGCTGTGATCTCCTCACATCTCATAAATGAAGCAGGGGTCAAGCTGGGCCAGGAGAGCAGTGGGAAATTGTGATCTGCAACGTGTCTGGCACTGACATGTGGGGAGACCATTGGAAGGGCTGGGTGGCTTTCTGTAGGCAGGGCAGGCCTTGCCTAGAAGCTTAGCGTGAAATGCAGGATGCTTTCTGGATGTTTAACCTCCAAATCACTTTGGAATTTGGGCTTGATTGAAAGAGAAAATAGTTACTCAGATGATGACAGCACGTGCAAGATGGACCCTGAGCCATGATAATTGAGGCTGTTGGTAATTTTGTTGAATTTGAATGAAAATGAATGCTGGCTCATGTGTCCTCAGCCTAAAAGAAATCAGGGTGGAGCTAATGAAAATCAGGCAATGAACTTAGGGGGGAAAAGTGGACATTTTTGCCTCTTTTTTTCCCCCTCTTCTATTTCCATTTGATTTTTGTAGGAATATTTGGAGGTGAGGAGGAGAACTTAGTCTACTATTGGCAGATGCTTCTATCCTTTTAACTTAGTGATCTGGGAAGCCCTATATATGGTTAGAAATAGAACAGGGTGCTGGTAATTATGATGGAACCAAATACGTCTTTTATAAGTCACATGCAGTTTGAACAGCCTACTGATTTCTTTCAGTGGGTTTCAAGGGTGGGTTATTGTTACAATAAACTAAGCCAATGGCATCTTTTAAAATCTTAACTTTCATTGATACCTTTTGTCTGTCTCACCTTAGTTTCTGAATATCTCTTCTACTACTGTACCCAGAGAGCCATTCTTTACAATAAAGACTGAAAAAGACAGAGGGGATAAAAAAACAGTTCAGCAAAATTAATCACTGCATCAATCATGTGTACCAATCTATGTAGTATTCCACAACACTAGTTTTTCATTCCTGCAAAAATGGGGAGGAATATGCATTTTCTCAATTCTGTCCAAGGTCAAACTTGTCAACTGATAATATCTTAAATGTATACAGTACTTTACTCCAAAGGGGAAAAATATAGTAGAAGCATCTTTATAGTATTGTCCTGTTCATCAGATGATTTTAAGTGTAAAGAGCCATAGTGGTATCATTCATGTTGTAAAAATGATGTCAGTAATAGATAGTGTGTGATAATAGAGTGATCTGGGAAGTTGAGCTTTTAAAGGACAAAAGATGAAGGTGCAAAGGATGAGGAAATAAACCAGCATTGTATATGCATGTACTAGAAATAGCACTAGATCAAAAGTCAGAGGATCTTTACTGAAAATTAAACTCTGCTCTTTAGCAGTTGTATGACCTTGGGTATGTCACTTTTCTCTATGTCTCAGTTTTCTCATCTGTAAAATGAGTGAGTTGAACTAGATGATGCTTCCAGCTTTATTAAGTGCTTACTCTATGCCAGGCACTGGAGATATAATGACAAAAGTAATACAGATCCTTTGCAAAGGAAATTGAAAATAGCGTCAGTAATTTGGTGTTGACCTTATTGACACTTGGGACATCAAGAAGAGAATCACATGCTTTCAAGAAAATTTCCTTTATCCTTAAATGTCACTGTAATGGGAAGGGCCAAAAGTAGTCAGGCTAATCGACAATGAAGGAAGTAAAGCCATCAGGGCCTCTTGTCTTACTTTCCAGAGCTGGATGATTTCAAGACTCATTATAAATGTTTCTTTAAGAACAAGATTTCTTTTCTGACTCTGGAATATGCCATGAAATGAGGAAATGAGCATCATCTTTGCTCCTTTCAATCCTTCCTCAAACCTGTTGTTTCTGAGACAATTCTGGTGAAACCACTACATGGATTAATTAGTTATAAAATTGGTCTCCCCACCACATCTAATTAGGTCTGGATTTCTCAGATTATGCACTTAAGTAACAATGATGTTGATCATTTACCTAGTGTTTCTTTACCTATGTCATCTCATTTGATCCTTACGGTGAGCCTGCGAGGTAGGTATTTATCTAGTTATTAATAATGGTGTTGTCCATCAACAAGATGTTTATGACCATAGGGCTTTAAATTAGTTTGAGGCATTATGACTTCACTTATAAAAGACTGTTTTTTTCAAATGCTGATTATACAGTAGTCTCAGGGCTACCACCTTGAGCCACATGCTCAGTGCCTTAAAGCATCTGCTATTGATACTCAGTGGATTGCCTGTGGCCCTTGAAAAGAAGGTACTACTGAGTCAGGTCTTTACCGAAAGCCTCTTCCCTCTTGGTTTGAGTTACTGTCATTTTTATGTCATCCACAACTATTTCTGGATCTCTTTTACTATCACATTTGTGCCTATGACTCTGAGAATAATACAGGTTATTGCAAAATACAAGAAACAGTTTCCTTCATTCTGTGGCTTTTACTACAGAGGAAAACACATGAATGAGAAATGCAGATGTGATATTTATTACAAAGCAATTGAGTTAGGATACACAAAAGTGGGGATAGTTATGCGGTACAGTTGGTAAAGCACCAGGTCTGGAGTCAGGAAGATCTGAGTTCAGACCCAGTCTTAGACACTAACTTTGTGACTCTGGGCAAGTCACTTAACCCTGTTTGCCTCTATTACCTAATCTATAAAATGACCTGGAGAAGGAAATGGCAAACCTCTCCAGTATCTTTGTCAAGAAAACCCCAAATGGTGTCATGAAGAGTCAGACACAACTGAATAATCAAACCCACAACAAATAGAAGTAGTCTGTGGTGATGAGCAATATGAAACCATGAGTATGTCTTGGTAGTAAAATGATCAGAAGATCACAGACTCCATGGGATCCCAGAATCATAGATTTTGAGCTAGAAGGGCTGCTAGTGGTCATCATTTTGCAGATGAAAAAACTGAGTCACAGAGGTTAAGTGACTTGCCCATGGTCTCATAGCTAGTAAGTATCTTAGGTCAAATGTCAACCTGAATCATCTGGACTCCGAGTCCAGGGTTCTATCCATTGATCCTCGTTGCCTCTAGTTCAATCTCTCATAAAATGTAGAAATTCTTTCCATAGTAACTCAACAGATAGCCATATAACCGTGTTAAAATGTCTCCAGTGAAGGGAGACTCACTGACTATTAAAAGACATTCACGTCTTACAAAAGAAATGGATTTTAAAATTTTGAACTTGAACTGAGTATTTGTGGTGTTAGCATTTCAATTAGCTCTTTACATGGTGACAGTTATTAGTGATGGTGGTAAAATTAACACTAGATTTCATTTCCACCTTTTAAGTAGAACTTGGTCAGCTGTCACAACTGTTTGCTGGACAGGGACCAGAGTCAATGACAGCGTACCGTAAGTAATTTGGGATGAGCGTATTGAAATTTTTGGACATTAAACAGCCATGTGAAAAAAAAAATGAAGACGTAAAAAAAGAAAGTGACCTTTTAATTTCTGAGAGGGAAGAAATGGGACACTTGAATGTCACCTGGTGCAGTGGAAAGGGCACTTGCTTAAGAATTAAAAGAACTGGATTTGAGTCACAGTTTGACTATTTGTTAAGTATACAATATGTGGCAAGTCACTAACATCTTTGAGTCATTCCTTTCTCAAATTGTCTTGTCCTAATGATAATCTCATCCTTTAAAAAGTAAAGGAAACTTCGATTCTGAATTTGTTTATCATCAACAAGGAAGCACAAGTTTCTAAGGTGATTAATAAATGATGGAAACTTTTGGGGGAAGTGACTATCTTAGAATTTGTGGAAGAGAAAGAAAGGAAATTGAGGAATAATATGATATGTCACCTGGAAGTCTAACTGAGAGATGTCAAAAGGTTCAGAGAAAGGATAAAATTTATGGATTAAAATTTTACTAGGGCAGTCAGTGTATGAGGGATGGGAAGCTTTCAAGAATTAAATTCTGAAGCCTGAAACAGAAACTATTCTAAAAGAAGAAAATGGAAAATTACCTTAAAAAACAAAACAAAGCAAAAAAACCCTCAGAGATGGATATGCCAGGAACTCACTGATCAACTTAAATTTCAAAAGACATGTACAGAAGATTGGAACAAGCGTGGGTAACATAGATGGTGCTGTAAGAATAGTGAATTCATGTTTACTAAGATTAACAAAGAAAGCTTAAGACAACAAAAGGATTGTTTTAGCTCTATTTGGGAGGAGAAGGAAGGAGAAGGGGCAGGATCATGGTTTTGAGTAAATAGGATTATATTCACTTAATGGAGTAAAGGTAGAGCTGTTCAATTCTACTTTCTGTCTATGCCAAAGAGTATAAACTTTGGAACTGGACAGAACAGAACAAAAAATATATATAAAAGGGATTTGATAATCAACATAGAGAGATAGTAAGAAAGCACCTAAGTTCCTTTCATGATTTCAAGTCTTTCAGACCAAATGAACTACATCACAGGGAATTGGTTAACCACACACACACACACACACACACACACACACACACACACACACGAGTCACTGTCAGTTTCTTTGAAACATAATGTAGGATGGGAGAGGGAAGAGACAGGAAGAGAAGGGAGTTACCCAGGTAACTGGGTCCCGTTTAGGCAGCTTGGTCTACTCACAGGTTGTGTTTGTCCTTCCTTTTCGAAGAGGACAATGACAACAGAGAAATGATAACATGACTTGCATTTGACTTTGTTTTGAGTGAGGGAGGGCTGTGCAAGGTCACCAGCCTCACGTTTACTTCCTGAGCCATCTGGATCCAGTGACCAGATATTCATCAGGATGACTGGAGATGGTCCAGGATGCAATGGGAGACCTTGGCCTTTTAGGCTGAGGCCTTTTCAGGTACTCAATTTAAGTGAGTAAGTGAGGGTTCTCTCAAGTCTCACACTGAGTGCTATGCTTGATGAAAAAGGAGGAAAAGGGAAAGAGGATGGAAATACTATTTAGAGTGAATTTCTTTTTTTCTTTTAGACTTAAAACTAAAAGTTGGGAGGAAGCTTGGCTTTTGATGGGTAGGTCGAGGAGAAGTGAACAGAGGTTGATATATTTTGTTTCTATTAGAGATCAGGTTTCTCAGTTGGATGGACTTGTCACAGTTGACCTCTCTGATTTGCAAGGTGTTTCTATGTGGGACTCATTGGGTGTTCACCAAAGTGAATAATGTACTTGTGAATGTGTGTGTGTGTGTGTGTGTGTGTGTGTGTGTGTGTGTGTGTGTATTTTCAAACACTTTGCATGCCTCCAAAAGAAGCTGATTTGAGTGGTTGAGTTGGAGTTGGGTGGGGTTTAGGATGAAGGACAGCTACTCTAGATTAGAGTCTAGTTTGTCTCATGCTGTCCATTGCTCTTCAAGTTTTGTCATTTGGGACACTACCAACCAAATCTTTCTAAAGTCTTTGTTGTGCAGACTGGCCAGGAGATAATACTCTTTCCAGTATACCATTGGTATGACTTGATGTCAGCTCCAAAGGTGATTGTGTATCCTCCTGGGTCTGTGCTTAGAAAAAGTCATGTATGATGTGCTTATCAAATTTGCACTTGATTCAAAACTGGGAGGATTGGCTAACCTCTTATATAACAGAATCAGTGTCTTTTAGAAGTTAAGTAAGCTAGAACGCTGTCCTGAATCTATTAAATATTTTACTTGTTAAAAAAAAGCATCTCAAGTACAAAATGGGAGATATGTGGCAATGTAGAAATTCTCTAAAAAAAAAAAGAACTGTGTTTAATATACCATAGACTCAGTAAGTGAGTCTACAGTGTATGATAAGGCAGGCAGAAAGGTTAATATGATCTTAAGTACTGAATATAGGATGGTTTCTAGACTCAAGGGAAGTGATAGTCTGTACTAATTTGTGTTGTTCAGACCACAGTTGGAATTTAGAGCTTAGTTCTCAGTGTCCCACTTTGCTAAGGTAAATAGGAAGGAAGCAAGAAGAGAATAGCCAAGATGGTGGAAGGTCTCAGAATGATGCCATTAGAGGATCATTTGAAGGAACTGAGGGATGTTTTAGCCTGAATAGTGGACACTTAGTGGTGCTATGATAGCTGTATTTTACTATCTAAAAGGCTTTTTGTTAGAAGAGAGATCTTAAAGGGTAAATATAGAAGTAATAAGGAAGTAGAATGATACAGTGGAAAGGACGTTGACTCTAGGGTCAGAGATCCGGCATTTAATTAATTAATTAATTAATGGGATTGTTTCTTTTCATCTCCACCACCTTAGCCTTCATTAAGTCCCTTGTCTACACGACTGCCAATTGGAATACTTAAAGTGGCTCCCTCTTGCTTCTAGGATACCATACAATCACCCCCGTGTGGTTTTTAAAGCTCTTTGCAGTCTGGTCCCAGCTTACCTTCCTAGAAACTTGAAAATCACTCTCCTTCATGCACTCAGCTTTCTGGCCCAGCAGGCTTGCTTGCTGTTCTCCAGATGTATGACCTTACATTCCATCTCTAGGTCTCTGCACAGGATGTCTTCCAGCCCTGAAATGATCTTTCTCTTCACTTGTACCTCATAGAATCCCTAGTCTCTTTCAAAACTCTACTTCAGTATCAATTCCTCAAGGAGGACTAACCCTTACCCCTCCAGCGTCTAGAGTACCCAAGTGTTACTGTCAGTGTTGTTATTTGTCCTTTGTTCTAGAACAGATCAGGGAGGTGATGCCATGACGTGAGAGTGAATTGGATTTAAGTGAGGCAGCCTGAGCAAAGTCACTGCCCTCACTTTCTTCTCCGGAGCCATCTGGATCCAGTGGTGAGATATAGATCAGGACAGCTGGAGATGGCTCTGGATGCAGTGGAGACCTTGTCCCTTTTAAGGCAAGGTCTTTAACAGGTCTCAGTTTGACTGAGACAGTATCCATTCAGTGATTACCAGATGGTAATCTGCATGGGATGTTTGTTCCATAGTATTGAAAGTAGACAGAGAAGTAGATGCAAAATGGAGAGGCACCTAAGTGCTACTCCTTTGTGAATGCATTGTCCTCCTGATGAAAAATGTTCAGTGATATCCCCTCAGTTCTAGCTCCCTCTAGAAGTTATTTTGTATTTATTTTTTGTGTTTGTGTAGACGTTGTCTGTCCCTGGTTGAATGTAAGCTCTCTGAGGGAAGGAACTATTGGTTGCATTTTTGTCAGAAAGTATCTCCATGTAAGTCTCAATATTAATAACAAAAGAATTACAGAAAAATTAACTCTGTTCCTCCAATTTTCAATGAATCTATTACAATTTTAATATGTATGTGGGGAATATCATGTTAGAGTAGAACATTTAAAGCTATAGTATTCTTTTTATCTAATCAATTGTCTTATTACTTTTATTTTTGGCCAACAAATTGCATGACCAATAAGCACCTTGAGATTTTGTATTCTTTTTTCCTTTCAGTCATTGTGGGACTATATTGTAAAACGCATTATATTACAAAAATATCATTTGAGAAATCCTGTCTATTTCCCATCTTAAATTTTCATCAAAGATGCCTTCAATTCATGTATAAACTATTCTCAGAGATTTTTCTAGAGAGATGAAAGTATGCATCTAAGTCAATAGTTATATATACCTTCTCAACCACCTTTTTTCTATAGTAATAATATCTGTGATTTTTTTCTCCCCTTTCTAGATCTTGAGAATGGATACCTCAATACCCTCAAAATTACAAGCCTCCTTTGTGCATATTTGTCTGGCTCAGCTAATCTTTCTATTTTTGTAGCCTTCTGTGACATTTCTATTTTATGGGACAGTACATTAGAAACTGTGATAATAGAGTACAAACATGTTAGCTCCATTATTATGATGGAGAAACAAGTTCTTTATAAAAATCATTTCCATTTTTCATCTTGTTTTATTCCACACAATTTCATTTTTAAATGCTTTTGCATTCATCTGTTTTAATTGTATCTCATGCCAAAATTTCTGTAAACTTCTTTTTCCTTCTATTGATCCTCAATATTTTATAAGGAAATACTTTTAATAATTGTGGTGTGTGTATGAGAGACATGTGGCTGGAAGAAGACCTGTAACATGACATTTTGTCATCCTGCTCCCTAAAGTTTTACAAATGAGTTTAAGTTCTAAACCTTTGTTACTTTTGGTTGTTACATCTCTTTGCTTGGCAACAATATATAGCATTTGCTTGTTTTAGATTTTTAAAACACACATTGGGTTGGAGCTGTTTTCATTTCATAGCATATCTTCTTATTTTTATTCTTCTCATTTGATATTTTCTCTAAGAAGTGAATAGGTGGCTAGATAGCACAGTAGGTAGAACTCCTGACCTGGGGTCAGGAAGACCTGAATTCAAATCTGGCCTCAGATAATCACTAGCTGTGTGACCCTGGGTGAGTCACTTAACCCCATTAACTGAACTTTGACTGAGATGAATACATTTGATCCTCATCGCCAGCATGTTCAATCAACAAGCATTTATCAAATACCTACTATGTGCCAGTCTGTGATACAAAACCAAATATGGAATAGTCTTTATAGAGAATAGCCATAAAGCCTACAAACCATTCTGGCCACAAAACCTACAAACCATCTCAGCCACCAAGCACTAGGTATCCTTGCCATACAGAGAAATATGGCAACTGAAGTCAATATTGCTTTAGTGAGTTTATTTTAAAAATCTAATGGAAGAGGATGATGAACTGTCACTTTAATGTCACCAAGACAGATACTGCAGTATCACCACCAACATATCTGTAAGGCTGCTCTGCCTTTTCCTAGCGTTCACTTGACCTTCTCACACCAAGAACTGTCTTTCTAGCCATACCTTACCACATGATCTTAGCCATCTACTTTACCATATGCCATAATCTGATGATTTCTTGCTATTTCTCAATATCCTTGTGGAATTGTAATCAACCACCTTCTCTGCTAACCTTCCCAGGTGCTCCTGTAGTGGTGAGAGGTATGAAAGGAATATTGTCACACTGGGAGCAGCCATAATGACTTACCTCTCCCATTCGAGAATGTTGTTGAGCATTTTTTTTCCCACAAGCTACACAAGGCACTCTGGTCTAAACAAAATCATCAACTGGGGGCCAAATTTCTGAGTCTAAACCTCTCTAGAGTTGGATCCCCTGGCCATCATATAACAGAAAAAAGCACTTTGAGTTTGGTTTTTGTTGTTCAATCACTTTTCACCTGTGTGCAATGCTTTGTAAACCCATTTGGGGCTTTCTTGGCAAAGATTCTAGAGTGATTTGCCATTTCCTTCTCTGGCTCATTTTACAGATGAGGAATTAAGACAAACAGGGAAGTGACTTGTCCAGGGTCACAAAGCTATAAGTATTTGTGACTAGATTTAGAGAGCAGCAGAAAAGGAAGGAAATTCATATTTTTTACCATATGAAAATAGTTCAGTCTGAAGTAATAGCAGCAGTATAAAACCAACAAAACAAACAACCCTCCCCCCAAAAAAAACCAGTAGCAAAAATTGGAGCTTCCTAGTGGAAGAGAAGAATGGCACCATGGGAGATTATAGATCATCATGAGCCCATGATATCACATGGACATACGCCAGGTATTTAAATTATCATTAGGTAAATGCCTCTGCTTCCGTGTGTTAATCTCAATTGGTTTTTTTTGGTGGAATCCTGGTTTTTATGATGGAATGATCCCCTTTCTGAAAATAGTGCTTCTTGAATAGAGATGGTGGTTCTGAAATACCTCTCATAAACTGAATTAGAACCAGGCTCATCTATCCTATACGGTAATTAACTGAAGCCCCCATCATGGAGCAAGGGTATATTCTTACAACCTAAGCCTCTCAGAATCTTCCTATTGGCATCTTATATTTGAAACCAATTCTAAAGAAGATAACAATCACTTTATAGATTGTTATTGTCTTTGTGTTAAACTTGAAGGCATTCTGTGAAATCAAAAATGCAAAGGATCTTGGGAAACTGGCTTTGGATGTGGATTCTATGATAAGAGAATTTTTTTTTCATGCCTTCTTTCTTTTCATCTATCAAGGTTAAATATATTCCTTCAAGGCAGACTGACTTAGAATCACAGTAGTATTTTTTATCAGTAGATCAAAAAGGCATGCCCCATTGTTTTCTTTAGAATGAGAGCTCATCTCCTTTTTTTCGTGGAGTCAGTAAATTCAACATGCTACAGATTAGGTAATGTACGTACTGTAGCTATAAGAAATAAACAAGGAAGTAAATATTTGCTGCAAAATGTCTTTCTGATTTCCTTGAAAATTAGTTAATTTCCTGCATTTGACATGCCAGCTCCCCTACATCATCTAGCTCATGTTTAGAATCAAAGTGCAGATAATCCCCCACAGCAAGAAGCCTGTCATTTGGCGTATCCAGTGGAGATAATTTAACTACTGCAATGACATTGAATATTGATAGAAATGTGACAGACTATGCTTAAAGTTTGGTGTCATGTTCAAATGACTGATTGAAAAAAGTTGAAAAAAAACCAAAAAAGATATATGTAATTCCCTTCTCAGAGTCTTATCCAAATTCACTTAGTGGTCCTTTTTCACACAGCAGTCTATCATCTTTTTTCATTAATAATCATAATCAAATATCCATTATTGGTTTTCAGGCAACAGTGTAATTACTCTTCCCTCCTTATTTTCTGGGGCAGTCACTTTGAGCACAGAAAGAGCAGTTACATAATCAGCACTTTCACATAATATCCCAGAAGTCAGTTGTGCCCTCAAGATATTGATGTCAGCTTGCTCACTCTCATGGAGAGAAAGAAGGAAATAATTTTATCAGGCTATTTTTAGACTTCAATTTAGATCTCTGCCCTTATGATACTTGGTGTACTGGGGATAGAGTTGTTGATGCATATCTCTGCTGTGAGAAATTCCAGTTTCTAACAATGTTTCACCTTTTTAGCATCAGATTCACAAAAACATATAACTAGCTACTCATTCACACTCACCTTGCTACAGAAAGCAAAGGTTTAAGAGTCATATTTTATTTAATTTGTTTGCTAATGAATCTATTTATTGAAATAAATTACAAAGGTCTCAAACTGTCTTTGAAACTTTAAGCTGGTTATTTTCCCCATATGAATAAATCTGTGATGTACCTACATGATTATAAATAAGAAAAAACTAGTTTGTTTTGTGTGTGTGTGCACATACGTGTGTGCACACTTAGCATAAACTTTTAGATATAAGGATCCATACCTGCTGTGATCATTCAGGGTGTGACTTATTTGTCTCACTTCATTGAATGAATTGACAGATATTTAATAAGCCTTTTATGCCAAGCACTGTGAGAAGTGCTGGGAAAATAAATACAAACTAGCAAGAAGATCCCTCTCTTCCTTACATTCTAATGGAGGAGACAATACACATGAGTGGTAGACAGAAAGTAACACTTTGGTTTTGAAAGTTGCAGGGATATTAAGTGGGGTCATAGGGAAGAAGACTGACATACATCATACAGGAACAATGACAGTTAATTTGACCATGGTTTTTGCTTCTAGGACTAAAGGAGTAGGAAGGAACAGGGGAGCATGAAGAGTTCTCATGAGAAGAGGGTGTAAAGTGAAGTATGTCTGAAGTGTTTCTAGATTTGTGGTTTGGGAGAGACCAGTCAGTAGAGAGGGGGGCAGATTTTCCTCTTAAGGTTTTTAACTTGGAATTTGTGAACTCAGCTTTTTAATATTTTGATAATTGTATCTTAAATAAGTTTCTTTTGTAATCCATTATTTTATCTTACACATTTAAAAACATTATTCCAAGAAAGGGTCTGTAGGCTTTACCAGACTGTTAAAGAGATCCATGATCCCCAAACCAAAACAAGAAACCCTGTTCTTAAGCATGTTTTTTGTTCTGGCAGCAAGATGTTCAGTAATGTTATGGAAGAGATGGCTGGGGACAAGGGACGAGCAAATTGAAAGCCCAGTTAATGCTAGTAGAGTTGATTTATGGCTTCCTCCTGGGATGTCCTACTCAAGCAATCACCCAAGGGCAATTATTCTTATTTGATAAACTACAACCTAGTCCTACCCTATCTTTCCACCCTTTTTTCATATTATTCCTCTCCATTACTTTGTGGTTCAACTATCCTGGCCTACCCATTGTTCTTTATGTTCCATATTACTTACATTTCCCTAAGTGTCCCCCATAGCTGATATGCTTGTTATCTTTACCTCCAGTTCTTAAAATCCATGGCTTCCTTCAAGACTCAACTCGTGTCCCCTTCTGAACAAAGTCTTGCTGGGGTCTCCTGGCTGCTAGTTCTTGCCCTTCCCAGGCTAATAGTATTTACTCTGTATGTATTTTGCATATAGCTATAGCTATAAGTATTATCTTTCCCATTAGAACAGAAATTCCTTGAGATTAGAGACTGTTGCTCTTTTGCCTGAATACATAGCACATTGACTAGCACAGAGTAAGCCCTTCATGAATGCTTGCTTGAGGGACATCACTTTTGTTAGTTTTAATTGCTTCCTCCTCCATTTAATTCTCAAAATTCTGATTTGCCAATGTCTTGATAGTGTTTGTCTCACTCACCAAAGTCTTAAGTTTGCCCTTTGTGTTCAACCAGCACCAGAATAGTATGGCCCTTCTAGGGGGATTATATGTTGTAGAATGCTGTCCTTAAATGGCAGTGAAGACTGAAGGCATTCAGTAATCAGGAGCTCTTCTTCTACCACAACACTAGGCATCTAGAGGCACAGGGCACAGGGTGCTAGACTTTGAGTCAGAAAAATCTGAATTTACATCCAACATGCAACTAGGTGAATAACCCAGGGCAAGCTGCTGCTGCCTTCCTCAGTTTCCTCATCTGTAAAATGGGGACGATAATCACACCTACTTCCCAAGATTGTGGTGAGGATTAAATGAGATAATATTGATAAAGTACTTTGTAAGTCTTAAATAGCTATATAATTTGCTCTTATGGTTATTACCAATAGCAAGGTTGATGAGGAGTGGGAAAAGCTTCCCTCTTGGTTCTGTCGTAGCTCTTTCATTATCATCGTGGGGATGAGATAGAGAAAACTCTACACAGTAGTGGTGATGTCAACAGGGGCATTCCCAAAATGCCCAGCAGAGATGATAGGACTTAAGAGGTACCTTGGAGAGTGTCAAAGGTGGGTAGTTCTTTCTTTTCTCATGGGCCATTCTTACATGATGACCATGTAGATTCACTCTACAATCACCTAACTAGTAGTATGTATTGTATTGAGTAGTGCCTCTAATATCCTGATTTTTACTCAGATCCTTTCACAACTCTATGCCTATTACCTACTGCTAGAGTGAAGTTCCTTCTTAAAGCTGGTCATTACTCAGCCCTTGGTACTATTTCTTGACTTTGCTTATCATCAGTCTCTAAAAGAGAGGACCTACAACAGATTCTGAGGACCTACTCAATACAAGTGTCTTGCTTTATGAGATCTAGCCCAATGATGAAAGAGTGCTATAATAAGTAGGTAACTCACATTATGTACATAGTACAAGTCATGGGAATAAGGTCAAGAGTGTAGGCAGCTAGAGGTAAGAAAACTGATCAGTAATGGCTAAGGGAAAATATTCAACACATCACAACAGCCCAGATGTCCCTCACAAAGATTTCCATTCTGTGGCTTAGAAGGTTGAATTTGTAGCTTCTACTTTTCTTGGTTTCCTATTCCTTTACCTGTAGATGCTATTAATCAAGTAAAAACAAGTGCCTACTATGTGCCAGGACTCTGCTAGGTACTGTATATACAAAGACAAAACTGGCATGGGCCCTGCCTCCAAGGAGCTTACATTCTACTATGGATTCATTTATCCCCTTGTTTCTACCACATCTTCCTAAATGAAAATGCTGTACATGCTGTAGTGCTATATTCCTTTCTCCACTAACCAAGAATATCTATCCTTGTCTTTTATAGGTCCCTCTACAGCTTGACACCAATGTAGTGATAGGGCATAAGAAAAAGAGATACCTATCTCCTATCTCCTTGAGTTTCCTAGTGGTTCTCGTTCAGTTCCTAAAAAATTCAGAAGATGAGATGGTTGCTTTTCTCACAAACACGGAATGCCTAATACATACTTGAGAAGGATGACCACACTCCGTCCCACAAGAGAGGGACCATGGTCATGCCTCCCAGGGGCATGAATGACAGAAGACAAGAACAAACACTTGGTAGTGTTACAACCTTGTCTTCTGCCACTCGGAGATGGAACATGCCCCCTCCTCTCTGCCCCAGCACACCGACCCACCCATCCCTGTCCCATATAGTGTTGATTTGAGAGGAATACAGGAAGGTAAATTAATGACAAGACTATTTGGGAGGAAACCATATGTGGCTTGGTTTGCATCGCTCTGTAATGTTGTTGTCACATTCTTCTGCAGCTGCTGTCTATCTGCTTCATCACCTCTGTTCACGGAGGTGTCAGGCTGACAGCCTGTCACATGGAGTGTTTACTACTCCTGTTTACTCTTTTCCTTTGCTTAGTTTAGTTCCGGTCTTCCTTAGTCAAGAGCTGGGTATTCTTCAGGTCTTTTGTTTTTGAAGGCTAGGAATTTCTCCGCAAGCTGTATATTCACTATTCCTGCTTCTAGCCTTCAGAACTCATGCTGTCCCCTTTTTTCTGCCAGTTTGCAGACCTGGGTGGGTGGCTGCCCTTTGGCAGGGATGGATAGGGGAGGAAAGAAGGGTAAAGGATAGTAATTATACAATAGAAAGGAAGCTAATGGAAAGAGTAGAAAGAACCTTGGCTCTCAGGGGACTGGGTTCAGATCATGACTCCAGGATTTACTAACAGCAGGTTTACCTTGATCAAGTCACTATGTCCCTGGGTCTTGTTTTCCTTAATTGCAAAATGTGATGATTGGATGAGGTGGCCTTGAAGTATCTTTCGGTAATAGATGTATGATTGAACTTCCCATATTCAAGGACATGGAGACTCAACACTAGGGGAACCACACCTGCGATATCATGAGATAAAATGAGTCTTCCTTCTAGCTCCCAAGCTCATCTTTTTAAAAGAATTAATGTACATGATGAGTTTTTATATTTTAAAATTTAATTTAATTTTTTATATAGCCAATATATCCCTTCCTCTAATTTTCTTCCTTCTTCCATTATACAATAGAATCTCAAAAACCAAAAAAAAAAATATTTCAGCAAAACTAACATATCAGTCAATTCCGCCATTATCATGTTCCACCTTCAAAGTTCCCCACTTATGCAAGGAAGAGAAAGGAGCAAAACAGAATTTGTTTGGAGCAAAATATAGAATTTTTAGGTAATTTTTAACATTCTTCTCTCATCATCCTTCCCTAGTCAGTCCTGTATGTAGACGTATGTTTCTATTTAGCTGTAATTCCTTCCCTCATAACTATTTGGACAGCGTGTCTGTAAGAGACAAGCTTTTATTATGTACAGGTTCATTTTCCATCTCAATTTCTTGGCTTTTATTTCAATGGAGCTCTGCCTGGGAAGCCCCTCTTCCCAGGCCAGAGAGAAAGAACTATCTGTTCCACCCACAGTGAATGACCAGTTTCTTTTTTCTTCCCATTGGAACTACTGGAAGTTATCCATGAGATAGGCTGTGATGCGATTTATGAGAAATGCTGTCTTCTTGTCTTGCCGCTGTTTCCCTTTAAAATTCTTTGGCCGCCCTTACATAAGCATATGTTTTCATTTATCAAAAGCTAAATGTAACTTTTGTATGTCTGCAGTGCTCTTAATAGGGAGCCTGTTTCTCTGACTTCCAGCTTACACTGGGCCAAAGTAGTGAGCCCCATATGGCTACATTAGGGACTTTTATGTGAACCAAGGAAATTAGCCCTTAGGTCAAAGCCTGGACTAGTGTGGGCTAAGTTGTCAAACCTGGAACGAGGCTTCAGTGGGCAAGCTATCTTTTCCACAGATATTGCCAATTGACTCTTCTGAGGCAGAGTCCACACTGACCAAGAGAAGCCTCTGTTAATCTAATATCTAAGGAACTTAATTGGTAGAGACAGACCTATCTGAGCTATTTCCCCTACTTACTATCACATGGATAGATTATTGCAATAGTTGTCCTTTATAGCATGAGCTAGATGCAAGTACAGAATAAGTTTTAATTCTGGGATGGATAAAAAGAATTATCTTCAGATAAATAATACATTCAACTTAAATTTGCCTATCATGCTGCAACCTTTCTATCCTTTATCTCATTTGATCCTCAGAATTACCCTGTGAGAGCTTGGTAGGGGAGTTACTGTTGGCCCAGAGCTACAAATGAGGGAACAAAGAAGCGTTAGGGGATTTCCCAAGGTCACAGCCAAGGACAGAAGCCCGTCTTCTGATCATGATGGAACAGAAAGAGTTCTACACTAGAGGTTCAGACACATGGGCTCTCATCCTGCTCTGCCCCTGACTATTGGTGTTCTTTTCAGCAAATCTCTGGTAATATTTTCTCTTTCACTACTTAATGATTCAGAAAACATTAACTCAAAATGAATGTACAAGCTGAGAAATTTTTGTCATGTATGGATGATATATACATGCATGTGTACATTTGTATGTATGTGTGTGTATACAGAGACAGGTAGACAGAAACAGAGAGAAAGAGAGACAGACACACAGAGACAGAGACAGAGATAAACAGAGAGACAGAGACTTAGAGGACAGAGAACTGACCTTGGAGCTGGAAAAATAAGAAGTCAAATCCCACTTCTGCCATAAACTAACTCATTCACCCTGTGTAAATCATTTAGTCTCTTAGGGCTCTAAATAACTTTGTAACACTATAAGTTATAAAGAAAGTGCTGGCTTGCATTGGCAGGGGAAGTTTTCTCATGAGGGAATTCCTCATACCAGTGTTATCACAGATCTCCCCATCTCTAGCTCTCTCCCTCTTCCTTTCTCTCTCTATTCTCCCCTATTCCCCCCAACATGCACACAATTTGTATTTATTATTCAAGAAAACCCTAAATAAACTTAAGAATGATTTATTAATAATATGGTAGCTACAGATTTGGGGAGATAAACCCATAACTTTTTAAATCTTTTTAATAAAAGCATCATGGAAGGAGGGGTGTCACTTCAGTGTCCCCTATAAAAGAATAATAATGGTAGCCAACATTTATATAGCACTTCACAAACATTGTTTCATTTGATACTCTCTATGACCCTAGGAGGTAGGTACTACAGTCTTTGTCCACGATTTACAGAAATCCAAAGTGAGGTTCAGAAATGTAAAGCAGTTAGTCCACGGTCATGCAGGTTGTGTGTATCAGAGGCTGACCTTCTTGATTCAAGTTCTTGTTTGCTTTTCCAACGACACTAGAGATTTCCTAAACCTCTCGACTGTTCTCTCTCCTCTCAACATGCTTTACATTAATTTACCCTTACCAATGGAAATAAATGTTGCCCCTTCCCTCTAAAGTCAACTCCTTGAGAACAGGGACTATTTCATTTTTTTGACTTTTTATGCCCAGTGCCTAGCAGAGACAAGTTTGGAAGGTGGAACTACAGGTTGGCATTTAAAGGAGGAGGGGAAGAATCAAGAATGAGTCTAAAATTGAATGAGCCCAAAGTGGCAAGGAGAATGATGAAGCCCTCAGCAGAAATGGGAAAGTTCAGAAGAGGGGATGGTTCAAGGGTAAAGATGTGCGTATCCATATATTCTTCAACCACTAAGTCCCTGATCAATTTTAATTAGATCATTCATGAATTTCCCAAGACCCTTTGGATGTTCATTTACCTTTTCAGTTAAGTGACATTTTGGGAAGCATATTAAAGGAAACAGTATCCAAAAAAGCACCTCCCAGTGGAGAATTGTGTCAGTTTTTCTTTCAAGAAAAACAGTAAAAGTTGAAGAGTAACATTTAAACCTCTAAAAATAACAGGGTGATTGTGGTTGTTGGTTTTTTTTTTAGTAGAAGATGAAGCAGGTGTTGTCCAGGGAATGAAAAGGACTTGAGAAACATCAGTAGTATTTGTGCTTCCACCGTTTGTTTTGGAAAAGTTCAAGACCATTGGGCTTATTAGCATGCATATTTTATGTGCTCACTAAAGGGAGCTAACTTTCAGCAATATAGAATAAGGACCTAAACGAAAGAGTGTCCAAGTGTAAGGGATCCAGAAATTAATCTTTGGGCTCACTTCTAAGATCCCCAGGTCTCTACCACTACATATTGTGGGTCTGACCACATCACATCTCTACTCAGAAATCACTGGTAGCTCCTGGTCGCCTCCAACATCCAATATAAAACCCTCTGTTTGGAATTGAAAGCCCTTCATAACTTGGTCCTTTCCTGCCTTTCTATTCTTTGTAACTGACTCCTCCACTTATTCTTGGATCCAACACTGGCCTCCTTGCTATTCCCAAAGACATTCCATCTCCCAATTTTGGGCATTTTGCCTGGTTGGGCCCCATGCATGGAATACTCTCCCTTCTCATTTTTGCTTCTCGACTTTCTTTAAGTATCATCTAAAGTCTCACCTTCTACAAGAAACCTTCCTCAATCCTTTTTTTTTAAAAAAAAATTATATTTTACTCTAATTATATGTAAAAAAATTTTTTTAACATTTGTCTTTTTGTGTTTTGAGTTCCAAATTCTATCCTCTCTCTCTCCTCCCTGAGAAAGTAAACACTCTGATATAGGTTATTTGTGTGCAATCACGTAAAACATTTCCTTATTTGCCATTTTCCCTATCCTTCTTAATTTTAGTGTTCCTTCTGAGACCATCCTCAATTATCCTATGCTTAGATTGCACATAGTTATTTGCATGTCGGTCTCCCCCATTAGATTGTGAGCTCCTTGAGAGTAGGGATTGTTTCTGTTCTTTTGTTGTGATTAACTTTTCTTTATCTCCTCAAAGGTTAGCACATTGACTTGCACATTGTGGTTACTAGCTGACTGACTGAAATCACCTAACCTTTCTATGTCTCGTATTCCTCATAAAAAAATTAAACGTTTGAATTAAATTATCAATAAGATCCCTACTGGCTCCCACCTTCTATGGTCCTTTGAAGAGACTGCCAGTGAAAATACTGGGTCGTTGATTTTTTTTAAGGGTCTTCCGTCTTTTCTTCTCTAGGATCTTTCCTTAGAATTGATTTACTTGAGACTGCTGTAACAGCCCTAGCAGTAACCACTGAGCATCACAGATTGTTAGAGTTGGAAAGGACCTCTGAGGCCACCAAGGCCCATCTGTGCAGGAACAGGAATGCTTTCTAACAACTGGTGGACCACTGAGTACACTGCCATTCCACTTTGGGAAAGGGCTAGGTGTTTGGACATTTTCCTTCTTATCAAGGAGCAATCTGCATTTCTGAAACTTCCATATATTGTTGCTAGGGTAAAGCAACTAAATTCAGTAAGCATGTATTAAGCACATATAGTATACAAGTTGCTGTGCTAGGCACAAAGATGAAAAACTACAGTCCCTGTGGTCAGGGAGTTTGGAGTATAATGTGTGTAGTGGAGGAAATGAGTGGAAGAATTATGATATAGTGGATAGTGATGGACTTTGGGGCACAAAGATTAGGTTGGAATATTGCTCCAGACACTTGCCACCTGTGTGACCCTGGCCTGAGTTTTCTCCTCTGTAAAATGGCGATATTAATAATAATGGCATTTTCCTCACAAAGCTGTGATGAGGAACAAATGGTAAAATATATATATATATATATATATATATGAAACATTTTGTAAAATTTAAAATGTCCTCTATAAATGACATTTTATATTAGCTAATTCTTCTTATCCTTGCTATGGAGTTCCAATATCACTATTATAATTGCTGCTGTCCCATCCTTCTCATCTTTATCAATGGGGTTCACAATAGAAAGTTCTTGAGACAAGTAGCCACCCTGTTTTTATTCCTTTATTTTCAGTGTCCTATTCATTATTGTGCAATGGCATAAAATGATTGCTTCCCAATAAAAGTATTAGGATATATACTCATCTTTTGTAGACTCAGCAAGAGCATCCTTGGCACAATTCCAGTAGAAGACAAAATAACAAAGATGGCCCATCCCTCATCCTCTTCCCCCATGATGTTGATCTCTTTGCTTTGAAAGTTTTTTATTCTATTTAGCTTGGAAAGGATGAGTATTTGGGATGGCGCCATCCATTAAAAATGCTATCCTGGCATTTTTATGGATTGATGCTGTGTCCAAGTGATTATGAGCAACAGTCTAGTCCGTGCTAATTATATGGTTTCAGGACAGTTTGTTGGTTGAGTTCATCATCATACTTCTATTCAGTGAGCTGAACTAGCTATGATCGCAGGGCCAAGTCTCTCTACTAGTGTTATTCTTTTATCTTCAATGTCTGGTAAATTACCTTTTGCAACTGAATGAGCTGTTATTAGCATATAAGGCCATCTTCTTCTACAGGCTCACTGAAAGCAGCTTCAGGACAAGTCTAATAGCAGACTAGACAATAGATATTTCATCCTCTTTCTTTAAGTCTCAGTATTTTGAGAGCTTTTAATTCCATGGAGTTTGTAGATTCAGAGTATTATCTATAGTAACATCTAGTAGTCTTAAATTTTTATGGGATAGTTTTATATCTGGGTGATTATAGGGGAACAGTTTTGTGCTCCAATTCTAATACAGTTTACTTTTTGAATTTTAAATATACTTGGGGGTTTGTATTTATATTCCAGGGATTTGTCTTCTATTAATTCATGAAACAGGGTGAACTTCTGGTATATAGTTCTTTCCACTATATATTCATTCTTAGGTGCTTCATAATACTAATAATTTTTATTATGGTTAGAGTTATCATTAATGTAACACAAAGCTAAAAGAACCAGGGCAGCTAGGTGGTGCCATGGATAGAGTGCCAGGCCTGGACTCAGGAAGACTCATCTTCTTGAGCTCAAATTAGGTCACAGAGAATTAGTAACTGTGTGACCCTGGGCAAGTCACTTAACCCCATTTTCATCAGTTTCTTCATCTGCAAAATGAGCTGGGAAATAGAACGGCAAACCATTCCAATATCTCTGCTAAGAAAAATAAAAAAAATAGTCATGAAGAGTCAGACACGCCTGAAACAACTGAACAACAACAACCAAAGAGACAGATGGTGCTCTGAGAAGTTTGAAAAGGGAGAGGTTATATTCAATTGGAGATGGGCATCAGGGAAATTTTGACAGAGGAGGTGGCACCTGATTGGGTTCTCGAGTGAAGATAGGGACATCATAGAGCGGGTGGGAACTTTAAAGGTTAAATAGTTAAATTCCATCACGTCTTGGGAGGTAGGTGAGTTGCTCAAGCATGGTAAATGGCAGAACTAAGATAATTTATTCTGAGCATGAGAATATATGAGCAAGGCCACAAAGGTGAGAGAGGGCAAGCTAAGGTAGGAAAATTAAAAGTAGTTCATTTTTTACTAGAACATACACTATATGAAAGGGAAGAAAGGCTGGACAGATAAGCTAGAGCCTTATTGTGGAAGACCTTGAATGACACAGTCAGAAGTTTGAACTTCTGCTTGACTCCAGAGGGCATTGTAAGTCTAATCCTTATTCCAAATGGCAAGCCTTCAGACACTTGAAAACTTCTCTTACAAGTCCCTCCCTCCAAATCTCCTCTTCTCCAGGCTAAGTATCATTAATTTCTTCAGCTGATCCTCATGTGACCTAGTATCCAGTTGTCTCACCATTCTGATAATGGTCCTATGCATGTACCTCCATTCTGCCAATCTTTACTAAAGTGTGGCGTTATAAATGGTGGTGGACTCCAGGCTTGGAGTCAGGAAGACTCAAGTTAAAATCCAACATCAAACACTTCCTAGCTGTGTGACCCTGGGAAAGTTATTTAGCCCTGTTTGCCTCAGTTTCCTCATCTGTCAAATGAGTTGGAGAAGGAAATGGCAAATCACTCCAGTATCTTTGTCAGGAAACCTCCCAATGGGGTCACAGAGAGTCAGGCACAACTGAAATGACTGAACACAGCTAGTAAGTGTCTGAGCCCATATTTGAACTCAGGAAGATGGGTCTTTTTGAATTAATTAATTTTTAGTTTTCAACATATACTTTTATAAGTTTTGAGTTCTAAATCCCTCCCCCCCAAGATGGCAGGCAATCTGATATAGGCTATACATGTTCAATCATATTAGACATTTTGACATTATTCATGTTGTGAAAGAAGAATCAGAACAAAAGGGAAAAACCAGGAGAAAGGAAAAATAAATATAACAAAGGAAGACAATAGTCTGCTTCCATCAGCACTCAGACTCTCTAATTCTTCTTCTGGATGTGGATTATTCATCATGAGGCTTTTGGAATTGTATTAGATCCTTGCATTTCTGAGAAGAGCTAAGTCTTTTGAAGTCAGTTATTGCACATTGTGGCTGTTGTATAACTCAACATCAGTTCATATAAGTCTTTCCAGTTTTTCCTGAAGTCTACCTGCTCATCATTTCTTATGCTGTGATAGTATTCTATTATATCCATACACCACAACTTTTTCAACCATTCTCCAACTCATGGGCATCCCCTCTTATTTCCAAATCCTTGACGCCACAAAAAAGACCTGCTATTAATATTTTTGTATATGTGGATCCTTTACCCATTTTTTATGATCTCTTTGGGATACAGACCTAGTAATGGTATTGCTAGGTAAAGGTGTACACAGTTTTATAGCCCCTTGGGCATAGTTCCAAATTGCCCTCCAGAATGATTGGATCAGTTCACAACTCTAACAAAATTTTGGTGTTTCAGTTTTCCCACATCTTCTCCAATATTTATCATTTACTTGTTTTGTTATATTAACCAGTCAAATAGGTTTGATGTGGTACCAAGATGAGTCTTTTTGGCTTCAGGCTGGGCATTTTATCTACTGTATCACTGAGCTGCCCCAGTAAAATCATAGATCAAAAAACAAACCAAACCAAACCCATCCTTATTCAGGGAATGTTGGTTAGTTTCCCAGATGTAAAGCTTGTCTCATATAATTTATTTTCAATCTTCAGAACCTGTCTAAGATGTCTTAGACTTTTTGCTACAAAGTACTTTTACTAAGAAAAAAACTACTTTTTAATGAGCCCACCAGCCTCATAGAAAATTTCTTTCATTTTTTCCTTTTTTTGAAGGATGCCTTTCCACAATCCTGGCAAATATTTATGTGTCATCTACTTCCTTGCTTAATGCTAGTTCATAGTGGATGGTTGAAAAGTAATTTTTGCTGTCATATTTGTATTAACTAATTCTGATGTATAAATAATTAATTATTGTCTACCAAAAACCTGTCCTGGCACAGAGGTGACTACATTCACCAAGGCCATGCCACTGAAATGAGAGTTCTGATAACTTGTCCTAGTTACTTATCTAGTAACTTGTTCTACCCTGCTAGAAAGTCTTCAGTGAAGGGCCAGTGAAGTCTATGTTTCTGATGCTTTAAGACCAACCTCCCCAGATTTCTTGGGAAAAATAATTCTTAGGAAAATTATGGGCTCTACAAATTCCTAATTAAAAAAAACCATATTTCCCTCCTATAGAGCAGAAAGAGATTGATGCCATGTGATCCAGCACCCTCATTTTATAGAAGTCTAGCATCCCAAGAAGATGAGTGTCTTGCCCAAAGTAACACAGGTAGTGTGTCGTAGAGTTTCCGTTTAATTCCAGGTCCTCTGACTCCAAACTCAGTGCCCTTTCTGGGATACCACACCATCTTACTATGGCTACACAAAAATTTTACCTACTAGTTTAAGTCCTGAGCAGCATCTAGCAAGAGCCATCTTCTAGGGGATAAAAGTATATTTGGCTTACTGGGTTGAGTGTTTCCTGGATGGAACATAGTCTTTTAAAGCAGCATCTTCCTTGGCTCTTCTGCCTCTTAGTAACACAATTCCCCACTGGGATTCAAGCCGTAGTGAGGAGATCTGAGGCACATTTTACCTTGGACAAGCAATCATAGTCCTATGAGCTGTCCATCTCGGTTACCCGCACATGAACTCCCCCAAACATTGCAGCTTGAAACTTCAGGCCTGTCCAGCAGCATACAGGACACTGAAAATCCCCACCACAGCTCTCCAAGCCCCAAGTAGCAGTGAGTCACTCATTTGAGGGATTTATTACTAACAACACAATTACTGTCCTGTGCGTGAAGAGCAGAGTTTCTAAAGAATGTGAAATCAGCCACTATTCAGTTGAACAGAAACAGATGCAACAAGTTGAAATATTTTTTTAAAAACCACAGTCTGAAGAAAGCATGAAGTGGGTCATCATAAAGGGCTGTAATTTTGTAATTTTCTGCCTCTGTTTTTCTCTCACCGTAGAGCACACAGCACCCTCTCCACCTCCCCCACCCCAGTCAGTTTTTAAAACCTTAACTTGGTGCAGCATGAGACGATTTTGGAGGCTTAACCTTGGCTTTTGTTCAGATAAAGGCACGTATCCCCAAATTCTGCTTATAACAGGCCAAGCCTCCTCTAGATTCCTTCCATCTTCCCTACCCTCAAAATAATTTCTGTCTTAAAGGCATAATGTTAGTGTAATTAAGTGATTAGTGGCAAATTATTGACAGAAGGAGCAGGTTTTCTCTTTGGGGAAGAAAAAGTTGTTGGAAAACATAGTTGTGTCCATCCTTTTGGGAATAAGATCAATCCAATCCAATTAGTACCAGTTGAATCCCTGCCATGTGTCACTGGGTGTTGTGAAGGTTACAAAAGAGGGAAAGTCACCACCCATAACTTACAGTCTATTGTTGGGTGAAGACTTGAATGTCTGGGGAGCAATAAAAGCCACATATCCAAGGGGTGAGAGCACCCTGTGTGATGGATTGTGATTACAATAGGAGTTTGAGCCCAGACCCCCATTTTAGAATCAGAGCGGGGAAGGATCTTTGGAGAGCTTTTAACCTGTATGTCTCATTCAGCAGGTCAGGAAGCTATGGCCCTGAAGGGGGAAGTGATTCCCAAGATCAGTGAAAAGGAGAACTAAGTTTCAAAATCAGATCCTAAGAATTGACCTGTCATTTTTCCCACCTGTAATAATACGATGACTTTAATTCATGAAGTCATTCTTGGTTACTTGATGGCAACTAACACACAAATGTGTTCATGTATACATACATGTATGTTTATGTGTGTGCATAACCACAGTATGCACACATATGCACCTATGTATGTATATACACAAATATATATACATTCAGTCATGTTTTTATATATTTGTATAAACTCATGCATATACATGCACACATACAAGCATACACACATATAAATATGCATATACACATGCATATACATATATACTGATAAGTCATAGGAACATCAGCTATACCTGGAAGGAACCCTGGAGGTCATCTATTCTACCCCCCTGATTTTATAGATGATTTAACTGAGTTATGGGGTGGCAAAGTGATTTGCCCAGAGTCACACAGGTGCTCAGTGTCAGAGGTGGAATATGGAACCACATAGACCCCTCTTGGGGATATTTAGGCAGTCGGCCCTTTTTTATGGGGTAGAGAAGCATAGGGGATAGATTTCCTCTGGTACCCATTCCATCATGTTCATCTCTGTGTGCATGTGTGTGTATTTCTGCATTTTTGTTGTTTCAGCTCCAGGAGCCAGCTTCTAGGAAGAGTGTGGGAGGCTGATTTGGAAGCTTGTCGGCTTTTGATCCGAGGCTTCCAGCTTCAAGAGGTCAGCAGCTGTGTTTCAGAAGGAGAGGAAATTCAGATAGATAACGTCGACATGGCCACCCCTGCCCTGGCCACTTCCATCTTCCCAAGGCCCACTTCAGAAGATGGACTGAAGCCCTTTTGTCAACCAGCTGAGGAGTGGCAACCTGCTCTGTATCCCACCATTCAGGGTGGTGGCTATGAACAGAAAGAGGTACCCAGATTTGTCTAAGGGGTTTTCCCAAAATGTTCTCCCAGGAGGGGGTTTCCCCAAGAGCATCATATTACCATAATTCAAGGCACCAAGTGTAAGATGAGTTCTATATTGGGCTCTAAAACTGGGTTCAATCACATCTTTTTTTTAAATCAAAATTTATTATAAATCTAACAAAAATCAATCAATAAGCATTTATTAAGCACTTACTATGTGCCAAACTTTGTGTTAGGTGATGGACATATAAATAAATAGAATTGAAATGAAATAGGAATAAAAATGAAATAATCCTCTCTGTAAGGTGCTTATATTATAATCAAGGAGACAACAAGGACATTTTACATGTGTGTATATGTATGTTTATGTATATATACACATATAAAACATGTGTGTTTATGTCTGTATATTTAGTTTATATGTGTATGTATATATGTAGGTACATACATGTATATATACAAAATATATACAACGCATGCATGTGTATATATACGAATACACAATATGTGTGTATAGATATGTATATATATGTATATGCATATATATATATATATATATATATATATACACTTATACATGTATGCTTGTACACCATAAATCTTAGGTACTTAAATATAAGGTAGTTAAAGAGGGAGGGCATTAGCATTTGGGGAAATCAGAAAAGGCAATACTTGAACTGTTTCTTGAAAGAGAGGTGAAGATGGAGACTCCTTCAGGCATATACAACATCCAGTACCAAGGCCCAGAGATGAGAGATGGAGTGTCATATATAAGAAACACAGAGAAAGGGGGCAACTGGGTGGCACAGTTGATAGAACAACTGGAGTTAGAAGGACCACAGTTCAAATCTAGCTTCAGACACAGCTTCAGCTGTGTGACCCTGGGCAAGTCACTTAACCCTGATTGCCTCCAAACCACACCCCTAAAAATAAAACAAAAAGAAACATAGAAAGAAGGCTAATTTGGTCTCTTTTTTTTAATGGAATGAAGAGGGGTGAAGATTAATATCCACTGAAGCTGAAAAGATAAGTTAGAGTCAAGTTCTGAGAGGTTATAAAAGTAAATTGAAAGAGTTGGTATTTCATCCTAGAAAAAATAGGGAGCTGCTGGAATTAATTGAGTGTGGGAAATGGCATGGTTACATTTTTTGTTTAGAAAATATCATCCACCTAACAATCATAAGTCTCTGCTTATACAAAGAAGAACAGGAAAAGAAAAATGTGTGTGAAACTATGAATCTCTATGTTGTACAGCTTGCTTTTTTAAAGTATATTTTACATTAAACATTTCTGCTTGTCTGTGACCCCTTCTGAACCTGTTTTTGCTCTCTTTTGTATATTTTTTAAATGTTTCTTTCATTTGTTGTCTTTCTTTTTAAATCATGTTCATTCTCCATTTCTCCCCCACCCCATCACCTCTTCCCTTTGACAATATGGAAACCTTTCATTGTCACAAATGTGTATAGTTAAGTAGAATAAATTCACCTATCATCCTTATCTGAAAATATATGCCTCATTCTGCACCCCTTAGTCCCTCACTTTTTGTCTGAGAGATGGGAATGATTTTGTCATCAAACTTCTGGTAATTGCATTCATCAGAGTTCTTCAGGGACATCTTTTGATTTTCCTGAATGTATGTTTTAGGAAAATTAAAGCTTGGATTCAGTAATCCTTTACTCTGTTATAGATGAAAGAAAAAGCATTTCCCTCTACCTTTCCTTTCTCCTCCCACCATAAGAATCGTTCAAATGAATGGGCCAGCAGAGCTCTTTCCAGTTTCATTGCCATGATGAGAAGATTCCTAGCTCTCCTCTAGCTGTGTTCCTAGGTCTTTCATATATTAAAGGGGAGAGTGAGGGAAGTGTGGTGAGGCTTTTACTTTTACATGTTGCTTTTGATGTTGGATATGCTGATTCATTCAAAACATTTACAACCAATCAGTGATCCAATTCATAATACAATAAGGAAGCAAGATGCTGAGTGAGGCCTACCACATCACAACCCTACCGTGCATGTGGGATAAGCAGCCCTTTCCAAAGTGCTCAAATATCTTTTTTTTAATGAAGCAGATACTTACTGCTAGAAATTAAATGTGTACTTAAAGGAATTTTGATTTTCACAGCCATTGCATTTAGCCATTGGAAAATGTATCCTTGATTGTGCATTTGAAGTGACTTAATTTTGTAAGAAAGTCAACCATTCTCTCACTCTGCAATACCTGATAACTTAATAAAATATGCTCTAAACTGAGCTACAAATGGCTTCAATTTTTTTGTTACCTAAGTTATTGAATATAGGTTTCCACATTCATTCAAGGCTGGGTTACCCCTTCACTGTTGGCAGGTGGTATCCCTGGCTGTTGTGTTGGATTAAAATGAGCCCTTTAAAGGAAAGAAAGCCCTTAAAGGACTCACGTGGATATGGGCTAACTCGGTAATGATGAGGGGTGATAGGGAGCAAAACCAGAACAGACTGCAGTATTAAGTTTGTGAGCATGGAATGTAATAACCTTGTTCAACTAAAAGTAGGGAGGCAAGTCTCTAGAGTTTTGTCTTATTCTCCAAAGAAACAGAATAGAATATAATTAAATGAGCATTGGAATTGGATTAGGCCCTCATTGAGTACCTCTATATTTCAGACATTGTGATAGGTGCTGGGATAGAAGTACAAAAGAGAGGACAATTCCTATCTTCCGGAAGGTTACAGGCAGTTGATAAACATTTGTCTAGCATCTCTTCACCATGCTGTGCTAAGAGCTTGGGAAAACAAATAAGGAAATGAAAAGTCTTGACTTGAAGGAGCTTAAAATCTAATGAAGAAAGACAGTACACAAAAGGAAACTGTAAAGTGGGTGGTGAGGGAGGCACCTGGGCCGGTTGCATGAGGAGAAGTCAAAGAATACAGCCTGGTGGGAAATGAAGAGATGCCTGGCCTGAGTGTCCTTCTTAAATGAACATTTGGGGAAGAGCTCTTTGTTCTGCCTTCCAATGACAGGGCCAGAGGATGCTGATGAAGTCTGAGTACCCAGGCTGATTTTTTCAGGGTGATGAGGTTCCCTGGAGTGTGATGGAGAAGGAGGACATCTGGGTGGGAAATGATATACCATTGTAATGGCAGTTGTGGGGAGGGTAGAAAGAGCTCCCTTCCCTCATAGGGCACAAGGGAAGGGTTATGTCTGGGTGAAGATGAGAAGGGGAAAGGTCTTTGGAAAGGAGATCAGAAATACTTTTACCTCCTCGCAAACTGGAATAATCAATACCCGACAGACATTGGATCAGAAATCATTGACTCAGGAAGGTTTTAGCGGTTGTAAGCCTCTCAGAAGCTTTCATATTCTTTGAGCCTTGTTTCCCTCTAAGACCAGTGGCAGAACTAAATGGTGGAGGAAGGGAAATGCCAAATAAGAGAAACATTGAATAATGGAATTTGTATTTGACTTGTGGGATTTGAAAAGATTCAAGAAAAGGAAGGGAAATGACAGCCAAGGGTCTCATTCGAAAGCTGTTCTTTCTCTTCATTTAAATATTTAGAAGTAAGCATTTGGTCAGTGAAAGCTGGGCACTCAAGGGTAGATTTATGGCTGAAATGTCTGTGAAGTTTCCCCTTTAAGTACAGCTCAAGGCTGGCAGCTCCCAAGTGGGTAGAGCACCCCGATTTTCTTTTCAAAAGGTTATGGATGGAAAGCAATCAACCACAGCTTGTCTCTTCCAAAAAATAAGTTGATTTTTATATGAGATTTCCTAAGGGAAATCAGCTTCCCTGGGCCTGACTACTTGGGAGACAGCTTGATGTAGCTGGAATCTGGCAAAGGATTTTGGTTTGAATCCAAGCTGGATCTTCCATTTCCTTTCCATGTGGCCATGGACGATTCATTAAACCTTTCTGGGTTTCAGCCTCATCATTTGTGAAAAGACGTGGTTTCATCAGGATAAAGAAGATTCAAATTCAGGTCTTTCATCTGTTTGTTGTAGGCTGTGTGATCTGGGGTTATTTTTGTAGCCTCTTAGCACCTCTTAGGTAACCTAGACCCAAAAGTTGCTAAGCGGGTGCTGATTTGCATTGATAGAAAGAGTCCTAAAATATGGTATTGTATAATAATGAAATATATAGTTATGAAATTACAGGTCTAAAACCAAACAAAAATAAATGCTTATGTACATATGTGTGTGCATGTACTTATATATATTGTCCCAAAATAACTTAAAACATACTAAGATTTTATATGTATGATATATATGTATGTGTACACACATATACATATATAATTAAATTCTATATTACATATATTGTATAATAGAAGAAGAAGAAGATAGAGGAGACAGAGAATTTTTTTAAAATTAGTTTCTCCTTCCTTTTCAATTTAAGGTCTTTTCGATTAGATTTAAAGGTTCTAGGCAAAAAATATTTTTTCCCATCCTTTGAGAGGCTTACTTCATCCCTTACCAAGAGCCCATTATTCCTATATTTTAATGTCATTCCAAAGAAATTCATTCTCAACCCTCAGTTTTCTGAATTAGATCTTCACTTCCAAAATCTGCTCTCCCTTTCAAAGACATCATTTTCAATTGTTAGCAGAGACAAAAACCTTTTCCATTAAAGTTGTCTGTTTTTTTTACAAGACTTTGTAAACTTCAGTGCTGTGTGTATATATATGTGTGTGTGTGTGTGTGTGTGTGTGTGTGTGTATGTATATATAACATTCCCAAAGACTTTAAAGGAAAAACAGGTTTAGCAGTGAATGGGGATAAGCTTAGTTTGGTACATATTAAGTTGGAGATTGAGTTAATGGGGTGTCCAGGCAGAACAGTCCAAAAGGCAACAGGTGATGCGGTGCTAGAATTCTAGAAGGAGGTTAGAGCTGGATGTATAAGTCTGAGATTTATCTGCATAGAGATGATGATTGAGTCCACAGAAGCAGATAAAATCCCTATGGAAAAAAATATAGAAAGAACAGAGAACCCAAGGCAGATTCTCAGAAGTTACATGTGTGAAGAAGGGTAAGGAGTCAACAGAGGAAGGGCCATCACATTGGGGAGAACCAAGAGAGAATAATGTCTAAGAAGCCAAGGTAAGTGCCCTGGTAGGGAGAGTGTTCAGCAATAGCAACAAGAACAAAAAGGGTTGGGAGAGTAGATAACTATTCCAGTCCCTTCTAGTTTGAACAATCCATGATCCCACTTATTAATGGCTAGTTAAGATTTTTAAATGACTTTCTTTTTTGTTGTTTTTCCTTCTTTTAAAATTGTATTTCTCTTAATGTCTTTGTATAGTTGTTTAGTACCTTTTCCTCATTTTATGGTTGAGTATACCAGGGGTAAGTGAGCTAGCTTCTCTGTGTTATGGCACAAGAGCTGGGTTTGGGTTGTGGAGCGAACGTTTGTGCCTCAGTGCTTGGGCAGATCTTTCCTCAATCACAGGGGATAGATGTCTTTTATACTTTCATTACACCTTTCCTCTAAGTATCTCAAAGTGCTGTGGAAACAATCAGATACTGTTGGCTCAGGTTTACAGCCCTTACAGATATTGCATGGGGCCAGGATGGAGCTGAGGAAATTAGAAAGCCAAGTTTCCCTGCTGTAAAGTCTCCCCTTTGTATCTGTGGTCCTTCTGGACACAATATCTACTTAATTCTGTCTTTCCTGTCTCCTGCTTGCTTTGCCTTTGCTTTGGTTACATAATGAACTCGTTTCACATTGTGCTTCAGGGACAGTGACATTCATTCTCCAGTCTTTCCGTCTTTCCCAGCCCTCCCCTGCTCCCACACCACTCATAACCAGGAATTCCTAGCAAAGAGAGCTTCTTACCTAGACCAAAAGGCACACTGGGAAGAGACAGGAGTGGTCACTGGAGCGCAATATTAGAGGCACTGGTCCTGTGAAGGAAATCCTCTGTGTGACTGAATTATTAAATAAATTAAAATCAAGCCATCCATAAACAACCAGGATTTATTTGCATAGATACTTGACTACCTAGATTTGTTTTGTTTTGGGTTTGTTGGTTTTTGAGGGAGTGGGGAGAGGGAAGAGGAGGTGGCAGTGGCTACAGTTTGCTCATTTTCCCCAGTATGAATGCCTGAAGTCATCGAAAGAAGAATGTCTCTCATCTCAAAGAAAAGGCTTCCAAACCACAAAATATTTCTTCTTTTCTCTTCCTGACAAATGCAGACCCAGGTTCTAGGCCTCACTTCACTTACTAGCCATCAATCAATCAATCAATCAATCACTGAGCATTTATTAAACATGGACTTTGTGCCAGGTACTGACATATAAAAAAAATATATTAAACACTCCCTGACCTTATTAGGAGTGTATATTCTATTGAAGAAGACAACGTGTATATAAAGTAAGTATAAAGCCATACCAAAAACATACAGGACGACGAGAATAAATACAAGATAACTGCGCAAGTAGCTGGAAAGAAAAAAGAGGTTTCATGTTGAAGGTATAGCATTAATAGAGCTGTGAAGATGCAGAAGTGAGGTAGGAGTGAATTCCATATATGGGAACAATTCCAGGTATGTGGATTTGGAGAAATTTTTCAGGGCTTTTGGTGCCTCATCTAGAAAATGGGGAGGCTGGGCCAAATGATTTCTTGTCATTCCTCCTAACTCAAATATTTACATTTTGGAGTTTAACCACAGGGTAAATTCCTACTTACCTATGGATTGATTCATTTTTTTTTCCATCTCCTGTCTTTAGGAAGAAAAAAGGGCTGTGGCATACATGCAGCCCCAGTGGGCATACCCTAGGTGGGGAATGTTTAGTTAGCCTCTGTTCTCTTACTAAAGTCATGGTAATAATTTGCTGCTGTTTCCTTAGCCTGGACTAAGGGAAGGAAGTAAACTCTTCTGATCTGCTGGCATGCCTCCTTCAGGAGCCTGGAACCACTTTTATGGTTCTTAAACCATGTCGCACCATGAATAACTGTGGCATTTCTGTAGTTTAAAAATAGTTTGACATTTCTGATGCAAGTGGACAGGGCAGGAGGAGGAGGGAATTCTTAGTGACTACTTTTTCCACTGAAAGCAATTTTGGCTGGCCAGAACCTATGTAATCAGTGACAGGGTAGCCATGGATTAGGTAAGAAATACGGCATAAGGGAAGTTTCCTAAGAGTTTTTATTCTATTGGGAGAGACAGCATATGCATACCAGTTTAATTCAACAAACACTCATTATTAAGGATCTTTTTCAAGCCTGATACTGTGCTGGATACAGAGATGGAAAATGGTATAGTCATAGGACCATAGATTTAGAGCTCAGAGAATAAAATCTACCTTCCTCATTTTTCAGAGGAGAAAAGTAGGTCCTAGAGAGACTGATTGCCGAAGGTACACAGGTATTTTTAATTGGCAGAGTCCAAATATGAACCTAGTTCTTCTGACCCCAAACCCACTGATCTCTCTATTGGTACAATGGTGCTTCCCACCCTGCCATAATACTTTAACTGAGGAGAACTCAAAATCTTCTGTCAGAAGTTTATAATTAATGGGCAAGGGAAAGGGAGGAAGGTAGGATGTATTTGAAAATATATGTTAGAATGCAATGAAGGGAAAAAGGAAAGGTCTAGACAAAACACAATAAATTTTGAGAAAGGGAGAGATCGTTTTCATCTGGGAGAAAAGGAAAAGGTTTAGAAACACATTAATGCTATAATGACAATGATAGTGAGCATTTATATGGTGCTTTAAGGTTTATAGAACATATTATAAATTTTATCTCATTTTATTATTACAACTACCTTAGGACATACGTACTGTTATCCTCATTTTGCAGATGAGGAAACTGAGGCAGACAACATTTGTAACTTGCCCAGAGTAACAAAGCTAGTAAGTGTCTGAGGATGGATTTGAACTCAAGTTTTCCTGACCCCTGACTCCAGCTCTCTATTCAACACAGTGGCTGTGGAACTATTTCCAAGTAGCAAGGTCCTGTTCCCAGAACTAGCTGAGATACTTTAATTTTGGCCTGGGTATTCCCCAGGGAATAAACTAACAGCCAACACTCTGTAGCATAGCCACTCTGTTAATTAATCCAAAGTCAAAGAATTTTGAAGGATCTGAGGCCAAGTCTCAGAAAGCCAAGGACTGACACTTCTCATCTAGCTGGCCATTAGATCATCTTGCCTCCTTAAGTTATAAGGAGGCACTAGACATGAGTTGGATTTCTATGCTCGGGGAGCTTTTTATTAGTCATCTACCCAAAGCAACATTTCATTTTGGTAAAGAATTCCACCCACTCTTGACTCTTATGTCTTTCTCATTGGTCATTTTCTTTTAGCCTGCTCAACCTCCACCCCCACCTCCCCAAACCTACAGTATTGGAGCTTCTGGTGGTAACCAATTAATGACTAGCTGTCTTTCTTTTTTCCTCCATTGTAGATACTACATAATGTTCTTGCATTAGTACTATGGGGTGGATAGTAGTTTGAATAATCCCCTGAATTGTCTTAGCTGCTCATGCCTTAGTGGGCTATCTTGTCCTTTCAGTAAGTGAATAAATAGTTTTAGCTGTCTGCAAGTCACAAAAGTGTCTTATTCTTTTGGAGTATCTGACATTATTTGAGATATTAAACTACCTACTGTGGTTCTCAAAATTAATTGTGGTTGTGACTACCAATCATTAATTAAAGAAGTCAGCTCCATATTTGCTGGAAAACCCACAGTCACTCCCCCTGAATCTAACCACAATACTGGCCCTCAGACAAGTTACCTTAGCTCAGAAGGATATGTGATCCAAGTAGTAAATATTGCTATCCAACACAGGTTCTACTGAACTGTGAGTAAACTAGGGCATGCCTTTTCAAAAGAACAAAGCATACTATTTTCCTTAAATCTCAAATATACTCTTTTCAAAATCATTTGGAGATACAAATTTTATTTCAGTCTTAAATGCCAGAGCTGAGCATCATTGAAGGTCAGCGTTTGATTCTGTTTTCACAGTTTCCCTTTCATCATTGTAGAAGCTATTTTTTAGCAGTGGGTCATTTGGATGGCATACCCTTTGAAACAGAATACCTGCCCTCACAACTGAAATGATCCTCTTCCCCCACCACCCAGCACCCAACCTGGGAATTAAAGGTTCCAATATTATGTCCTTTGAAAGATCTGATTTCTTGTATTAAATAACCAGGACGTTTCACTGTTGGCCATTCTGTAGATTGAGGTGTTTACTTCACAGTTTTTCCCCTCATCTTACAACAGAAGGCTGAGAAATCTCTCTGGCTGGTTCACCCTTGGCAATCAAAGCAAAATATACTAAAGAGAAAGGAACCTATGTCTGTGACTGACAGCATCCACACAAGTAAGGCTTGTCAAATGAATCTGAAGCCCATTGTATTCCTACGCTACAGTTTGGACTTGCAGATGTTTCCCCACTAGACAGTGATTTCCATTAAAATGGTGGTTGTCCAAAGAGATTAGAATCCCCTCATCAAGTTGCATTTATAACTCAGCAAGAAGTTCTTTTTGGGGTCATTTTAAATTCATTTCCCCAATTTTGGGCCACTATCTTTAATTTTATCCTTTGTGAGAGAAAACAACTTGTCAACACCATGAAAGGACTGAAAGATAGACAGTTCAGTGTTCAAAATGGGCAAAGGAAGCCAAAATTATTTAGATTTTTTTCTTGCTTTTTCACCTAAGAAATTATGCACAAATGAAATATCCACATAGTTAGTTTACATGTTTCATACTACAGGTACTTCAAAACTTTAGCAGATCCACAATCTCTCCAACAGTGGGAGTCTAGAACAAATACTTCTTCACTGTGAGTCTTCCTTCCAATGAGTAGAGTCCAGAATTTATACCTAGACTAGAGCAATGAAGATGAACCCTCTCTAGGCTTGATTTGTACATTTCTATGCATATATTGGATTTACACAGATGTGAGAGAGTCTATTTTGAGATGTCTAACATTTATTCTGAAATACATTCTGAACAGGTTGTAAAAGAAATTTTATTTAGTGCAGACAGTCATTTATCTGAGTTAAATGTTTTCTAGACAATATGAAGGACTAGGACTAGGGAGAAAAAAATCATGAGCATCCATAGAATGCACTTAATGTGCTGGATGGATCATCTTATTTTTTTTTAACAATTTGCTTCTAAAAATTGTATCACACAACAATTATTTTAAAAAACCAAACCCAAGGCTGGATTTCTTTCCACGCTGATGTTTAAAAAATTACTTTTATTCATCAGGGAAGCATATGGTTGGAGGTAATTACATCTGGTTTACTTCAAACTATAGTAAAGTCCAGGAGACATAAAAATGGAACAGAAAATCCTAAGCCTCAAATGAAATCTTTGTACTTGTGTGGGTGTGTGTGTGTGTGTGTGTGTGTGTGTGTGTGTGTGTTATCTGTCATAGTGAAAAGAGTACTCAAAGTGCTATTATCTGAGTGTGAGTGTATTTGAAAGCCCTCATGGGTAACTAGTCAGCCATTTCCTATTGTGTAAAGTTTTCTACACAACTAACAGCTGCTTTACGACTAAAGAAAATAAGGTTTGGGATGTGAGTCATTATAAAGAGGAATGTAAGGCCAGTTTGATGCTACAGAACATAACCGTCCCTTTGTCTTTATCTCTTCTAAGGCATGGAAAGGACTGGGTGGAATGAGCATCCACAGTGATAAAATCAGCAGTCTTTGAGATATTAGAGAAGCTTTCCTTATAATAGAACCAGGAATAAGTATCTGTTGATTGTGTGTGATTAGAATTAAAATTAGAAAAGTAATACTTTGTAGTCAGACTAGGTGTTCCATGTCTGTACTGTGTTCCAGAGATATTTTCTTTTATTGTGTTGAAGTTATTAGAATCTTAGTTATTAGAATTAGAATCTTCTTGAATCATTTTCATCTAGGTACAACACCAATATTATTTATTTTCTGCTACTCAGAGGTTGTTAACATTTTTGGGGAGTATCATAGATTGCTTTGGCAATCCAATGAAGCCTATGGACCCCTTCCCAGAATAATATTTGAAGTAATCGAAGAAAATGTCAAATATTATTCAGATTTTAGTGAAAATAAAGGAGTTTTTTCCCCTCATCTGAATTTGTAGACTCCCTGAAATGTCTATTAATCCCTGTGATATAGCATGTGAATATACCATGTTTCAGTAAGTTTTATGAAGGTTTATGTGATCCTTTAGGCATGTAAACTTTTCACAGATGAAGCTATCAGTTATAGCAGCTAATCATTCCACAGACTTGCCTGCTATGTGTCCTGCTTTTAAGGAACTCACATTCTATTTTATCACATCTTATCAAAATGGCCATTTAATACAAATAATCAATCCAAATTCATTTCCTATTCAGGAGAAGAGTCATGAATCTATAATGTTCTTATTTTAGACATGCACATGGGAAACACTAACATTTACCAAATATCACCTACTTCTCAAAACCATTATTTTTAGCACAACAAATTGCACTCTATCCTTCTCCTTTAAATGTAGACTGTAGTTTTTAAATTTTAAATACTAATATTTACAAAACTGGTGAGAACATGACCTTCCTTAGGAGAAATCATAGGCAAGAACATAGCCCTTGTTATGAGAACTTTGACTAGAAGATGAATCTTGTTACACTCATAATATGATGAGGAACCACATTGATTCACCACAGCCAATGTGGTTTAGGCACTTGTTCAGACTGGCAGTGGACTGTGTATGTGTACATGTTGGTCTGAGGATAAATTTTTACAGATAAATGTTTTTCAAAAAGGATTCTAATGGGAAAAGGCTGTCCAACAAAGGAAATCCCATTTTCTATTTAAATCACTCTGTCTGACTTTTGGCAGGCAGAAGAGAAATTTGACATCAGTTTTAATTCAGCACAGCTGAAAAATCTCTGGCTCAAGGTCCAAGTCCACAGGTTTTGATCATGAGCTGAGTTAGGCAAATTATATTTGAAAGATTGCCTAGCTGATTTGGCGCTACTGAATTGCACTGGTGTGGAGGGCCCGTAGGAAAATATCACAGTGGAGAGAATCCTGGAATTGGAGTCGGGGGACTGAGTTCTAATCCTTTGTTTCCTACTTACTACTTTTATGACCTTGGAAAAGTCAGCTCATTTGTCTGAGTTTCAGTTTGTTTATTCATAAAATGAGGCAGCTAGATGGCACAGTAAAGTGCTGGACCCGGAGTCAGGAAGACTTGAGTTCAAATCCTGCCTCACATGCTGACTAGCTGTGTGATCCTGGGCGAGTCATTTAAAAACCAAACAAGAAAAGCCTCTGCCTGCCTCAGTTTCCTTATCTGTAAAATGGGTATAATAATAGCCTCTCCCTCCCAGGATTGTTGTGAGAATCAAACGAGATCACAAGACATTTGTGAAATGCTTAGCACACTAGCTGACGCATGGTAGGTGCTTAATTAATGCTTGTTTTGTCTTAGGACCCCTTCAACTCTAAACTCTAGAAACATAAAACTATCAACAAAACTTTGCAAATATCTTGCAAGCCAACCAGAAGAAAGGTACATCATTGGAAGGGCTGTTAAGGAAAGCATGTATGTATGTATATATGTATGGATGTAGGCATCTACCTTTAAAATGTGTATATATATATATATATATATATATATATATATATATATATATATATACACACACATCTGTGTGTGTGTCTATGCATACTAACTGCTCCTTTCTGTACAAAAATAAGCATGGTGTCATAATTCTCTTTTCTGCTTTATTCTTGAAGGAATTCCAATTCTTATTTTTGAAAGGTACCATGAAATGGGAGTCTATTGAAAGAACACAAAAAGAAAGGAAAGCATTGAGGCTAAATGTATGAATTCTGAATGAGACATGCCTGTAGATAAAAGTGGTACTTGTAATACTTTAAAAATGTAACCACCCTGGGAGGGAAGATGTTCTGTAATCAACATCATTTTGGAACACTTGCTTGCCCCCACCTCTCATGCCCACATGTGAACTGCTAGAAAGCTACCCTTGCTGCAAGCCCCTCTTTGGGATGGTACCTGTTCAAAACCGTAATTCACCAGTAATAATCTTTTACTAAGGCAACCATAAAAGACATATTAGTCCAAAGTAAAAGACATTTAATCAAGCAATGTTATCAAGTTAAGTAACGAGGAAAGATCCCCATGCCCATGGGGTGGTGTTTAGTTGTGTCTGACTCTTTGTGACCCTGTGGACCATAGCATGCCAGGTCTTTCTGTCCTCTACTATCTCCTGAAATCTGTCCAAATTCATGACACTATCTATCCATCTCATCCTCTGCTGTCTCCTTTTCCTTTTGTTTTCAGTCTTTCCCAGTTTTTTTCCATTGAGTTATATCTTCTCATTATGTGACCAAGGTATTTCAGCTTTAACTTTAGTATCTGTTCTTCCAATAAGTAGTCTGAATTAATTTCTTTAAGTATTGACTGATTTGATCTCCCTGCTACCCAAGGGACTCTTGGAAGTCTTCTCTAGCATCACAATTCAAAAGCATTGATTCTTCAGTACTCAATTTTCCTTCTAGTCCAACTCTTATAACCATGCATTGCTACTGGAAAAACCATAGCCTTAACTATATGGACCTTCGTAGGCAAGATGATGTCCCTGTTTTTTAGTAGGTTGTCTAGATTCTCCATAGTTTTCCTCCCAAGGAGTGAGTGTCTTAATTTCATGGCTGCAGTCACTGTCTACAGTGATCTTTGAGCCCAAGAATATAAAAATCAGATATTGTTCTGTACTATCCTGTAAATTACCACATATCACTGGTGGAGCAGTTCTCCACAAACAGAGAATAATTGCTACCAGGTATCATAATATACAGTGGCATCCATATAGGAGTACATGTGGCCAAGGAATATATTCAAAAAGTACCTGAACATAGGGACCATGTCAAAGAAACATACCTGAAAAAGCAAGCATAAAAGATCATGTGTGACCAAGGAAAATGTGTGACCCGGGACACTAACACCTCTGATGCTATGAAGTTGTTTGATATCCTTTCTGCTATTTCCCACCTGGCACCATCTCTCTGCTCCCTCGTAGACATGCATAGGCTGCTAGATGTCACATAAGGCTGCTCAGCCTCTTTGCTGGTCTCTAACTGAGGTGTTTACTCAACTTTTCTTTGCTGCCACATCCTGGTGCTTAACTTTCTCACCCCAGGTTCTCTGTGACCTACTCTTGGGGGATATAGTTGCTGGTCAAGATGTCCCTTAAAATAAATAGTCCTTCTGATTTCAGGGTATAGCCAGCAGGTCTGGGGAACCTGGGGCTTTGAGCCTACATGTGACCGTCTAGGTCTTTGGGTGTGGCCCTTTGACTGAATCCAAGTTTTACAGAATCAATCCTTTTATTAAGAGGATCTGTTCTGTAAAGTTAGGGGTCAAAGGGCCACACTTGAAGACCTATAGGGCCACATGTGGCCTTGAGGCAGTAGTTTCCCCACCTTAGTCTTGGGGTTGTGCCAGTCATTGCTAGAAAGACACCCAGTAATTCCATCCTGAAAGGATTTTTTTTAAGTTCCTTTTTCTGCTTTTTTCCCACTACCACTTGAAATCTGTGGCCCTAACGATCAGTCTTACCTGTCCATAAAACTTATTTTTGGCTCCCATCAAATCTCCGACTATCATTCTGAGACTTCTGGAATCATTTTGGGTTCTTGGCCCAACAAAACAACAAAGGAATTAGGGCGAAAGTTACATGCCTTGATCCCACACTATAAAATTCTCAGTAACCCCACAAACTGATGTAGTCAAAAACAAAAGGGAAAGGGGAAGCTGGTGGGGCCATTAGTCACTATTTTAGATCTTTTGTTCTAAACTTTTGCCTTTATTTTGCTTACTTGACAGCAGCAAAATTGCTGGGATTTGTTTAAATTTCTTGTCAACCACAAACCACACTGGTTTCTCTGTAATGTTACTCTTTTTAAAATAATATTTTTTTTACTCAATTACACATAAAAATAATTTTTAACATTCTTTTTTAAAAAGATTGATTTCCAACTTCTCTCTCTTCCTCCTTTTCCTCCTTCCTCTGTGAGACAGTAAACAATCTGATGTGCAATGTGAACATCATGTGCAGTCATGGAGAACATATTCCCATATTTGTCATTTTGTAAAATAAAACTTGAACCAAAAGAGGGAGAGGCAGAGAGAAAATGAGAAAGAAATTGAAAAATAGTATGCTTCAGACTTAGTAGTGGTATTACTGGGTCAAAGGGTATACACAGATTCATAAATTTATATCATAGTTCCGAATTGCTTTTCAAAATGGTTGGATTACTTTACAACTCTACCAACCATGTATTAGTATCCCAATTGTGACATATCCCCTTTCACATTTATCATTTTACTTTTCTATCATATTAGATGATCTGATAGGTATGTGGTGGTCCTAGTTGTTTTAATTGGCTGTAATGTTAGTTTTCCAAAAAAATTCAAAGGAATTTGCCTTTTCCATCCAATTATCAATTCCCCCCAAAAATTTCATTCATATTCACAAATGAATGAAAGCAGCAATCTTCTTTATTCACCTTCAAGAGTTCCAGAATAGGAAATGAGTGACTAGGAAAATCAATGAGATATTTTAAAAGACCCCACCTTATAGGGTGTGAAAGTGTCAGATGACTGAGAATTGGAAGCCTTTCTATCCTTTTGAAGGAATTGACTCCTGTATCACTGGGTGAAGATCTAATATCAGAGGTGTCAAATACTTGTCTTTCAACACTCCAAGGGTGGCCTAACCCTGATGAAAATGTAATTGGAAGATGTTTAACAAAATAAATACACAAAAATAAATAAAAATACAACAAGACAGATTCAGATTCAGGATTTAAAACCAAGTTACTCAGACTTCAGTTTCCACAATCTCTCCATTATGTCATATTGCATCTCTCTCTCTATTTTTTTAAAAGCATTAATATTTCTTTTTTTGTTTAGTATTTTATTTTCCCCAGTTGTATGTACTCCTAGCTTCTTTGCCCTCTGGAATATCATATTGCAAGCCCTCTGAACCTTTTATATAGAAGCTGCTAAATCTTGTGTTATCCTAATTATGGTATCACAATACTTAAATTATTTCTTTCTGGCTACTTGCAATATTTTTCCTTTACCTGGGACTTCTGGAATTTGGCTATAATATTCCTGATAGTTTTCATTTTGGGATCTCTTTCAGCAGATGATCTGTGGATTCTTTTAATTTCTATTTTACTCTCTAAATCTAGCATATCAGACCAGTTTTCTTCGATAATTTCTTGCAAGATGATGTCTAGGCTCTTTTTTTAATCATGGATTTCAGATAAACAAATAATTTTAAGTCATTGACTTCTGCTTTTGTGCCTCTTTTCTATTTGGTCAATTCTACTTTTTAAAGAGTTTTTTTCTCCTTCAGTGAAAAGTTGTACTTCTTTTTCCATTTGGACAGTTCTGCTTTTTAAGACATTCTTTTCTTCATTGACTTTTTGAACCTCTTTTAACATTTTGCCTAGTCTCTTTTTTAAGGTGTTATTTTCCTCAGTATTTTTTTGTGTGTATCTACTTTACCAAGCATTTGGTGTCAAATTCTGAATCTGATACCTTAACTTAGAGATTTTTAACAGCTAATTCTCAGTTTTCTTGTCTGTGAAATGGGAAGAATTATACTTGTAGTACCTGTATCACAGAGTGATAATGAGACTCAAATGTAATATATGTAAAAATATGTAAAGAAATTTGCATATATGCAATGTATGTAAAGCTCCTTGAAAACTTCAAAGTGCTATGTAAATGTCAGATATTATTATTTTTTGCTTTAAAAGATTAGTGGTTTAATTCAAGACCAGTGAGTATGACTTTTATTTGTGGAAATATTCTATAATGCTTATTTATTTTAAACCTTCCCTTGTTTTGCATAGAAAAAAGATTGAAATTTGTTAGATCCCTGTCCCTCCCACCACTGCTTCCACATCTAAGCTTGAATAATCTTCTCATGTTGTCCCTTAAGTTCAAGAAAGAGTTAGTTTCTTCCTTCATCTTTTTTATGGTATCCCTCATTCTTTATTTTATTTGTTTCTTTAACACTCAAACCATAGCTGGTTTCTTCATTACATTTAGAGTTAATTGGACTCCAAAAATAATCTCTTCTCTCTTTTTTCAGAACACTAGCCCTTTAAATTATTCATTCTTATTTACTTTTTATAAGACCTTTTGTCATGAAATATACCTTTTAAAGATATTTCTGTCCCAGTTTTCTGAATAGGAATGCTTAAAAATAATCAGTGCTGGTAAAAACTACTTTTTTGTCTTGAACAATCATGCTCAACTTTTCTGAATAAATAATTATTGAGTGCAAGCCATTTTCCATTACCCTGCAATATGTTATGTTCTATATTTTATTTCATTTCTTGTTGTTGATTATAGCCTGTGGCAATGCTAACTGAGGTTCTTTGGCGTGTGAAATAGTTCTAGTTCCTTGTAATACACTTTCCTTTGACTTAAGAGCTTAGAAACTTAATAGTCCCATTTCTGGTTGTGTTACATTGAGATCCTCTTATGGCAATGACTATAGATTTTATCAATCTTAGCTCTTACTTTGGGTTCCCATGATCCTTGGAAATTCTCTTCTATGATTTTTAAAAATGTGACATTCAAGATTTTTGTGATCTTTAAGAACCAACATGTCTTTTTCAAGAAGAGGTCATGCCAGACTTACCTAATTTTCTTTTTTGACAGTGTTAGTAGAGAAGGTCAAAATTTTCTTTGTGACCTATGTCAGGATAGTACAGAAATTGTTCATCTTTCCGTATAATCCAGAACAGTAGCATAAGAGACTTTTTCAAGAATAATGTGTCTTGGTATTCTACCAGCATATTAGTCTAGTGACCCTGTCAAAGAAAATGAAATTCCATTGCTTAAAATAAATGTATGAAAATCCCTTCCTTACTGAGTAAGAATACTTTCCAAGTCACTTTTCCTCTTATTATCCCAAACTGGAAAGAAAAAAGACAATGAAATATCACTTAGTTTGAATTCAGAACGAGTACAGTTATTCAATGTCACCCCAACTGCAAAAATAATTTGCTTTTCTTCCTCATTCCAAAAGCTTTTTGTAAGTATTGCTAGAGTAATACCTTCTAGGAATCCAGCAAGATGATCCATTCTACCTAAAAAAATTCATTTTTATATCATTATGTCAATTTTTTGATAGTTCTCAGTGTTCCAGTGGAATGTAAACTCTTTGAGAGCAGAGATTTTTTGCAATTTCAGTGCTTTGGCCACTTTAATCTTCCCACCTCTGGAAGAGATCTAACTGAATAAATAGATATAAAGGTATATTGAGTTCTTACCTAACATGGTCACAAATTGGGTAAAACAATGGTCTAGAGACAACAACAAAATCTATGGAGGACAAGCAATGAAGAGGAGAGATCAGAAGATTCTCTGGTGATCTGGGAGAAAGATTACTGGATCACAGATTTGGATTTGGAAGGGATCTTGTAGGTCATTAATTCTAAACCTTCATTTTACAGATGAGAAAACTGAGTCCCAGAGAAGTTATATTGGACAGGGTCAAGTACAGTGCTACATGATGTTAGTTATGGATAAATCATGAGATTACAAATCTGGCCCAAGTTCCTCTCCCCTTTCATAAGAGGAAGAAAGTGCTCTAGATGGAAGACTTTGATGATACAGGACTTACCTTGCTCCAGAGATAGCAACAGGAAGATAATTATGAGATTAAGTACAAAACTTCTTCTATTCTTATACCTACAGTACTAATGGCTATATTTCTTGGACATATTATGCTCTTGGCAACAAGTAAAGAGTGTTATTGTTCATATGTGTTTATATTGAGGGGAACATCTTAATGATACTTATTAAATTCCTATTGCAAGTGCACAGACTTGCCCATTCCTGGCTTCCTGTTGTACCAAGATTCATCTTCTTGTCTTCAAATCTGGTCTCAGATATTACCTGTGTGACTCTGGGCAAGTCACTTAACCTTGTTTTTCTCAGTTTCTCATCTGTAAAATGAGCTGGAGAAGGAAATGGCAAATCACTACAGTACCTTTGCCAAGAGAACTCAAAATGTGATCACAGAGACAGACAAGACTGGAAAATGACTAAACAATAAAAACTTAAGGAAATGAGAGAAGTCAGGGGGCAGAGTTGAGGAGGGAGAGCATTCTCCCTATGAGAGGCAGGAGGTGGAGTATCTTGCTAGAGGATCCTCAAGAAGGCCAATATCATTGAATCTCAGAGTATATTAAAGGTCATAAAGTGTATGAAGATTCAAAAGGGTATGGGAGACAAGAATTATGAATGATTTTGAATGCCAAACAGAGAATTTTATTTAATCCTTGAGATGAGCTCCTGATAGAATTGAATTTAGCAGTTACATTTACTACAGAGAATTCTCCCTGATCTGTTTTTCCTTTTAATTATATTGACATTGCTTTTTTTTGTTGCTCAAAACTCTTTTCTATTTTCTATTATGTTATTATATAATCAAACATAATTTTATCTCTAATACTTTCTTTCTTCCAGTTTCTTTTATTAAAATTACCTCCTCTCTAGAAAGGACAAATATATTATTTTATTTTTAGTTTTTTATTAATGAGTTTAGTTCATTTATGTTAAATTTTACAGTTTCTAGGTTTGTCTTTTATTTAGCCATTCTCTTGGAAAGGAAAACACACTTCCTTAGTCTTATTATTTCTGTAATTAACCCAAACATAAGAAAAGCATTCCATGTAATGTGCTTTTGGTGTTTTGATAATTATTTAGGTTTCTTTCATTTGGACTTTGCCTTTATCAAAGAAGTTTTGCAGATCATCTTCCCACCTCCTTCCTCTTCTGACTTTTCCTCCCTCAGAGTTCTCACATTTTTATCAACTTGTAGGAACAAAGCGAAAGTTGTAAAGAGGCAAATTTAGGCTTGATGAAAGGAAAAACTCCCTAATAATTAGAGGTAGTTCAAAGTGGAATGTGATTTTTCCCATTGGTGGTCTTCAATCAAAGTCTAGGTGGCTACTTGTCAGGTATACTGTAGAAGGGTTTTGTGTTCAGTTATGGGTCAAATCAAATGATCTTTGAAGTCCCTTGTAACTCTCAAGTTGAGCAAGATGAGTTGTTTAATAGGATCTTCTTCCCAGGGTAGTTATGAGGATCCAATAAGATTATAATTGTAAAGTGCTTAGAACATAGTAAGTGCAATATAAATGTTAGCTATCATTGTAATTGTTAAAATTATTATTTTTCTTTCTGACCAAGCAGCTTAACTATTAGAAAACTTACTTCAAGTATATCTATATCTATATGTATATATATATATATATATATATACATATAGATATATAGATAGATAGATAGATGCTATTCTGCACAATTTTCAGTATAATTGCTCTTCAGAGTCCAGAGTTGAACAGAAAGAACTTTGGCTTTGTAGTTACAACACATGACTTCTAATCCTCAGTTTCCTCATCTGTAACATGATAGCATGTTAGACTGAATTGTTTCTATGATCCCTCCAATCTCCAAAGCTAGAATACTATGTTGTATCTCCTGCAATAAAACATTATACTATTATTTGGTAGATAATTCTTGATTCAAGGTATATGCATCTTAATTTTGCATAAATTTCTCATCAGATCTTGTCTTCCTCAAAAAATCTGCTATAACTTTATTTGTAAATAGTATTTTATTTTCAATTATATGTGAAGATAGTTTTCAACATTCACTTTTATAAGATTTTGAGTTTCAAATTTTTTTTCTCCCTCCCTCCCTCCTCCCCAGGGCAACAAGTAGTCTGATGTAGGTTATACATGTGTACTCATGTAAACATATTTCTACATTAGTTGTGTTGTGAAAGAAGAAACAGAACAAAAGGGAAAGGCCACTGAAAAAAGCAAAAAAAAGTTGAAAGTAGTGTGCTTAGATCTGCATTCAGACTCCATAGTTCTTTTTCTAGTGTGGATAACATTTTCCATAATGAGCCTTTTGGAATTGCCATGTGTCATTGGATTGCAGAGAAGAGCTAAGTCTATCATGGTTAATCACCCCATAGTGTTGCTGTTACTGTGTACAATGATCTCCTGGTTCTGCTCACTTCGCTCAGCATTAGTTTATGTAAGTCTTTCCAGGTGGGTTTTTTCCTGATACTAGCCTGCTCGCCATTTCTTACAATTCTTCATTACATTCATACAGCATTTACATTACATACAACATTTTATTACATTCATATGCTACAACTTGTTCAGCCATTCTCCAGTTGATGGGCATTCCTTCAATTTCCAAATCCTTGCTAACCACAAAAAGAACTGCTATAAACATTTTTGTACCTGTAGATCCTTTTCCCTTTTTATGAACTCTTTGGGATACAGATTTAGTAGTGGTATTGCTGGATCAAGGATATGCATGGTTTGGTTGTCCTTTGGACACGGTTCCAAATTGCTCTCCAGAATGATTGGATCAGTTCACAACTCCACTAATAATTCATTAATGTTTCATTTTTCCTATAGTTCCTCCAACATTTGTCATTTTCCTTTCCTATTATATTAACCAGTCTGATAGGTATAAGGTAATAACTCAGAGTTGTTTTGATTTGCAGTTCTCAAATCAATAGTTATTTAGAGCATTTTTTCATGTAACTATAAATAGTTTTAATTTCTTCATCTGAAAACTGCCTGTTCATATCCTTTGATTATTTATCAATTGGGGAATGACTTGTGTTCTTATAAATTTCATTCTATTCTCTCTATATTTGATAAATAAGACCTTTATCAGAAACACTGGAAGTAAAAAATTATATCCCGGGTTTCTGCTTTCCTTCTAATCTTGGTTGCATAGTCTTCTATAATCTTGTTTTGTGATCCTTGTTAAATAATTTCTATCTCTTGGAAATTTGAATTATTTTCCTCTTATTACAATCTGGTGTTCGTATATATTGGGGATCTTGTGCATTCTTTTTGTGTATCTAAGATTCACTTTGCTAATTCTGGGAAGTTCTTTGATGATTGCTTGCCTTTAACATCATGTCCAGATCCTTGTTTTTCTTAATTTTCTGTAATTCTGTCAGTAATTCTGAGATTTGTCTTGACTCATTTATTTTTTGTCTATTGCTTGATGTTATCTAGTTCTTTGGATAGTTCAATAATTTTTTCATGTCTCCATTTCCTTAATTGGTTCGTTATATAACTAATATAATATATTCTCATATTATATTAGAATAAATTATAATGATACTATAACATAATATATTCTTTACATAACTATATTGTTATAGTAAGTTGATTATTGATTGTTCCTATAGCATTTTTTCAGGTTTCTATTATATTCCCCATATTGGACGTTTGTTACTACTTCCTCTTCATCTTTCTGTTTTCTTAGCATTTTTAATTTTACTTTTTTATGCATTTTTTTACTTTCTTGAAATTTTCTTTTCTCTAAGTTGGTTTTATGGTTTTCTTATCTGTGCTAATTATTAATTTATTAAAATATTTAATTTGTCAATCAAGAAACAAGCATTTCTTAGGTATTTGCTATGTACCAGAACTAGGAATATAAATATGAAGAATGATACAGTCCTTACTGTCAAAGAATTTGCATTCTAATGGAGGAGATAACACGCACATATATACTTAGATGCAAAATATGTTGAGAGAAAAATGGACATAAACACAATGTTTGATAGAAATCAAGTTGGACAGGATCTAGCAATGGCAGGAATCAGGAAAGGCTTAGTGTAGAAGGTGGTACTTGAGCTACATTACACCTTTAAGAAAGAGGGGGATTTTGTGAGGGAGAAGTGCAGTCCAGGAAGAAGGAACAGTGCAAGAGCACAAAAATGGTATCTGGGCTGCCATGTTTGTGGAAGAAATTGACATGACTTGGCTGGATAACAAAATGTGAGAGAAGCAATGTGTACTGAGAGTGGAAAGATAGTTGGGAGCCAGGCTATGAAGAACTGAAAAGTTAAAAAAAGAAATTTGTCATACTTTATCCATTTGAGAATATCTCTTAGGATAATCTTGCATTGTTTCTTTTTTATTGATCTTACTTCTGGAATTATGGTTAATTCAGTTGTTTTCTGTACTGCCTTTAAAAATGTATTGTCGTTCTACTAATTTTAATGAGTTGATTTTTATTTTCTTGTGGAGATTTTTAGCTATTGTTCTGTACTATGGTACAGTTTTTTCTTTTTAAGGGATTTACAAAGACCCTTGCTCCCTTTGAACATTTCATTTTTCCATCTTCTTGACTAGAAAATGTAGACTAGTTTTCTGAAGCTTAGTGGGAAAATAAAATTATATACACACGTATGTATATGCATATATATGTAGCTTTTATCCATCAAAGCAAGCTACCCTCAAGAGTTCATGTATTTGGGTTTTTTGATATGTAAATTAGAATGGGGAAATAAATATAAGTGGCAAGCTTAAGGTTCTCTGTAAATAATTATTTTTTCCTCTTAGATAAGTAATGGATCTTAGAAAACTGAAATTTGGAACTGGTTTGGAGCTTTCATGAAGTAATTCTAATTTTAACGAGGCTCCTTTGAGCAAAAATATGGATGGTTTAGCATTACTTGTTTATTTGTTTGGTTTAGGTTTCTACAACTTGCTTACTTTGAAATACAGTCATTCTCTTGGGAGCTCATTAGAGTCATAAGGTAGCTAGGTATCTCAATGGATAGAGCATTGGACCTAGAGTCAAATCCTGAGTTCAAATCCACCTTCAGATACTTGCTAGTTTTATGAACCTGGGTTCAAATCCACCTTCAGATGGAACCTGAGTTCAAATCCACCTTCAGATACTTGCTAGTTTTATGAACCTGGGTAAATCACTTAATCTCAGCTTCAGTTTCTTCACCTTTAAAATGGGGGAAAGTGTAATGGCATCTACCTTACCGAGCTGTTGGGAATATTGAAAGAAAGCATATTTGTAAAGTATCTAACACAAAATAAGCTCTGTATAAATCTTTGTTCCGTCAACCTTCCTTTTCTACTCTTTTGAAATATTTAAGTACATGATGCATATATTGAAAAACCATCTTAGTGATTTGATTACCAATTTGTTCACAGTCACAGGGCTTCAGTAACCAGATCACTCAGATATTTTCTATTGATGCTATTTCTAATCTGACCAAAATTCCTTCAAGGAGAATATTTACCTGCATAAGAACTAATATTGTTTTTATAAAAATAAGTTTGGGGATTGGATGGTATTCAATGCATTTTGTTGTTCCTGCTGAGTTTCTTTCTAGCTTCTGGTCAAAAGATTATTCTTGACCTTGAAGATACCTGAAAAGTTACCAGACACATTGGAAGAAAGAATTTGGCATGTTGAAGCTACAGGTTTGATGTTACATCAAGGCATAATTATAAACTTGTGATTAAAAAAATCCTTTTTTAAATCATATACCAATGGAAACATTGGCCAGTGAAAACAAAGCACATTCCTTGGCCCTTAGAACTGTTTATACTTCATCAAATAAATTCAGTAAGCTTTTATTTAGTACCCAGTGTACATCAGACACTGATAAACACTGAGGATACACAAAAAGACAAAATCAATCCCTGTTCCTAAGAGTCTTACATATTAATATAAAATTAGAGGAGGAGGGATTAGGGCGAGATGACCTATACAAAGCTAAGTATATACAAAATAAGTACAAGGTAATTTCAATGGGAGGTCCTAGAAACTTGGGGTGAGGAGAGACAACAGGGAAAGCTTCATGAAGGAGATGATTTTGAACAGAATTGTGAAGGAAGCTAGGGTTTCTAAGAAGTGGATTTGAAGAGTGAGTGTACTAGACTTACCAGACACTGGGGACAACCAGTGAAAAGGCACAGAAACAGAAAGGGAATGTCGTAAGTGGATAGTGGCAAAATTACAGGCTAGGTGATTAGCTCTATTTAGATGGTTTCCCAATCCAGTCCCAATCTCTATTTTGAACTCAAGTACTGCATCACCAAGTGCTTACTGCACATCTCCACTTGAATGTGTAAGTGGCATCACAAACTCAGCTTGGCCAAAATAGAACTCATTAACTTCACCTCTTAAGTTTCCCTATTTCTGTCAAGGTCATCTCCATCCTTCTTGTCACACAGATTCGTGACTTCTGGTTCATTCTTTACTCTTCCTTCTTTTCATTCAAATGCCTTTGATTAAAAATCTTTAGTGACTCTTCGTCCTCTTGAGGATAAAATGCAAAATCTCAGCAGAACTTTTTAAACCTCCATAGTCTGACTCCTTTTTAACTTTCTGGGGTCCTTTCAATATCACTCAGCCAGATTATCTAGTTAGTTGTCAAAACTTTTCAATTCTACTTAATAACTAGCATTCAAACTCTCTGTCTGCTTTTCTCCAGCTAGCTGCCTACTTCTGTGACACTGCCTTAGTTCAGGCCGTCACTCTTCTCTCAAACACCTCAGCATCTAGGTTCTACTTCTTCACTCAATGACAGGCATACACAGATATGCCACAGTCGTTTGATTTCACAATGACCCACAAGTGTTCCACTTCCATAGTCAAGAATGCTGAGATTTATCTGGCCATAGTCAGCTGTCATTCCATCTCTCCTTATCCTCTCCTCCTTCCAAACTAATTGTTCTCACTAGGAAGTCCAGTCCTTCTGCCCTTCAATACAGGCTATCATCCTTAGTTTCATTTTCCTTTCTTCCACATCTTGTTCTTATGGTTAATCAGTGTTTTCTACTTTCAATTCCTTTTCCCTTTGTCTGGTCACCATTTATTCCTTGTCAGATCATAATTGAGACTTGGATTCCTCTAACCATCCGTCCCTTCTGATGTTACTCATGTGCTGCAGCACAAGTTACACAGCTATGCTAACTTGGTTCACTACAAATTTATATTATTGAATTTCAACTGAGCCCTCACTTCAACAAGGCAATGTTTCTCCTTCTCTCTAATTGGTTTTCGATTGCATGTCTCTCAGAGGCTTTTCCAAACGTTCTTTTCTCCTCAAGCCTTTGTACTTCCTTTCCTCCCCCTAGCTCTCAACAGAAGACCTTACCTCATGCTTTACTGAGAAGATACAGGCTGTTCATCACAAGTTCTATCTTCTCCACTCCTCTATATATCAAACTCTCGGTATCATCCCCAACTCTTTCCTTCTTTTCTTCAGCCTTTGATGAAGAGGTGGCCTTTCTCCTCACCAAGGCCAATCGTCCTGCATGTACCCTTCACCCTATTTTGTTCCCCTTCCCTAAATTTCTATTTTCCCATATCCATTGGCTCCTTGCCTACTCCCTGCAAATATACCAGGTCTCTCCCATCCTTAAAAAAAACCTCCCACTCTACTACCCATTCTATATTCTATAGTTACATTTTACAGCTCTCCTCCCTTTTGTAGTCAAATTCTGAGAAAAATCTTTCTATTCTCATTGTCCCAATGGATTCTCTTCTCCCTCAGTTCTCAATCCTTTGTGAGCTTTATTACAGCCTCAACATTGAACTAAAAATATTTCTAGTTCTGATGATCTTTGAAATGCCAAATATGATGTCCTTTTCTCAGTCTTCATTTTTTTTTACCGCTCTAGGCATTTGACTGCTGACTGACTGCATTCTGCTCCTATGTATTTTCTTCTCCATGTTTATGATACTATTGCCTCTTACGCCTCCTCTTACCTGTCAGACTGCTCCTCAACCTCATTTACTGGCTAGTTGTCCCCTCTTACTTTCCATAATTATGAGAATGCCTCAAGGATCTCTTCAAGGTCCTTTTCTCTTCTTTCTTTATACTTCCACTTGGTGACCTCATCAGCTCCCATAGGTTTAATTATCACCTCTGCAGATGACTCTCAGACCTACAGACTTCTCCCTAAACTTCTTCTTGAGCTCTAATTCTACAATATCAACTGGACTTTTTGAACTGGAAGCCCTATACATATCAAACTCAATATACAAAAAAAAAATCTTTTCCCTAAAGCATTGTTCTTCCAAACTTCCCTATTTGTCACATGGTTACTACCGTCCTTCTAGTCATACATTTGCACAATCTTGATGTCATCCTTAACTTCTCACTCCTATTGCCTCACACATCTAATCAGTTGTCATCTCTTGTCAATTCTACTTCCGCAACATCTACTGTAAGTCATTTCCTATTCTCCTTTCACACAACACCACTCAGGTTCAGGCCCTCATCACCTCTCAGTTGGAGTCACATTTGTAATAGCTTTCTAATTAGTCTCCCTGCCTCAAGTCTTTCATTCATGGCTTCTTTCAATCCATTCTCCATGGAGCTTCTTAGAGCATAGGTCTGATCATGTCATTAAATGGAAAAGAAGGTACAAATAAACAAAAAGCATCTACATTTCGGCATGCCACAACCAACAATCCACATAAACAGTTACTAAGAGAAATGTCTTTTATGAAAATGATGAATTACATCCATTATTTGGACATTAACTTATCAAGACATACAAGAGACCTGCAAAGCCAACTGCAAAATTTGACGGAAATTGAGTAATAACTGAACAAATGGAGTTCTTTTTATATTTATTAAAAATATAAACATTTCACCACCTATCATTTTCATTTACTATTAATTTTTATTTTATTATTATTGTTATTTTTTTATTTGTATTAGCTTCTCACATTCCATATTGTTTTTATAAATTTATTTATTTAACTTTTTACATTCATTTTTACAAGATTTTAGGTTCCAAGATTTTCTCTCCATTTGTCCCCTCCCCCCTCTCCCCAATACACTGAGCATTCTAATTACGCATATCACTAATCTGTCCTCTCTTCTTTCATCCCTCCCTTCTCTTGTCCCCATCTTCTCTTTTGTCCTGTAGGGCAAGATAACTTTCTATTCCTCATTATCTGTATTTATTATTTCCTAGTAGCAAGAACAATACTCAACAGTTGGTCCTAAA
>CM053770.1:559931019-559946931 GCA_028658325.1 Potorous gilbertii
GAAATATAATACATATGAAATGTAATGTTCTATTATGTGAAATATAATACATATGAAATGTAATGTTCTATTATGTGAAATATAATACATATGAAATGTAATGTTCTATTATGTGAAATATAATACATATGAAATATAATGCTCCAAATATATGATATTTTAGTGCAGAGGCTGCTATGTCTTGTGAAATTCTGGTTGTTTTCCCACAGTATTTAAATTATTATTTTTCTTATTGCTTGCAATAGTTTTTCTTTTACCTGAGAATTTTGAAACTTAGCTATGATATTGCTCTAAGCTTTCTTCTAGAGAGCTCTTTCAGGTGGTGAACAGTGGATTCCTTGTATTTCAAGAAGGTAAATACCTTATTCTAGAACTTCAGGGTAATTTTCCTTAATAATTTCTTGTAATATTATATCAAGATTTTTTAAAAATAGTAACTTTTAAGATAGTCTGACAATTTTTCTATTGTCTCTTCTCAATCTGTTTTCCAGATCAGTTGTTTTTTCTAATTAGATGTTTCAGATTATCTTCGAGTTTTATTATATCTTGGTGTCTTATAATATCATCTGATTCTACTTACCTAATTCTAGTTTTCAAGGATTTATTTTCTTTCTATTTTGTTTCTCTTTTTTCTAATTGGTTGGCTCTCTGTTCATAATTTTCTTGGATTGCTTTTCTTTTTTTAATTTTTCTTTTTCTCTCTTATTTGATTTTTGAATTCCTTTTTAAGTTATTTCAAGATTTCTTTTGGGGCTTGGCCATTTGACATTATTCTTTAGTGGCTTTTCTTTATTTCACTATCTTCTTCTCAATTTGAAACCAGATCTTCTTTTATACCAAAGTAGCTATCAATGGTCAAGTTCTTTTTACATTGTATACTCATTTTTATTTTTCATTTGTCATATTTTATTTTTAGCAGTTTAATATTATTATAACAAAGTTTTAATCTCAAGTTGCAGGTAATGTTGACCTATGTCTCTGGTCCTCCTTACTCTGGTTTTCTGAATTTCTTTGGAGGCTCATCCTCAGGAACTCCTCTGTTCCTCCCCTAAGACCCAATCATACTGTTCCCAAAATGTTCTTGATCTCTGTGGGTACCACACTCACAAGTTCTCTCTCCTCCTCCCCTACAGTAATATCCCAGGATGCAGTCTGATGAACACCACTAGGCCTGACTTCTGGAAATAGCAGGGGATCTTTCAATCTCCCCCCACTCAGCCTCCGTTGTTCTTTAGATGAAAATTTGTGAAGTAGAAGTTCATGAAAAGAAATTTCTTGAGCCTGTGAATGATGTGAAAGTTGAGGTGAAATTTCTTGATGCCTAATCTGCTTCTGTCAGCATCTACTAAGAGTTGATTCGATGGAGTCAGCCTGGAGGTATTTACACTTTACTCAGACCAAACATCAGGACCTCCAGTCTTCTCTGAGGTCCTCTCAAATTGTCCTCCTTGAACAATTGCTTTACCCCTTTATCTTTACTGCTCTACATTCATTTTGTGGTGACTTTCTGTCCGTGGAGGAATTCTGGAGAGCCTGGAAATTTCTGATCTACTCTGACATCTTCCCAGAATCCATCTTCCCCCCTTTCTTTGAAGGGCACCAACTGTCTTCCAGTTTCCCAGATTCACAATCACTGGTGACCTCTCTGCCTTCTCATTATTCCCTACTCTATATATCCAATCAGTTACCAGATTTTGCCATTTCTACCTCCATGACATCTTAAACATCTGTCCCATCTCTCCATCTATACAACTATCACCTAAGCACAGACTCTAGCTACTTTTTGTTTGTAGCATTTCAGTAGTTTTTTCATTGTTTTCCATTCTTATGCACAATTGTCAAAAGAAATTTTTTATTATTATTTTACATTTATTTTTATATTTTAATATATTTAAGTATAAATATTTTAATGTTTATTATTATTGAGGTCAAATATGAAGTCCTCTGCTTGCATTTAAAAATTGTTAACAACTTGGTCCTACCCTACTTTTTCAATCACATTACTAACCCTCCTACACCACATGGTCTGGTCAATCTGGCCTGCTTACTGTTCCTTGTATATGTTACTCTATTACTCATCTCTCTGATGGTGCATTGGCAGTCCTCAATACTTAAGAATATCCTCTGTCCTCACCTCTGTGTTTGTTATTAGGTTGGACAAAGGAACCTATTTACTATGTGTGGTCTTTGTGTAACTGGCATTTGGTGGAAAGGAATTTAAACCTTGAATATAAACTTTCCATCAAGAGTATGACTTGAACCTAAAAGTCATTTCCTTTAGATTAACATTATTTAGAGGAGTAAATAGGCATAATTATAGCCCAACACCTTCCCCTGAGGAGCAGACTGATGAGTCTCCAGCACCAATCTCTTGCTTCCTTGATGGTAAGAGTCAAAATTTTCTGGAAACTTTAGGAATATTTCTTATTATATTGCTAAAAGTAACATTTAGATAGATACATATGGAGACATATAACATACATAAGTAACACATACTCTCATACCACACTCCCCATACATGAACATACCCTACAACAGTTACTGACCTCTTGACTTGCCTTAATGACAATTTTAACTTTCAGAAGGTAGAGAAAACAGCAAGGAGAAATTCTATTCTTGATCTAATTCTCCCTAAACAGAGGGAATTGCTGAGGCAGAAATAATGGAAACATTTGGGGAAATAATCATTCTTTCCAGAGTCTGTGATAAAAGAGAAGAAATCTAAGGATATTCTGACATGCATTCTAGATTGCAGGAAAGCTGATTTTTAAATAATTCAGAGAAATAATGGGTAGGATCCTATGGAGCAAAATGCTATAGGGGAAACTATTTTGGGGGATACTCAAGAATGAATTTCTAAAGACACAAAAGGAAACAATTGCAATAAGGGAAAAATGCTATTTGGCTGAAGAAATTGGTGTGCATTACAGGAAATTCACCAAACAACTTACATTTTAAAGAGAAATGTTTGGAAGATAGAAACAAGGCCAAGAAATAGAGAATGAATATAGAAGCATGGCATGGTCCTGTAAAAATGATCTAGTGTAGGAAACTTAGTACAATGACAAAAATAAAACATGTGTTTTTGGTTTTGGTATTGGTTTTTGCTGGCTTTTTTTTAAAAAAGTTATGTTGTGAGAAAAAGGAGAATGAAGAAGGTATGGGATGTTTTCTTGAAGTAGATGAGACAATGATAATTGACAACAGAAGACAGCTGGCACATCTACGAGGCAGCTAAGTAAAGCTTGTTAACATCTATCTCTCATAACTTTTTATTTCTTGTTTTTGTGCTTCTGAATCTCTTCAATCATTTATGCTGGTGTGAAGTCATCCATAGGTTTAGTAATGGTGGCAGAGTTTTTAATATATGTTTAAAAGTAACTGCTCAAACTGAGAAAATCCTCAGATCTCAAAGATTCTTTGTGACCAAGTCAGGAGAGTTTTTATTTCCTCTGGATTAGTACTCAAACTTTGTTGTGATAAGTTGTGACCCACGTGCTCAACCAGAGGCTCTACAGAACTGATATTTATTGATTTGAAAGTTTGTTTTCCTGTAGCTGAGGCAATACTTTCATCAGTCTCATGTTCTTCCCAAAGACAATGATGTTATCAATGCATGCCAATATTTGAAGATATTTTATGTCTCCAACTACTTTGTCCATCAAACTTTGGAAAGTAGCAAGTGCCCCCAAGATGCCTTGGGAGAAGGTGAGGAAGGCATGTGTTTACATGGGAAAAATTCATCTAGATGGATGAAAAGTCTACTTTCTTTATATTCCTCTGCTATATGGATCTAGCAATAGCCATTACACATATCCATGATAGAAAACCATTAGCTGCCTAGTGGCAAGATCTAGTTACAAATCCTGGTCTCTGATGCACACTGGCTATATGACTGGAGAAATCACTTAGTTTCTCAGGATTCTAGACAATCTCCCAAGACCCTAAAGTATAAGGAAGGTGCTCGCCTGAATTGGTAGAAGGTGCTTTCTCACCTATGAGTTCCATTTGCTAGTGAAGTCATAGGAGCAATCTCTGTACCTATCCAGCCATCATTTGTTGGTGTGTGCATCTTTCTTAGGCTTCTATGCATGTTCATTCATAGAATTCATTTCTTCACAAATATTTACTGCATATACATTATGTAAATGGCATTGTTAGAGGTGCAAAGGAGTTTAAGACATGATTCTGACTCACGAAGTTTATTTTATGTTGTTGCTGCTGCTTTCAAAGGTACAGCTTGACATTCCATTGTAAGATCCTAATGATGTTCTACAGAGCTTCTGGTGAGGAATTTCTTTTCCTTTTTGCTCTTCTCTGCCATGTTCTTTCACTCACTAGCCTCTTGATGCTGGCTTTGATTTCCTCCTATCCCTTCAGAGTCTTTTCCTTTCTGGCTTCCAACTTTAATTTGTCCATCTATTCTGTCCTGAAACCCTTCATCTTCTCTAATATGCCCAGGTTAGAGAGATTTTTATGATACTCTTTCATCTTCTGGCAACATTTGCCAGAATATTTGGGGTACATCTAATTGGTGACCCTCTAAGGTTAAAAAAATTCAAAGAATATACAAATAACGTCAACAGAAATTAATATAGTACTTTAAGGTTTGCAAAGTGTTATACAAATATTATGTCATTTTACGCTTACAACAACCTTTGAAATTGGTACCATTATTTCCCCCATTTTAGATGAGGAAACTGATACAGACAGAGATTAAGTGACTTAACCAAGGTCACATAGCTATTAAGTGCCTGAGGTTGTATTTGAACTCCAGGTCCTGGAGCCAATCTACCATGCTGCTTAGCTTATTATCTCATTGGTTCTTCACAACAACCTATGAGATAAATCTTATTGAGATAACTACTATTCCCCTTCCCCCTACTTTAGAGATGGAAAGAAATTGAAGCTAAGGGAGATTAAGTGACTTATGTATGGTTAGGAAGTGTCTCAGGTAGGATTAGAACTCAGTTCTTCCTGAGTCTAAATCCAGAGCTCTATACATTATGCAACCCAACTTAAATCATAAGAAAATTAATATGAAATGTGAATTCATGATATTAATTACACTTGTAATCCAGATCATAGGATTTAGAGCTGGAAAAGATGGTAAGATAATTTGGTGCCAAAGGATTTTAGCCTAGGATTCATGAACTTGGTTTTAAAAATGAATTAGTATGACCCCATTCCTCTATGAGTAGTTTCTGTTGTAATCCTGTGGATTTTATTTTAGGTATTTATAAACATTATATAATATAATATAAAAGATTAATATATTATAATATAAAAGATTAAGAATCTCTAATCTAGTTCAATCTTCTCATTTTATACATAGGGAGACTGAGTCTCCCAGGGATTCTGTACCTTGCCCAAGGTCACACAAGAAGTAAATAGTAGAATCAAGGCTCGAATTCAGAGTTCTCTGACTCCAAGTCTAGTTTTCTTTCCACTATATCACACTGCTTACAAGTTATCTCCATAGTCCTCAGTTGCTTTTAATTAAACGGAGGGGTAAGGAGAAGTGCTCCTGCAGCACACAATGAAATTTCAGGTTAATGATATCTCTCTAACTGTAAAGTATTGCCCTTTTGTGTAAATAATATAATACAAATTTTCAAAATCTAATTCTGAAGTTGTTGTTGAGTTGTTTTAGTCATATCTGAGTCTACGTGCCCCCATTTGGGGTTTTCTTGGTAAAGATACTAGACTGGTTGGTCATTTCCTCTTCCAGCTTATTTTACAGACAAGGAAACTAAGGCAAATAGGGTCAAGTGACTTGTCCAGACTCACCACCTGGCTGTCCCAATACTGAAGTTGGCTAAGAGTTAATAGTCAAATTGTAGCCACAAAAAATTAAGCATGCCCATTTCAAAGCTCCCTTAAAAATGTGTAATCACTATATAAAGGCCATGATGGGAATCAGAACTTCATCCTGCCAGAACAGCAGCATACTTAGATCATATCCTTGTTTACCTGTAAGATTAGGGTCACAGAATAACAGATTTGGAAGAGGCCTTAGAGGTATTCCAGTCTGAACTTCTGCCTAACACAAGAACAACTGAAGACTACAATACGGTATAGACTAGAACATCTATTCCTGTGAAAGAGAATATCTCAGGTCATGGCATGGGCAGCCAGGAGGACTTGAGTTAGAATTCCTTCTCAGATACCTAGTAGCAAGTTGGCCCAGCCCAAGTGGTTTGACTTCTCACTTTCCCAGTTTCCTCATCTGTAAAGTGAGAGGGCTGGATCTCATAGTTGCTAAAGCCCCTTGCAGGTCTAAATCTATGATCCAAATTTGGAGCTGGAGGGAAACTTTGAGAGCTTCAAATCAAGTTCCATCTATTTTCTTTGCGTTATACTGACAGTATCAATGGCCAATAAATCTTAGCAAGTGAACCCCTTAGGAACAGTCTAAACAAAAACCAGTAATTTATAAGAATGGGAAAGTGGGGAGTGAAAGACTGAAGTGGGTCAGTGGGGAGAGACATAATATCAATGATGGCAAATGTAATTCTCATAAACAATTGATATTTATAACCACGTCAAATATAATTTTTATGTCATAAAACTGGGAGGGAGTGGTAATGCAAGGAATTTATACTCTTTAAACATCTGGAATGACTTGAATGCTTTAGTGTAAGTAGTTTGTGAATTAAGATGCTAACATTCCAGGAAATCTCTCTAGTGTATCTGGCACCATTACAAGTCTTATTCCAACCAAAAATTCTTCTGATGAAGAATGTCCCTGAAAATGTGACTTCAGCACATAATGCATGAGAATTCATGGACAGTCTGGCTTCTATGGCTTCAAATTTTCCATCACCCAAGTTTTCTTTGTAGTATTACAGGATTATTGATTTGTAACTGAGGTTGATACTTAGGGGTCACCTAATTCAATTCCTTATTTGTGTAGATAAGGAAACTGAGGCCCAAGGATTCCAGAGGACTTACCTGGTCACTAAGGTCAGAAAGCTAGTAAATGCTAGAAACAGAATTTTAATTCAGGGCTTCCAGACTCCATGTTCAACACACTATCTGCCATGCAATGCTACATCATGCTTGTTAGTAATATCTGGCTAGAATTTATATAGTGTTTCAAGGTTCAAAAAACATTTTACAAATATTATCTCATCTGATGAAGACAAAGTCCTGTGAAGTAGCTGCTATTATCTCCATTTAATAGCTGAGGCCACTGAGGGAGTCAGAGGTTGTGTCTTGCCCAGGTCCATGCAGTTAGCAGGTTTCTAAGGTCAAATTTCAACACAGGCCTTTCTGACTCAAGGTATCTTCAAACAGTGTGATCACCATTCACTCCAGGCGTGACATCACTCCCTTCTTTTAAGAAGTTGTCTGAGTCTGTTATCTTCCTACATTTTATGGGTCATGGATTTTTCTTCCTTACTGCACAGGAGAAAAGCAGGTGTTCAGAAATGTTCTAGAAATGACCTTTCTGATGTTCTTCTTAGTCTAGAGGAGGCAGTGTCTGAGGTGGGGAAATCTTCTAGAAGTCCCCAGAATGAGAATTTTGAAGGGTTTCTCTTCCCCTGCCACTCCCCAGGGATTGATAGGTTCTCTAGGGAAACAATTTCCATCCCTCCACTGCATCATAAAATGAGGTCTCCTCTTTTCAGTGTCTGAAAAGATGAGTCCTCATTGGGGCCAGGATGTGGAATGATTAAGAATGGAAAGTAGAACCTCTGACTAGATTTTAAGCTCCCTCCAGGCCAGACTGTGTTGTGTTCAGCCATGTCCAACTCTACGTGATCCCATTTGGGCTTTTGTTGGCAAAGTCTCTGGAGTGCTTTGCCATTTCCTTCTCCAGCTCATTTTACAGATGAGGAAACTGAGGCAAACTGGGTTAAGTGACTTGCTCAGAGTTGCACAACTAGTAAATGCCTGAGGCCAGGTTTAAACTCAAGTCTTCCTGATTCTAACTCTATCCACTGTGCCACCTAGCTACCCCCAGACAAGGGTCTGTGTCTTATCTATTTTTGTATGTTCCTTTAGCACTTGGAATAGTAGTTTGAATATAATGGGTGGGTGCTAGGTAAATATTTTTGCAAATATTTTGCAAAAGAGGAAGCATACACACACACACACACACACACACACACACACACATACATACACACACATACACATCCCAATAACTTTACTGTAGTCTTGGTGACTGATCACTGAAAGACAGGAATTTATAACACCAAACAATCTTCCCTAAACTATCAGTCCCTTAAAATTGCCTGTTATTAGTCATTTCCATTGCTTTTATATAGACTATTTTCTTTTATCATAGTCTCATATTCTTATCAAATGCCTATTAAAGTGGATATCCCATAGATGTCTCAAACTCCAGCATCTGAAAGAGAACTCATTATGTATTCCCCTAAACCTGCCCTTCCTCCAAACTTCCCTATTTATATCTAGAGCACCATCATATTTTCAGTCTCTCATATTCATAATCTCATTATTATGAATTCCTCATGTTCCTTCACCTCACATAATTAATTAGGAAGTCTTGTTGGTTCTTCCTCCATATTTCTAATATATAAACCCTTTTCATTATTCATATACCTTCATTCAGGTCCTCCTCATTTATCCACCAGACTACTGAAATAGTCCTCTAACTGGGCCACCTGGCTTAAGTCTCTCTCCTCTCCAGTCTACCATTGGCAAAGCTGTCAAAACGATTTTCTTTAAATGCAGATCTGACCATGTCACCCCTCCACTCAATAAACTGCAATGGCTGACTGTGACACTCAGTATCAAGTATAAACCTTGTTTGGCGTTTAAAGTTATTTACAAACTGACTCAAATTCATATTTCCAGTCTTATACATTATTTCTCTCTCTATTCTGGCCTTCTTCTTGTTCCTTGTAAATGAAAGTCCATCTTCTATCCCTGTGACTTTGTGGTATCCATTTCCCATGCCGGTTAGTAATATATTATCTCCTCACTTTCACTTCTTAGAACCCCTCATTTCCTTCAAAACTCAAGTACTATTTTCTGCTGCTAGTGAGCTATCTTTCAAAATTAACTGGTTTTAAAAAGGGGGTCATATATGCAAAGTACTTTGCAAACTTTAAAGTGCTACATAAATGTTTCTTATGGTTGTATACACATATTGTATACACAACATACATGATATTGTATTGTATATAGAATGAAAGCACCCTAAGTGTAGAGAGAGTAGTTCAGTTTTGTCTTTGTAGCTCCAATTCCTACTACATTGCCTGGCATACAGTAAGTACTTAATAAATGCTTCTTGAATATCATACTTTCATTTTTTTACTTCAAAAATAGAACCTTCTCTAAATCCTAACAAGAGAAAAGTTCATCTTGACATTTTTCCTCTGTGAAGCACATTCTAATGAAAACATTGTTCAACAGAAATATTGAATTAACATCATTCCAGAGCTCTGTAAGTAGAAAAACCTCCCACTTAAAATTCTGAGATGTTTTGAGATCTTCTTCCCTCGCTGTCCATGGATTCATTCATCATTTGGTTCAAGCATCCAGAGTAATTATTTTCAGCTTGCATCTTAGAAATCATATTAAAGAAAATGAAGAAACAATGTCGATGTGCTAATGGCATCAAGGAAACTAGAAACTAGACCACCCTTGATGTAATCATGCAAGGTATACTCGGGAGCATGCTTTACAAGGAACTCTACCAGGATCTCAAAGAGGCAATTAATGCAATCAATTTAACTTCACATTTGTCTTGTCTTGAAAATTATTGAATCATTAATCTTAGCAATGTCAAGACATTGTCATCATTGCATCTTCAACTAAATTAGTGCCAGAAGGCAATATATAAGGACAGGAGTTGTACAACAGAAGACTAGACTATGTCAGTAAGGAATACTGCAGCAACGCACTAGGGCATTTTTGGGAAATTTTAGCAGGCCAGTCCAATTTAGAATTGTTCCCAGTAACATTTGACATGGGCCTTTATTTACCTTTTAAAATGTTTTGACTAGTTTTCTGAAGAATGAGTGGTTAAAGAGGCAGCATGGCCAAAAGACAGTGCACTGAAATTTAGTTATTAGACTAATCACATTAAGTCTAAGTTGTATCACTGTATGAACTTGGAGAGTACAGGACCAATCCTTTTCATCAGTGCTTGAACTTACATTGGGTCTGCTCTCATCATCAGATATCAATTATTTAAGAATTCTGCAGTAATGTTTTTAATTTTATTCTCTGTTTCCTTTCCTCCCTCCCTCTTTTCTTTTTTCCTTCCTTCCTCCATCTCTCCTTGCCTTCCTTATTTCTTTCCTCATTCCTTGCCTCCTTCTTTCCCTTTCTTTTTTCACTCTTTCCTTCTTTTCTTCCTTCCCTCTCTCCATCTCTCCCTTGCTTCTTCCTTTACTTCTTCCTTTTACTCCTTTTCTTTCCTTCCTCTTTTTCTTCATTCCTTTCCTCCTTCCTTCTCTCCTTTCTTCCTTCTACCTTTCTTTCTTTCCCTCCTTCCTTCCTCTCACCCTGCCTCTTTCTTTCTTCCTTCCTCTCTTCCTTCTTTCCTTCCTTCCTTCCTACTTTCCTCCCTTCTGGCAGCATGTGTTTGGCACTATCAATAGTAATAAACATTGGTTAATCACCCATTATTCCATGGATCAGGATTGTACAGAAATCAATGAGAGGTAGGAAAGTCCAGTAAATTCTGAAAGCCTAAAGATAAGGCATTTCAATGGGAAGGAAAATGAGACATTACCTAAAGAAATCAAGTAACTCAAGTTTTAAAATGACACATTTCAAAGATGAAAGTACATGTAAGTAATGGGATAAACACAAAAATATGGAAGAAATATTGAAGGAAATAGTGGCATCACAGAAAGATTTAGGACAGCTGCTAGGGTGAATGGGATAGTAATGACAGATAACAGAAAAAAGACAGAGCTGCTCTAATATTTTGCTTCTCCTTTCCCTGCCAAGACTTTTGGATTTCAAGGATACAACAAAATAGTTGTACCCAAAACAAGTAAGAAGATAAAAGGAAGCCCTTAGCTATCCTTGATGAGTTCAAGACACTGGACATAGGGACTATATCCTCAGGTACTAAAATAACTGGTCCATGTGATGAATGCTTTATGGAGGTGATCTTTGAAAGAGAAGAAGAGAGGTATTGTGGGATTTATGGAAGGTAAAAGTCCTGGTTTTCAAACAGGGAAGAGAATAGAATCTGCAACCTAGAGACTAATGAGTTTGAATCAGATTCCCATAAAACTCTAGAATGTATTATCATTTTGTTTTTTCTTGGTAATTCTGTTATTTATTATTTTACATTTACCCAGATCTATTAACTGATGAGAAATCAGTGTGGTGTGTGTGTGTGTGCAGATATATATGACACTTGTTTTCTTATTATTTTCCTATGAATTTTTTAAAATTACCGACTTTTGTTTGTACAGCCTATTAATTTCTCTTAATCATTGACCCAGTCTATTTTTTTTAACAAAAATTAAAAAGGAAAGAGAAGCCCAGGTATTATTATACCAATTCCAGTGTCCTTTTGATTATATCACACTACTTTCCTATCTCCTAAGGGTTACAGAGGAAGGAAAGAAGAAGGGGACATCTTTTTCTTCTTTCTCTCAAGCTAAAGACATGCTAGCAACTAGTGGAGAATAGACCCTGTTCCTTTGTTCATGGGCCCAGAATTTAAATGTATACTCAGATTGCACACCTAATATAATATAGATTCCACAAGGAATACTTAGCCTTCACTTAAGTTATCTCCAGTTCAGAATATGATAGGATTCTCTCCTGGACATATTACCAAGCTGCACAGATGGTATTCCCATCTGACAAGGAGGGTTTTCTTGGATCTATTGGCATTGTGCCCAATGAGATGGAAAACATGAACAGATTCAGGGCACTTTTGTCTTCCTAAAATAAGCAGTTCATTTTTTAAGGAAGGAAAGCTCATTTTACTAGCATCAATTACTTGGCAGCTGTTTAAAACATGGCTGCCACAATTCTGAGAATCTATGATTCATCCCTATGACCTTGATAGAGCCCCTTGGTCCATGGAATTTCCAATGGGAGTTATAAATGTCACTTTTCATACTCAAAGCTTCCCAAAATTCTATGCAAATCCACAAGTCAAAGACTCCAAATTCCATGACAATGGGACACAAGAGTAGCTATTCATCTAGAAGTTGGTCAAACACTCCTATCTAATCCGGAGAGGGTACTGCAGAAATAAAGACTGGGAAATAACTTAGGTCATTCAGTCTCTCCTCTGTGAACTAAATAGAATTTTTTCCTCATAGATTTTTCTTTGTCTCATTTAATTTTAATTACTTCCAAGTTACAATTTTTCTGCTACTTTCCTGATTGGTAGAGAGAAGAGAAAGTTTTGGAAAGCACATGTATGCGCACGTGTAACCATTTTATAAAGAATTGCCCCCCAATTATTATACATGCCTGACATAATATTCTTGTGGTTGGTCCATAAAGATAACAAAAGATCTATTATTTAATTTTAAATAGTAGACAGGAATGATTTCCAGGTCTGTGAAGTCTCATCTATATCTTACATGATGATATCAACAGCATATTAGAATTTAATAACAACAGTAGTGGAAGATGAAGATATCATTATAAAAGATTCAGTTCAACAAGTATACTTGTTGGAGCACCTATGACGTGTGTAGCGATATTGCCATGCTGCTTCTTTGGGGAATACAATAAAGTCAATAATTGAAATGCATTTAAGTATACCATTAACATAACCAATTTTAGAAGAAGTAGGGAAGCCCAGTAAATAAAATGTCAGTCATGGAGTCAAGAAGACCAAGTCATCTTCCTGATACATGCTAGCTATGTGACAAAGAGCTCATCATTGCCTACAAACAACTAGGGAGTACAGTGGATTCAGTGCTAAATCTGAAGTCAAGGAGATGAGTTCAAATCCTGCTTCAGACACTCACTAGCTGTATGACTCTGGGCAAAAACAAGTATTTATATGGTATATTTACATATGGTATCTCATTTGATCCACCTTGATAAGAACTGCCATTCTAAGAGTGACAAGACTTGTAAACAGATTCCACGTGTTCCACAGGGCTTGGTCTTTAAAATTGACTCATCTCTCTCTAAAGACATCCATTTGTGTTGGTCAGTCATTTCAGTTGAATATAACTCTTTGTGAACCCATTTGGGGCTTTCTTGGCAGAAATGCTGAAGTGGTCTACCACCTCCTTCTCTGGCTCATTTTATAGACAAAGAAGTTGATGCAAATAGGATTAAATGGCTTGCCCAGGTTCACACAAGTAGTAAGTGTCTGGATTTGAACTCAGGTCTTCCTGACTCTAAGCTTGGTGCTCTATCTGTTACACCACCTACCGGCCCAAAATCATCCATAATTAGTATCAACCATGCATTGAGATTAATTACATGGTCCTGTGAACACATAAGAATGGTGATTTCTAAGGCAGTTACTTTTTATAGACTCATATTTTGGTGTAGAAACTAGAGAAATTTCTTGAAAAGATCTGTAATAAAAATCTGAGTCATATCTCTTTGGAGATGGAATTTGTGGCCATGTGGTATTTGAGCTTTTGTCATGGTCACTTTTGGAAACTGGTGATTTGAGTCAAAATTCTTGTGGGATTTTGGTCTGAATAACTCAGATTAAAATGTTTTAAGAATTTTTTTTCTTGCTACAAAACATGCATTTCCTATTCGTGTTTATTTGAAAATATTTTACAATTCTGTCTTTAGCCTTGACCTTTGAGACACTATAGTCAGATTAATAAAGCAGGGATCTTCACTGTAGATGTTTGTGGATAGATATCAGGGGCATCTGGGAACTTGGATTAGAAAAAAATTCCAACTTTATTTTCACTAACCTCTAGCTGAAATGTTGAATTTTCTTTAATGATGAATGTAGATAACAACCACGAATCTGAGAAAGGGTACATAATAAGCTTCACCAGATTTCCAAAGGGATTCATGACACTCAAAAAGGTTAAAAATGACTGGTCTAAAAATGAAGAGGGGCCCATTCATCAAATCTACACTAACAAAATGCATGATGAAAATTGATGAACCCAACAGAGGAAAAACCACACACAAATTAAATTACTTTCAGAACAGAATGAAACAATAACAGAGTTTTTTCCTTGAAGCTTAAAATTTCCTTCCCAGATCACCTTCTTTTTCTCTATAAGAACATTGGATATAGCTACCTAAGGTATAAAAGTATAACTAATCATTGTCAGCTTTATTGTAACTGAAACTGAGGCACAATAATGAAGGGAAAACAGTACATTTTATTTCTTTTCTTTTTACTTTTTTAAAAAATTTATTTTAAGTTTTCAACATTCATTTCCACAAAATTTTGAGTTCCAAATTTTCTCCCCATCTCTCCTCTCCTCCCACCCCAAAGTGCGGAGCATTCTAATTACCCCTACCATCAATCCACCCTCCCTTCTAACCTCCCTTCTTTCCCTTATCCCCATCTTCTCTTTTGTCATGTAGGGCAAGATAAATTTCTATACTCCATTACCTGTATTTCTTGTTTCCCAGCTATATACAAGAATAATACTCAACAGTTGTTCCTAAAACTTTGAGTTTCACCTTCTCCTCCTTCCTCCCTCTCCACCCATCCCCATTTGGAAGGCAAGCAATTCAATATAGGCTATATATGCGTAGTTTTGAAAATTACTTTCATAATAACTTTATGTAAGATTAACTATATTTCCCTCCAACCTACCCTGTTCCCCATTTCTTCTATTCTCTCTTTTGACCTTGTCTCTGCCCAAGAGTGTTGAGTTCTAATTGCTCCCTCCTCCCTCCTCCCTTCCATCATCCCCTCACCCTGCTTATCCTCTTCTCCCCCACTTTCCTGTATTGTAAGAAGGTTTTCATACCAAATAAGTGTGCATGTTGTTCCTTCCCTAGAGTCAAATGTGATGAGAGTAAGCTTCAAGTTTTCTCTCTCACCTCCCCTCTTTTTCCCTCCATTGAAAAGCCTTTTCCTTCCCTTATTTATGAGAGATAATTTGCCCCATTCCATTTCTCCTTTTCTCCTTCCAATATATTCCTCTCTCACCCCTTAATTTCATTTTTTTAGACATGATCCCTTCCTATTCAACTCACCCTGTGCTCTGTGTGTGTGTATGTGTGTGTGTATATGTGTGTAATCCTACCAACTATTCAGATACTGACAAAAGTTTCAAGAGTTTCAAATATTATCTTTCCATGTAGGAATGTAAACAGTTCAACTTTAGTAAGTCCCTTATGATTTCTCTTTCCTATTTACCTTTTCATGCTTGTCTTGATTCTTGTGTTTGAAAGTCAAATTTTCTTTTCAGGTCTGGTCTTTTCATCAAAAATGCTTGAAAGTCCTCTATTTCATTGAATGACCATGGAAGCATTATACTCAGTTTTGTTTGGTAGGTGATTCTTGGTTTTAATTCTAGCTCCTTTGACTTCTGGAATATCCCGTTCCAAGCCCTTCAATCCTTTAATGTAGAAGCTGCTAGATCTTGTGTTATCCTGATTGAATTTCCACAATACTGGAATTGTTTCTTTCTGGTTGCTCGCAATATTTTCTCCTTGATCTGGGAACTCTGGAATTTGGCTACAATATTCCTAGGAGTTTGTATTTTCAGCTCTCTTTCAGGAGGTGATTGGTGGATTCTTTCAGTATTTATTGTGCCCTCTGGTTCTAGAATATTGGGGTAGTTTTTCTTGATAATTTCACAAAAGATGATATCTAGGTTCTTTTTTTGGTCATAGGTTTCAGGTAATCCCATAATTTTTAAATTGTCTCTCCTGGATCTATTTTCCAGGTCAGTTGTTTTTCCAATGAGGTATTTCACATTGTCTACCATTTTTTCATTCTTTTGGTTTTGTTTTGTAATTTCTTGGTTTCTCATAAAGTCATTAGCTTCCATC
>CM053770.1:559947031-559962363 GCA_028658325.1 Potorous gilbertii
TTCTAATTTTTAAAGAACTGTTTTCTTCAGTGAGCTTTTGAACCTCCTTTTCCATGTGGTCACTTCTGCTTTTTAAAGCATTTTTCTCCTCATTGACTTTTTGGACCTCTTTTGCCATTTGGGTTAGTCTATTTTTAAAGGTATTATTTTCTTTAGTATTTTTTGGGTCTCTTTTAGCAAGTTGTTGAACTGCTTTTCATGATTTTCTTGCTTCTCTCTCATTTCTCTTCCCAATTTTTCCTCTACCTGTTACTTCAAAATCCTTTTTGAGCTCTTCCATGACATGAGACCATTAAATATTTATTTTGGATGTTTGGGATACAGAAGCCTTGACTTTTATGTCTTTCCCTGATGGTAAGCATTGTTCTTCCTCATCTGAAAGGATGGGAGAAGATATCTGTTCACCAAGAAAGTAACCCTCTATAGCCTTATTTTTTTCCTTTTTTGGGGCATTTCCCCAACCAGTTTCTTGTGTTTTGGGTCCTTTGTAAGGAGTAGGGTATTCTCTGGGGATCTGTAAGATCTCATTTCCTCCAAAGTGGCACAGTCAAGCATGTACACTGGTCAGGGAGCAACCAGAAATTTTGTGCCCAGAATCTGTGAGTAGTAGTCTCCTCTCCACCTGGCCTCCAGTTCCACCAAGCCAGCACTGGGGGCTGAGATTCAGATAAGCTGCTCAATTCCCTCAGGGCCTTTTGGTGGGGGCAGGGCAGATCCAACAATGGATGAAGGCTGCTGTGGGAGCTGCTGCCACCTGATGCACCCTCTGCTGTACCTCTGCCTGAAGCCCTGCTCCCTCCTCCTCAGGTAGCTGAATAAAACCCTCTCACTGACCTTTGGCATCTGTGAGTTGAGGGATCTGCAAACCACTACTGCCTTTGGGGATTCCACCCCAGAGGCTTGCTCGTGTCCTCCTGGTGCCATGCCAAGGCTGCCACTCTGCCTGGTGCTGCAGACCTTTCCTGTCAACCTTTCAGGTCACCCTGGGCTGGAAATCTCCACTCCATTGTTCTGTGACTTCTGCTGCTCCAGAATTTGTTGAGAATCTTTCTTTACAGGTATTTTATGGGCTGTGAAAAACAATACATTTTATAAGATCATTGTGCTGTTAGTTAATCAACAAACATTAATTAAGTTTTACTATTAGCATTATATTATTATTAGATGCTAAACTTTGTGGTAAATTCTAGGAATGTGGGGAAAAAAGGTGAAAACAGTATTTCTGTTAACAAAAAGCCCATATTCAAATAAGAGAGACAACATGCAAATATGGACATACAAGAAATGTACAGGGTCAGGAAGAACATAATCACTGAGGGAAAAAGCTTGAGGGGAAGGAGGAAAAGTTTTTCAGAAAATGAGATTTGAGCTGAATTTTGAAATGAGGGAAATTTGGAAGGGAAATATTCTAGGCATGCAGGCCAGGCCAGTCAATGCAAATGTCTATGTTCAGAGGTGGTGTATCTTGTGTGAGGAACAGCAAATACGCCAGTCTAGCATAGACAATGAGTGTAGATAAGACCTACCCTCAAGGGGCTTACAATTTAGGAGGATGTACAAGACCTATAAACTTATAGCTATAATACATAATATTGCATGAAAAATGCATTAGAGAGTGATACCAAAGTACCCTACAAGATCTGATAGAGAAGGTCATTACTGACTAGGGAATTGGAAAAGGCATCAAAGAGAAAATGGCATTTGAGCTAGACATTAAAGGATGGGCAGAAATTTAACAGATTAGTAGGGATAGAAAGAGAGGATATGCTAGGTATGAGGAATACCATGCCAAAAGGCAGAGAAGTAGGAGAATAGAGTATGGATTCTTAGCTACGTGTGTGTATGTGAGTGTGTGTATGTGTGTGTCTGTATGTCCTTTTGGTAAACTGGTGAAACCTACAGACCTTTCCTGAGGATATTTTAAGTGTATAAAATGCAGAGGATATAAAGAAAATCAATGGTATTGAAATATTTATATGTACTGTACATCTATAGATACATGCATATATCACATAGGAATTCCATATACATATATATATATATATATATTTGTTTATATGTATGCATACATGCACATATATACATATATATATATATATATGCAAGTGTATACCAAGTTCAAGATGCCAACCAGGTTAAAAACACTGATTTGAAGGGTGGTCAGAAACAGAGAGAATAGTCTAATTTTGTTTTGTTTTGTGTTTTTTTTTTAACATATAGTACCTGGAGGTATATGATATAAAATGAATCTGAAAAGACAAAGTTTGGAGCAGCAGACTAAGACAGACCCTATAATGCCAAACAGAAGAGTTTGAATGTTATTGTGCAAGCCTTAGGGAGCCACTGAAGGATTCTAAACAGTCAGGGGATCAACACTTACTATGAGGTAGGTACTGTGTGTGCTAAGCACTGAAGATGCAAAAGAAGGTGAAAAATATGTTCTCTGTCCTCATGGAGCTCCCATTCTAATGGGCGAGAAAACACACAAATAACTATGTACCAGATCTATGCATAACAGAGATTATTCTGGTAATGGTATGATAAATATCTCAGAGAGGGGAGAGGGAAGTGGGAAGACCTGTTCAGAGACTATTGCAATAGACCAAAGGGCTGGTAATGGGGCCTGCTAGAGTTGTGTAAAAATGGAGAGAAGGGAATATTTGGGAGAAATGTTAACAAGGCTGAATTGCTATGCCTTGGCACCTGACTGGACATAAGAGGTAAGAGGGAGAAGAATGTCTGTTCTCATATACTGACAAGAACTCAGTGACACAGTCTTGCTCCCCCGATGGTTCACAAAAAGGCATCGTATGGAGATGAGTGTCTCCATGGTGACAGCCCTAGGGGTTAGAAGCAAGATCATTATGAAGCAGTTTGGAATTAAAAACAAAAATAGATATCTTTTCAAATAACTAGCTTCTTTAGCTTACTTAAAACACAATTCAATTTACAAAAGGATTTTTCTCTAAATGTATAAACATTGTTGTTGTCCAGTCATTTCCACTCTTTTGTGACCCCATTTGGGGTTTTCTTGTCAAAGATACTGGAATGGTTTGCCATTTCCCTCTCCAGCTCATTTCACAGATAGGGAAACTGAGGCAGACAGGGTTAAGTGACTTTTCCAGGGTCACACATCTAGTAGGTGTCTGAGGCCAGATTTGAACTCAGGAAGAGGTATCTTTTTGACTCTGGGCCTGGAACCCTATCTATTGCCCCACTTAGCTACCTAGAAGTAATACCTGGTAAATAACATAAAACTCCAAGAAAATATGCAAATTATTCCTGCTTAATAATCATGGCCAACCTTAACATAGCATTGTAAGGTATTCAAAGCACTTTTAAAATATTGTTTTATTTGATCTATGTAACTATGCTCTGAAATAGATTGTAGAATTATCCCATTTTTAAAAATAAGGAAACCAAAGTAGACAAATTAAGGAACTCACCCAGGGTCACACAAGCTTATGTCCAAGGCAGGATTTGAACTTGTGGCTGACTGATAAGTCCATCTCTCTATCCACTATGCAGTTTAATTTAAAAAACAATGGAGATATAAAAATAAAATAGCAATCAAATTCCCAAAGTGGAGAAAAAAATGTTTTAAAAAACACTTAAATCCTCCCTTAAATAAATGTAAGTTCCTTGAGAGTAAGACATGTTTCATTTTCATCTTTGTATCCACAGGGCCTAACACAGTACATGCCAGACAATGGTTTACTGATTAATGGATACAAAAATTGAGTTTTTTACACATGACTATCAAATATCTTTATCAACCTACATATATATACACATATGCATACACATATGTGTGTGCATGTATGTGTGTGTGTGCGTGTGTAGTACCTAAAGTGAATGCTCAGCTGAAAGTCTTGGGGATAGAGCATCATTTGTTTTCAATCCTATTCTCTTTTAATACTGGACACAGATATTTCTATGATGCCCCTTCATTCTGGGAAGTGGACACATACAATACACTATTTTCCCCTTAAGAGTCAAATAACCAGAGTAAGAAAGAATTTAAGAGGCCATATAGCTGAAAACCACACTTGATGTGTGTTTGTCCTTCATTGCTGAAGAAGACTACGCCATCAAAGAAATAATGACATGACTTGCACTAGACTTGGTTTGCATGAGGGCTGTGTAGGTCACTAGCTTCACTTTTCCTCCAGAGCCATCTGAATCCAGTGACCAGATATTCATCAAGATGACTGGAGATGATCCAGGATGAGGCAATCGAGGTTAAGCAACTTTCCCAAGGTCACACAGCTAGTGAGTGTCAAGTGTCTGAGGTGAGATTTGAACTCAGGTCCTCCTAACTCCTGCACTGGTGCTCTATCCACTGCAACACCTACCTGCCACACTTGACTTAGAGTTTACTCTAAGACACCTCCAACAAGTGGTCATCTGGATTTCCCTTGAAGACCTCTAAGGAAGAACACAACATCTTGTTAACCCATTCCACTTTTAAATAGTTCTGATTGTCAAGAAATTTCCCTTATATTGTCTAAATCTATTCCTCTTCAATTTATAGCTACGATTACTGGTTTTGAACTCAAAGATCAAGTACAGCAGGTGTAATCTTTCTTCTATGAGACAATCCTTCAAATACTTGAAGTTACTAGTAAGTTCCCTAATTGTTTTCCAGGTTTAACATCCCCATTTTCTTCAACTGATTCACATAGACATAAATGCAAGGCCCTTCCCCAGCCTAGGGGGTTTCCTTATATATTTTCCAGATAATCAATGTCCTTTCTAAAACATGGCGCCCAGAACTCAACACAAAACTCCAGATGTGATCTGAAAAAGCAGAGTACAGGAGGACTGTTTTCTCCCTTTCTCCCCTATTCCTCTCTTGCTGCTGGACAAAGGTTGTAATTGCTTTCTTTGAATGTCAGCAGCCTTCACATCCTGAAGATACCTGTCACCTAAGGATGGCTCTCATGATTGGTGAGTATTGGCATCCTGTACTGACATTTCATGGAGTAGCCCAATCATACTCATTTCACTTGCCTCAAGCAGACTTCTCCTCACCAGCAGACTTGCCCCCAATTCTAGTGCCATTCCCTCCCCAATTGTCGACTCTTTTCTGTGTTGCCTTCCCCCAGTAGGGATAGGAACTGTCTTGTGTTTTTTTGTTTTTGTATCCCAAGCACTTAAAATACGTACATGGGAAGTAATGAATAAATGATTTATCAACTAATCTCATACTCTGGCTCAGGTTGGCCTTCTAATCTGCTGAAACCCTAGACATTTTTTAGTCACCTACTCTTATATAAAACACATGCTAAATACATGTATGTTGAACTGAACCAAATCTAGCCTGTGAATCCACTTGAAATAAAATTAAAGGTACAAATTGAAATATATGAATAGGAAAAACGATGGGAGCAAAAAAAAGAAAAAGGTATTTGGAACAAACACACACACAGACACAGTCTTCTTGAAGCTTCTAAGTGTCGTGTTCCTAATTAAAAACTAATATTATAAAACAAGCAAATGATTTCTAACTAGTTCTACATACTCTCTGTCCCCATGGCCTTCTAAAATCGATGGTTGTTGGGAGGTGGTATGCTACAGAGGAGAGAACATGCTTGTTTAGAGACAGAGGATTTTGGCTCAAATTTTGGATCTGCTACTTGTGCACTTGAACAAACCACTTCAATTCTCTGGGCCTCAGATTCCTCATCTGTGAAATGAAAAAATTAGATTAGATCATTTCTAAGTACTTTTCCATCATAAAATCTGTAATCCTGTGATCTTGGGGCAAGATGTCATAAAGTTATTTTCCCCTCCCAAATCCTGTTTGGGTTGTATGAGATCCAGACAAGATGGAGCTCTCTCAGATGGCTTTTCTGTTTGGAATTTGTAGCATTCAAACAGAAATCAAAAAATAAGATAAAATAAAAACAAGGGAAAACTTGAGGGAAGCTAATTTTATAGGAGAATATTTCACCCTCAGGCAGTTTGTGTGGCTGGGAAGTGAAGGACCAGCCAGCTGATCTTTGGTGGCAACTCTTACCATCACCATGGCAACAGAAAGAAAAAGGGAGCTAGGAAAGATGTAGCCAATTTCCTATACCAATTTCATTGTGTTTCCATTTCCAGGGAATATTTTCCTCAGAAGACAGTGGGTCATTAAAAGGTAGTTATGATCAGTTGTCTCCATAGACTTAGTTTGAGCTGATGTTATATCATGGATGAATTATGGTGTTATTAAAGAGGGACACTAAAGGAGAAGATGCCTAGCTTCCATTTACCCTGATGCTAGAATATGATGGAGGTGCACATTGGGGAAAAATTCTGAGTCTATTCATGATACAAATATGGACCTTGAGGGCAGGAAGGCTAAGAAGAGTCTGGGTTTGCCAATCCAGAGATCAAACAGTGGTTCTAAATTGGTTTCATGCATTACATCTGATTAGAACAAAGCCCCTTATTGTCACGAAAATTTTTACCTCAGAAGCTACCTCCTGTTCTCCCATGCTAGAGTTTCCAGATATAGCCTGTGAGTGAATGAGAGAGAGGAGTAGATGCAGAGAGATGGACAGAAAGACAGAGGAGACAGAAAAAAGGAGAAGCAAGACAGAGAGGGAGAGATAGAAAAAGAAGGGAGGGAGAAAAGGAGAGAGAAGAGAGAAGAGGGAGGGCAGTTTAGTATGCTAGTGCTGTTTTTCTTTTTGTCTCCCACACCATGTTATTTTTTACCCTCTTTTCATCATTAGTTCCTTTTTCAGAGTTTGGGCACAGCAGGAGACAGGAAACAACTGGGCTCAACAAAGCATCCTAAAAGGCCTCCCAGCCCTTCCAGCCCAAGCTAAAATAAATCCTGCAACACTTCCAAGAAACAAATGATCCAATCATAGTGATTGGATGCTGCTCTTAAGGGACACCATTGAAAATCCTAGGTTCAAGAGAGAAAAGTGTAGACAACAGCAAAATAGATGGTATTGAATGTGCATAGGGTCCACCACCATAGTTAGAGTAATCAAGGTTAAGTTTCCAGAAGAAATGTGACTAATCTAGATTATCTATACAGAAAGTCACCTCCTGAGCCACTGACGGCCCCCCCCACCCCACCCCCAAAACACAAACACATGAAGAAATCATTCCTAGAGGCTCTTGGCAGTTCTTTTGAGCACATAAGAGGACTCCAGTTTTGGTTGCCATTTGTCAGTCATATAGGGTTTCATGGACAGAGAATATGAGAGGACACACATTGTGGCTACGAGTAAGGATTCTTTATTTCAATGTGTACTAAACATACAATTTGTGAGATTTCTTATACTGAATACATTAGGGTTCTCACCTTCAGGAATCTTACAATCTAACGTCTCCAACTCCCTCTCTCAGAAACATTAAATACGTGTGTCAACACTTAGACACCTCACAAAGGTAAGTTTGGTGTGTGCGTGTTTGTGTGTGTGTGTGTGTGCGTTTTCATTTAAATTTAATTTTTAGTATTTCTTTGGAAGATATGTAGATCTTTAGAAAGGTATTTTCATAAATAGATCTTTGAAAGATATTTAGATCTTTAGAAGGATATTTACTTTAGAATAGTCCTTGAAGATTTCAACTAAAGTTAAAAGGAGTAATCAGAACCATAAGCTTATTTTATTTTATTTGAACATAAACATTTTATTTTTAATTTATGGAATTAAACAAGTATTTCCATAACAGTATAAAAAATGATTGCACATGAAACTGCAAATCTATAAAGTACAACCAGCTATTCTTTTTAACCTATCATGTAAATTTCTTTTCCTTCCCTCTCCCCCTCCCCACCCTAGAGATGATTTCTACTAGATGCAAATATATAACATATATGTGTGTATGTTTGTATGTAAAATTACCCAATATATCTGTTTATGAATTATTTCTCTGGATACAGATAGCATCTTTCTTTCTATGTCCTTCATTTTTTATTTATACATTTACAATAATCAAAATTCTTCAGTTGCTATAGTCATTCTTGAAAAATATTGCTGGTACTGTATACAATCTTTTCCTGAAAACCATAAGTTTAGATTGTGGGTCTCACATGACAATTTTTGTTTTGGAAAATTTTAAAGAGTTTCCTTACACTGTAATATTTGCAAAATCATTCCATATAATCTATTCTTCTCTGAGAAGTAGGACCATATGCTCCCATGAGGTCCGCCATCACTTTATAGGTTGACATTTGCAAGACTCTATAGAAGCTTATTATTTCTCCTAGGCATTATGTGTATAAAATTCAGGTAACAGCTACCAGGTGAATGGTATTGATTTGGCAGTTGAGGCCATATATTTAGGTTTACTCCACTCAGCCTGGTATACCTGAGGAAGACTGAAAATAAGACATATTTATTTCAATTGTAATACAACCATCCATACATGCAAACATATACATACATATATGCATACACATACATATACACACATATATGTGTGTGTATATATGTGTGTATTTGTTTTACATATTTTATATATGTATTTTATGTATATAATATATACATATACTCTATCAGAAAGAGATTGAATTATTAGCAAAGTTCTAATTATCAAAGTTGTCTTAAGTTTATTAATATGTTTTACATACTAAAATAAAGATATAATATAGAAAAAGATTTAAGAAATACAAAGCACCTAAGTAGTCAGATCAACAAGTATTAATTACCACTTAAGTCAATCTAGGCTTTCCTTCCTTTCTCCTTTAGGGATAGAAAAATTATTTACGTTTTTGTTTGTTTATTTGTTAGTTTGGTCGTTGTTTTTTAAATATGTGGTATTTTTGGTGCCAAAATACTTGGGTCTTAAGTTTGTATACAATTTTCAGTCACATCACTTCTGTTTGCTCCTTGATTTTCTGTTGGCCTTAGCCTTTCTTTGACTTCTTTCACTATTTTTGAACTTCAGAGTGATAGTCAATCCCTTTTGTGTTCGCAGTTTATGAAAGAAAAAATCTAATTTGTTACCTACTGCTAGGTCTAAAGTAATATACAGTGCTTCCAAGGGGAAAATCAACCTTTAACTATACAGCTTCCTCTAGTCTGTGACTGAATCTTTCAATCTATCCTCCAGCCTTTCTAGTTTACTATTGCCTTCAAGGTCAAGAAGAAAGAGAGAAAAATTGACTGCGAAGTGATGTTGGACCAAGTCTTGGATATTCTCTTTCCTTTCAGGAAAAGGTTGTTCTACATACCCCACCATATAAGATAAATTGTCATGCTTACTTGCCCTTTTGGAGTGTCTTTTAGTTTTTTAGGATACTATCATGTTTTACCTTTAAAAATGTAATACAAGCCTGGGAGGCAGCTTGGTATAGTGGCTAGAGAGCTGGCCTCAGAGTCACAAGTCATTCCTCTAACATTTAATCCATGATACTGGACAAGTTGCTTAAGCTCTCAGAATCCCAGTAAGTATTAAATTCACCCTGTAATTCCTAAGAGAGAGAGAGACAGAGACAGAGACAGAGAAAGAGAGACACACACAGACAGAAACAGAGAGAGAAAGAGAATCAGAGACAGAAATAGAGAGACAGACAACAGAGAGACAGAGACAGAAAGAGGGAGGGAAATAGGTAGAGATAGACAAACAGGTAGATAGATTAGATAGATAGAGATAATAAACAGACAAGTAGCTAGACAAACAGACTATAGATAATAGCAGCTAACTAGTCAGCTAGACAGATTGGTAGATAGGAATGAGAGAGAGAAAGAGAGAGAGAATAGGCAGGCAGATGGATAGATGATAGATAGAAAGATAGATAGATGGATGGATGGATGGATGGATAGATAGACAGATAGACAATTTATTAAACTCCTACTATGATCCTGGCACTACACTAAACCCTGGAGATAGAAATACAAAATTTACCTCCCCTCAAGGTGCATATCTTCTAATAAGGGAATATATCACCTAAAAGAGAACTGGGAGGGGAAGTAATAGAGGGCTGAGAACATGGTACTTGTGGTAGAATAGTATGGAAACAGTGATTAAGAAACAACTCAAAAGCCTGCTTCTAGGCAATTGAAGGCAGAAGTCACCTTTCAGGGCACAGCATTCCAGAAGTAGAGTCCAAGGTTCTGGTGGCAATGAGATAAGGATGATATTAGGAGTGCAAGCAATATGGTTTAGAAATTGGGGCTGAGAAGCGAAAACATCTCCAAACATAAGGAATTAAAAGTTACATTGAGACAAGTCTTGGCACTCAGAGGACAGATAGGGTTCAGATCCTTCAAGGGCACTGACCCTCAGAGTCTAACAGAGAGCTCCACATAAGAGGAATTCCGTGAGAGTCCCACAAAGGAAGAAAATAACTTCCAGTAACCCAGAACTGTGAGCTACCCTTTTGTCCCTTCTATATCTATAGTTATCCCTTTTACATTGTGGGGATTAGGGATGCTGTGCCCCTGTGATCTGGAAAATCCACATAAAATTATTTGGCTCTCGCTTCATACCAGAGAAATAGTCAGAATTATTATGGTTTTAAAAGATAAAATATGTTGGTATTTTACAATACTATCCATGTACTTTATGGATTTCTGAGACTCAAAAGTTCTGTGTTGTCTGCTTGCGTTCACATGTTGTCTGTGGCTTCCACAAAACTTTCATTTGATTTCTTATGCTGACCGTGCTATATCAAAACTGTTCTGGGCAAAGCTGCAATGGGGAAGAAATAATCGTACATCTATCTTAGCACCATCATACTCTAAACTGAGTCCTCTCTTCCAAGAATCTGTATGTACCTCTGGTTTGGGGAAACTGTTTTTTATAACTTCTGTCTTTGCTATACTTTCTTAGTAAATATTCAGTTAATGAATCTATTGCCTACAATCACTTGGGACCATAGTAGAAAGGGGCTTGAGTGACTGTACTAGAAATGCCCCTAGCCCCTCAGGGTTATTCCTAGAACTATAAGAAAAGAAGTAGCCAGTCTCTGAGGACTTGGTCAATATAGCTTGGAGGGTGAAGCCCTGGAGGTATCGTGCACAATTGTTACCTTCAATTTACATATCAGGAAATTGAAGGTCACTGACTATGTGTAATTTACCCATGGCCATATCTGAGGTGTCAAATTCATAGGAACCAGGTTAAAATGTAATGGAAAATGCTTAACAAAATGAAGAAAAATGAAATGTAACATAAACAATAGTAATTTGAAATTTTCAAACTCATTACGTGACTTTCAGGTACCATTTCTATTTGAGTTTGAGACCACCAATACATACAATAAGTATCAATGAAGAGCTTGCATATAAAGTATTATACCTGAACTATGAATTTGGTTATATTTTATACCATATTATTTTCCTTGATCTTGGTATTTCGAAACAAAACAACTCTTTCTGTGTTTTCCTGACTCTAGTTGTATACTTTCCAGTATCTTCTTAGAAATATTGACAAAAATTTTGTGTATTTGGTAACGATCAATGATCTAACTTGTCTAGATGTTTCACTTCTGAGTAATAAATCAAGTGCAAAGGTTACTAGAGGGGACACCAAACACATTTTAAGTACATAGGTCACAGCACTGATCTATTTGTTTCTTTATGAGACAGAGGAAATAATCCTATACTCAGCTAAATTCCTTCCTTCTTCCTTTTCTCCCTTCTCCCTGTTTCCCTTTCCTCCTATCATACATAATTCTAAATGTCATAAAAACACAAATGGAAACATTAAATGTCATATCTTCAAAGAAGAATGCAATATTTTCTTAAAGTTAATTTTTTCTTGCTAATCTCTATCTCTGGAAATATGTGATAACACTTTTGAAGTGCCCCTAAGCTAAATAGAGAGGGCTATCATTGAGCTATTTTGAAAGAGGAAAAATAGAAGAATTCTCCAAAATTGTGTTGATGTGAGCATCAAAATAAGGCACTTAGTCTCAGTGTTATTCAAAGTTTGTTCACACTGTAACTTCATTAATTTTTAGGGTGTCATCGAGCTTGAGAGGCTGTGTAATGTAATGAAAGTGTGCTAGGCTTTTAAAGTGAGAATCCTTGGGAAAACCATTCCACTTTTTTTGAACCTCAGTTACTTCATCTATAAAATGGGTATAAAAATACTCCCACTACTAATTTCATACAATTCTGTTTTGTCATGGGTATTCTATATGCCCATGGGTATATCACTTTATATGTTAGAGCCTCCATTTCATCATATGTAAAATGGGGAAAATTCTTTATCACATCCTATCTGGGGCTTCATGTCTAACTCACACTGGCTAGCTGCTCAGAGGATGGTAACTACTCATCTGTTCAAGATTCTAGGGATATTCACAAAGGACTGTAGTTTTTCTAGTAGAGTCATTGGGACTATTAAATATAATATGCACACAAAATACATTGTAAATCATAAAGATTTATAAAAATATAAGTTGTTTTTATTCCTGAATTACATGATTATCAATTTTTGCCTATCTACTTCCCCTACAATTAAGGCAAGTTGATGATGTTGTCTTCATTGGTTATTCATTCATATTCCAAAGAATTAGTTTTCCCATAAATAAAAGTTTTTACAAAATAATTTTACTGATATCTTTTGCTATTTCATATCACTTGAATTTCTCAATGTATCCTTCTTCCTCCCCTTTCCAGAGGGTTATCCCTTATAATAAAGAACAAAAAGACAGGAAAATGAAATTTAGCAAAACTTACTGACACATATTGAAGAAAAAATCTGACATTATATTCTGTGTTGCATACCTAGAATCCTCCACCTCTGTCGAGAAACAAGAGAAGGTGTCTTTCCATATTTCCTCTTTGGGGCAAATCTTGGCCATTATTCATTTGTGTAGTTAACTGAGTCAAAGGGAATAACATACCTTCCCCTGGAATTATATTATATTCTTCTCATGAGGAACCCAAATCATGCTTCCCTTACTCCTAGTTCCCCTATACTCTTTATTTCCTTGCCAGCAATATTCTCATCCAGGAGATGCATGTACCCTGACATCAAACCCTACCTTTCCAGCGCCCCTTTGTGAGTCATCTTCCCCCGAACTCCTTGGTGGAGAAGGATTGTCTTGCTAGTTTGTACTCACATTTCCAGCATTGAGCTATTCCCTGAAAACTAAACAAAGTAGTATATAGAGCACTACACTTTGAGTCAGGAAGACAATTCACATCCGTATTCAGACATTTATTAGTTGTGGAACCTTACTTTACTGCTGTCTGCCTCAGTTTCCTCAAATGTAAAATGGAGATATTAATAGCACCTACCTCTGAAGGTTCTTGTAAAGATCAAATGAAATGATTTTTTAAAGTTCTTTAAAAACTTTAAAGCACTACATAAATTTGAGTGATTACTGTGATAAATGTTCTCTACTTCTATATTTCTTCATCACCGCTTCAATGGATCTGTGATATCATCAGTGTTGTAGACTCAGTATTCGGTAGAGTGATGGAGATAGTAACTCATTCATCTCTATCCCTCCTGTGAAACTGTTATTTATGTCTTGCTGTAAATCTGTCGGGGGAAAGGGAGACGTAACATTCTTTGAGCCTTCCCCTAAATCTCTTGCCGTTGCATGGATAGCAGTCGAACCTGCAAGCATCCATTCATTATATTTCACCGTCCACGTGTGATTCCCCCATCTTTTTCTCTGGTCACGTATTTTTCTGATGGTTTCCTCCATGTCACTTCTCTTGGACAAGTCCCCATTCATAACAACTAAGATATTTCTTAAAAAGTATAAATAATGACTTTTTATGATGTAAACAGTTTCATTTTTCATGCTTTATTCTGATGATGAAGTACTTCTTCCCCGGTTACTATAAATGCCTGAAAGAGAATCCATTATCTTTTCCTCCAAAGCCCGTTCCTCCATCTAACTTCCCTGTTGAGGGTGCCAACATCTCTGCATTCATTCAGGTTCAGAACCTGGGAATCATGCTTGACTTGTCCCTCTTCCTTAGTTTCCCATCCCCCTGTATCCAATTAATTGAAAAGTCCTATTGAGTCTATCCAGACACGTCTTTTCACTCATATGACCCCCACTCTAATTCAGGACAGGTTCCCTTTCCCTTGGACTATTGAAATAATAGCCTTTTCAATTGATTCCCTGCCTCCAGTGTTTCCATGATCCACACAGCAGCCAAAGTAATACTCATAAAGTGCAGAACTAACCATGTCGCTCCCCTGCTTGAAAAGTTCTAGTGACTCATTGTTGCCCCTTAGAAATATAATATAAATTTCTCTGTTGGTTACGTAAAACCCTTTAAAATTTGGCTCCTGCTTACCTTTTCAAGTTCATTATTCTCTACTCCCCTTTACACATTCTACTTTCCAGACAAACAAGTCCACTTGTTGTTCCCTGTAAATGATTTTTCATCTACCATCTCTTTGTCTTTGTACACATTATTTTCTTTTACCCTTACTGTACTCCTTCCTTACCTCTACTATTAAAATTCATTTTGCTGTTATTCAGTCATGTCTGACTCTGATGCCATTTGGGATTTTCTTTGCAAAGATACTTTGCAAAAGGGAATCAATTGAAAAGGCTATTATTTCAATAGTCCAAGGGAAAGGGAATCTGTCCTGAATTAGAGTGGGGGTCATATGAGTGAAAAGAAGTGTCTGAATAGACTCAATAGGACTTTTCAATTAATTGGATACAGGGGGATGGGAAACTAAGGAAGAGGGAAAAGTCAAGCATGATTCCCAAGTTCTGAACCTGAATGAATGAAGAGTGGTTTGCCATTTCCTTCTCCAGCTCATTTTACAGATGAAGAAACTGAGGCAAATAGAGTTAAGTGACTTAGGTTCACACAGCTAATAAGTGTTGGAGGCCAGAGTTGTACTCAGAAAGATGAGTCTTCCTGACTCCAGACTTGGTGCTCTGTGCACTGTACCACCTAGTTGCCCCATTAAAATCCCTAGTTCCTTTCAAAGTTCAACTCAAGGGCTAACTCCTTTTTTTGTTGCCCAGTCATTTGCAGCCTTTTCAATTGACTCCCTACCTCCAATGTCTCCATCCTCCATAGAGTAGCCAAAGTAATACTCATAAAATGCAGAGCTACATGTCGCTCCCCTGCTCAGAAAGTTCTAGTGACTCACTGATGCAATGTAAGCTCCTTGAGGATAAGAATTTTTAAATTTTTTGTTCTTTATTTTTATTATTTTTTTAATATAAATTTATTTATTTAACTTTTTACATTCATTTTCACAAAATTTTGGGTTCCAAATTTTCTCCCCATTTGTCCACTCCCCCCACCCCAATACAGCCAGCATTCTAATTTCCCCTATCACCAATCTGCCCTCTCTTCTATCATCACTCCCTTCTCTTGTCCCCATCTTCTCTTTTGTCCTGTAGGGCCAGATAACTTTCTATTCCCCATTACCTGTAT